>CM062815.1:1090780083-1091386039 GCA_031772625.1 Pinus tabuliformis | reverse complement strand
AATGTGCGCAATTTTTATTTGTTGGCTTAGTGGGGCCTCACCCAGGTTCAGAAGTGATTTAGCCAAGCAAATCTTAGTACTACTGGCCCTTTCGGAAATAGTCCTCGGATCGCGGACTGAGGTCTCACCTGAAGTAGTATGGGAGGGTTCTAGAACCAGGTTTCCACACCCTAGGGATGTCTGATAGGAGGTGATTGGTATGCGGTCCAACATTCGCACTTACTGCACTACGCGCACCAGTGGGCACCCCATGCCCTGCGATACTGTCTTTGCACAGTTCTAGCCGCAGCGCGACCCATGTTATTTACATAAGTCTTCCTTAATTAGGCTATATTAGCTAATTACTTAGATTAGTTTCATATATACGCATCCATACAAGTATTTATCAATTGCGCGCAGTAAATAGACAGAGTAAAATTAATGCATAACATCAAAATACAGATTAAAGAACAGATGCATAGAGTAAAGTTCTCTTTATTAACTTTCAATCCCAATTACAGTCCCGACTCCACCCTGCGCACTCAGCTACAGGGGTCCACGCACTCAGCTACGGACTCTTCCAGGCCTCTGCGCACTCCTCTTCAGAGCTTCTTCCTACTACTATGACCTAGTACGCTTCAGATCCAACTCTAATCCTGAACCATGCCTTCACTATTCTCTCTACTATTACCTCTCTTTACACTTAGAGCCTCGCTCTATTTATAGGCCGACACAAATTTACATTAAATTACAATATTCTAGGGTAGACAACCCTATGACTCATCCTAGACTTCGTGCTTCGCGCCCGCAATTCATAGAGTCTTACAATTTAATTGACCAAAACTTGGGTTTTGAGCCCCAAAAACATGTTGCAGGGAATCCCATGCCTAACAGGTTCTCATGTTTTGGTTGAGTTGGATTGTCGGGTGGATTCGAAGTTGAGTGGGGCGGATCTCTGAATGATAGGGCACATGGCCTAGTGGTCCCTGAACCAGACTGTAGATCACGGTAGAGCCACTGACCTAGTGATCCCTGAGCCAGACTGTGGGTTGCGGTAAAGCCTTGATTGTGTTGCCTCAGTAAGCCTAGTAATCCTTGTCGGTGAATGACAAGATATAAAGTAAAGGCAAGAGGTGTTTTGCTCTCCATTAGGCCTAGTAATCCCAAGTTTGGTATATGTGGTAAAGTTTCGAGAGTGGGTCTCGGTTTAGGGCCTAGTGATCCAAGTTTGGATTGTGGTAAAGCCTGAGAGACTAGGAGATAGGAAAATTTCTCATGGTGTAGGTGGAGAAATTCGATGGTATCCATGCTTGTTTTCTCCTAGTGATCAAGTGGAGATCACGATAAAGCCTATTATGATGTGTTCATTGTGTTGGCCTCGTGATCCAGGATGGATTATAGTAAAGCTTGGTTTCTATCGATGAGGGTGAGGTGATTTAGCCTTGGTATGCCCTAGTTGGTTCTTTTGGTTTGAGTCCCACATTCATGCTTGGAATATGGCACGGGGGTGAATGGCTAAAGAGATATTTGGCTCAGCCATTCTATGGTTGGGTACGTGGTAGTCCCATCACTAGCTGGTTTGTTGCATTCATTAATGAGAAATCCATTCCCTTGATTTTCATGTGCAAATGTATTGATGTATATGTGCATTTCATGGATGATATACTTATGATATTTATGTCCCTATTATGTTGGTTATATGTATGTTTTATGATAGCAATTATGTATGGCTTTCAAAATATTTTTACTAGTGAATGAATGGATAATGTATCTATGGCCTAATAGATGGTAATGCAACAAATGACATGAGGGGACAATAGTTCACAACAAATCTCAGATAAGTATGAGATTCATACACTTAATTTTGTTGTTTACACATGTAGGTTACATGTTGATGATATGTTTGAAAAAATGACTGGCATGGCTAGTAGGGATCTTATTAAGGTATTCTTCAACTTATTGATTTTTCATCATTGTTTCCATGTTCTTTTATTTTTCTCCAGTTATCATTCCATTCTGGGTAGTGACCTAGGATCTGGGCCTGAAAAACTGGCTCAAATCCCATAGTCGTTGGCATAGAAATGACAAATTTAGTCTCTGGTTATTGGCAGACAAGCTTGTGAGAGCTTCTTACGGTTTTTGGATGCTCTCTTGCCTATAGCATAGGAGCGACTGAGGCATAATATGTCCATAACATCAATGGGACCCAGGGACAAGATGTATGAGTGGCTAACATGTCTCCTAAGGGTTTTGTTGCTGATGTGGATAGGTTGGTTAATGTGTTCCATCAATTCCACTTCTTTAAGGTCACATAGGAGGTCGAATCAAATCATAATAACCTATCGTCGCAAGCTTAACCCAGTTGGTTGGTTCTTGGGTAGATGTGTGAGGAGGGTGTTATAGCCGATACAATGTTCCATTCACCTCTTTTGTTCGATCAACATATTTGAATGTGATATTGTGTTCCAATGGAGTACTCATTTCTTTACATCCATTCATATGAAATATATTTAGTACCTCATTTTTATATTTTCTTTGTGTAACTAAAATCCTTCAATTATCTCTCCATGCTTCAAGATCTAGACAATAGTGCATTTTTCCAAGATCTTTCATCTCAAATTCCTCTGATAACTGTCCTTTTATATCTTTAATTAATTTAGCATCACTCCTTGTTATTATTAGATCATCAACACACACACACACACACACACACACACACACACACACACACACACACACACACACACACACACACACACACACACACACATATTAATGTTATTTTTCCATTTCTATCTGACTTGATATACAAATTATCATCACTTATGCTTTTGTTAAATCCTTGCTAAAAGAAGAATTTGTCGATTTTCTCATACCAAGTTCTAGGTGCCTGTTTTAGTCCATATAAGGCCTTTTTAGAAAAGTTGATTTCACATCTAATTGATGTAGCTTCTAATCATACTTAGTGGCTAATGCTATCATTATTATGATTTTATTCATTTTTGCAACTGATGCAAAAGTGTCTTCATAATCTATACTTTTTTTTTTAGAATAACATTTTGCAACAAATCTTGCCTTATATTTGTCTATTCTACCATCTGCATTAAATTTTGTGTTGTACAACCATTTTTATCCTATAGGGACTTTATTTTCAGGTAATTTTGTTAATTCCCAAGTTTCATTTTTCATTATAAAGTCATATTATTCTTTAATAGCTTCCATATATTCTTTATGATTTTTAGCTTGTTCATAATTTAAAGGCTCAACAACAGTCATCACTTGAGACATTAAAGCATAATATTTATACTTGATAGGGGCTTGAATTTGTTGTGTTGACCTTCTTAGAGGTTCATTGCACTATGGAGTACCTTCTCCTCTTCTTCTTCTCTATGGACTACCTTCATCACTTCTTTGTGGACTTTGACTTCTTGAAATGTCTTCTAGAATGTCCATGCTTGATTAAGGCGATTCCACAACTTCTTCTTCTTCTTCCTTAAATTTGTCATAAGCAGGACGCCATACATTATGTTCATCTTCTTTTATTTATTTATCTACATACTCATGAAATATAACATCTCTACTTGCAAAGAGCTTGTGAGTACTTGGATCATACATTTTATTTGCATTTTAATCAGTACAATATCCAATAAAAATGCATTTGATAGCTTTGGCATCTAATTTTATCCTATCCTCTTTAGGAATATGAGAAAATTCCTTACATCCAGATCTCCTTAAATGACTAACTTTCTGTTTAAAACCATAAAATGCTTCAAATGGTGTTTTGTGTTCAAGATATTTGTAGGACTTCTGTTTTTTAGGTATACAATTGTATTAATGGCTTTAGCCCAAAAACGATTAGAAAGTCCTTTACTTTTTAACATACTATGAGCACATTTAACTAATGTTCTAATATTTCTCTCAACTACTCCATTTTGCTGAGATGTATGTGGTACTGTAAATTGTTGCAAAATTCCATTTTGGTTGTAGTATTTGATAAAAGCTCTTGAACTATACTCACCACCTTTATCTGATCGAAGAATTTTAATGCTCTTTCATGTTTGTTTTTCAACCATATTCTTGAATTCTTTGAAGTATTCAAACACATCACTTTTATTTCTTATAAAGTACACCCAAGTGTCTCTAGTATTATCATAATAAATATAAGAAAGTAATATGCTCCTCCAAGTGACCTAGTTTACATAGGACCACATACATTAGTATGCACTAGTTCAAGTATTTCACATTTTCTTCTATCTTGATGCACAATAAATTCTTCCCTATGTTGTTTTCCTAGGCACAACCTTCACATTCAAAGTGTTCACCCTTAATATTTGGAAGGCCTTCTACCATCAATTTCTTTTGTAGTAACATTAGGTCATTATAATTTAAACATCCATACCTTTGATGCTTAAGTTCTATATTTGACATGCTTGTCGATGTCAATGCTCGATTCCCATTCTTTGTTACATCCAACTTGTATAATCCCCTAACTCTCATTCCTTTTG
This sequence comes from Pinus tabuliformis, assembly GCA_031772625.1. Classification (NCBI taxonomy): domain Eukaryota; kingdom Viridiplantae; phylum Streptophyta; class Pinopsida; order Pinales; family Pinaceae; genus Pinus; species Pinus tabuliformis. Next base: position 1,091,381,555 of record CM062815.1, on the reverse strand, counting down.
CAACAACCTTATAGTTTTCCTACATATCATTTACCAAACATTGTGATTTCACAAATTCAACTTTTAAATGCTAACATGTAATAATAGATACTGAAATTAAGTTCTTTAATCCTGGAACATAGACAACATTTTGAATTTGTTTTTCTTGTCCATTAGGCATATTAACACTCATATCACCATATTATTTAATTTCATGTGATCTATTATCTCCTAAATAGATATGGGCACCATTTTACAGGACATGTGGAATGATGCACCAGAACCTATGAACCAAGTGTTAGGACTCAGAATTGACCAATTTTGACCTTATATTTTTGCCATAATATTATCCTTTTTCAGTCATAGGTTGGAAGCTTTGATTGTATAATGAATTAATCACCCCAAGGTAGAAGTAACTTTCCGCATATCTATATGTTTAATTGTTCATTGCATATTCATGAATATCTTTATATTTATCTTTGGAAAAGTTAATTAAGTTGCCAAGTAATCACTGGACTGATTAAAGTCTGCATGAATTACAATTTGTAGTTGCTGTAACACCAGAAACAACAACTACACAGTTGCTGCAACACCGGAAGCAGCAACTATGCAGTTGCTACAGCCAGCAACGGCAACCATATAAAAGCAGGAGAATGCTATTTTTCAACAACTGGAAATAACAAATGGCAACTATCTGGAGATTGCCAGAATTCCACGCTGACGCGGCATAATCAGCAACTGTCCAAAAAGGGCAAAACACAGTTACGATTGCTAAAGTATCAGGAACAACACGGGTTTACTAAATCAGCAACCATGGGGAAACGACGAAGGATAATACGAGGATCCCAAGAGCACGGGCGAAGTTCGGGTACCAGCTGTGTAACAGAAACAAACTCAAGAAGGAATACACGGTCGCACTGTTATAACAGCATTCTGTAACTCTTATTTTTGGTTAAATAAATGAACTGTGATAATCTATTGTAATAGATGTCTCCTCTATAAAGAGGAGACATCTACATTAGAGAGGGGGGGGGAAGCAAAATAGTTTTGTAAGGGGAATTTTGAAAGACAACAGCAAAGTCTGAACTTTTATTGTACTGAATCTTTTGGCAGATGAATAGAAGATTGGTCTGAGTACTTAATCCAACAGTTGTGTTCCGGGGAATCTTGTGAGAGGGACTGGGCCCACCTTCTTCACAAGATTCACCCATTTACTTTTCTGTCAAGTGTGTAAGTGTGTTTGGTGATTTATTTATGCTGATACTCTGTTTTGGATTCTGTAGCATTACCTCTGATAATTTCCTTTTTGCTGGCACCCTGTTTCGTTAATCGTTTGAAGCTGTACTTCACCGGTGAATTAGAATTTCAGTGTGTATTAGCAATCTGGTTACAGGGGCAGGTGCTGAACGTCCTTGCTTGGAGGATAGGGTCCTGATCCTTTGATAACAGAGCATCCATCACTCTTCTTTTCGGATTTGTTATCTTAAATTAACTGCTTTCATTTTATCTTTACAGTACACTGTTATGACATAACGTGAGAATTACGTATACTAGAGCTTTTTAATGCTTTTAGAGTTAAGTACATACAGTACGTAGTAGCCTTTGAAATAAAAAGACTTTCCCAGGTTGACAATTTAATGTGGTACTTGATTGTTAATTAATAAACAATTCAACTAGCCAACATTTTGGTGCCGTTGCCGGGGAAGGCAACTAGATATTTCTAAAGGCATTAATGATTTCTTTTGGAGAATAATAGGTGCATGAGAGGACGCAAGAAACCTAATTTCACAAGCGACAAAGGCGGAGGAGGAAGAAAAAATTATATTGACGAAATCATCTCAAAAGCTGAAACATCACAGAGGACAAGTTCCCGGAGACCTCAGATCCAGTATTCCTCACAAACATATTGACAGACGGAGGAAGTACTGGGACCTGAAAGGAAGCTGGAAGTACTAGAATACACTGAGGAACCGGTAGAAGAACCTGAAGAAACAGAAGATACATAAGATAAAGCAAGTGATTTAGGAAAAAGACCAATGGAGGATAACAGAACAGAAGGAAGAGGGGAAAATTCACTCTCTACCCTGGAATTACCTATTGGGGAGCTCTCGAGAGGGGCAACTCCCATGAAAAACATTCCACTCTCAGCATTACCCAACTTTGATGGGTTATCCTCTGAAGACCCGGATGAATTCCTCTTTGAATTCGACATACTATTTAGAAGTTATGATTATGTGAGCCCTAATCAGAAACTAAAACTGTTTCCAGCAACACTAAAAGGGAATGTGTTAAGATGGTTTATGAGCTTAGGAGCTCAGGCAATCACTACCTGGGATCAGATGAAAGAAATCTTTCTGGCTAAGTATCAAGATTACTGCCGGACAATAGAAAGGAAGGAAGAATTGTTTAAAATGGTTCAGAAGGAGGATGAGAATCTGGAAGATTTTGTGGAAAGATTGCAGTATAATCTGTAGCGGTCTGACCATCCTAATATGAGTAAATATATTCTGAAGACTATATTGCTGAAAGGGGTACGAGATGACTGCTTGGACATGTTAAAAATGCTGGGAAAAGGGGACATTTCCAAAGAACCATTTGATGAAATTATCAATCTCTGCATGAGATGTTCAAGAGGAGCAGTAAGCAGATCAAAAAGTAGGGACAATGTATATTCAAGAGTTCAGAAGTCAGCAAGCGGAGGAGCAACAAGGGCTAAAATAGGTAATTTATTAGAAGAATTTAAAACTGAGATGTTAAGCTCTTTTGCTTCACAAATTGATGCTCTGCAGGTAAAGAAGAAACAGGCAGAAGCAGAAGCTGCCCTAGCTATTTTTTGTTCCAAATGCAGAGAAAAACACCCACTCAGGGAATGCCCACTAGATAAGGTACCAATCTGCACGATCTGCGAAAAGGACCATGAGACCCAGCAATGCCCCTCTCTGCCTGGAATTAAAGCAGCATTGCAGTCAACTGAAGAAGAGGCTGAAGCAATGTACCTGATGGTACAGAGGAGGCAATGGCCACAAAGACAAGGTATGAATTCTAACACAACATTTAATCGTTGGAATAATCATTCTCCTTTTCAAACAAATTACCCACCCATGAACCAAATGCAGTACCCACCCTTTAACACAATGAGTTTTCCACCTATGCAACAACCAAATCTCCCTTTTCCTGATCCTACCATATGGAATCCTTGGGCTCCCCAGCAACCATATTTCAATCAATGGAACCCAGGCTGGGCAGCCCAACAGATGCCATTTCCTCAACAACAACAGTCTCTTTCCTTACCATCTAATACTCCTCCAAATAACCAGGCAATTAGACCGCAGCTGCTTGTGCAACCCAACCCCAACCCAAATAATAATAAAGCTTTGCAAGTAATTGATATTCAAAATCAGCCTGTCTTCCCCATGCAATGTAACGATATCCATCTTCGTTCAGGGAGAATTGTTGAACCCATCATTGATGACATCACTGACTCTGATAAAGAGGAAGTTAGACAATAAAAACCTGCTAACAATAATGCTGAAACAGTCGAATCAACATCTAACAACATTGATCAGACAACAGATCCACCATTCCCTGAACGATTGGCTCTCACTAAAACACTGGAGCAACCTACTTTTATCCTTTTGGGTGAACTACAGAATTTATACGTTAAAATTCCATTGTTGTAAGCGCTAAGAGATGTTCCCATTTATGCTAGGACTGTTAGAGATATCTGCATAAAAAAAACCTGGAAGAAAAGATAAGGACCCCCTCACAGTTCATGTGATGGGAGAACTGACTGCTTTAATGACAGAATAAGATCCTCCTGTGAAATATGGTGACCCTGGTCACCCTACAGTAACAATGCAGGTGGGAAAAACTCTTGTCTCTAAAGTTCTAGTAGACTTAGGAGCTACAATAAATATTATGACACTGGAAACAGCACAATTTCTTCAGTTAAAAAACTTTATTTTGGGAAACACCAACCATCCTACAATTGGCTGATCGCTCTACAATTAAACCTAAGGGGGTCATTGAAGATTTAATAATTTCTGTAGAATCCTGGAATTACCTAGCCGACTTTGTGGTGTTACAGACTAAAACAAAGTTGGGGGGTCATCCGCTGATTCTAGGAAGACCTTGGCTAGCTACAACAGATGCTTTCATTAGCTATAGATCAGGATCAATGACTGTCACACGGAATTGGTCAAGGGTGCGGACACGGCTGACCTTCCTAGAAGTCTAAGACATTCTAATGACAAACAAGACAAAATGGAGTGATCTTTCTCTAAATACACCTTTTACAACATGAAAACTACAAGTGTTTAGGCTTACCTTATTCCAAAACGCTGTTGTTGAAGTCCGTTCTTGACGATCTGGATGAGCTCCTCCTTCAAGTCAATTCCTGCAACCACAAACAATCAAACAATTACCAAGCACTTGCATTTCATATAATAAAACATATATTCAACATGCAGACCAAGGAACACATGAAATAACTCATTAACACAAGCTATTGAGAAAAATAAACCAGTTTGTATTAATAACGAAACAAAGAAACTCTTACAACCTGGCCTTGGTGTTGTGCAAGTTCCTCCCAGGGTCCATCAAGGGTTTTCCTCTACTTTGACAAAGCTCACCCACTTCCAAGTAGAATCAAGCAAAGACAATCTCTCCTCACAAGGTTCTAAATGGGAGTCCTAATTCCTGCAGCATTTACCCAAAGAAAATGTATAGCTCCAACCTCTCCTCCCTCTGGCTCAATGTCTTTATTTATAGTGCTGTAAAGAGGTTATTCAGGTCCACCATCAATGGGATAATCCCCCTCTTTGGGTGGGATAGCTCCCTTATTGATGGGATAAGTTCCTCCTTAATAGGGATACATGAACCAACTGGAGGCGCATCCATTTCATCAAACCGACCTCTAGAAAGTTCTAGAAGTAACCACAAGTAACTTTTTTAAGATGAAACTTGCGCATTTTGCCTTTTACAGAAGGACGCACCTGTCCCTTAACATACAGAGCGTCCAAGGACGCAGCCTTTGTGAACATTGTGAGCGTCCCCGCAGGTAAGGCTTGAGAGAACCTGCGTCCCCAGAGATAAACACATTTTTACAAGACTTTCTCTCTTTTTTGAGTTTGAGATGGATAGCAGAGGCATAAGACTTGCCTAAGAGGGTAGCATGACTGTTGATTGAGCCATACTAACTGTAAATAGTCATGGTGACATTTTTTAGTGTAACAGATTGCCCCCTAAAGTGCGAAGCCTGGAATAGATTAGGGTTTTGTAATTCTAGGAAGGGTGAAGCGCTTTATCATTTCAAGGATTGTCTTGTGGACGACCTGGTTGGAACCTGCAATTTTCAACACAAAATACATGTATAAGATTATATCATCACTGAGGTAGGCATTCCCATACTCAGATTCAAAACTTTAACTAATGGACTAACTATTCTGATACAGGAATGATCTTGCAGTACATCATTTTTATAGACTTTTGTAGACACAGTATGGACGCAGCCATCTGTTTATGATTAGTCTACATAGATAATGAATACAAAACTCCTCGCAGCCTGGATGGTAGAAACTAGATCCAGGGTCTTCACTTCTACTTCCCGAATTGGTACGATTCTAGCCATGTGATTAAATGATTCGATGTCGAACATGTTAGAAACCACTTGATTACCAGTCGATGATGCAAACTGTTAACAAGCGTGAGAGAAACCACCAGTAATGTCAATGGTTCTCAAAGTACCAAGCACAACCCGTGAAATGTGAATAGATGTTTTGATGTCGAACACTTCACGGAATCCTTTGATCGAAAGTCAATGATGTAAAATGACGTCAAAGGCGAGAAACCTGCCATTGATGCATGCAGACTTCAAGGTACTGTCGATTCCTAAGTCATCTTTCTAGATAATGTGTCGATGTCGATAGAAAGCGACCCGTTGCAGGCAAGCCCACAACACGAAATCATTGTTCAAGTTGAAGAAATGTTGCTGTAAGGACTGACTCAGGGATGGTCAAATGGATGACAAGTATTTTGCAGATGAAAGTTTTTCTTGCAGACCTCTTGAACACATAACGACACGACAGATGGCTTGGTGACGAATAACTCAAAGTTAATCCCCGGAACCCGGTTAAAGACTTTCAAAGTGGTTTGGTCAACTGTGAGGTAAAAGATTTCCCAACCCAGGTGAATGAAAAGTGTCGTGTTCAAGAGTGGTAATAAAGTTTCTTCTGAGACAAAAGGTGACAAACAGGTTCATTCTTCTCTCTTTTTCCCCCACCATTTCTGGCAAGTACCTCTTTATTTTTAACAAGCTTGAGGAGGATAACATATGCTTGATTATAAGCTCATCCTTCGGACGAGTCCAACCTAGTTTAAATTCGAACCCTAGAAAGGAGTGGTTCGTTCCTGTTTGTAATTGAACAGGTCCTTTACTGTAAAAGTTTAACGAGCCCAGTATAGGAGAAACTCGGCGTTTTTCAATTTTAGAGAGTCTGAAAAAACAAAAGGAGACTCCACGTTGAACTTTTTCGTATATTTGTGTCCCTCAAGCCCGAAAAAGTATAAAATAATACCTGGGGGAACCGCTTGATCTTGCGACCAAGGAGTACTTTCATAATAGTGTCGTTGACCTGAAAAGTAAAAAGCGATCAAGGACACGTCATTTTATTTCCTTATCGAGTTTGAAACGACAAAAACCCGGCAATCTTTTCCTGATTTTACGGTCAGAAAAGAGCTAAAAGGGGACCGTCTTTTAATTCCGTTTTAACGAGTGTAAAAGAAACGCTTGGCAATCTTTTCATGTTTTAAGAGTCTGAAAAGGGCTTAAAAGAGAACTCCAAGGTTTCACTTTTTCGTAAGTTTTAACGAGTTCGAAAAAGGGATAAAAATGTACTCATGGTTTTCACTTTTTCGTAAGTTTTAATGAGTTCGAAAAAATGATAAAAATGTACTCATATGGCCGACTTTCAATTTAATTTACGAGTAGGAAAAGACGGAAAGAACTCGGCATTTTCATTTGTTTTACGAGAATGAAAGATAGCAAAATAATCTCGATATTTTCATGAGTTTAACGAGTCTTGAAAATAACTAAAATTGACTCAAGATAGGTTTCATTTTTACACAAGCTTGAAACAGAGATAAAACTGTGCTTGATGCCCCCTAAGCATAACTGCTAGAGCGCATTGCCCCCCAGCTTCATTTCATTCAACCAGTTGGATGAAATGAAGGTTCAATATGAGATCATTTGAAAGACTCGACCTAAAACTGTAACTAAAACAACTAACCTAAACATACAACCTAACATCTATGAGGTCTAGTCAAACTCTCGACTCAAGTAGAGGAGGATTTGTTTCATTTTTTAACGAGCTTGACACAGGAAAAGAACTATGCTCGGATTCGGTTTCATGTTTACACAAGCTTGAAACGAAAAACTATGCTTGTTATAAGTTCACATGCCCCCAGCATAATGATGCAAATCAAGGTACATGCCCCCCAAGCTTCATTGCATTCAATGAGGTGGATGGAATGAAGCTTTACTTTCAAGATCTTGGAAAGAATTGTGGGAGTTGTTTCATTTTTTAGTGAGCTTGACACAAGACAAGGAGCTATGCTCATAACTACTTTCTACAATCTACCTAACAAAAAACTATACTCTAAAAAACCTTGATTCATTTTTTAACGAGCTTGACACAAGACAAGGAACTGTGCTCTAAAAAACCTTGATTCATTTTTTAACGAGCTTGACACAAGACAAGGAACTATGCTCTAAAATCCTTGTTTCATTTTTTAACGAGCTTGACACAAGACAAAGAACTATGCTCTAAAAACCTTGATTCATTTTTTAATGAGCTTGACACAAGACAAGGAACTATGCTCTAAAATCCTTGTTTCATTTTTTAACGAGCTTGACACAAGACAAAGAACTGTGCTCATAACTACGCTCTACAATCTACCTACTTAACCTACCCTTGTTTCATTTTTTAACGAGCTTGACACAAGACAAGGAACTATGCTCAAAAAGTTCGCATGTCCCCAGCATAATGATGCGAAATGAGGTACATGCCCCCCAGGCTTCATTGCATTCAACCGGCTGGATGAAATGAAGGTTTACTTTCAATATTTAACTTGAAAAGGGAGTTGTTTCATTTTTAAGGAGGTTGACACAAGAAAAGAACTATCCTCAAACCTGATTCATTTTTTAACGAGGTCGACTCAGTAACAGGAACTATCCTCAAACCTGATTCATTTTTTAATGAGGTTGACTCAGTAACAGGAACTGTCCTCAAAACGCTACTTTCTACAATCTACCTAGCCTAAAATCTAGCTGATTCATTTTTTAATGAGGTTGACTCAGTAAAAGAAATATCCTCATACTAGCCTGTTTCATTTTTTAACGAGGTTGGCACAGGAAAAGAACTATCCTCGTTCCTGATTCATTTTTTAACGAGGTTGACTCAGTAAAAAGAACTATCCTCATGCTAGCCTATTTCATTTTTTAACGAGGTTGATATAGGAAAAAACTATCCTCGTTACATCCAGTTTCATTTTTTAATGAGGTTGAGACGGGAACAAACTATCCTTGTACCTGATTCATTTTTTAACGAGGTTGACTCAGTAAAAGAACTATCCTCATGCTAGCCTATTTCATTTTTTAACGAGGTTGATACAGGAAAAAACTATCCTCGTACTAGCCTGTTTCATTTTTTAACGAGGTTGATACAGGAAAAAACTATCCTCGCACACACTGATTCATTTTTTAATGAGGTTGACACAGTAAAAGGAACTTTCCTCACTACATCCAGTTTCATTTTTTAACGAGGTTGATACAAGAAAAAACTATCCTCGCACTAGCCTGTTTCATTTTTTAACGAGGTTGATACAGGAAAAAACTATCCTCGCACACACTGATTCATTTTTTAATGAGGTTGACACAGTAAAAGGAACTTTCCTCACTACATCCAGTTTCATTTTTTAACGAGGTTGATACAAGAAAAAACTATCCTCGCAGCTCCTTGTTTCATTTTTTAATGAGCTTGACACAAGACAAGGAACTATGCTCATTACATCCAGTTTCATTTTTTAACGAGGTTGAGAGAGGAACAAACTATCCTCGTTCCTGATCATGGCTTCCAACTGGAAGAAAGACATGTCAATGGACACACCTTGATCATGGCTTCCAAGAGGTCTTCATCCGAAGGAAGAATACTTATTGGGAAGGAACACATGTCAAGGGACTCAAAAGGGATAAGAACATCGTGTTCAAGTAATCCCATAGAGTTTTCCATGTCAATTACCGGAGCTAAATCAAAGGAAGATGAGCAAACAGTGAGAGGCTCACTTACGTCGGTAACTGAAAACATGGGACCAGTTGCCACATAATTAACCCGTGGCAGGGTAGATACCACTTTAGACTCAGGAACATTTAGGGCTGTCATATTATTGGTAGTTGAGACAAGACTAGGGAATGAAAGCTGGTCTACAGTCACAATACTGCCATTGTGAGGGAAAGACATCACGCGAAAGAGTGTCGATACGACAGCTTTCATTGCATAAACATAGTCTCGCCCAAGGAGTAAATTGAAATCCAAGGGACCTCGAACTACCATAAGATCAGCACAGACAGTTTTACCTTCCAAGGTAATAGAAAACTTAGGAAGGATCCCTAAAGGTTCACTAATTGTTCTGTTAAAAGCTTTCAGATTCTGCGTAATAGGCGCAAGCTGAGGGGAACCCAAAGCTTTCCAAACAGCTGAGGATAAAATACTAACAGAAGCACCTTCATCTACCTGAGTACGATGTATGTCCCTACCACCAGCCTTGACAATGATTTGGAAAGGGATGGAGGAAGGAAGACGAGGTTCTGTCAGTCTATTCCAATCAAAGGAAAAGACCTCAGTACTTGGAGGGGGTTCTGTAGAAACAGGTGAAATGCCCCCCGGCATAGAAGAATCCGATGTAACAAGAAGAACATCAGCGGTATGAAATTTACTCTCGAAAAGGAGAGTGTGATCGACCGAATGTGAAATTGAATCGACCACTTGATCAACTAATGGATCATCAACCTGAGTGACATGAGTTTCACTCTCCAATGGGAGAGTGTGATCGATTGTACTTGAATTTAGATCAATCACTCCGTCAGTTGACGGTAGGTTGGGAGAAAGTTTACGGTAACCAGTTGGAAATTCTTGCTGTGGAACAGTAAGGTTTTCCAACAATGTTGAGGCTTCATCCATGTGAGGGCAAATGTGAGTTTGATGACTCCCTTTGCATAACTTACAAGGAAACCTAACTTTACCCCTTTTCCCAGGAACCTGACTATCACTGGTTGATGAATCAATGGAAAGTTGATGAGATTTTTCTGACCATACTTCCAAGACCTTTGGAATACCAGGACAATTGACAAGGAAGTGGTCACCCTTACAAAGCCTGCAAGGGTATTTGGGTTTACGATGCATGTCAGAATTTTCCTCAACACAACTAACACTTACAGCCATGGTTGGTTGATTGACTTCTTTCTTATCTTGCTTCTTCTTCTTCTTCCCTTTCTTCTTCTTCTTAGCCTCCTGGTTACTAACATCAAGGCTTTTACCAGGTGAAGAGGAAGAAATGGAGGAAGAAAAATTAGGCGAAGAAGGTAAAGGGTCAACAGAAGGTTGGTGATGTTGAGATGGTGAACTCTGTTGAGGTGAAGCATCCGGTTGAGATGGAACAATTGGAGTACTTTGGGCCAACGAAGTTGAAAATAACCATATCGGTAATCCTATTGTAAATCCAGGTAATGACAAAGTAGCCATATAAGGAGGACCAACATTTCCAAAGTAAGGAAAAGTACTAGGATTCTCATTGGGAGGGGTTCCTAGGTTGATAAATTCCGGAACATTTGCCATTATATTCAACTTCAGTGAATTTTATTAACAATTTAAAACTAAAATTAACAATTCACAATTCACACTTAACAACTAAAATTCACAATTCACACCTATGGTCTCTAAAAGTAAAAACAAACAAATTAACACGCGCTATCAAATCTAGGAGTCAAACCACACACAAACAGTAAGCTCTCCGGACCGAAAACACTAGTTGGTGATGAAGCCCAACCTCGCAGAATTCAGTACAGAAATGGCGGGTGGAACAGTTACCCCGGCAACCTGCTTAATGAATAGACCGGCACAAGTTCCTCCACTTTAACCGTCTCGAAGTGAAGTGAACCCCCCGGAAAATCCAAGTGAGTATAACCGACGTCTGCTCCAGGTACAGTGGGACCTTCCCTCCACCGTCACCTCGGTAGAACCCTAAAGATTATGGTCACTAAGGTCACCAACAGTAACAAATACACCTGGGGGAACAGTCTAAACTCCGACAGCACGCAAGGGCAGAGTAGCAAGCTCAATCCCCTTACCGGCTCCTTGACAACAATCCAAGGTTTACCGATAAGTGACCCCTGGCTCCTCGACAATGGTTAATCCGAGGTTTACCGTTTGTAATACGTACTGTCTGGCGTCGTTCCCAACGAGGGGGGAATGATCCCCTCACTGGTTCGGACACGAGCTCGTGCTTCTCCTTTAAGAGGAGCTTTCCCAGAGTGCAATTGAAACAATTGGATTTATTCTACTCAAGATAAACTATCTGTTTGGTTTTGTAGTCTTGGAGAGTTAAGTACTTACCTACTCCAAGACCCTAGCCTAAGCTATGTTGGTGTTTCAGAGCCCTAGAAATGTAAAAATTACTAGATGAATTTTAATTAAGCGATGTGTTATTAAGGTTGTTATTACTCAAATGGGTAAATGGAGATGAAACCAATGGTGTTATGACCCGACTCAACTGAATGCAATCGAATATGATAATGCAATCCTTTCAATTCGATGAATCCTAACTAGAGTAAGGAGAGAGTTTCCATTCACTTCCAACAATGCAAAAAATTGATCATTAAGAGAAAATTTAACAAATTCTCTAATGCACTAATTTCATCAAGAAAAACTAATGCAAATCAATTCCAAACCAATTTTTATTTTTATTTTTGTGTAAATTCAAATCAAAGAAAGCTGATCTAAATCTACGATTGATTTTTCAGAATGTAAACTATGCAATTGTAATCTATGCACAATTCACATGAAAAGTATGCAAATGTAATCTATGCACATTTTTCATTCATATTCTGAAACTGAGAACTCTAATTATGCAAATGTGATCTATGCAAGAGAATTCTCAAACACAAGATGATTCTAATGTAATCTAAGAACCAATCAAGTGCAAGTCGAGAAAATTGGGTGAGAGTTCCAAAGATCAAAACATAAAAACACTCAAAGGCGATTAACACTCATACACAATTTAGCCCCCCCCGGCGAATGAGGGGGAAATTTTTTTGCAAAAACAAAAGCAAAAAGATGCAAAATTGTGAAAAGACTGAGAGAAACCTCCAAGTAATGACCAAAGGAAATCAAATTAAGAATTTCTCAAAAAAGAGACTCAAAACACCCAATTGATGAAAGCTAAAAGCAGGAATAAGCTTAGGTGAAGATTCTGGACAAGGGACTAATGAATCTGGGCAGAAAAAACTAAGAAAAAACAAAATCTAAAAGCAATTAAAGCAAAGATGGAGTTTTCCTAAATTTTTACAGGAAGACGCAGGCAACCCGTTAGAACAGGCGCGGGCCCGCTCTGTGCAAACAGCAAAAGTGCGTCTAGGGACGCACTGTGCAGCACTCAGAGGGTGCGTCCGTCTGAAAAACTCAAGAAAAACCAAAATAAAACTAATCCTAAGCTAACCCACCCAGAGACAGAATCATAGAGCCAAAACCAGAAAAATAAACCAATTTTCTTAAAGCAAAGTTCACATAAAGGAAAAGACTTTTCTCATCAATGGAATCTATCCCCAGCGGAGTCGCCAATTTGTCACACGGAATTGGTCAAGGGTGCGGACACGGCTGACCTTCCTAGAAGTCTAAGACATTCTAATGACAAACAAGACAAAATGGAGTGATCTTTCTCTAAATACACCTTTTACAACATGAAAACTACAAGTGTTTAGGCTTACCTTATTCCAAAACGCTGTTGTTGAAGTCCGTTCTTGACGATCCGGATGAGCTCCTCCTTCAAGTCAATTCCTGCAACCACAAACAATCAAACAATTACCAAGCACTTGCATTTCATATAATAAAACATATATTCAACATGCAGACCAAGGAACACATGAAATAACTCATTAACACAAGCTATTGAGAAAAATAAACCAGTTTGTATTAATAACGAAACAAAGAAACTCTTACAACCTGGCCTTGGTGTTGTGCAAGTTCCTCCCAGGGTCCATCAAGGGTTTTCCTCTACTTTGACAAAGCTCACCCACTTCCAAGTAGAATCAAGCAAAGACAATCTCTCCTCACAAGGTTCTAAATGGGAGTCCTAATTCCTGCAGCATTTACCCAAAGAAAATGTATAGCTCCAACCTCTCCTCCCTCTGGCTCAATGTCTTTATTTATAGTGCTGTAAAGAGGTTATTCAGGTCCACCATCAATGGGATAATCCCCCTCTTTGGGTGGGATAGCTCCCTTATTGATGGGATAAGTTCCTCCTTAATAGGGATACATGAACCAACTGGAGGCGCATCCATTTCATCAAACCGACCTCTAGAAAGTTCTAGAAGTAACCACAAGTAACTTTTTTAAGATGAAACTTGCGCATTTTGCCTTTTACAGAAGGACGCACCTGTCCCTTAACATACAGAGCGTCCAAGGACGCAGCCTTTGTGAACATTGTGAGCGTCCCCGCAGGTAAGGCTTGAGAGAACCTGCGTCCCCAGAGATAAACACATTTTTACAAGACTTTCTCTCTTTTTTGAGTTTGAGATGGATAGCAGAGGCATAAGACTTGCCTAAGAGGGTAGCATGACTGTTGATTGAGCCATACTAACTGTAAATAGTCATGGTGACATTTTTTAGTGTAACAATGACCATCTCTAACGGACAGGAAACAAAAAAGCTTACCCTTTATCCTCATGCTACACCCATGATTAATAATGACAGCTCTGTATGGGTGGATTATGAGGATGAAGAAACCCAACCTATATTGGCTATCGGACAAGCTTTAAATTTCAAAGATTCTACCGAAGATGAATTAATCAGCAGCTTCATTTCTGAACCTTCTTCGGTCAACCCAGAAATGTACAGTCACTTTACTGCAATCTTGGAATCTGAAACTCAACAGAACTTGGAAGATAAGAATTTATTTCAGACAGCAGTAGGCAGCCCCTCCAAAAGTACAACAATAGAAATTGAGCCTGGCAAAACATTAAATATAAATCCTAATTTAAGTGACATTGAAAAACAACAATTAATAAAGTTACTGCAGGAAAATAAAGAAGCATTTGCATGGGACTATACAGACATGAAAGGGATCTCCCCTGAGCTATGCACTCACCGGATTTATATTAAAGAAGGATCCCGGCCAGTCTGTCAACCCCAGCGGCGAATGAATCCCAATCTAAGGGAAATTGTGAAGGAGGAACTTCAGAAACTCTTGAATGCAGGATTTATATACCCTATATCTGATAGTGAGTGGGTTTCCCCACTTGTAATTGTACCCAAGAAAAATGGTAAATGGAGAGTATGTGTGGATTACAGAGCACTGAATAAAGCCACTCAGAAAGACCATTTCCCTTTACCATTCATCGATCAGGTATTGGATAATTTGGCAGGTAAGAAGTTCTTTTCATTCTTGGACGGGTTCAGTGGATATAATCAGATTAAGATTGCACCCCAAGACCAGGACAAGACCACGTTTACTAGCCCTTGGGGGACCTTTGCTTACAGGGTACTTCCATTTGGGCTATGTAATGCTCCAGCAACATTTCAAAGAGCAGTGATAGGGATTTTTTCTGATATGTTAAATGATTCATTAGAAATATTTATGGATGACTTTACTCCTTATGGAGTGACTTTTGAGGATGCACTACAGAATCTTGAAAAAGTACTTAAGCGGTGTATAGAAGCACAACTTGCCTTAAGCACTTAAAAGTGCCATATGATGATGAATCAAGGTATTGTATTGGGTCACTTTGTCTCATTCCTAGGAATTCAAGTTGATCCAGGTAAAATACAGGTAATTCAGACTCTCCCTATCCCCAAAACACAAACTGATGTAAGAAGCTTTTTAGGACATGCTAGATACTATAGAAGATTTATTAAGAAATTTTCCAAAATAGCTTCTCCTTTATTTGTGTTATTAACAAAGAATGCTGAATTTAAGTGGACTGATGATTGTGAAAAAGAATTTAATGAACTTAAACATCAGTTGTCTGCAGCTCCCATTTTGAGAGGACCTGATTGGGCACTACCCTTTCATATATCCTCTGATGCCTCAGACACTACAATTGGAGCTGTCTTGGGTCAGGAAGAAAATAGTCTTCCCTATGCCATTTATTTTATCAGTAAGAACATGACACCAGCTGAATTAAATTATATAGTCACTGAGAAGGAATTCCTAGCAGTTATTTATGCAATAAATAAATTTCGACATTATATTACTGGCTACACTACTTTTGTGCATACTGATCACTCGGCCATTGAATATTTGATGAATAAATCAGTTACAAATGCCCGAGTCACCAGATGGTTGTTATTATTGCAAGAATTTGACACCACAATTGTAGATAGGCTAGGAAAAGAAAATGTAGTTGCTGATTTCCTTTCTCGATTAAAAACTGATGAAAATGCTCCAGTAGATGATTCTTTTCCTGATGAATATTTATTTGCAGTATCTGCTCACTCACCTTGGTATGCAGACATTGCCAATTATCTAGTTGCAGGAAAATTGTCATCACACCTATCACACAGGGAAAGAAGAAAGATCATCCAGCAAAGTGCTAGGTATAGCTGGATAAGTGGGTGTCTTTTCCATACAGGAATTGATCAGGAAATCCGAAGGTGCATTGGTGAAGATGAAATTTATGATGTACTAAAAGCTTGTCATGATGGCCCTTGTGGAGGACATTTTGTAGATAAAAGAACAACACACAAGGTACTCAGAATGGGTTATTATTGGCCATCACTCTTTAAAGATGCTAGAAAATATGTCAAGGCCTGTGATAGCTATCAAAGAATGGGCCAGCCTAATCACAGGGATGAAATGCCTCTCAATCCCCAGGTAATTCTTGAACCTTTTGAGAAATGGGCATTAGATTTTATAGGTCCCATTAATCCTCCATCCAACCAAAGAGTGTATATATTAGTATGCACAGATTACATGACTAAATGGGTAGAAGCTAAGGCACTCCTGAAAGCTAATGAAGAAGCAGTATTAACATTTTTATTTGAAGAAATCTTTGTTAGATTTGGATTGCCTAGAGAATTAGTCACAGATGGAGGACCTCCTTTCAAATCTCATGGCTTCAAAAATACGCTTCCGAAATATCATATTAAGCACAAAATGACTACACATTACCACCCCCAAGAAAATGGGCAGGTAGAAAGCACCAATAAAGTCATAGAAGCCATCTTAAAAAAAACAATAAGGAAAATAGAAGGGACTGGTTTCAAAGGTTTCCCGAGGCATTGTGGGCCTATAGAACTACTTGGAGGAGTACCACAAGTTTTTCAACCTATGAATTAGTTTTTGGAAAGAATGCTATTTTCCCTGTAGAGTTTGAGATCAAAACTTTAAGAACTGCTTTAGCTGTTAACCTTGATTTGACTGATGCACAGACAGCTAGGTTACAGCAACTTCAAGAATTGGATGAGAAAAGACTGGATGCCATCCATCAGACAACCATGATACAACAACAAAGGAGCAGGTGGCATGACAGAACCATCAAGCAAAAGCAGTTTCAAAAAGGTAACTAGGCTCTACTCTATGATTCCCGTTTTGAGAATTTCCAAGGTAAGTTAAGAACAAGGTGGTTAGGGCCTTATGAAGTGGATGTTGTTTTTCCAAATGGGACAGTTAGACTTTTAACAATTGATGGAAGTAGAACACCGCTACTAGTGAATGGCTATCGACTTCGGTTATATCAGAGGCTTGTTTCTAAAGAAGACTTTAAAGCCACTTTCATGGAAATTAAACAGTATTCTTTTCCGGGGGAACTTGTTGTCCCTCAAAGAACTTAAATCTTTGTTTACTTATGCATTTTTTTTTTAGATTAGATATTCTTTTTATTTAACTACTAATAATCCCTGCCAAAGGTTACCATATTATGTTTCAGTATTTTGCAGATTTGAGCTGTGGGAAATAGCTGAGAACGAAAGCTTTAAAGGAATCACTTTGCGGATTTGGAATTCCCGTTGATGCAACACCAATTCCTGTTGCTGCAACACCATTTCCTGTTGCTGCAACACCGATCCCCGTTGCTGCAACACCTTTTCACGCTACTACAACATCTTTTCCCGATGACGTAACATCATTCCCAGTGGCTGCAACACCGATCCCTGTTGCTACAACACCACTTCCCGATCCCGTAATACCTTTTTAGCAATCCTCTCATTTACAAAAACACCAGTCTTATCACCTCAGCCCCCAAGAAATGCGTTTTTATAAAATACACCACTTTTTGTGATGATTACAATCCTTCACTATCACTTCCCGTCATTATTATTAGAAATCGCTGGTATTCCCATGCTCCTAGACCCGTGGTAATCATTATAATCCAGCAAAAGATAAGACAAGACTTTTTGATGCAGCAACCAAAAAGGTAAAACATAAAGGTACGCATGATTATGTATGGACATTAAATAATAGTTAATGCGGAGAAGCTGATAGGACTACCAAATAATTGTACTTCCAATCATATCACTTACGCGTAGGGGGGGGATTACCAAAGCTCTCTCATAATTACATACTATGCCAACTGCCGTCGTCCTTAAACTCTCCCGACAATATGTAAAATTCACCTTATCACGGCATGTTACCATTTGCAACGGTTTACTCTGAACTGAATTCGGAAACTTGGCTCTGAACTGTGAAATTCACTGGAACAACAACTATGGGAGGAAATCTCATCACACATGAACCTAGCACAACAACACTTCTTGAGCTCTATCCCGAGGTTTATCAAATATTTCTGCAAGCGGGATGGCTAGATTATTTCCAGAGACTTCCAGACTTCGACGAGCAGAAAGTCCTCGAATTTGCATGCAATTTAACAGAAGGATTCTCTGTTGTTCAAGGAGTCCAAATCCTAGTCACGGAGGAAGTCATAGCCCAAGTTACTGGGCTACCAGCTAATGGCATACGATGGTTCAGTAGAAAGCACTTGATCCTTAATGTGCAGCAGGATTTTCTTCAACTTGGCGAGCAGGTGGAACCGAAGGGCAGAGGTGTAGCACTTCAGTCATTGCCTCAACCATGGCCGAAAGTTGCTGAATTTGTAAAGCAATACCTGACGTGCGAAGGCCGGTACCAGGTAATTTACCAGCACGATTTCGTCTTGTTGAATCATTTGAGAAATTGTCAGTTGATAAACATGCCATATTATTGATTGGGATTTCTTAAAAATATGTCACGTTATACTGTTAATGCAAAGCGTCCACTTCTTTCCTTGAAACACCACCGTCTAGCTCAATTGCTCATAAATAGAGGCCTTGCTTTAAATAACCCTCCACTCCCCATTAATCCCCATCAAGAGGCAGAAATTCCCCAGCCAGAACATGAAGTCCCTCATCAAGAAGAAGAAATCCTTCACCAAGCTGAAGATATACCTCAACAAGATGAAGAAATACCTCAGCAAGATGAAGAAATCCCTCAGCAAGCAGAGAATATTCCTGAGAAAATACCTGAAGAAATCCCTCAGCACGCAAATGACATCCCAGAACAAATTCCCAAAGAAGTCCTCCAGCAAACACCCCCGCAAGTTGCTGAAAATGAACCATCAGTAGTAGAAATACCTGCGGAAACAACCCCATCGCCTGATAGAACCAATCCATCCATTCCCATACTTGGTATTTCTACCGATGACTCTGATGATAACATCCCTATTACCTTGCTCAAATGAAAAATGCAGAGGAAAATAGAAACCCCACCAAAAAGAAGAAGAACTAGGGCTTCGGCTAAAGCAGCTGCTACTTCTACCACTGTCCCTATCCTAAAGAAAGCCGGTCTGAAAAGAAAAAAGCCTGAATTCCCTGCTTCTCTACCCAAGCAAAGGACTCGGTCGTCTGCAATAGCTGAATCTCCTAGCCATACCCCTCCCAGTTCACCGCCCATCACCCTGAAAACCCGCATTTCCACCAGCCCTCGAAACTCCTCTCCCTCACCCTCGGAGGCCGAGATGCAGAGTGTTCACCGTTTCGTGACATCATATTTTAAGGCAGCTGACACACAAGAACCAGCTGCCGAAACCCAAGGTAATATTGGCCAAGAAGCTGCAACTGAAGAAACAGCCACTACCCCAGGTGACACACAAGAACCACCTGTCAAGAGTATAAGGGATCAAATTAATGATGAAACACAACCTCTGCCTCCACTGGAACCTGCTGCTCCACAAGCTCAGCCCACCATATCGGCTCTGCAGGAAGAAATTGAATTTTTAAAAGCTCAAATTTAGGACTACCAGGAGGAAATTATAAGGGTCAAGGAAGCCTACCAAAATGAATTTAGCCTGCATATTTTAGCACGAGTAGCATCTGCAGCAGAGAAGAGTAAGGACAATGAATTTGTGTGTACCAGTTGTGGTGACATATATACTCAAGCAGGATACAAGATAGTGGCAGAACCAATGAATGAAGACCCTGCTGTTGTGGATGAAACAAAAGAACCTGTTGCTACACAGATGGAAACACCATAACCCTCTGCTCGGAAAGAAGAACCTGTTGTCACACAAGAACCAACAGGCTCTCCAGAAAAGGTGAAGGAGCAGACAAAAGAACCTGTTTTCACACAAGAACCAACAGGCTCCCCAGAAAAGGTGCAGGAGCAGACAGAAGAACCTGTTGTCACACAAGAACCAACAGGCTCTCCAAAAACGGTGCAGGAACAGAAAGAAGAACCTGTTGTCACACAAGAACCAACAGGCTCTCCAGAAACTGCACCAGAGCAAACAGAAGAACTTACTGACACACAAGAACTAGTAAGCTCTCCAGAAACTGCACCAAAGCAAACAGAAGAACTTATTGACACACAAGAACCAGTAAGCTCTCCAGAAACTGCACCAGAGCAAACAGAAGAACTTACTGACACACAAGAACCAGTAAGCTCTCCAGAAACTGCACTAGAGAAAATAGAATAACTTACTGACACACAAGAACCAGTAAGCTCTCCAGAAACTATGCAGGAGGTAACAGAGAATAAAGAAGAGGAAAAGTCACCACGGCCTACCCAAATTGCCATGGAACGAGAAGAAAAAGAAGTTACAGCAGGAAATGAGGAAAAAGGCATAGACTCACCCCGGCCTACCCAAGAGGAAGAAATGGTTACAGAAGAAAACAAAGAAGAAAACATGGACTCACCCAAGCCTATTCAAACTGCCATGGAAACAGAAGAAAATGAAGAAGAGAATATGGACTCACCCAGGCCTATTCAAACTGCCATAAAAAAAGAGGAAAATGAAGAAGAAAATATAGACTCACCTCGGCCTACCCAAATCGCCACAGAACAAGAAGAGGAATCAAATACACAGGAATCCGTATAGAATATAGAACATGAAGAAGAAACAGTAGCTGGAAATGGAAAGGAAGACATTGGATCATCCTGGCCTACTCCAATTATCACAGAGCAGATTACCCTTGTTGATGCCTTTACACAAACAAAACTTCCCTCTGTTAGTGATGCATGCACAGAAACAGACAGTTTTCAGGAACTAAAAGGAAAATGGTGGAGAGAATATGAGCTGTCACAAGGCAAAGCATTCCAACAGCAAAAGGGGACCTGGTTCAATTATGCATATAAGAACTGGGAAGCACTTGAGCAGTGTAGAGCTCAGTACAAATAAATTAAGGAGCTAAAAGCCAGATTGTCCCAGATGTTTGAGTTATTCCAAAGAATACTTGCCACGAGGAAACCCTCTTTCAATTATGCAACATTTTTTAGGGAAAGAGTCACATTCTTACAGATAAAGGCTGTTAGAGAAGGTAGACGTCATCAGGTGGTTACATCAGAGCAATTTATGCAAACCTTTGCAGAGGCACCTAAAAATGATCAAAATTTGTTATGCAAGCTCTATCTCCATAATGAAGCCATGTCCGAAGAAAGAAACATGAATATGATACCTGTTGTTGGCGACATATAGCTGAGAGCCTTCATCTCCTTTTTAGCTAACCAACTTACATGGCAGAACGCCTTTACCTCAGCTCAACATAATGAACAGAATTGTCTTCTGTGGATTAGAGCTGAACCGCAGAACGCAGCCACCTTCATTGCACAACATCTAAGAATGGTAAGTGATCCTGAAATGAAGGACCACGTCAGGCAACTACAAGTAGTGGTCCTGAGAGACTGTCAACATTATGTGAGAACTAAGGCACCCTTGGCTGTCAAGGCAAATAACTTGTTTTGAAAAAACTGCCCCAAGGAGAGGCAGGAATATCACCCTTATAATCCACCTAATTTACAAGTAGCACTCTCAAGGGTACCTTACTATGTTAGATGCATGCAACACTGTGCTGAAAATTGGATATGTTATAGATTTAAATTTCCACTTCTATGGTTATCTGGTGAACAATACAAGGGCCAGTTTGGATTATCCAACAAGGAAGAAGCAGCAGCATGGAGGCAAATACAGACTGTTTGTGGGTTCAGGAAGAAGTTTTATGCCACTTCCTATAACTATTGTCTCAGTAATATACATTGTTCGTCCCAGTATTCCGACGTAGACTCAGAGTAAGCATTGCATAGGGACATGCAATCTCTTCAGTTGGGGGGGATGTTAGGACTCAAAATTGACCAATTTTGACCTTATATTTTTGCCATAATATTATCCTTTTTCAGTCATAGGTTGGAAGCTTTGATTGTATAATGACTTAATCACCCCAAGGTACGAAGTAACTTTCCGCATATCTATATGTTTAATTTTTCATTGCATATTCATGAATATCTTTATATTTATCTTTGGAAAAGTTAATTAAGTTGCCAAGTAATCGCTGGACTGATTAAAGTCTGCAGGAATTATAATTTACAATTGCTGTAACACCAGAAATAGCAACTACGCAGTTGTTGCAACACCAGAAGCAGCAACTACGCAGTTGCTACGGCCAGCAACAACAACCATCTAAAAGCAGGAGAATGCTATTTTTGCAACAACTGGAAATAACAAATAGAAACTATCTGGAGATTGCCAGAATTCCACGCTGACGCGGCATAATCAGCAACTGTCCAAAAAGGGCAAAACACAGTTATGATTGCTAAAGTATCAAAAACAGCACGGGTTTACTAAATCAGCAACCATGGGGAAACGACGAAGGATAATACGAGGATCCCAAGAGCACGGGCGAAGTTCGGGTACCAGCTATGTAACATAAACAAACTCAAGAAGGAATACACGGTCGCACTATTATAACAATATTCTGTAACTCTTATTTTTGGTTAACTAAATGAACTGTGATAATCTATTGTAATAGATGTCTCCTCTATAAAGAGGAGACATCTACATTAGAGAGGGGAGTACCTTCTCCTCTTCTTCTTCTCTATGGACTACCTTCATCACTTCTTTGTGGACTTTGACTTCTTGAAATGTCTTCTAGAATGTCCATGCTTGATTAAGGCGATTCCACAACTTCTTCTTCTTCTTCCTTAAATTTGTCATAAGGAGGATGCCATACATTATGTTCATCTTCTTTTATTTATTTATCTACATACTCATGAAATATAACATCTCTACTTGCAAAGAGCTTGTGAGTACTTGGATCATACATTTTATTTGCATTTTAATCAGTACAATATCCAATAAAAATGCATTTGATAGCTTTGGCATCTAATTTTATCCTATCCTCTTTAGGAATATGAGAAAATGCCTTACATCCAGATCTCCTTAAATGACTAACTTTCTGTTTAAAACCATAAAATGCTTCAAATGGTGTTTTGTGTTCAAGATATTTGTAGGACTTCTGTTTTTTAGGTATACAATTGTATTAATGGCTTTAGCCCAAAAACGATTAGAAAGTCCTTTACTTTTTAACATACTATGAGCACATTTAACTAATGTTCTAATATTTCTCTCAACTACTCCATTTTGCTGAGATGTATGTGGTACTGTAAATTGTTGCAAAATTCCATTTTGGTTGTAGTATTTGATAAAAGCTCCTGAACTATACTCACCACCTTTATCTGATTGAAGAATTTTAATGCTCTTTCATGTTTGTTTTTCAACCATATTCTTGAATTCTTTGAAGTATTCAAACACATCACTTTTATTTCTTATAAAGTACACCCAAGTGTCTCTAGTATTATCATAATAAATATAAGAAAGTAATATGCTCCTCCAAGTGACCTAGTTTACATAGGACCACATACATTAGTATGCACTAGTTCAAGTATTTCACATTTTCTTCTATCTTGATGCACAATAAATTCTTCCCTATGTTGTTTTCCTAGGCATAACCTTCACATTCAAAGTGTTCACCCTTAATATTTGGAAGGCCTTCTATCATCAATTTCTTTTGTAGTAACATTAGGTCATTATAATTTAAACATCCATACCTTTGATGCTAAAGTTCTATATTTGACATGCTTGTCGATGTCAATGCTCGATTCCCATTCTTTGTTACATCCAACTTGTATAATCCCCCAACTCTCATTCCTTTTACAACAACCTTATAGTTTTCCTACATATCATTTACCAAACATTGTGATTTCACAAATTCAAATTTTAAATGCTAACATGTAATAATAGATACTGAAATTAAGTTCTTTAATCCTGGAACATAGACAACATTTTGAATTTGTTTTTCTTGTCCATTAGGCATATTAACACTCATATCACCATATTATTTAATTTCATGTGATCTATTATCTCCTAAATAGATATGTGCACCATTTTACAGGACATGTGGAATGATGCACCAGAACCTATGAACCAAGTGTTAGGACTCAGAATTGACCAATTTTGACCTTATATTTTTGCCATAATATTATACTTTTTCAGTCATAGGTTGGAAGCTTTGATTGTATAATGAATTAATCACCCCAAGGTAGAAGTAACTTTCTGCATATCTATATGTTTAATTGTTCATTGCATATTCATGAATATCTTTATATTTATCTTTGGAAAAGTTAATTAAGTTGCCAAGTAATCGCTGGACTGATTAAAGTCTGCAGGAATTATAATTTACAGTTGCTGTAACACCAGAAACAACAACTACACAGTTGCTGCAACATCGGAAGCAGCAACTACGCAGTTGCTACAGCCAGCAACGGCAACCATCTAAAAGCAGGAGAATGCTATTTTTCAACAACTGGAAATAACAAACGGCAACTATCTGGAGATTGCCAGAATTCCACGCTGACGCAGCATAATCAGCAACTGTCCAAAAAGGGCAAAACACAGTTACGATTGCTAAAGTATCAGGAACAACACGGGTTTACTAAATCAGCAACCATGGGGAAACGACGAAGGATAATACGAGGATCCCAAGAGCACGGGCGAAGTTCGGGTACCAGCTGTGTAACAGAAACAAACTCAAGAAGGAATACACGGTCGCACTATTATAACAGCATTCTGTAACTCTTATTTTTGGTTAACTAAATGAACTGTGATAATCTATTGTAATAGATGTCTCCTCTATAAAGAGGAGACATCTACATTAGAGTGGGGGGGGAAGCAAAATAGTTTTGTAAGGGGAATTGTGAAAGACAACAGCAAAGTCTAAACTTTTATTGTACTGAATCTTTTGGCAGATGAATAGAAGATTGTTCTGAGTACTTAATCCAACAGTTGTATTCTGGGGAATCTTGTGAGAGGGACTGGGCCCACCTTCTTCACAAGATTCACCCATTTACTTTTCTGTCAAGTGTGTAAGTGTGTTTGGTGATTTCTTTATGCTGATACTCTGTTTTGGATTCTGTAGCATTACCTCTGATAATTTCCTTTTTGCTGGCACCCTGTTTCGTTAATCGTTTGAAGCTGTACTTCACTGGTGAATTAGAATTTCAGTGTGTATTAGCAATCTGGTTACAGGGGCAGGTGCTGAACGTCCTTGCTTGTAGGATAGGGTCCTGATCCTCTGATAACAGAGCATCCATCACTCTTCTTTTCGGATTTGTTATCTTAAATTAACTGCTTTCATTTTATCTTTACAGTACACTGTTATGACATAACGTGAGAATTACGTATACTACAACTTTTTAATGCTTTTAGAGTTAAGTACATACAGTACGCAGTAGCCTTTGAAATAAAAAGACTTTCCGAGGTTGACAATTTAATGTGGTACTTGATTGTTAATTAATAAACAATTCAACTAGCCAACATTTTGGCGCCGTTGCTGGGGAAGGCAACTAGATATTTCTAAAGGCATTAATGATTTCTTTTGGAGAATAATAGGTGCATGAGAGGACGCAAGAAACCTAATTTCACAAGCGACAAAGGCGGAGGAGGAAGAAAAAATTATATTGACGAAATCATCTCAAAAGCTGAAACATCACAGAGGACAAGTTCCCGGAGACCTCAGATCCAGTATTCCTCACAAACATATCGATAGATGGAGGAAGTACTGGGACCTGAAAGGAAGCTGGAAGTACTAGAATACACTGAGGAACCGGTAGAAGAACCTGAAGAAACAGAAGATACATAAGATAAAGCAAGTGATTCAGGAAAAAGACCAATGGAGGATAACAGAACAGAAGGAAGAGGGGAAAATTCACTCTCTACCCTGGAATTCCCTATTGGGGAGCTCCCGAGAGGGGCAACTCCCATGAAAAACATTCCACTCTCAGCATTACCCAACTTTGATGGGTTATCCTTTGAAGACCCGGATGAATTCCTCTTTGAATTCGACATACTATTTAGAAGTTATGATTATGTGAGCCCTAATCAGAAACTAAAACTGTTTCCAGCAACACTGAAAGGGAATGTGTTAAGATGGTTTATGAGCTTAGGAGCTCAGGCAATCACTACCTGGGATCAGATGAAAGAAAGCTTTCTGGCTAAGTATCAAGATTACTGCCGGACAATAGAAAGGAAGGAAGAATTGTTTAAAATGGTTCAGAAGGAGGACGAGAATCTGGAAGATTTTGTGGAAAGATTGCAGTATAATCTGTAGCGGTCTGACCATCCTAATATGAGTAAATATATTCTGAAGGCTATATTTCTGAAAGGGGTACGAGATGACTGCTTGGACATGTTAAACATGCTGGGAAAAGGGGACATTTCCAAAGAACCATTTGATGAAATTATCAATCTCTGCATGAGATGTTCAAGAGGAGCAGTAAGCAGATCAAAAAGTAGGGACAATGTATATTCAAGAGTTCAGAAGTCAGCAAGCGGAGAAGAAACAAGGGCTAAAATAGGTAATTTATTAGAAGAATTTAAAACTGAGATGTTAAGCTCTTTTGCTTCACAAATTGATGCTCTGCAGGTAAAGATGAAACAGGCAGAAGCAGAAGCTGCCCTAGCTATTTTTTGTTCCAAATGTAGAGAAAAACACCCACTCAGGGAATGCCCACTAGATAAGGTACCAATCTGCACGATCTGCGAAAAGGACCATGAGACCCAACAATGCCCCTCTCTGCCTGGAATTAAAGCAGCATTGCAGTCAACTGAAGAAGAGGCTGAAGCAGTGTACCTGATGATACAGAGGAGGCAATGGCCACAAAGACAAGGTATGAATTCTAACACAACATTTAATCGTTGGAATAATCATTCTCCTTTTCAAACAAATTACCCACCCATGAACCAAATGCAGTACCCACCCTTTAACACAATGAGTTTTCCACCTATGCAACAACCAAATCTCCCTTTTCTTGATCTTACCATATGGAATCCTTGGGCTTCCCAGCAACCATATTTCAATCAATGGAACCCAGGCTGGGCAGCCCAACAGATGCCATTTCCTCAACAACAACAGTCTCTTTCCTTACCATCTAATACTCCTCCAAATAACCAGGCAATTAGACCGCAGCTGCCTGTGCAACCCAACCCCAACCCAAATAATAATAAAGCTTTGCAAGTAATTGATATTCAAAATCAGCCTGTCTTCCCCATGCAATGTAACGATATCCATCTTCGTTCAGGGAGAATTGTTGAACCCATCATTGATGACATCACTGACTCTGATAAAGAGGAAGTTAGACAATAAAAACCTGCTAACAATAATGCTGAAACAGCTGAATCAACATCTAACAACATTGATCAGACAACAGATCCACCATTCCCTGAACGATTGGCTCTCACTAAAACACTGGAGGAACCTGCTTTTATCCTTTTGGGTGAACTACAGAATTTATACGTTAAAATTCCATTGTTGTAAGCGCTAAGAGATGTTCCCATTTATGCTAGGACTGTTAGAGATATCTGCATAAAAAAACCTGGAAGAAAAGATAAGGACCCCCTCACAGTTCATGTGATGGGAGAACTGACTGCTTTAATGACAGAATAAGATCCTCCTGTGAAATATGGTGACCTTGGTCACCCTACAGTAACAATGCAGGTTGGAAAAACTCTTGTCTCTAAAGTTCTAGTAGACTTAGGAGCTGCAATAAATATTATGACACTGGAAACATCACAATTTCTTTAGTTAAAAAACTTTATTAGGGAAACACCAACCATCCTAGAACTGGCTGATCGCTCTACAATTAAAACTAAGGGGGTCATTGAAGATTTAATAATTTCGGTAGAATCCTGGAATTACCTAGCCGACTTGGTGGTGTTACAAACTAAAACAAAGTTGGGGGGTCATCCGCTGATTCTAGGAAGACCTTGGCTAGCTGCAGCAGATGCTTTCATTAGCTATAGATCAGGATCAATGACCATCTCTAACGGACAGGAAACAAAAAAGCTTACCCTTTATTCTCATGCTACACCCATGATTAATAATGACAACTCTGTATGGGTGGATTATGAGGATGAAGAAACCCAACCTATATTGACTATCGGACAAGCTTTAACTTTCAAAGATTCTACCGAAGATGAATTAATCAGCAGCTTCATTTCTGAACCTTCTTCGGTCAACCCAGAAATGTACAGTCACTTTACTGCAATCTTGGAATCTGAAACTCAGCAGAACTTGGAAGATAAGAATTTATTTCAGACAGCAGTAGGCAGCCCCTCCAAAAGTACAACAATAGAAATTGAGCCTGGCAAAACATTAAATATAAATCCTAATTTAAGTGACAATGAAAAACAACAATTAATAAAGTTACTCCAGGAAAATAAAGAAGCATTTGCATGGGACTATACAGACATGAAAGGGATCTCCCCTGAGCTATGCACTCACCGGATTTATATTAAAGAAGGATCCCGGCCAGTCTGTCAACCCCAGCGGCGAATGAATCCCAATCTAAGGGAAATTGTGAAGGAGGAACTTCAGAAACTCTTGAATGCAGGATTTATATACCCTATATCTGATAGTGAGTGGGTTTCCCCACTTGTAATTGTACCCAAGAAAAATGGTAAATGGAGAGTATGTGTGGATTACAGAGCACTGAATAAAGCCACTCAGAAAGACCATTTCCCTTTACCATTCATCGATCAGGTATTGGATAATTTGGCAGGTAAGAAGTTCTTTTCATTCTTGGACGGGTTCAGTGGATATAATCAGATTAAGATTGCACCCCAAGACCAGGACAAGACCACGTTTACTAGCCCTTGGGGGACCTTTGCTTACAGGGTACTTCCATTTGGGCTATGTAATGCTCCAGCAACATTTCAAAGAGCAGTGATAGGGATTTTTTCTGATATGTTAAATGATTCATTAGAAATATTTATGGATGACTTTACTCCTTATGGAGTGAATTTTGAGGATGCACTGCAGAATCTTGAAAAAGTACTTAAGCGGTGTATAGAAGCACAACTTGCCTTAAGCACTGAAAAGTGCCATATGATGATGAATCAAGGTATTGTATTGGGTCACTTTGTCTCATTCCTAGGAATTCAAGTTGATCCAGCTAAAATACAGGTAATTCAGACTCTCCCTATCCCCAAAACACAAACTGATGTAAGAAGCTTTTTAGGACATGCTAGATACTATAGAAGATTTATTAAGAAATTTTCCAAAATAACTTCTCCTTTATTTGTGTTATTAACAAAGAATGCTGAATTTAAGTGGACTGATGATTGTGAAAAAGAATTTAATGAACTTAAACATCAGTTGTCTGCAGCTCCCATTTTGAGAGGACCTGATTGGGCACTACCCTTTCATATATCCTCTGATGCCTCAGACACTGCAATTGGTGCTGTCTTGGGTCAGGAAGAAAATAGTCTTCCCTATGCCATTTATTTTATCAGTAAGAACATGACACCAGCTGAATTAAATTATATAGTCACTGAGAAGGAATTCCTAGCAGTTATTTATGCAATAAATAAATTTTGACATTATATTACTGGCTACACTACTTTTGTGCATATTGATCACTCGGCCATTGAATATTTGATGAATAAATCAGTTACAAATGCCCGAGTCACCAGATGGTTGTTATTATTGCAAGAATTTGACACCACAATTGTAGATAGGCCAGGAAAAGAAAATGTAGTTGCTGATTTCCTTTCTCGATTAAAAACTGATGAAAATGCTCCAGTAGATGATTCTTTTCCTGATGAATATTTATTTGCAGTATCTGCTCACTCACCTTGGTATGCAGACATTGCCAATTATCTAGTTGCAGGAAAATTACCATCACACCAATCACACAGGGAAAGAAGAAAGATCATCCAGCAAAGTGCTAGGTATAGCTGGATAAGTGGGTGTCTTTTCCATACAGGAATTGATCAGGAAATCCTAAGGTGCATTGGTGAAGATGAAATTTATGATGTACTAAAAGCTTGTCATGATGGCCCTTGTGGAGGACATTTTGCAGATAAAAGAACAACACACAAGGTACTCAGAATGGGTTATTATTGGCAATCACTCTTTAAAGATGCTAGAAAATATGTCAAGGCCTGTGATAGCTATCAAAGAATGGGCCAGCCTAATCACAGGGATGAAATGCCTCTCAATCCCCAGGTAATTCTTGAACCTTTTGAGAAATGGGCATTAGATTTTATAGGTCCCATTAATCCTCCATCCAACCAAAGAGTGTATATATTAGTATGCACAGATTACATGACTAAATGGGTAGAAGCTAAGGCACTCCTGAAAGCTAATGAAGAAGCAGTATTAACATTTTTATTTGAAGAAATTTTTGTTAGATTTGGATTGCCTAGAGAATTAGTCACAGATGGAGGACCTCCTTTCAAATCTCATGGCTTCAAAAATACGCTTCCGAAATATCATATTAAGCACAAAATGACTACACATTACCACCCCCAAGAAAATGGGCAGGTAGAAAGCACCAATAAAGTCATAGAAGCCATCTTAAAAAAATCAATAAAGGAAAACAGAAGGGACTGGTTTCAAAGGTTGCCCGAGGCATTGTGGGCCTATAGAACTACTTGGAGGAGTACCACAAGTTTTTCAACCTATGAATTAGTTTTTGGAAAGAATGCTATTTTCCCTGTAGAGTTTGAGATCAAAACTTTAAGAACTGCTTTAGGTGTTAACCTTGATTTGACTGATGCACAGACAGCTAGGTTACAGCAACTTCAAGAATTGGATGAGAAAAGACTGGATGCCATCCATCAGACAACCATGATACAGCAACAAAGGAGCAGGTGGCATGACAGAACCATAAAGCAAAAGCAGTTTCAGAAAGGTAACTGGGCTCTACTCTATGATTCCCGTTTTGAGAATTTCCAAGGTAAGTTAAGAACAAGGTGGTTAGGGCCTTATGAAGTGGATGTTGTTTTTCCAAATGGGACAGTTAGACTTTTAACAATTGATGGAAGCAGAACACCGCTACTAGTGAATGGCTATCGACTTCGGTTATATCAGAGGCCTGTTTCTAAAGAAGACTTTAAAGCCACTTTCATGGAAATTAAACAGTATTCTTTTCCGGGGGAACTTGTTGTCCCTCAAAGAACTTAAATCTTTGTTTACTTATGCATTTTTTTTTAGATTAGATATTCGTTTTATTTAACTACTAATAATCCCTGCCAAAGGTTACCATATTATGTTTCAGTATTTTGCAGATTTGAGCTGTGGGAAATAGCTGAGAACGAAAGCTTTAAAGGAATCACTTTGCGGATTTGGAATTCCCGTTGCTGCAACACCAATTCCTGTTGCTGCAACACCATTTCCTGTTGCTGCAACACCGATCCCCGTTGCTACAACACCTTTTCACGTTACTACAACATCTTTTCCCGATGACGTAACATCATTCCCAGTGGCTGCAACACCGATCCCCGTTGCTGCAACACCCCTTCCCGATCCCGTAATACCTTTTTAGCAATCCTCTCATTTACAAAAACACCAGTCTTATCACCTCAGCCCCCAAGAAACGAGTTTTTATAAAATACACCACTTTTTGTGATGATTACAATCCTTCACTATCACTTCCCGTCATTATTAATAGAAATCGCTGGTATTCCCATGCTCCTAGACCCGTGGTAATCATTATAATCCAGCAAAAGATAAGACAAGACTTTTTGATGCAGCAACCAAAAAGGTAAAACATAAAGGTACGCATGATTATGTATGGACATTAAATAATAGTTAATGCGGAGAAGCTGATAGGACTGCCAAATAATTGTACTTCTAATCATATCACTTACGCGTAGGGGGGGGGGGGATTACCAAAGCTCTCTCATAATTACATACTACGCCAACTGCCTTCGTCCTTAAACTCTCCCGACAATATGTAAAAGTCACCTTATCACGGCATGTTACCATTTGCAACGGTTTACTCTGAACTGAATTCGGAAACTCGGCTCTGAACTGTGAAATTCACTGGAACAACAGCTATGGGAGGAAATCTCATCACACATGAACCTAGCACAACAACACTTCTTGAGCTCTATCCCGAGGTTTATCAAATATTTCTGCAAGCGGGATGGCTAGATTATTTCCAGAGACTTCCAGACTTCGACGAGCAGAAAGTCCTCGAATTTGCATGCAATTTAACAGAAGGATTCTCTGTTGTTCAAGGAGTCCAAATCCTAGTCACGGAGGAAGTCATAGCCCAAGTTACTGGGCTACCAGCTAATGGCATACAGTGGTTCAGTAGAAAGCACTTGATCCTTAATGTGCAGCAGGATTTTCTTCAACCTGGCGAGCAGGTGGAACCGAAGGGCAGAGGTGTAGCACTTCAGTCATTGCCTCAACCATGGCTGAAAGTTGCTGAATTTGTAAAGCAATACCTGACGTGCGAAGGCCGGTACCAGGTAATTTACCAGCACGATTTCGTCTTGTTGAATCATTTGAGAAATCGTCAGTTGATAAACATGCCATATTATTTATTGGGATGTCTTAAAAATATGTCACGTTATACTGTTAATGCAAAGCGTCCGCTTCTTTCCTTGAAACACCACCGTCTAGCTCAATTGCTGATAAATAGAGGCCTTGCTTTAAATAACCCTCCACCCCCCATTAATCCCCATCAAGAGGCAGAAATTCCCCAGCCAGAACATGAAGTCCCTCATCAAGAAGAGGAAATCCTTCACCAAGCTGAAGATATACCTCAGCAAGATGAAGAAATACCTCAGCAAGATGAAGAAATCCCTCAGCAAGCAGAGAATATTCCTGAGAAAATACCTGAAGAAATCCCTCAGCACGCAGACGACATCCCAGAACAAATTCCCAAAGAAGTCCTCCAGCAAACACCCCCGCAAGTTGCTGAAAATGAACCATCAGTAGTAGAAATACCCGCGGAAACAACGCCATCCCTTGATAGAACCAATCCATCCATTCCCATACTTGGTATTTCTACCGATGACTCTGATGATAACATCCCTATTACCTTGCTCAAATGAAAAATGCAGAGGAAAATAGAAACCCCACCAAAAAGAAGAAGAACTAGGGCTTCGGCTAAAGCAGCTGCTACTTCTACCACTGTCCCTATCCTAAAGAAAACCGGTCTGAAAAGAAAAAAGCCTGAATTCCCTGCTTCTCTACCCAAGCAAAGGACTCGGTCGTCTGCAATAGCTGAATCTCCTAGCCATACCCCTCCCAGTTCACCGCCCATCACCCTGAAAACCCGCATTTCCACCAGCCCTCGAAACTCCTCTCCCTCACCCTCGGAGGCCGAGATGCAGAGTGTTCACTATTTCGTGACATCATATTTTAAGGCAGCTGACACACAAGAACCAGCTGCCGACACCCAAGGTAATATTGGCCAAGAAGATGCAACTCAAGAAACAACCACTACCCCAGGTGACACACAAGAACCACCTGTCGAGAGTATAAGGGATCAAATTAATGATGAAACACAACCTCTGCCTCCACTGGAACCTGCTGCTCCACAAGCTCAGCCCACCATATCGGCTCTGCAGGAAGAAATTGAATTTTTAAAAGCTCAAATTTAGGACTACCAGGAGGAAATTATAAGGGTCAAGGAAGCCTACCAAAATGAATTTAGCCTGCATATTTTAGCACGAGTAGCATCTGCAGCAGAGAAGAGTAAGGACAATGAATTTGTGTGTACCAGTTGTGGTGACATATATACTCAAGCAGGATACAAGATAGTGACAAAACCAATGAATGAAGACCCTGCTGTTGTGGATGAAACAAAAGAACCTGTTGCTACACAGATGGAAACACCACAACCCTCTGCTTGGAAAGAAGAACCTGTTGTCACACAAGAAACAACAGGCTCTCCAGAAAAGGTGAAGGAGCAGACAAAAGAACCTGTTTTCACACAAGAACCAACAGGCTCCCCAGAAAAGGTGCAGGAGCAGACAGAAGAACCTGTTGTCACACAAGAACCAACAGGCTCTCCAAAAACGGTGCAGGAACAGAAAGAAGAACCTGTTGTCACACAAGAACCAACAAGCTCTCCAGAAACTGCACCAGAGCAAACAGAAGAACTTACTGACACACAAGAACTAGTAAGCTCTCCAGAAGCTGCACCAAAGCAAACAGAAGAACTTATTGACACACAAGAACCAGTAAGCTCTCCAGAAACTGCACCAGAGCAAACAAAAGAACTTACTGACACACAAGAACCAGTAAGCTCTCCAGAAACTGCACCAGAGCAAATAGAAGAACTTACTGACACACAAGAACCAGTAAGCTCTCCAGAAACTATGCAGGAGGTAACAGAGAATAAAGAAGAGGAAAAGTCACCACGGCCTACCCAAATTGCCATGGAACGAGAAGAAAAAGAAGTTACAGCAGGAAATGAGGAAAAAGGCATAGACTCACCCCGGCCTACCCAAGAGGAAGAAATGGTTACAGAAGAAAACAAAGAAGAAAACATGGACTCACCCAAGCCTATTCAAACTGCCATGGAAACAGAAGAAAATGAAGAAGAGAATATGGACTCACCCAGGCCTATTCAAACTGCCATAGAAAAAGAGGAAAATGAAGAAGAAAATATAGACTCACCTCGGCCTACCCAAATCGCCACAGAACAAGAAGAGGAATCAAATACACAGGAATCAGTACAGAATATAGAACATGAAGAAGAAACAGTAGCTGGAAATGGAAAGGAAGACATTGGATCATCCCGGCCTACTCCAATTATCACAGAGCAGATTACCCTTGTTGATGCCTTTACACAAACAGAACTTCCCTCTGTTAGTGATGCATGCACAGAAACAGACAGTTTTCAGGAACTAAAAGGAAAATGGTGGAGAGAATATGAGCTGTCACAAGGCAAAGCATTCCAACAGCAAAAGGGGACCTGGTTCAATTATGCATATAAGAACTGGGAAGCACTTGAGCAGTGTAGAGCTCAGTACAAAGAAATTAAGGAGCTAAAAGCCAGATTGTCCCAGATGTTTGAGTTATTCCAAAGAATACTTGCCACGAGGAAACCCTCTTTCAATTATGCAACATTTTTGAGGGAAAGAGTCACATTCTTACAGATAAAGGCTGTTAGAGAAGGTAGACGTCATCAGGTGGTTACATCAGAGCAATTTATGCAAACCTTTGCAGAGGCACCTAAAAATGATCAAAATTTGTTATGCGAGCTCTATCTCCATAATGAAGCCATGTCCGAAGAAAGAAACATGAATATGATACCTGTTGTTGGCGACATACAGCTGAGAGCCTTCATCTCCTTTTTAGCTAACCAACTTACATGGCAGAATGCCTTTACCTCAGCTCAACATAATGAACAGAATTGTCTTCTGTGGATTAGAGCTGAACCGCAGAACGCAGCCACCTTCATTGCACAACATCTAAGAATGGTAAGTGATCCTGAAATGAAGGACCACGTCAGGAAACTACAAGTAGTGGTCCTGAGAGACTGTCAACATTATGTGAGAACTAAGGCACCCTTGGCTGTCAAGGCAAATAACTTGTTTTGAAAAAACTGCCCCAAGGAGAGGCAGGAATATCACCCTTATAATCCACCTAATTTACAAGTAGCACTCTCAAGGGTACCTTACTATGTTAGATGCATGCAACACTGTGCTGAAAATTGGATGGGTTATAGATTTAAATTTCCACTTCTATGGTTATCTGGTGAACAATACAAGGGCCAGTTTGGATTATCCAACAAGGAAGAAGCAGCAGCATGGAGGCAAATACAGACTGTTTGTGGGTTCAGGAAGAAGTTTGATGCCACTTCCTATAACTATTGTCTCAGTAATATACATTGTTCATCCCAGTATTCCGACTTAGACTCAGAGTAAGCATTGCATAGGGACATGCAATCTCTTCAGTTGGGGGGGATGTTAGGACTCAAAATTGACCAATTTTGACCTTATATTTTTGCCATAATATTATCCTTTTTCAGTCATAGGTTGGAAGCTTTGATTGTATAATGACTTAATCACCCCAAGGTACGAAGTAACTTTCCGCATATCTATATGTTTAATTTTTCATTGCATATTCATGAATATCTTTATATTTATCTTTGGAAAAGTTAATTAAGTTGCCAAGTAATCGCTGGACTGATTAAAGTCTGCAGGAATTATAATTTACAATTGCTGTAACACCAGAAATAGCAACTACGCAGTTGCTGCAACACCAGAAGCAGCAACTACGCAGTTGCTACAGCCAGCAACGGCAACCATCTAAAAGCAGGAGAATGCTATTTTTGCAACAACTGGAAATAACAAACGACAACTATCTAGAGATTGCCAGAATTCCACGCTGACGCGGCATAATCAACAACTGTCCAAAAAGGGCAAAACACAGTTATGATTGCTAAAGTATCAAGAACAGCACGGGTTTACTAAATCAGCAACCATGGGGAAACGACGAAGGATAATACGAGGATCCCTAGAGCACGGGTGAAGTTCGGGTACCAGCTATGTAACAGAAACAAACTCAAGAAGGAATACACGGTCGCACTATTATAACAATATTCTGTAACTCTTATTTTTGGTTAACTAAATGAACTGTGATAATCTATTGTAATAGATGTCTCCTCTATAAAGAGGAGACATCTACATTAGAGAGGGGAGTACCTTCTCCTCTTCTTCTTCTCTATGGACTACCTTCATCACTTCTTTGTGGACTTTGACTTCTTGAAATGTCTTCTAGAATGTCCATGCTTGATTAAGGCGATTCCACAACTTCTTCTTTTTCTTCCTTAAATTTGTCATAAGGAGGATGCCATACATTATGTTCATCTTCTTTTATTTATTTATCTACATACTCATGAAATATAACATCTCTACTTGCAAAGAGCTTGTGAGTACTTGGATCATACATTTTATTTGCATTTTAATCAGTACAATATCCAATAAAAATGCATTTGATAGCTTTGGCATCTAATTTTATCCTATCCTCTTTAGGAATATGAGAAAATGCCTTACATCCAGATCTCCTTAAATGACTAACTTTCTGTTTAAAACCATAAAATGCTTCAAATGGTGTTTTGTGTTCAAGATATTTGTAGGACTTCTATTTTTTAGGTATACAATTGTATTAATGGCTTTAGCCCAAAAACGATTAGAAAGTCCTTTACTTTTTAACATACTATGAGCACATTTAACTAATGTTCTAATATTTCTCTCAACTAATCCATTTTGCTGAGATGTATGTGGTACTGTAAATTGTTGCAAAATTCCATTTTGGTTGTAGTATTTGATAAAAGCTCCTGAACTATACTCACCACCTTTATCTGATCGAAGAATTTTAATGCTCTTTCATGTTTGTTTTTCAACCATATTCTTGAATTCTTTGAAGTATTCAAACACATCACTTTTATTTCTTATAAAGTACACCCAAGTGTCTCTAGTATTATCATAATAAATATAAGAAAGTAATATGCTCCTCCAAGTGACCTAGTTTACATAGGACCACATACATTAGTATGCACTAGTTCAAGTATTTCACATTTTCTTCTATCTTGATGCACAATAAATTCTTCCCTATGTTGTTTTCCTAGGCACAACCTTCACATTCAAAGTGTTCACCCTTAATATTTGGAAGGCCTTCTACCATCAATTTCTTTTGTAGTAACATTAGGTCATTATAATTTAAACATCCATACCTTTGATGCTAAAGTTCTATATTTGACATGCTTGTCGATGTCAATGCTCGATTCCCATTCTTTGTTACATCCAACTTGTATAATCCCCTAACTCTCATTCCTTTTGCAACAACCTTATAGTTTTCCTACATATCATTTACCAAACATTGTGATTTCACAAATTCAAATTTTAAATGCTAACATGTAATAATAGATACTGAAATTAAGTTCTTTAATCCTGGAACATAGACAACATTTTGAATTTGTTTTTCTTGTCCATTAGGCATATTAACACTCATATCACCATATTATTTAATTTCATGTGATCTATTATCTCCTAAATAGATATGTGCACCATTTTACAGGACATGTGGAATGATGCACCAGAACCTATGAACCAAGTGTTAGGACTCAGAATTGACCAATTTTGACCTTATATTTTTGCCATAATATTATCCTTTTTCAGTCATAGGTTGGAAGCTTTGATTGTATAATGAATTAATCACCCCAAGGTAGAAGTAACTTTCTGCATATCTATATGTTTAATTGTTCATTGCATATTCATGAATATCTTTATATTTATCTTTGGAAAAGTTAATTAAGTTGCCAAGTAATCGCTGGACTGATTAAAGTCTGCAGGAATTATAATTTACAGTTGCTGTAACACCAGAAACAACAACTACACAGTTGCTGCAACATCGGAAGCAGCAACTACGCAGTTGCTACAGCCAGCAACGACAACCATCTAAAAGCAGGAGAATGCTATTTTTCAACAACTGGAAATAAGAAACGGCAACTATTTGGAGATTGCCAGAATTCCACGCTGACGCGGCATAATCAGCAACTGTCCAAAAAGGGCAAAACACAGTTACGATTGCTAAAGTATCAGGAACAACACGGGTTTACTAAATCAGCAACCATGGGGAAACGATGAAGGATAATACGAGGATCCCAAGAGCACGGGCGAAGTTCGGGTACCAACTGTGTAACAGAAACAAACTCAAGAAGGAATACACGGTCGCACTGTTATAACAACATTCTGTAACTCTTATTTTTGGTTAACTAAATGAACTGTGATAATCTATTGTAATAGATGTCTCCTCTATAAAGAGGAGACATCTACATTAGAGAGGGGGGGGAAGCAAAATAGTTTTGTAGGGGGAATTTTGAAAGACAACAGCAAAGTCTGAACTTTTATTGTACTGAATCTTTTGGCAGATGAATAGAAGATTGTTCTGAGTACTTAATCCAACAGTTGTGTTCTGGGGAATCTTGTGAGAGGGACTGGGCCCACCTTCTTCACAAGATTCACCCATTTACTTTTCTGTCAAGTGTGTAAGTGTGTTTGGTGATTTCTTTATGCTGATACTCTGTTTTGGATTTTGTAGCATTACCTCTGATAATTTCCTTTTTGCTGGCACCCTGTTTCGTTAATCGTTTGAAGCTGTACTTCACCGGTGAATTAGAATTTCAGTGTGTATTAGCAATCTGGTTACAGGGGTAGGTGTTGAACGTCCTTGCTTGGAGGATAGGGTCCTGATCCTCTGATAACAGAGCATCCATCACTCTTCTTTTCGGATTTGTTATCTTAAATTAACTGCTTTCATTTTATCTTTACAGTACACTGTTATGACATAACGTGAGAATTACGTATACTACAACTTTTTAATGCTTTTAGAGTTAAGTACATACAGTACGCAGTAGCCTTTGAAATAAAAAGACTTTCCCAGGTTGACAATTTAATGTGGTACTTGATTGTTAATTAATAAACAATTCAACTAGCCAACATTTTGGCGCCGTTGCCGGGGAAGGCAACTAGATATTTCTAAAGGCATTAATCATTTCTTTTGGAGAATAATAGGTGCATGAGAGGACACAAGAAACCTAATTTCACAAGCGACAAAGGAGGAGGAGGAAGAAAAAATATTGATGAAATCATCTCAAAAGCTGAAACATCACAGAGGACAAGTTCCCGGAGACCTCAGATCCAGTATTCCTCACAAACATATCGATAGACGGAGGAAGTACTGGGACCTGAAAGGAAGCTGGAAGTACTAGAATACACTGAGGAACCGGTAGAAGAACCTGAAGAAACAAAAGATACATAAGATAAAGCAAGTGATTCAGGAAAAAGACCAATGGAGGATAATAGAACAGAAGGAAGAGGGGAAAATTCACTCTCTACCCTGGAATTCCCTATTGGGGAGCTCCCGAGAGGGGCAAAAACATTCCACTCTCAGCATTACCCAACTTTGATGGGTTATCCTCTGAAGACCCGGATGAATTCCTCTTTGAATTCGACATACTATTTAGAAGTTATGATTATGTGAGCCCTAATCAGAAACTAAAACTGTTTCCAGCAACACTGAAAGGGAATGTGTTAAGATGGTTTATGAGCTTAGGAGCTCAGGCAATCACTACCTGGGATCAGATGAAAGAAAGCTTTCTGGCTAAGTATCAAGATTACTGCCGGACAATAGAAAGGAAGGAAGAATTGTTTAAAATGGTTCAGAAGGAGGACGAGAATCTGGAAGATTTTGTGGAAAGATTGCAGTATAATCTGTAGCGGTCTGACCATCCTAATATGAGTAAATATATTTTGAAGGCTATATTGCTGAAAGGGGTACGAGATGACTGCTTGGACATGTTAAACATGCTGGGAAAAGGGGACATTTCCAAAGAACCATTTGATGAAATTATCAATCTCTGCATGAGATGTTCAAGAGGAGCAGTAAGCAGATCAAAAAGTAGGGACAATGTATATTCAAGAGTTCAGAAGTCAGCAAGCGGAGGAGCAACAAGGGCTAAAATAGGTAATTTATTAGAAGAATTTAAAACTGAGATGTTAAGCTCTTTTGCTTCACAAATTGATGCTCTGTAGGTAAAGAAGAAACAGGCAGAAGCAAAAGCTGCCCTAGCTATTTTTTGTTCCAAATGCAGAGAAAAACACCCACTCAGGGAATGCCCACTAGATAAGGTACTAATCTGCACGATCTGCGAAAAGGACCATGAGACCCAGCAATGCCCCTCTCTGCCTGGAATTAAAGCAGCATTGCAGTCAACTGAAGAAGAGGCTGAAGCAGTGTACCTGATGATACAGAGGAGGCAATGGCCACAAAGACAAGGTATGAATTCTAACACAACATTTAATCGTTGGAATAATCATTCTCCTTTTCAAACAAATTACCCACCCATGAACCAAGTGCAGTACCCACCCTTTAACACAATGAGTTTTCCACCTATGCAACAACCAAATCTCCCTTTTCCTGATCCTACCATATGGAATCCTTGGGCTCCCCAGCAACCATATTTCAATCAATGGAACCCAGGCTGGGCAGCCCAACAGATGCCATTTCCTCAACAACAACAGTCTCTTTCCTTACCATCTAATACTCCTCCAAATAACCAGGCAATTAGACCGCAGCTGCCTGTGCAACCCAACCCCAACCCAAATAATAATAAAGCTTTGCAAGTAATTGATATTCAAAATCAGCCTGTCTTCCCCATGCAATGTAACGATATCCATCTTCATTCAGGGAGAATTGTTGAACCCATCATTGATGACATCACTGACTCTGATAAAGAGGAAGTTAGACAATAAAAACCTGCTAACAATAATGCTGAAACAGTCGAATCAACATCTAACAACATTGATCAGACAACAGATCCACCATTCCCTGAACGATTGGCTCTCACTAAAACACTGGAGCAACCTGCTTTTAACCTTTTGGGTGAACTACAGAATTTATACGTTAAAATTCCATTGTTGCAAGCGCTAAGAGATGTTCCCATTTATGCTAGGACTGTTAGAGATATCTGCATAAAAAAACCTGGAAGAAAAGATAAGGACCCCCTCACAGTTCATGTGATGGGAGAACTGACTGCTTTAATGACAGAATAAGATCCTCCTGTGAAATATGGTGACCCTGGTCACCCTACAGTAACAATGCAGGTTGGAAAAACTCTTGTCTCTAAAGTTCTAGTAGACTTAGGAGCTGCAATAAATATTATGACACTGGAAACAACACAATTTCTTCAGTTAAAAAACTTTATTAGGGAAACACCAACCATCCTACAACTGGCTGATCGCTCTACAATTAAACCTAAGGGGGTCATTGAAGATTTAATAATTTCTGTAGAATCCTGGAATTACCTAGCCGACTTTGTGGTGTTACAGACTAAAACAAAGTTGGGGTGTCATCCGCTGATTCTAGGAAGACCTTGGCTAGCTACAGCAGATGCTTTCATTAGCTGTAGATCAGGATCAATGACCATCTCTAACGGACAGGAAACAAAAAAGCTTACCCTTTATCCTCATGCTACACCCATGATTAATAATGAAAGCTCTATATGGGTGGATTATGAGGATGAAGAAACCCAACCTATATTGACTATCAGACAAGCTTTAAATTTCAAAGATTCTACCGAAGATGAATTAATCAGCAGCTTCATTTCTGAACCTTCTTCGGTCAACCCAGAAATGTACAGTCACTTTACTGCAATCTTGGAATCTGAAACTCAGCAGAACTTGGAAGATAAGAATTTATTTCAGACAGCAGTAGGCAGCCCCTCCAAAAGTACAACAATAGAAATTGAGCCTGGCAAAACATTAAATATAAATCCTAATTTAAGTGACAATGAAAAACAACAATTAATAAAGTTACTCCAGGAAAATAAAGAAGCATTTGCATGGGACTATACAGACATGAAAGGGATCTCCCCTGAGCTATGCAGTCACCGGATTTATATTAAAGAAGGATCCCGGCCAGTCTGTCAACCCCAGCGGCGAATGAATCCCAATCTAAGGGAAATTGTGAAGGAGGAACTTCAGAAACTCTTGAATGCAGGATTTATATACCCTATATCTGATAGTGAGTGGGTTTCCCCACTTGTAATTGTACCCAAGAAAAATGGTAAATGGAGAGTATGTGTGGATTACAGAGCACTGAATAAAGCCACTCAGAAAGACCATTTCCCTTTACCATTCATCGATCAGGTATTGGATAATTTGGCAGGTAAGAAGTTCTTTTCATTCTTGGACGGGTTCAGTGGATATAATCAGATTAAGATTGCACCCCAAGACCAGGACAAGACCACGTTTACTAGCCCTTGGGGGACCTTTGCTTACAGGGTACTTCCATTTGGGCTATGTAATGCTCCAGCAACATTTCAAAGAGCAGTGATAGGGATTTTTTCTGATATGTTAAATGATTCATTAGAAATATTTATGGATGAATTTACTCCTTATGGAGTGACTTTTGAGGATGCACTGCAAAATCTTGAAAAAGTACTTAAGCGGTGTATAGAAGCACAACTTGCCTTAAGCACTGAAAAGTGCCATATGATGATGAATCAAGGTATTGTATTGGGTCACTTTGTCTCATTCCTAGGAATTCAAGTTGATCCAGGTAAAATACAGGTAATTCAGACTCTCCCTATCCCCAAAACACAAACTGATGTAAGAAGCTTTTTAGGACATGCTAGATACTATAGAAGATTTATTAAGAAATTTTCCAAAATAACTTCTCCTTTATTTGTGTTATTAACAAAGAATGTTGAATTTAAGTGGACTGATGATTGTGAAAAAGAATTTAATGAACTTAAACATCAGTTGTCTGCAGCTCCCATTTTGAGAGGACTTGATTGGGCACTACCCTTTCATATATCCTCTGATGCCTCAGACACTGCAATTGGAGCTGTCTTGGGTCAGGAAGAAAATAGTCTTCCCTATGCCATTTATTTTATCAGTAAGAACATGACACCAGCTGAATTAAATTATATAGTCACTGAGAAGGAATTCCTAGCAGTTATTTATGCAATAAATAAATTTTGACATTATATTACTGGCTACACTACTTTTGTGCATATTGATCACTCGACCATTGAATATTTGATGAATAAATCAGTTACAAATGCCCGAGTCACCAGATGGTTGTTATTATTGCAAGAATTTGATACCACAATTGTAGATAGGCCAGGAAAAGAAAATGTAGTTGCTGATTTCCTTTCTCGATTAAAAATTGATGAAAATGCTCCAGTAGATGATTCTTTTCCTGATGAATATTTATTTGCGGTATCTGCTCACTCACCTTGGTATGCAGACATTGCCAATTATCTAGTTGCAGGAAAATTACCATCACACCTATCACACAGGGAAAGAATAAAGATCATCCAGCAAAGTGCTAGGTATAGCTGGATAAGTGGGTGTCTTTTCCATACAGGAATTGATCAGGAAATCCAAAGGTGCATTGGTGAAGATGAAATTTATGATGTACTAAAAGCTTGTCATGATGGCCCTTGTGGAGGACATTTTGCAGATAAAAGAACAACACACAAGGTACTCAGAATGGGTTATTATTG
Source organism: Pinus tabuliformis (assembly GCA_031772625.1). NCBI lineage: Eukaryota > Viridiplantae > Streptophyta > Pinopsida > Pinales > Pinaceae > Pinus > Pinus tabuliformis. Next base: position 1,091,337,686 of record CM062815.1, on the reverse strand, counting down.
GCCATCACTCTTTAAAGATGCTAGAAAATATGTCAAGGCCTGTGATAGCTATCAAAGAATGGGCCAGCCTAATCACAGGGATGAAATGCCTCTCAATCCCCAGGTAATTCTTGAACCTTTTGAGAAATGGGCATTAGATTTTATAGGTCCCATTAATCCTCCATCCAACCAAAGAGTGTATATATTAGTATGCACAGATTACATGACTAAATGGGTAGAAGCTAAGGCACTCCTGAAAGCTAATGAAGAAGCAGTATTAACATTTTTATTTGAAGAAATCTTTGTTAGATTTGGATTGCCTAGAGAATTAGTCACAGATGGAGGACCTCCTTTCAAATCTCATGGCTTCAAAAATACGCTTCCGAAATATCATATTAAGCACAACATTCTTACAGATAAAGGCTGTTAGAGAAGGTAGACGTCATCAGGTGGTTACATCAGAGCAATTTATGCAAACCTTTGCAGAGGCACCTAAAAATGATCAAAATTTGTTATGCGAGCTCTATCTCCATAATGAAGCCATGTCCGAAGAAAGAAACATGAATATGATACCTGTTGTTGGCGACATACAGCTGAGAGCCTTCATCTCCTTTTTAGCTAACCAACTTACATGGCAGAACGCCTTTACCTCGGCTCAACATAATGAACAGAATTGTCTTCTGTGGATTAGAGCTGAACTGCAGAACGCAACCACCTTCATTGCACAACATCTAAGAATGGTAAGTGATCCTGAAATGAAGGACCACGTCAGGCAACTACAAGTAGTGGTCCTGAGAGACTGTCAACATTATGTGAGAACTAAGGCACCCTTGGCTGTCAAGGCAAATAACTTGTTTTGAAAAAACTGCCCCAAGGAGAGGCAGGAATATCACCCTTATAATCCACCTAATTTACAAGTAGCACTCTCAAGGGTACCTTACTATGTTAGATGCATGCAACACTGTGCTGAAAATTGGATGGGTTATAGATTTAAATTTCCACTTCTATGGTTATCTGGTGAACAATACAAGGGCCAGTTTGGATTATCCAACAAGGAAGAAGCAGTAGCATGGAGGAAAATACAGACTGTTTGTGGGTTCAGGAAGAAGTTTGATGCCACTTCCTATAACTATTGTCTCAGTAATATACATTGTTCATCCCAGTATTCCGACTTAGACTCAGAGTAAGCATTGCATAGGGACATGCAATCTCTTCAGTTGGGGGGGATGTTAGGACTCAAAATTGACCAATTTTGACCTTATATTTTTGCCATAATATTATCCTTTTTCAGTCATAGGTTGGAAGCTTTGATTGTATAATGACTTAATCACCCCAAGGTACGAAGTACCTTTCCACATATCTATATGTTTAATTTTTCATTGCATATTCATGAATATCTTTATATTTATCTTTGGAAAAGTTAATTAAGTTGCCAAGTAATCGCTGGACTGATTAAAGTCTGCAGGAATTATAATTTACAATTGCTGTAACACCAGAAATAGCAACTACGCAGTTGTTGCAACACCAGAAGCAGCAACTATGCAGTTGCTACAGCCAGCAACGACAACCATCTAAAAGCAGGAGAATGCTATTTTTGCAACAACTGGAAATAACAAACGACAACTATCTGGAGATTTCCAGAATTCCACGCTGACGCGGCATAATCAGCAACTGTCCAAAAAGGGCAAAACACAGTTATGATTGCTAAAGTATAAAGAATAGCACGGGTTTACTGAATCAGCACCATGGGGAAACGACGAAGGATAATACGAGGATCCCAAGAGCACGGGCGAAGTTCGGGTACCAGCTATGTAACAGAAACAAACTCAAGAAGGAATACACGATCGCACTATTATAACAATATTCTGTAACTCTTATTTTTGGTTAACTAAATGAATTGTGATAATCTATTGTAATAGATGTCTCCTCTATAAAGAGGAGACATCTACATTAGAGAGGGGGGGGAAGCAAAATAGTTTTGTAAGGGGAATTTTGAAAGACAACAACAAAGTCTGAACTTTTATTGTACTGAATCTTTTGGCAGATGAATAGAAGATTGTTCTGAGTACTTAATCCAATAGTTGTGTTCTGGGGAATCTTGGGAGAGGGACTGGGCCCACCTTCTTCACAAGATTCACCCATTTACTTTTCTGTCAAGTGTGTAAGTGTGTTTGGTGATTTCTTTATGCTGATACTCTGTTTCGGATTCTGTAGCATTACCTCTGATAATTTCCTTTTTGATGGCACCCTGTTTCGTTAATCGTTTGAAGCTGTACTTCACCGGTGAATTAGAATTTCAGTGTGTATTAGCAATCTGGTTACAGGGGCAGGTGATGAACGTCCTTGCTTGGAGGATAGGGTCTTGATCCTCTGATAACAGAGCATCCATCACTCTTCTTTTCGGATTTGTTATCTTAAATTAACTGCTTTCATTTTATCTTTACCATACAATGTTATGACATAACGTGAGAATTACGTATACTATAGCTTTTTAATGCTTTTAGAGTTAAGTACATACAGTACGCAGTAGCCTTTGAAATAAAAAGACTTTCCCAGGTTGACAATTTAATGTGGTACTTGATTGTTAATTAATAAACAATTCAACTAGCCAACACCAAGCATTATCATCATCGTTTCTGTTGATAAAGCAACACTAGACACAAATAATTTAATATTGCTAAAATCACGACCAATTGTCTCATCTCTATCAACATAATTTCATTTATGCATTCTTTTTTAAAATTGATCAAACCTTATTTTCATTCAATTCTTAGCAAAATGAATATGTTTTCTATAGTAATAACACACATCACGTCTACTTGAAATTGATTTTGGTGATGGTGGACTTTGAAATGATTTTACCTATGACATTTTTCCTTTACTTTTCTCCCATTTTTTTCCTCTGAAGGTCTACTTCCCTTTAGCCATCAAGGCTAAATTTGAACTGGGATATTTCTTATTCAAACTTTCCTCCATTCTTCTTCTTGCATAAGTATATCTGCCAATTCATCAAACATAGGATATTTTTCTCTAGCTGCAAGACCAATAATAAACATCTGATATTCTGTAACGATCCTCCTCCCACATCTACCCAGGTAACTAGCCAATCGGGGTAAACATGTGATGAGAAGTTACTATGATATGATTCGACCTCCTAAGTCACCTTAAGGAAGTGGAACTGACAGAAACATACCACACAACCTTCCACATTAGCAACAAGACTCCCAAGAACCTTCCCAACCACTCAAGTAACTAGCCCCTAGGTCCGACTAAATTTTAGAACATTAAACCCCCAGACGCTCCCTTGATATGGACAAGCATGTGTCCAGAAGGCTCCAGATGTTCCCACAACATGGGTATGCATGCGTCCAGAGAATTTTTTGCCCAGTGTTGTGCCTGTGTCTCCAGGATTTGAGCCACTTTTTCAAGCCCAGAGCCCAGACCACTACCCATAACTCAAAGACACTTTCAAAATTCATAGATTACATGACCACAAGAATTACAAATCAAAACTGACTCCAAGACTAGGCTTGAACATCCCCAACGGGGCTGACTTTTTGTCAAACACTTGACATCAATGCAATCTATAGGAAATGAATACCATACATAGAACAAAATATTGGTAACTCATTTTTGACTTGAAAAGAATGATCACCACCCTCTTCTATTAACTACTTTGACATCAATTAGGTCTTGCATCCATTTTCCTTTCAGTTACAAGTAAATACATGAAATAACCATGACAATAACCAATCATATAACCATGCTTATAACTAGCATTAAACCATGAAAATAATATTGCGATAACAACCATTAAAGCCATATATTAACAAGTACAAAAGAAAGAGAACTTAGCTTTTATTAATCATAGGAAAAGTTGACCAGGTTCGAGATTTCCACGTATCACCGAACCGTAGACATGGGTGAACCAAATATTTCTTTCATTCAATCATCCTCATGCCATATTTCAAGCATGAATGTGGGATCTCATTGGTAAACTAATCCAAAAACAACTAAGGGAATCCAGAGGTTAAACCACATCCACCCTCACGAAATCGTGATCTCACCAAAACCAGCACCGAGATCACAAAACTAAACTGAAATTGGAATGCTTCCAGACTCCATCATTATCCTTGAGGAATTTTATGTCTCCTTGTCTCTCAGGATTTACTACAATCCACACCGAATCACTAGGCCCTAAACTAAGACACTAGTCTCTTAGGCTTTACCACAATCCACACCGGATCACTAGATCCTAGACCAAGACTCCACCATCATGCTTTACCATATATCCAGCCAAAACCATTCAAGGGATCCCTAGGACTTTGGGTTTTTCCTGAGACCACCTCTGCTCTGAATTTTGAAACCATCTAGAAATTTCAAAGCTGAAAACCGAGAAAAAAATCCCATCACACTATGGCTATCTGGAAAAGGTAAGGCTAGGATGAAAACCACTATCATAACATGGAAAAAACATGCCATCAACAACAAGAGAACCATATATCAACATGGATGTCAAAACCAGCTAGGAAATCACACATGCAATTTGTTATCTCCAAGTATTTTGTTGAAGTTGCTTGATCCTACTCTTCCTTGCTTGATATGTTCTTTCCTTCCTTTTCATTGTACTTCCTTTGCACCGAAGCTAAAATGATCCAAGACAAATCTAAGTGTCCAAGAGTGAGAGAGAGAGAGAGAGAATAATGAGAGAGCTCCAAAACGGAACTAAAAAAAGGTTACAAATTGATCCTCAGAAGCCTTTTTATCAATGAGGCCTCTATTTTCTTCATTTTCCATTACTTTCCTTCATTTTCCTCCTCACATGCAACTTGTGACCTTTCACTTCCTTTTCTCCTTAATTTTCATAACTAAATGTCCCAAAAATGCCTTTTTGCCTATTTAATGCCTTAGCCATCACCTTTGCCAATTTCCTTAGTCATAAACACATCTAGTGATGCCCTCTAGGATACCTTTACCCAACATTCAGCTTGGAATAAGTGTCCCTTAACCATGATCTTAATTTTCCTTTATTAACTTTTATTACATGAACTTTTTGTAGATTTTTATTGTAGATTCAAACTGCTTATGTGATATTCTAAAACAAAAGACATGAATCTACTCTACTCATCAGTGGAAACAAAAATTGATTGATGAGAACACTAAGAAAAAAATGAAGAATTTCAATCGCACATAACACAATATTTTTCTAGGGAAAGCAACTGCTCAAAACCACGACTATCTATATTGCATTAACCAGAATATCTGAGAAGAAAATACAATTCTTATTTAGCCTGAACAATCTATGCATAAGCACAATCTATCTCACTGCTTCACAAACTAGTTCAAGACAACAGTTAGCCAAATATGATGCCTTCCAAGCCCTTACTTATTTTCACAATTCCTGAGAGAATTATCCCATATTTATTTGGGAAACTCCCCACTCATAATTGCACAATCCATCCATAGGCCTTCTACTGATTGCATGTACCATTTGTAAAACTCGGAAAATTATACAACTAATAGTACACTATCCCTGATTGAACGACCGTGATGATACTTGCGCGACATTGCATACAAATTCATGTGTGAGTGTGACATATGTTTACATAACGAACAAAACTTGTACACACAAAGACAAACTTTCAACATAGCTAGAACAATAACACACGCATGACATTGCAACCAACATGATAAAAGACGACAGGTGATCGGTCAAGCAAAGAAGGTGTAAAGACTCGACACGAGCTCATATGATGGCCCAAGTGTTTGCAATCATCAAGGAAAAACCAAGGCTCCGAAATTGGATGCAGGCCAAAATTTTGGAGGGTGTTCCAGCCACTACAACATACATATAAAAAAATAGATTAGCATTAAATATTAATTTTCAAGTATTTTCTTGGAGAAAAGAAAACAAGATGGAACTCATTCAATGCATAAAATAGGATGATAAGGAATGAAATGGTTGATTTCAAAGTTTGTGAGAAATTATTAACATTTATGTATAACAAATCAAGGTTTCATTATTGTATATTTTAAGTTGTTTTACAACAACCGTCCTTGAATGTCTTCAAATAGGTACTAACATACAAAAAAGAGCCATTAGAAGAATTGATTGACATTAATTAATTTTGTAATTTATAAGTATCTATTTTGTTTTAATTCTTTGAGTTTTATTATTAATAGAACACAAAAATCCTTTATATTAAATCTATAATTTATAATGGGGTTTAAAACATGCAAGAAACAAAGTATGGAACTACGCCAGCAGAATACTTGTTGCAACAAGGCATGAGACTTGGTTTTCAAACCATGTGCATAGTTTATGAGTTGCTTCCTTCTATGGTACATTACTATTCGACTTACATTGATGCATATTATTTATTTCAATTTTCATTATTCTCACCAATGTAGATACACTCATTACACTTTATTTTTATATTTACACATGCAACATGAGAAAGAAGAGGAAAACAATCGATGCAAGCAACAAAACATTCGTCCAGATAACCCAAATCATGGAAGTAGTTGGAGCACTGACAATAGTTCTAGCGAAGAATGATGATCTATTTGGATATCAATGCAAGTTGTCGTATTTTTTAAAATAATTTTCTGTGAAAATCAGATATTTTGTCTAATGTAAAGGACATAATGTCCCAATTGAAAGACAATGGGTTACCAATAACAATCCCATTTTGTAAGACAAAGAGCCTCTTATTGATATATAATAAAATACATTTCAATTTATTCTAATATGTTATCCAATGTCATTGTGAAATGTTACACCACTGATTAAATAAATGGATGATTAAATATTATAATGAAGAGATGTGAAATATGGTAATATAAAACATTAATCCAAACATCATATTTAAATGCACTAACCGAATTTTAATTTATATGAATATTGTTATAAGATATATGTCGATTTTTCGGTGAATAACGGATTAAAAAAATTACACAATTGCACTGTCACATGTCGATGTTTCTCAAAAGAGAAAATCTCATTTAAAAAATTGGTGCATTTATAGCATATAAAAGAATCGATGTGTTGTGTTATATAAAAGCATCATGATGGCATATATTTGCATGCCCGATTCCTTTTAAGAAAACAAGAGAACCAATTCATTTATCACTTCAAGCATCGGTCATTTTGGAAATTAATGCACCAATGATTTCATATAACTAACTCCTTGGTCCTACAAAATATTATTTCCAACCCGATGCTCTATGAAAGCTAACAACACCGAAAATTTTATATAACTAATGCACCGGGGCCTTTTTATTAACAATACGCATTGGCGCTGCAAGTTAAAAACATTGACACAACAATTATTTTTGCTTGCCACATTGTCATTCCTTATAAGAACACCTCGGGGATTTTTTAATCTCTTAGCACTGGTGTAGTATATATTACGCACTAGTATTCTTTAGATTCAATGCCTAAGTGATTTTAGTTATGTATGTTACTTGGTGCTTTTATGTATGTAGTGCCCTGGGGCTACTTGTTCCATTAAGCACAAAAAAAAATTCCGCTAGAATATTCGGCCACCTAGATTTTTTCAGTTGTGATGAAGTTTTGTTAAAACCCGCTAAAACTTCCTCTATCCCAAATGGATGTTTTACCACATGTTTTTTTGACAATAGTGGTATTTGAAACATGAACATATGGATTATTATATGGAAATGAAAAACACTGTGAAAAAATTGTATTTGTTGCTAACAAGCAATTGTGCAAAGAGATTTGTGCAGAAAAAGCCTATGCAGAGGAAGCGTGTGCAAAATGCTGTAATTAGGCACACTTCATTTTTTATTATTAATAGATTGTGCAGAGTGTTGAGTGGAGAGGTCCACAAAGTTAAATCTTGAAGGCTTTTTCCACGCAGAGCAATTCATAATTTAAGGCAAATTCTAAAGTTTACACACACAAAAATTGGCCATCACTAAATCTAAAATTACTTGCAAACATGTTGCATTTCTTACAGTGTTGCACAACACGAATGGTTGCTTTATTATTCATATTATATGAATAGCACAAATCCATGCAGTCAAAGATTGAAAGCTTCCTCCTTGTGCGGAGAGCATTGTGTGGATAACTTTTATTGTGCAGAGAGCCTTATGTGCAGATAACTTTCATTGTGGAGAGAGAGTTGTGCAGAGAACTTTTATTATGTTAGGAGCATTCTTCCAACAACTTTCACTATTTGGAAATATTAACGTGAAGAACTTCCATGGTGGAAAATATTTTTTCTTTAAATTTGCAAATTTCTCTTTGCACTCCGTACAACCTTTAATCAATTAAATTTTTGGTTAAAAAGAGATTGTGTAGAGATATTTGTACGAAGAAAGCCTATGTGGAGGAAGAGTGTGTAGAACTCTTTAATTAGACACACTTCATGTTTTATTATTAATAGATTGTTTGGAGTGTGAAGAGCATAGGTCCGCACAGTAAAATCTTGAAGGCTTCATCTACACAGAGCAATTCATAATTTAAGGCAAATTCTGAAGTTTACACACACAAAAATTTCCCATCATTGAATCTAAAATTACTTGCAAACACGCTTCATTTTTTACAGTGTCGCAGAACATGAGTAATTACTTTATTATTAATAGATTAACAGATGTCTTAACAGTCAAATATTTAAAGCTTCATCCTTGTGCAAAGAGAATTGTGTGGATAATGTTTTAACGTTTTGCGGAAATCTTTCCTTGTGTGGTGAGCTTTATTTGTGGATAGCATTCATTGTGCAGAGAGCGTTGTGCTAAGAACTTTCACTCTACGGAGATATTAGTGAAAAGAACTTTCATTGTGCAGAGAGCTTTGTGTGAAGATATTTTTGCTTTCAATATGTGGAGTTGGCTTTGTAATTTGTGCAACCTTTAATCAATTAAATAGTTGTAGCAGTAGATGCAAAGACTATACTACATAGCAACTATTAATATTGTTAACATAAGCCTTTATATGTTTCAAAACAAAACCATTATATTTTCATACAATTATAGAATATGATTAAATAACCAAGTCATATCACAATCATGAAAAAGGAATTACATTGACAAAATGATGTTAATCTTAATATTTATTTCATTATGAATTAGAAATGATTTTATAAATATGTAGTATATTAACAAGATAAAAATATAAACAACTTTTCTATTATAACATAAATATATTATTTTTTTTATAAAAGATAAAATATTCAGTATTAAATATTATTGATATAGTTTTTTTTGATATAATTTTAAGATGTTGATCCAAAATAATATTCTAACATATAAACAAAACTTATTCATTTAAAATAAATTGTTGGTAGCCCAGAAACAATTCAATATTCAGTCTAATTCATCACTTTATTTTAAAAATATGTAGTATATTGATTTTAATATAAATAACTTTCTTATTATAACTTAAAATACATTAATTATTTTATAAAATTAAAGTTTAGAATATGTTGAGGCCTCAAAAATCATTGCATCAACATGGGGAAAACCACCTGGTTCAGACCTTAAGACAACTCCTTTTCCTTTTAGGTAGTGGCTCTGACTGGACATAATGGGACCAGTTTCCCAATAAAAGGTGTGATTGAATGAATGTGTAATGCTTATAATGCAGTGAAATAAATGGATTTGCAGCAAAGAATCAAATGGAAAACATACATTAATCTACTCTATAACCTGGAATTGTTTAACATTTATCTAGATGCGATCTATAATGATTTTCCTTAGTAAATGACAATATAGATTGCTCAAACACCAATGGAAATGGAAATATTTCAAGATGATTATTTTGATTAAATAGTTAATCAAAATAATGTGTATAACTCATATCTCATTTAGAATATCAAAGAAAATTTCTTAACATGTATTTAAAAAATATCAATGGCAGCATGATTAGAAACGAATACATGTAACATTATTTTTTAAGCACCATGTAAAAACAATCTGAAAAGATAAATTCATTATTTATTTATGAAAAAAATAGAGTTGCAAAGATAGAAATACCAGATGCACATTGCTCAGCTCATAAAAGAAATAGCAGTAGTTTAATCCTTCTCACAAAGATGATTTTAGGATTACAAAAACGCAACTTCTCAAAATTCTTTATGGAAATTCCTAAAACAGTGTTCCAATCGTTTTATTGAGAAAAGTATGAAAGTACAATAGTACAAGCTTTCATAAACCTTTCTTCATAAAATTCAGGACCTTAATTTCATACAACAAGCAAGCTTAAATAACAGAAAAACCACTGAATGTATTGTGCATAGCGTTGAGGGCATTTAAACAGATCCCTTCAATAACACTTAAGGAAAACAATTTTTTGATAGGAATTTCTAGATGTGATTTTGTTGCCATCATCAACTTTGTTTGTTCCATCAAATTATCTAGATGTTTGTCCGTCTGTTTGAACTGAACTTCCACTTATCAGCACAACTTTCCTCTTCTTTCATTAACTTGAACACAAAAAATAGGAATCGATCAGCTAAAAATAAATGAGAATGAAAAGCAAGTTTCATTTGAAACAAATCACGTTTTGTAGGAAATCGGGATAAATATGTAGAGTGTAATAAATTCTAAACACAGAAATGATGGAGAAGAATGTAGAGTGAGGTCAGTGATAAGAGAGGCAGAATTTATGGTCTTATTGCAAATCACAAAGCAGATGTTGATGAAAAGGGGAGGCTTAGCAGTTTTTTCAGAGTGGGTTCGAAGTGGTAAATAGTTTGTGAAGAGGTTAGTCCGAAAGAACAAAAGAGTGACATGTAGATATAGGTTGGATGGAAAAACCACTTTTCAGGCCTCTTCCTTTGAGAAACTTAAAACTGAGAAAAGGGGGGTCTGAAATCTTCTATGTCGTTGATCCGACAGTTTAGATCTGAGTTGTTTATTTTTACAAGACAAGTTGGATTTTTCGTATTATCGTAATCGGTGTTCAAAGTGGAGGCAAAGGAACAGGAAGGACTATGAAAGTTGTGAAGGACTCGGACACAAAATGTTATAGATAAATTTAAGTTATGTGTCGGGTTCGATCCTTATATTGTAATGGCAATCGATCGTATGTAGTGGGTGAGAACCTTTTGAACTTTTGTGACAGTCACGGATGCGAGGATTTATGGATTGCATTGTATAATTCCGTCAAGTCCAGATATATTGCATATCGCAATTGACATGAGGCACAAGGTAGGACATTTTTGGATTTGCGATAGTGGCAGACACGAGATTTTATGAATTACGATTAATTTTCACATCGGGTCTGGTTTATATTGCATATCGCAATCGGTTAAGGTTGAGACTTAAGTTTACGGTCATTGCGACATACTATCGTGGGAGATTTATAGAATTTAATTATCTTTCCCGTTGGGTCTGGGGTGATATCACAATCACAATGGAGTTGGAGGAGGGGTCTTTGCCTTATGGAACTTTTGCGATGCGGGAAAGCGATGAGTCAGAGTTTATAAATATTTTGACCTTCAGGAATTAAAAAAAATGATTATTTAAATAACCTATTATTATTTAATACTTAAGGTTTTTTGAATCCTAAGTATAGTTTTGGTCTCGGGGGCTATTTTAAAATTTGGTTTTTGGATAATCAAGGTTTAATACTTGGGTTTTAATTAAAAGGCCTAAGTATTGAAATTTGGTTATGGGATTTTATTAACAATTTTTATGTTGGTTTTCTATTTTTTAATTTTTAGTTTTTTAAAGAAATAAAATCAAAATCTTTTATAAAATTAAAGGGTCTTATTTTAATATAAAAAATTTCAAGGAAATTTATAATATATTAAAATGGGGGTTGTTGAATAGTGCAACAATTGGCGATTCATTGGAAGAACCAGTTATCTCTGATAAATGACGAATTTCTTCAAAGATCCAGTAAAAATCATTTAGGAAGTGGAAACTACTTTTTGAAACATTTCGATAAATAAAATTACTCCGACTATAAAACTCATTAAATTGCAATTTATTTTAAAAATCTTTCGTGAATGAAAAACACCTATTTACTTGTATCAATTGGTAATCAGTTTATAAAAATAAAGTAGGGGGCCTTTTACGACTTAGTTTGTAGTGTACTCATTTGTCACAGATAGAGCCACTGCTACTAGCAAGCGTTCATTGCCTCAACAAGGTTACCTTTTAACCAACAACAATCTAGTGTCACATCCATTTAATAGTGCAATAATTAGAGGTAACTTTATTTTTCTTTTATTTTCTTTTTTGTTTTAACTAATGCTAAAAAGCCATTTGGTGAATAGATAACGACAATGTCATTCACTAGTAATAATCAAACTGAGCAAGCTGGCTCGTGATAAGACCCCTTGTCTTATAATTGAAAAATCATAAGCCATTACCCTGATTTGGTATTCAGTATGGTAATGTTAGTTTAATTGGTTCCCTATGATCATGGTAAGCAGGCTCATGATGAGACCTCTTATCTTTTTAGATTTATTATATTTTAAAATTACACTCTAAAAATTCTCTTTTTAATGGATGGGGAGGATCATTGACTCCTTAAGAGTTTTGGATGACAAATCCGAGTTGAAAGTGCTTTAGTTATAAGATAGTCTTTAGTTTTTAAGGATAACCTTTTTGATTGAAACTAGAGTAAAAGGATATAATTTTTGAGTTTTTTAAAAGATTTCACAACTTAATGGAAAATTTTCAGAGTTATATAATTTTTATCTAGTTTTCAATTTTGGTAACCACTTCTTAAAAAATTCCTACCTTCAAAATGAAAAAATGAAAAATAACTTTGAGAGATGTTTGAAAAGTCAATAGAGTACTATTTAACATTTTTATTAACAAAATATGTAAAGGAAAAATAAATTGCAAGCGAGATGTACAATGGAAGTGATTTTTTATAGATATTTAATTTTTATTTTTACTTTATTTGTTTAATTTTTTATTTTTATTTTATTTTTAGTTTTTTTTTTTAAGAAAATAATTTCTTTATGAGCCCATTTACAGGAAGAGAATCTCTCTTTCCTGATCAATCTTGAAGTATAAATGTAGACGGGCTTATTTTTTCAACAATCTGAAATGGACTAAGCCATAATTTCTTAAATTTGGTATGTTTTCCTTTTTCTTCGTGTGCTTTGTCCCACATGAGAATTAGATATCCAACTTGGAAGGATCATTGTGTGAGTGAACTTGCATCAAAAGAAGCTTTCACCACCTGTTTATGTTTGGTGTGTGAGTTTGGCCTTTTCCCTTTCTTCTTCTAGTTTTAGGATTTCTGAATTTCTTAATTTCAAGGAAGAAGAGGGTGTTTCTTAAATAAATTGAACTAGGGCTAATGAAGGAAGAGCTAAATGTGATGGAATGATGGCTTCCTTCCCATATACTAATTTTAATGGATAAGTGCCTATAAAGGCCTTCTGAGTTATGCTATCAGCCCATAGAGAAAATATTAAAGCTTTGTGCTATTTTTTTTATTTTTTTTTATCAACATTTCTTTTGATTATTCTAAGAAGATTTTTATTTGTGGATTCTGCCAAACTGTTTCCCTGGGGATAATAATTAGCAAAATATTTAAGTTTAAAACCTCTTCTAATTGCAAATTCAAGCATACTGGTACCCAAAAAATAAGATGAATTATCAAATATAAGTGTAGAAAGCAAACCAAATCTTGTAATGATAAATTGATCAATAAATTCAATAACAGATTCAGAATTGACTACCTTTAGCGAAATTGCTTCCACCCACTTAGTGAAGTAATTTGTAATAGTCAAAATATATCTATGTTGTTTATAATAACGAGGAACAATCTCACCTATGATATCTAGTCCCCATTCTTCAAAAGGTTGTTCAATGTTGACTGGCTGCAGAGGCAAGGCTAGTTTTTGTTGTCTTCCAGAAGTAGTTTGACATGTTTTTCATTTCCTTACATATGCATGGGTATATTGGAAGAGAGTGGGTTAGTAGTATCCAACATGTAAGATTTTGTGTGCAGTAGTATCTCCTCCAAAGTGTCCACCTGCTGGCCCATCGTGAAGTTCCTGCAAAATTGTTTGTGCTTCAAAACTTTCAAGGCATCTTAACAATATCGAATCATAGTTTCTCCTAAATAACATGTTATCAACAATATCATAATGAATTTCTTTTAATCGTAAAGCTCTTTTTATTTTATGATTGAGTTCAGGAGGAGCATATTCATTTTTCAAATAAAAAATTAAATCAGTGTATTAGAACTCAACATCAGTTACAGTTACCTCATAAACGTGTTCATCGTTACCTATGTCCCCTTCGACTTGTATGTAGGATTCTCCTGTAAGTAGCTTGCAAAAACCTTGCCCTCTCACAATTTTGGCTGGTTTAATTTCAATATCATACTCCTGCAGAGCTGTTACCCAATTTTCTCTCTTTTCTCCTAATTGTTTCTACATTAGTAATTACCTCACTGCTGGGAATGGGACTATTACTTTCTTGTGTGTTTTTAAAATAAAAGGTCTAAAATTCTTTACATACTTATATACAACAAACGATTGTTTTTCTACTTCTGAATAATTCAATTCAGCGCCCTCAAACTTTGAACTGAAAAAAGAGATGGGTGCTTCAATTTTTCGATCATTGATCCAGATCTTGAGAGGAGGCCCCCAAGACCTAAAAGATTGAAATGGATCTTGGGAGGAGAGACCCCCAAGATCTGAAAACTTGCATTGCCAGAAGAAAAATAGGAGAATGCCCAATAAACAAAACCACAAAAAACTTTTATTTAAAATAGTAATGAAAATAAACCAGCTAGGGTGATGGTAGGTTATCTCTGAGAAGAGATGTGGTTGCTACATGTCTCTGAACTGTAAAGGCTACATTGTGGCGGACAATCTATCCTTTTACAAAATGTGACTTGTTACTTATATTTTTTTTCAGTTACAATACCACGGGTCAATTCCATGGGTGAATGAATACCATGGGTGGATTTTACAATACCACGGGCAGATGCCATTTACAATACCATGGGTAAATTCCATGGGTGAATGGATACCATGGGTGGATTTTACAATACCATGGGCAGATTCCATTTACAATACCATGGGTAAATTCCATGGGTCAATGAATAATATGGGTGTATGAGTACCATGGTTTGATGCCATTTTCCATTTGGATCATTCCTCCCTCCTTAAGAAGCAATGGTCCTCATTGCATAAAGTTCCCTCCTGCGAAGCCTTTGTTGAATATGAAGAGCCATTGAAGATAAGGGTTTGATGTGGTTAACCCAAAACCCTCATAAACGAAGATCTGAGGATAGAGATACCCTGTAATTCTTGTGACCAACTGTGATTCTGATAGTGTGCGGCCTAGCAAATGGACTTCGATGACAAGGATTTTATGCGGTTGACCCATAACTATGATGTTGGTTGCTGATGAAGTAGCAGGTGTCTACATAGCCTGGGGTAGGAGGGCACGTCTCCAAATAACCCAAGCCGAATGCTGCTATGTTGAAACTGATGAATGTGAAGCAGGTGCCTACTAAAGTGGGGTGGGAGGGCACGTCTCCAATGGAAACCCACTCCGAATGCTGCTCCAGAATTAAAATGGACATAACTCGGCCAATGCAACTTAGAATATTTATTATAACCTTTTTTTAGAAGCAGAAGGATCATTTTGCATCTTCCCATGAGTTGGAAATCATTATCTGGACACTCTGAGATCTCAAATTTGCGCTGCAACAGTTCCGTTGTCACAAAATTTTTAATAAAATAGCTGATTTTACATCAGCGATATCTCCCACATCCGAACTCCGATTCGACCCATTGTTTTTTTGAAATTGGGTGATTTTTTGACAGGAATCCAGATATGGTATTTGTTTTTGTAATTTTTTTACCAAATGTTTCAGATCTGATCTGAAAAGGCGCCGCCCAAAAAAATTCCTACAAAAAATTGAGAAAATAAAAATTCTTCCTGCTTGACCCAAGAAAGTGATCTGTGGAGGTTATAGCACATGCCTGAAGTTTGTTGAATATTGCTGCAAAATTTGAAACTGAAATATGCATCAAACCCTCATTCCCATGGAATCATAACCTTCTCTGATACCATTGATCCAGATCTTGGGGGGAGGCCCCCAAGATCTAAGAGATTGAAATGGATCTTGGGAGGAGAGATCCCCAAGATCTGAAAACTTGAATTGCCCGAAGAAAAATAGGAGAATGCCCAATAAACAAAACCACAAAGAAAATTTTATTAAAAATAGTAATGAAAATAAACTAGCTAGGGTGATGATAGCTTATCTATGAGAAGAGATGTGGTCGCTACATGCCTCTAAACTGTAAAGGCTACATTGTGGTGGACAATCTATGCTTTTACAAAATGTGACTTGTTACTTATAGTTTTTTTCAGTTACAATACCACGGGTCAATTCCATGGGTGAATGAATACCATGGGTGGATTTTACAATACCACGGGCAGATGCCATTTACAATACCATGGGTAAATTCCATGGGTGAATGAATACCATGGGTGGATTTTACAATACCATGGGTAGATGCCATTTACAATACCATGGGTAAATTCCATGGGTCAATGAATAATATGGGTGGATGAGTACCATGGGTTGATGCCTTTTTCCATTTGGATCAATCATTAATTTGTGTTAAAACAATAGCATAAGATATCGAAGAAGCGAAAGTATACAAGATGAAATGATCAGAGAAATTCAGAGTACTTAGATTGGGAGAATTAATGATTGCTTGTTTGATTGAGTCTAAATTTTGTCTCTCATTATGACCCCATTTAAAAATTGCATCTTTCTTAATCATTTGTTGTAATGAAAAAATAATTTGTGAGAAATCAAGGACAAACCTTTTGACAAAATTGATTTGTCCAAAAAATGATTGCATGTTTTTTTTGTTATATGGTGGAGAAATTTATGAAATTTATTTTATTCTATCAAGGTCAATGTAAACTCCATTTTTTTACACAATGGATGCTAAAAATTTCCCTTCACTAAGAGCGAAAAAATACTTTTTCGAATTTAATGAAATTCCATATTTTCTACAACATTCCAAAATCTGTCTTAAGTCCTGCAAATGATTATTTATGTTCTTTAAATAAATAGTAATGTCATCCAGATAAACAACAATTATTTTGTTTAACATGCCTTTGAAAGCTATATCCATGGATCATTGGAAAGTGGCCCTTGCGTTTATTAAATTGAATGGCATTTTTTGGTGGGCATAAGTTCCCTGTTTAGTTCTGAAAATAGTTTTTAGCCTATCATTTGGGTGGAGCATGATTTGATTATATCTTGAGAAACCATCAAGGAAAGACATAAGTTCGGAACCATCAACTGATCATAAAATATGTTCCATAGTGGGTAGCGGAAAATTATCCTTTTGACTAGCCTTATTAAGATTACTAAAATCTACCCCGGATGCGGGTGACACGACGGCTGAGAATGCGGTGCCACATGGTCACCATGGGTAGCCCCAAGCTTAAGACTCGCATTTACTGCGATCCGCCGCCATGGATCTCAAGCGTGGGTGCAGGGACGATAAGGGATGGCAATTCATTACTCTGTCCGGGTTTCAAATGCGAATTCAAAGTGTAGTTATGGCATGCGGAGTTCGAGGAAGAGCAGAGGAGCATAAGAATGGTGAGGGAATGGAATGTAATGTGTTGGGTCGAGTTCAGATTTCGGAAGTGGGTTTATGGTCGACGGCTCACAGAGCTGGTGCTCACGTCGTCCCTTTGGCAATTGACGGTGGTTTCAGGTCTGCGAGGGTGGGTGAAGGGTGTTTCAATCTCTTCGACTCCTCTTATCCTGCTCTGTTTCGTTTTCCTGCTATCAGTGGAAACCTGGTCAGGCCTCGATAGCGCCTTCTTAGCCGTCGAGGCTCTAGCAGAGGCGGGTCCTCTCACCCCTCAGTGGCAACTCCCTCTTCCCGCTGCTGTAGATGTCTATGCCATCAAGTTGCAGAGGCTCATCCCATCCAGTCGAGCCACTTCCTGGACTCCAACAATCCAGATCCGGACTCGGCTCCGCTACCTGCATTTGGAACTGCAGTCTTCTCCTTCAACAGTTCCCAGGGCAATTCTCGCATCAACGCCCATGTCTTGGTCCTTTTTCTTGAAGAACCGAAGGAGGAGGGCGAGGAACAACCCAGCACAAAGTTTCACCAGGCTGGAAGCTCTAGGGATGCTAAGGGTTTGCCAGAGGTTAGCCCGGAGCCTGCTGACATTCCACCTTCGACTTAGGCAGCACCTCTGCCAGAGAAGGACAAGGCCGCTTGGGACTCTCTCCCGGAAGGTATGTGCTGGATCATCGAGGAGGAGTCAGACAAATAGTTGTCCGATTGCTCAGGTTCTCCCCTTCAGACGCTGCTCAGGTTCTCTTATGATTTGCTATGTTTGCTACAATGGCTTACTGTATATTTTGGTTGTTTCTGTTTGGTTCGAGAATTATCCTGTTCAATGTTTGTCAATGCCCCTTTAAGGGATCCTTATGAAGGTCTTCTCTTTTTTTTTTGTGCCCCTGCATGGGATGTCAATTTTTGCTCTTACTGCACCTCAACGGTTTAACGCTCGTGCGTGGGTGATTTGTCTCAGTGGTGGTGCCCCTGCGTGGATGGTTTGTCTCAGTGGTGGTGCCCCTGCGCAGGTGATTTGTCTCAGTGGTGGTGCCCCTGCGCGGGTGACTTGTCTCTGTGGTAGGGCCCCTGCGCGGGTGATTTGTCTCGATGGTGTGGCCCCTGCGTGGGATGTTTTTTTGATCACTGTCAGTCCAGAGTGCCATCCTTGGCCTCTGGCAATATTACCTCATGACTGTAACTGTTTTCCTATTTATGTACATAATAGAATAGCATAGTCTTAACGAGAAAAAAAAAAAAAAAAGATTACTAAAATCTCTACAAATGAGGATATCACCATTTTTCTTCCTAACATGTACCAAGCTGGAAACCCATCTTGAATGCCTAACATGAAAAATGATTTTATCCTTAAGGAGTTTATTCAATTCTATTTTGATTTGATTTTCTAAGTTCGGGTGAATTTTCCTTAAATTTTGTTGGAAAGGTTTATCATTTGATAACATCAAGATTGTATGTTGAATGATGGAAGTGTCAAATGTTTTGAGATCTTCATAAATCAAAGCAAAGACATCCTTATACTTTTTAAACAAATGAATGAAGGATAATCTTTCTTCAGACAAGAGACCACGTCCTAAATTGATGTTATGAGGTTTAAGATCTGTCCCAAGGTTTATTAATTCAAATCTCAAAATTGAACTCTGTAGTTTTGAATTAGTAACTCTTTTAAATTTGTCTTTTAAATCATAGAGATCCTCAAGTTTTACTACATATTTGGGTATGGGATTATCATTGAATTTTAGTTTTAATTTATCATTGTGTTCATCCTCAACAATTATTTGGTCATCGTATGATTTTTCAAAAGTTAAAACGCTTAAAATTTCTTCATCATCATTAAATATCCGCCAATTGTTGATATTATCAGGAATGGATGGTCTAAATATTAACTCTACATAAAATCTATCGGGACTGTAATCTTCGGATGGGATCAATTTTGATGCAATGTTAGCAAGAAGGTCAACATTGGAATTTTGAATCCTAGGAATAACATAAATGTTAAACGCTAAAAAATGTGAAGTGAGAGATTGAACTAAAGACTGATAGTGATTCAAGTGTGTAGAGATACAATGCATCTCTTCCTTGTTTAATTACAAATTTTGAATCTCCAAAAACGTGAAGGTATTTAATGTCAAGGCTAATTGCTTTGTACTTACCTTGGACCAATGCCTCATGTTCTACAATATTATTTGTGCATTTGAATTCCAATCTTCAAGTCAGAATTGTCTTCACACCTGCAATATTAATCAATATGCAAGATGCTCCTGCACCATCACTTGATTTCGACCCATCAAAATATAATGTCTAGAATAAAGAACTAACTAATGGTTTTTCTAGCGTATTTACACATCTGGAAATGTCTATCTGTGAAAAATTTTCAATTTGAGAAGTTACAAAATTACTCAGAAATGGTTGTGCTTTAAAATTCTCAAAAAATGATTTAGTAGAGTAGTTTCCAAGAATGTTGTTATTAAATGCTACTACCTCATTTTCAGCTTCAAAATTTGTTACCAAATATTTCATGTGTTTTTCTTAGTTGATTCATTTGATTTAGATTTCCATTAAATGGGATCCCTAAGTGAGACCAATCAGTGAAAAAAAACCGTGTAGTTTTTTTGACCAATCTCTACTGAGAATTAAATAGTAGAAATCTAGGATATCCGCAACTAGTGTCTCAATTATTTCACAAACTTAAGGATTCAAAAATAATCTAATAAGAATTGAATTCATTTCTCCTATGACTTTGACTTTTCTCCTATAGAGTTGCACAATGTGAACTGTAGTTTTCTGGGGTGACATGTTTAGTTTCAGACAAATTGAATACGACATGATATTCAAAGAAGCCCCTGAATATAGCAAGCAATTATGTACATTTTTATTAAATATTTCAAAAGTCAAAAGAAAATGAGGGGTATGTAAATTAGACTCGTCACTTATCAGAATATCATCAAACGAATCAAATAATGAATGACCAGCGGATTTACCCATTCCGTTAGAAGCTTTGGGTACCACAACATCAGGAACAAGAGAAGTAGGTAATGCATTCAATTCTTTCAGTAAAAATTCTTGTTGTTGTTTAATATTAATGAGTTCATGAAGGGAAATGTTTGATTTTATTTTTTTCATATCCCTCAACTATATTGTACTCAATAGTATCTGAAACTACTAAGGTTCTCGGTGAAGATGGAGAATTGGATGAAGACAAAATTACTTGGGGGGAAGTGGAAGTGGATTTTTTAACAATGGCTTTATCTTTAGCAGTAGAAGTTGAAGGTTTCTGTTATTGAATTGGTTTTATAAGATCAATTGTACCTTTACTTCTTGTGCCTAAAGGTAATGCTTCATATTCATTTCACTATCATAAATAGGAAGAATAAAATACCACATTCCATTTAACTCAGTTATTTGTTCATCTTGGGATTCATCAACAGAAAATGTTGCTTCCTCCTCATCTTCATCATCAGTTTCTGCATTAGAGATCATATTTGGAGGTTATGGATTAGGTGGCTGATTTATTATGTATGTTCTAAAAGGTTTTTTGGAAGAATATTCAAATAGTTGTTTTTTGATCTCTACCATCTCGTTAGACAAAGTTTCAAGGACTTGTTGCAAGCCTTCAAGGTCAAAGGGATCTTCAAGTGCTTTATTTTTAGATTCATCATTAAATGTAGCTCTTTTTAATTTTCTGTCTTCTTAACCCTTTTTCTTTTCTAGTGCAGTTATCCTCTTCTCTACAGACACAGTTTCTTTCATGTTTTCTACCAATGATCTAGGTGGATATTGGTGGTCACCTGCCAATTACACTTGGACCCCCACAGTTGTGTCTTTAGTTTTTTAGTTTCCTTAATTGTAGCACAATTACTATTTTTAGCAGTTTTTCAGGCCCTAAAATTTCAGAGCCGTTTTGAGGCCCTAAACGATGTTTTTTTGGTAATCTACCACTAACGAGTTTTATCAAAAATTGTCTTTTTTGTCGTAGTCCTCGGAGAGATCTTTCCAATGGGGTATCATGAGTGTCAAAAGGAGATAATATGACCAAGTCGCAATCCCAAGAAGTTGGCTATCCAACTAACCCAACGAGGCCCATAAACTCTTGGTGCTACATCTCCTCGGGTTAGGTTTTGGTTGTTTAGGGTTTTCTCTTATTTTTCAATAATAAAAAGGCCCTTGAGCCTCATTGTAACATAGTTCAGAGGCATGTAGCTGCCACATCTCTTCTCAGAGATAAGCTACCATTGACTAAGCTAATCTTATTTCCATTATGTTTGTAAGCATATTTCAGTATTTGATATTAATGAAATGAAGTGTTATTTATACTGCATATTTTTGTTTCTAGTTATATCTATAATTTGTTGCGTTCCTATTTAAACTTGGATCAGTGGTATCAGAGTGGTCTTCTCTTTCTCTATTTTTCTTTGCATGTCCCCAACGAGGTCGGGGATATAAGGAGTTAGGGCTTCACCAAGGACAGGATCTTCGCATGAGCTAGCAGTGTCACCTTCCATACAACATCAAGCTCTTCACGGATGAGGTATTGTGTGACGTTTCTCACCTTTATGTTTGTGATATATTATTAGGCCAACCATACTTATGGAAGCGACATGTTGTGTATGATTCAAGGCCTCGCTATGTTATTATTACTTTGGGAAATAAGTTGTAGAAGATACCGGAGGTAGCATCGCCTACCACCATCTCTTTGGTTACTGCAAAACAATGCAGTAAGCTCATTTCCAAAACTGGGAAATTTGTCTTCCTGATGATACGCCCTCAAGGAAAGAATAAGATGATGGCCATGACCTCCAGACAGGGCCCCTCCACATGACGACAACAACAGATGGACAAGGTCATGGAAGAGTACGAGGACATCTTCACCTCCCCCGCAGGGGTGCCCTTGCACTGTCAAGTCAAGCACTCCATTAACCTAACCTCAGGTGCACTGCTTCCCAATGGACCAATATATCGGTGCTCCGTTCTAGAGAATGAAGAAATCAATAGGTAGATTCAGGAGCTGCTGCAGAAAGGCTACATATGTCCAAGTATATCGCCCTGTGGGATCCCGATCATTTTGGTACAGAAGAAGGATGGGACTTGGAGACTATGTATTGACTATCAGACACTGAACAAGATCACTGTTTGGAATAGGTACCTGATCCCATGGATTGATGACCTTCTAGACCAACTGAAGGGGGAAAAATATTTGAGGAAGATCAACTTGAAATCAGGATATCACCAGGTACCAATTGAACCCTCTGATGTGTGGAAAACTGCCTTCAAGGCCAAGGAGGGCCTTTTCGAATGGTTGGTTATGCCTTTCAGGTTGACGAATTCTCCTACAACCTTCATGAGGGTGATGGACGACATATTGTGGCCATTCACCAACTCATTTGTAGTGGTATACTTGGATAATGTCCTGATCTTCAACCAGAGTTGGGAAGAGCACCTCCACCACATCTGAAAGGTTCTCCAAACACTACGGAAACAAAAGCTATGTGCCAATTTGGAAAAATGCACTTTTTACATGACCCAGGTTTAGTATATGGGATACATTATTGATGAATGAGGGGTGCATGTGGATCCAGCCAAGATCCAAGTCATTTGGGATTGGTCAGCTCCAACCAATCTGACAGAGCTCCGTAGCATTCTGGGTCTTGCCAATTTCTACTGCAGGTTCATGTTGGGATTCTCTCATATCACTTGGCCCTTGAGTCAAGTCACCAAGGGAGGAGCAAAAGAAAAATTATTTTGGTCTGAATCTCAACAAAAAGCATTCACAGATTTGAAACATCACCTCTACTCTGCACCAGTGCTCACATTACCATACTTGCAACAACCATGTGAGATCGAGACAAATGCCTCTGACTATGCTATTGGGGCAGTCGTTACTCAACAGGGGCATCCAGTGGCATACCACAGTGAGACACTTTCAGACACAGTCCAGAAGTATCCCACTTATGACAAAGAGATGTATTCCATTGTGCAGGCCTATCGACAATGGAGCATTACATTTGGGGAAGTAAATGATCATCCACACATACCACAGGCCCCTATAGTTCAAACAGATTTAAGGGAATTTGCATAATGATCGCCATCAGAAGTGGTCCACATACTTGCAACAGTTCCACTTGAATATCAAGAATATGAAGGGCAACACTAATAATGTTGTAGATTGCCTCAATCGACCACCGAGCATGGCGTGGACCACCGTGCTCAACTCTTGTGGGCACAAGACTTATAATTGGCCACTTCTCTACAAAAGTGACCCAGAATTCGGCCACACATACCAGACACTCTTGGAGGGTTAGCAAGTTCCAGATTTTCACCTCCAGGATGCCCTATTATTCCACTTGGGACACCTTTGTGATCCTCCAAGCAAGTGTGCCAAGATGATTTGGGAAGAAAACTACAGTCAGGCCTATAGTGTTGTTTTAATCAAACTTAATTGATTTAGACTGCAACATTAATTGTCAACTTAGGGTAGGTCTTGTTGTTTCAATGGAGTTCGCACCATCTGTGCCGATACACTCTAGACAAGTAGAAGAAAATGCATAAAACTGTAAAATATGTCACTGATCTAAATTGTTAAATCAAATCATGTATGTAGATATAAATACACTCTACAGAATTAAATCACAACTCGCAACTATTAAAGTAAGGGCACGCCACACAAGAACTAAAATCTACTCCAGCTGGTTACCACCACTCTGTTGATTAACTCAGTGTAACAACATAAGATAAATAGAAACAACAGCGAATGTAATCCACGATTTTTACAAAAACAGTGAGAAACCATAAATCGATGAACTAAACTAGAATGTACACTACCTATATCACTGCAATCCCTGCAAAAGAGGAGGGCCCTTCCTCCTTAGCACAGCACAAGAAGAACACAAAAGTGATTAATGAATCAGTGGGAAAGCGGTAACAACATCACAGTGCTAATTGATATTAAAATAAATTCAAAATTATAGAAACAGAGTAACGATACTCTTCTATATGCTGTCCCTTGATACATAAAACTTCGAGTCTTTTATAACTATTACAAACCGAAAATTAGAAACAGATCAATCATGAAAATCTCCCGATTCTCATGCTGATAAAAAATAAAGAAGTTAGAACCTATTGCTAAATAAATATACATTATTTGCAACTGTTGGAGTCTTGTTGCTTCAAAAATAAACAATCCCTACTGCCGACAACTGTTATGTGGAATAATACTCACATTTCCAGCTTCGGTGCAACGGCATTGAGCAAATGATGATTCGGGATGATGCGACATAACTAACAACAACACTGTTGGTGTGATGGTGGATCAGCGTGAGGTGTGACAACATCCAATGTGTAACAACGCTCTGTAATAGCATCTAACGTGTAACAACAATATTTAACATCAACAATCTATAACATCAACAAGTGTGTAGCAGAAACCTGTAACAACACTCGGGGTGTAACAGTGAACCATTCTACCCTTTCCCACAGTTAATCCTTGTTGCATGTATGCTTCATAGCTTCGTTCTCGTGAGCCAACACCTGAAAAGATGAACTTCCCAAAATACTTCTTCAATGATCTCCTAGTTAGCCAAAAAAAAGGAGTAAAGCCTCATATTATTCGGTAAAATATAACAAAGTAACATGACAGTAAAAAGGATTAAAAATGTAAGGAAAGAGAGAGTTTGGTCATACAAGGGCATAGGCCTGGAGGACAGAAAGGTCAAAATAGGGGAAAGAATGTGCATAAAATAGGTAAAAAACCACACCCAACATCTCCCCCGACTAAAGCAACTATATGTCCCCATGCAGAATCTCAGTTCCTTCTACTGTGCCCCTAGTGGAAATTTATTAAATTGTATGCACTAGTAGTATCATCGCCTGGAGCTCTGAATCCTTGATCGGCCATTAACTCACGTGGAAAATATTCCTCTTCGTAATCACATAACCGATAATTAGGCTGACACTCCTCCAATGGAAACCATATCAAAGGGAATTTGAACCTGAGGCCAATCCAGAACACCCCCAGTGTTAGCACAATCTGAGCATATTCCGGCACCCGTGTAACATCAACCACAAGTTTCTTGTACTCAAAGGGGTCCCCTTCCTGCAACTCTGCACTACAGACCTCAGTGTGCTTCACAGATCCAACTAGCGCTTGGCTCTTCATATTTGCACACAAGTTGAGGCAGATCCTTGCGATTCTTCTTCTATAAATGGCCACTTGATCTCTGATTTTTGAATTGCTTAGGAACTGCCTGAACTCTCACCAGAGTTCGTAAGCCATTCCTGGTTCAGAGCTGACCCATAATGTTGTCTTTTCCTCGTTGGCCTTTGCTTTTTTCTGGGCCAATTGCCACTCAATCCGATTCCTCATAAATGAGAGGAATACCCGCAACTGCAAGTCTCCCATGAAGGAAAGGACACTTGCCACCATCCTCGTGCTCACATGTTCGCACAACATATTGTGTAAAACCAGCTTGCACAACAAATTCTGATTATCAACATCACAGGAACAGAAAATTTCCAAAAAGGTGTGGGTTAAAGAACCCATATAAGATCTGTTCTCATAAACTACCCTTAACTGAAATAAGTAGTAACGTTCACATAGGAACACAAGGTATGACGGGGATGCCTACCTGCATGCTAGCAGGTTTAGAGTAAGGTCATGGAGTTTGGTCTTATCAAACGTCAGGTTGGAGACCTCCTAATGCAGCTGATACAGCTGTTCATCCTTTTTCTTCATAATTTCTTTATGCCTTTGTGCCTCCTCTTCTCTTTCCCATTCTTCTTTTAGCCATTTTTCTCTCAGGGAATCCATCATTCTTTTATGTGTCCTGAGTGGAATCACTCCCTCCTATAGAGAGAGCGCCAACTGCTTCCACTTTTGTAGCTCTGCCAATAACAACAATTTCTCAGAACACCATCCTTCATCAGGACCCTGCGTTCTTCCACATGCACTATAAAATGAGGGTGTAGCATCCTCCTGAAGGTAAAACTGTCCCACCTCAATTGTTTGTTCTTGTGTAACAACAACTTTGTCAGTGTGTTTTATCACAGTTTCTTTACCTTCCCAGTCAGCATCCATTTTCACTGTTGGTTCTTGTGTGGCAGTAGTGATATCCACAAGCTTCTGTCTATTGATTTCCTCCAGACTAGCTTCGGTCTTTGTTGTTGGTTCTTGTGTAACAACAACATTGACCATTAGCTCATGGATATTATATTTCTCTTCCTCCTCTTGGCTGATTTCCCCCTCCACTGTTGGTTCTGATGAAACAACAATTTCAGCCAAGGGTTCCTCTGTATCCATTGCTTGATCACTCTCTGTGGATTGTGCTGTCTCGGTTGCTAGTTCTTATGTAGCAGCAATGTCCTTGACAGGCTCTGGTGTAACAGCTTCCCGGATTTTAGTTTGAGTCCCCCTTGAGGTAGTGTCTGCTAAATAAACTTTGAATCCTCCTTCCACCAACTTCTCAGCACAAGCTATGCACAGGGTGCCCGAGATTTCTCCCCTTATGTCCCTATCCATGACCTCTTCCAAAGTATCTAGCCCCGAGGCTCTTAGATCTGCCTTTCCTACTGCTAGTTTTTCCCTCAATTCTTTAATTTCTTTTTCTAAAATTTCAATTTTCGCCAACAAAGACTGGGTTTCACTCTTACCAGGTGAAGGAGGTTTTTCTAGCTGAGCTTGCTCCTTGTCCTTCTTCTCGACTGCTTCTTTGTTCTTTCTTGACCTAGATAGGGACTATGGGTGCTCGCCAACCCTTTTTCTCTTCTTCAGCCTTCTGTTGCTAATCGATTTATCAACCAACTTCTTGCTGACCCTGACTGTCGAGGACTAGGGTTGCTCCTTTTTCACCTTTGGAGTTTCCCTAGCCATCTCTATTTTCCTTCTATGAGTGTTCCTGGGCCTTTTCCACATGAACTCTTCCCAATTCTTTCACTGTCAGCTCAAGGCACCCAACACAATGAGTTTAATAAGGCCATGGTTAGAAACACACGTTTCTAGATGTGCAGCTGTTTTCACAGCTGCGGCCATGTGCCTAATATTGCCCAACAAGAAATAAGGAAGGTTTATCAGTTGCTGATGCCGGAGATGGTTCAACAATGGAAAATGATAAGTAAACACAATTTTTTCCCTTCCCTCACAAGTAATGTACTTAATGAGGAAGAGAGAAACATTCACCCATGGCTGGGAGAGTGACAATCTATCAATTCCCTTGCCTTTCTTAACCAGCGACTCACTTTCTTGGAGAAAATCCCCTTTCAGTGAGGGGTCATTAACCTTCCTCGTAAACCATCTCTTCCCTTCTGCTAGCAATCATATTACTCTTGCAATAACTTCTTCCGTGACCTCCAATTTCAACCCTCTGACTTCCATTTGGTTTCTCTCCAGAATCTTTGCAAATTCCATGGCTATACCACTATCTGATCCTTCCAATCTTTGGAAGAATTCGAACCAGCCTGCGTCTTTGAAAACATGGCATGCTTCAAGGAAATATTCCAAGGCTTCTGTAGACCGTGGCTCATGCCATATTGCTTCTCCTCCCATTGCTTATGCAATTTAGTGGTGTTTCACCTGCTTATCCTTCCCTTCGATGCACACTCTAGTTGTTTCAAGCTGTATTGCGATCTTCCTCCTCTCTACACACTCTGAATGGGATTCAGCACTTCTAGCAGGGGTAAATGGTAGGGTGGTAGGGTGGTGCAAGTGAAGATTTTGGATTAGGATTTGGCATGCATGGTTCATATTGCACAATGAATTTTTCCTTAATGGTGAGTCATGGGGAGGTCTCATCGATGGTGCACTTACCATTTTTCGTATGATTCGACATTAAGTAACAATAATTACCAGGTCGCATGCCTTAATTGCTGGATTTTTCAAATAATTACAAATCATGCGACGATCATGTTGCAATATGATTCGTTTCCCACCCCCCTAGCTTAATTATGACAACTGTCCTTGGTTGTTAATAGTCATGTTAAGTTGCCATAATTACAAAATAAAAAGAATTCAATATTACCCTTTTGATGACATACCTAGGTGATGTGGGGTGAAGTAATGGGCGGCACGATGTCGAATCATACTCGGTAGCGAGACACATGGACTAAATTCTAATGGCAAGGATCACAGTGATGTTCTTGCTATTTATTACAATAAGATATCTCGTTTTATTCCTGAAAAGTTGTCGATTGTTATCGATGTAACAACCAAGACGACTGATATATATTAATTTAATTTCTACAAAAAGATAAAGAAGAAAGTATCGTGTAACAACACTTATCACATGATATACTTTGGAATAAAAAATGTTGTTACAAAGGGTGTAATAGCCGCAGCCAAGTGGTTTTCAACTGCTACAAAAGTGTCTTTCTATGCTTGAGAAAGGTTTTCACAACCAAATTTTTATTATTATTATTACATTTATTTATTTATTTTTTTAAAGTTTGAAGGTGTAACAGCCACCACTAGGTAGTTTTGAGCTGTTACACTTATTGGAAAAATTAAAATTTTTGTAGCACATGGGGGCTTTCCCCTGTTCCTATAACCTGTAGATCCGAATTTGTGACAATGTTGACAAATGAATCCTTGGAGGTAGGTTTGTGATACAACTGAAGAAGGTCCCCATTTGCAAGTAATGGTGTCCTCACACTGTCAATGGTCACCAAATTTACAGTACCATTGTCAAAGACTACATCTACCTCATAAGGACCTAGCCATCTGGTGCAGATCTTACCCTTGAAGTCTTTAAACCTTGTGATCCAGGAGGATCCATCGATCCAATTGAAAAAGTGTTCAAAGTGTCGTTATCAATATTCATGGGTGTCGTTCAGTGTCGTCATCGCTTCAGTTCAACTTCGACAGATCGACAGTGTTAGTTATGATCAGGTTGTTCAGGTAATTTTCGAAGTTATGTTTTCATGGCATTCAGTTGATAGTGTAAAAGGATTCAAAGTTAAAGTACCTGGTCGATGGCATAGTCTTATCGTCATTGCCACCAATGTTAGCTACAAATATGTGATGGTCATCATCATGCAATGCTGATGAATGTCGCACAAGACCACAAGGATGTACAAGGGTCGATCGTCTGGTAAAGGCTTCAGTTTCAACGATGTCGATTTGCAGAGCCAACATGGGTCTTGAAAAGTTAAAAGAAACCCTTTACCTAAGCCTAGACCTAAACCCTAACTCCTAAGCTACATTTTCATCATTATTTACCATAAGAATCCTAATGCATTTTTTCCCCTAATCAAATTCACGCCAAAATTCATGTATTAAACCTATGTTATAACCCTCACCCTAGTACATTAACCTATGTATTCAAAATTCATTACAAATGAAATGTAGTTTGAAAACTATAGTCCTCGACCTTTGAAATACCATACAAAACATTGCAAAATACATATGACAGTCCCTAACCGCAGTGAGACCACCATTATGTGAACACTGCAAAAAAACCATCGGGGACAGCTATTGGAGTGCCTAATTGCAGGTTACAAAACTGTGTTGAAAACCGTAGTGAGGTCAACTATGCCATGTGAACACAGCGCAACGCCACCGCCACAGTCAACCCTAACTGCTAACGGAAACTATCGCTATGTCTAAATAGTCAGCATGTGACTGCCATTGTCACAGTCACCGTCAGCCTGCGATGTCATCCGGAACTGCCAGCATGCTAACCGCAATTAGTTAGGTGTTCACATGCGCTGTCCACTTTTCCGCGTGGTTAGAAAATAGTTTGTGGTTTATAGGCTATTCTAAAATCAGAAAGTGGGTTTTTATTGTTAATTTGGTTTTAAAGTAATTTGAGGACCAAGCAACTTACCCTAGGTGGCAAACAATTACTAAACCAAGGCATTTGTAACCCAGAAGTTAGCACATTCATGCCTAATTGAGCCTGCGGAGGTTACCATGTACTTGCAGACCTATAAGAGGCATTTTTGTTCATGGAAGAGGGAGGTAGAGTGGTTTTCAACTTTTCATGTGTAGGTTCTGGAAGTTAGAGGCGAATTTTGTTTTAAGAGTTTTCTAGAGAATCGGTCATGATGAACCAAAGTGCTGGAAACAACATCCAAAACTTAAGCCCAAAAAGTTCCTTAAGGTGAAGGATGAAAAGAAGGCCATTAAAGCAGTCCAACAGGATCTAGGTTCAGATTCAGGTGATGAAAGCAGGATAACCATCATGGTTATGACAGGTAAAACTTCTGATACTGGTTCAAGTTTCAAACCAAAATCCTCCACATGAGGATAAAAGAGTTGAAATATTCCACATAAGGATAACTTCTAAGGATACAAATATTGACACAATGTTTGACTGTGGATCGCAAGCAAATTTAATATTTGAACATATAGTTAATCAATTGGGATTGGAAACACAGAATCATCTAAGACCATACCCATTAGGTTGGATTAATAAATCAACTCAGATACATGTCACAAAGTAATGTCGGTTAAAATTTGCAATTACATCTAAGTACATTCATGAAGTGGAATTAGATGTGGTCCCAGTAGACGTATGTGGAGTTGTCATATGAAGTCCTTATCTTTATGATAGAGATTCAGTGTTTTACAGAAGAGAACATAAATATGACCTAAAGAAAGAAGGGGTTGAATTTATTGTTAGGGCACATAAAGTCAAATCAAACTTGGATTTAATTGTTACAAATCAAGTTAAGCAGTTAATAAGTTCAAGTAAATATGTACTCATTTTTATTAAGGAACAACACAAGGTTGATTGTTCGAGATGCGAGATTCCGTTTATAGATCTATTGGTCAAGGTGGTTAATTATTTTCCAAGAAATCTTATTCATAAACAGGATAAGCAACATGAGATACACTTAATGTCCTATGAACATCTTCTTAAAGACATAATGAATCTCAATTCATTCATTCAATTAAATTCTATAAGCTATCATCATTAGCAGTGTATTGCAGGGAATGGTACATGTGAGTCCAATCAGAGACTTGTTTCAGATGGTATGTTTATTTTCAGTTTCAGGGGTGTAGGTCAGTATTGGGGAAAGTCAGTGTTACAATTCTTTGGTATTGCATCATCATTTCATGCTTTAAAAAGTAATGAAGCCTCTTTTCAAGTGGAGAGGAAGTCTATAAGTTTTCATAACAAAGAATTTTTGAAAGCAGATCTGAAGTTTCCTTATCATGATTTGAAAAATAATGCATTAAATGAAAGTGTAAGTCAGTGGAAATATCAGTTAATATACAAAGAAGTAGTGATTCAAGTAAATCAACAATTACTTAGATACTTTCAAATTCAAACTAAGTTGCAGCAGTTTTTACATCACAACTAGATGAGTTCTGTGTAGCAAGTTCACTTAGTAATCAGTCAACAGGAAAGTAAATCAAGTCAAGTAATTGATATGAAGTCAAAGTCAAAGGAGTCTTTGAATATTTCAGTTATTCCGCAAAGTATATTGTTAATACCCATCAAATGTATTGAACAAAGTTCTACAAATATTGTTTTCGAAGATGTTTTTGAATCACTAACTCATGATTCTTTGTGGAAAGAATTCAATTTCCATGTTGATAACAGGTTGTTTGCACATTTTCGCAAGCTGGCCATACTGCAGATGGAAGAAACAGGTCACTGAATCAAAATGTATCATGGTCAGCATCATCAGGGTCATCACATATAGGTGATTGATCGAATACATTGGTACATCGTCAGGTCAAGGTGGAAAGAGAGGAAGTTCTACCCTCATAGACTAAATTTTTAGTCAAATTTTTGTGGTCCAAAGCTTTCAAGTGGAGAGGAATGATCTAGGAGGATCCATCGATCCAATTGCACAAGTGTTCGAAGTGTCATTATCATTATTCATGGGTGTTATTCAATGTCATCGTCGCCTCACTTCAGCTTCGACAGATCGACAGTGTTGGTTATGATCAGGTTGTTCAGGTAATGTTCGAAGTTGTGGTTTCATGGAATTCAGTTGATTATGTAAAAGGATTCAAAGTTAAAGTACCTGGTCGACGACATAGTCTTATCGTCATTGCCACCAGTGTCAGTTACAAATATGTGATGGTCGTCATGATGCAATGTTGACGAATGTCACACAAGACCACAAGGATGTACAAGGGTCGATCGTCTGGTAAAGGCTTCAGTTTCACCGATGTCGCTTTGCAGAGCTGACATGGGTCTTGAAAAGTTAAAAGAAACTCTTTACCTAAGCCTATACCTAAACCCTAAGTCCTAAGCTATCTTTTCATCATTTGTTTACCCTAAGAATCCTAATGCATTTTTTCCCCAATCAAATTCATGCCAAAATTCATGTATTAAACCTATGTTATAACCCTCACCCTAATACATTAATCTATGTATTCAAAATGCATTACAAATAAAATGTATTTAAAATACTATAGTCCTCGGCCTTTGAAATACCACACAAAACATTTCAAAATACATATGACAGTCCCTAACTGCGTCCACAAACCGCAGTGGGACTGCCACTATGTGAACACTACAAAAGACCATTGGGGACAGCTATTAGAGCACCTAACCACAGGTTACAAAACCGTGTTGAAAATCGTAGTGGGATCAACTGTGTCATGTGAACGCAGCGCAACCACCACCGCCACCATCAACCCTAACTGCAAATAGAAACTGTCGTCGTGTCAGAATAGTCAGCATGTGACCGCCACTATCATAGTCACTGTGAGCCCGCGCCGTCATCAAGAACCTCCGGCGTGCTAACCGTGGTTAGTTAGATGTTCACATAAGTTGTCTATTTTTCCACGCGGTTAGAAAACATTTTGTAGTTTCAGGGCTATTCTAAAGTCCGAAAGTGGGTTTTTATTGTTAATTTAGTTTTAAATTAATTCGAGGACCAAGCAACTTACCCTAGGTGGAAAACAATTACTAAACCAAGGCATTTTTAACCCAGAAGTTAGCACATTCATGCCTAATTGAGCCTAAGGAGGTTACCATGTACTTGCAAGCCTATAAGAGGCATTTTTGCTCATGGAAGAGGGATCTAGAGTGGTTTCTAGCTTTTCATGTGCAGGTTCTGGAGGTTAGAGTCGGATTTTGTTTTAAGAGTTTCGAGAGCATCGAGAGTCGGATTTGGAAACCATCAGTGGCGTTGGAAAGCTGGTTCAAAGAGTTATCTAATGACAGAGGTCAAAATTGCTTGTATAAAAGTTCAGTCTAGCTAAATCACTGTGTAATCCACTTCTTCTTCTCATTCCTTATAAAATGGTCACCCATCTTGAAAGCGAACCCAGAGACGTAGTCCATCAAGGATGGACTCAGTAATCAATATTGTTGTCTGGCATAACTATGTTTTTTCTGTTTATACTTCTGTTTTGCATCTTTCTTATGGTTTATCAACTATCGTAAAGTGTTCTGCTCCAGCATTTTTCCTCAATTTTCGCACTTTCAGTTAACACCCAACTCATTAATGGCTAATCCATTCTACACCAGTTATTAGTATATGGTCATATCAGATCACATTGAGTCATATAAGAGAGCCCAATCTCCTTTCTCGAGCTACTTCTTCTTTATAAATTTGTCATGCCACTTAGCTCTCTTCTGCTAGATAATCTCTGTTTGCTGGATAACAACCAACTTTTTTTCCTCCAATTCATTGAGCTGGTTCAATATCTACCTTTGTGCTGCAGCCAAATCAAAATTGACCTACAATGCTTTCCTTAGTGTCTTAATTTCAAAATCAATGGGGAATAAAGGGTTCTTTCCATACACAAATTCATATGGTGGGAATCTAGTGGTGTTCCTCCATGTAGTCCTATATGCCCATAACACTTCTGGAAGTTTGTCAACCCAATTTATTCGATGACTGGCCATAGTCTTAGTAAGGATCCCCTAAATGACTTTGTTAGTGCTTTCTACTTGGCCATTTGTTTGTGGATGATAAGGCGTTGTGATTCTGTGATGGATTTTATATTTCTCGACCAAATCTTGAATCTTATGATATGTGAACTGTGGCCCTCTGTCTATGAATATCTCTCTAGGTATGCCAAACTGAACAAAGATGTCTTCAAAAATAAAGTCTGATACAACCTACTTCATGGCTCTGGTTAGTGCCTTCACCTCAACCCATTTTGTGGCATAGTCAGTATAGACTAGTATGTAGGATCTCTATCTAGATGACGGATTGATTGGTCCCACAAAATCTAGAGTTCACTTCTCAAAAGGTTCTATGATGATCTGGAGCTATAATGGAATCTCATCTGATTGCAGTGGTTGGACCATCATTTGAAAACTATCACATTGCTTCACAAACTTCTTGGCATCCTGGAACATTGTCAGCCAGTTGTACCCTATTGAAAGGACTTTGTATCCTATCTATTTGTTTGCGAAGTGTCCTCTGCAAGGTTCCTCATGGCAGGCTTTGGGAATATCAAAGACATCGTCCTCTCTAACACAACATCTAATCTGGAAATCAGGTCCAGTGTGGTAGAGGTCCCATTTATCCAGGTATATGTAACACTTTGTTGTATGATTTTCCTTTTCTCTCTGGAGGACAAACACTGGGGAAGCTTCCCTACAGCAAGATAATTGGATATATCTCCATACCAAGGTGAGTAAGTAGAAATAGAAAAAAGATATTCATCAAGGAAAGAATCTTCAGTAGGAGTCCAACTGTCATCAATAGTTAGCCTAGAAAGAAAGTCAGCTACTACATTATCTTTTTGAGGCTTATCTACAATAATGATATCAAATTCTTGTAACAACAATAACCAACATGTAATCCTACCATATGTAATTGGCTTATTTATTAAAAAAAAATGTTAGAATGGTCATTATGTACAAATACTTGATACCCAGTGATGTAATGCCAGAATTTATTGATGGCATGCATAACTGCTAAGAACTCCTTCTCATTCATTGTGTAGTTGAGCTCAACTAGATTTATATTTTTACTTATGTAGTAAATAGCGTAAGGTTTGTTATCCTCAAGTTGGCCCAAAAAAACACCTACAACAATATCTGATGCATCCGTAGCTATGTGAAACGACAGTTCTCATTTAGGTCCTCGCAAGACTGGAGCTGCTGATACACAACATTTCAACTTTAAGAAGGCCTGCTCACACTTCCATGTCCACAAGAAATCAATATCCTTCATGAGCAAGGAAAATAATGGCGATGTAATTCTTGAAAAATTTTCTATAAATCTTTTGTAATACCCTGCATTCCCCAAGAAACTACGTACCTCTTTCTGCATTTTGGGGGTTGGGATTTTTAGAATTACCTCTATTTTTGCAGGGTCTACCTTGATTCCATCAGCAAAAATGTAATGTCCAAGCACGATCCCTTCAGTCATCATCATGTGACATTTCTCAGTGCTCAAGGCAACATTATTCTGTACACATCGCTCTAGAACTTTTTTCATATTAACTAATGTTGTTTCAAAAGCATCTCCATAAGGTGTGAAATCGTCCATGAAGATTTCCAGACAGTCATTCAATAAGTCAGAAAAAATTCCCAGTATTTCCCTTTGAAAGGTTGCTGGTGCATTACAGAGCCCAAAAGGTAGCACTCTGTATGCGTAGGTTCCCCAAGGATAGGTGAAGGTCATTTTATCTTGGTCTTCCGAGGCAATCTGTATCTCATTGTAGCCACTAAATCCATCCAAAAACGAAAAGAATTTCTTTCCGGAGAGAGTATCAAGGATCTGATTTATAAATGGTAATGGAAAATGGTCCTTCTGAGTGCCCTTGTTTATTTCACTATAATCAACACATACTCTCCATTTGCCATTATTTTTAGGAACGATGACAAGCGGTGACATCCACTAACTATTAGATATTGGATAAATAAAATTAGCACTCAGGATTTTTTTGTAGTTCTTCTTTCACCACTTCCTTTAGTGAAGGGTTCATGTGGCGATGTGGCTGTCTGACTGGTTTGAAGCCATCCTTCAAATAAATACGGTGAGTGCATAGGTTAGGGTGGATCCCTTTCATATCCGTATAATCCAATGCAAATTCCTTTCTATACTTTTGTAATAGTTGTAATAGTCATTGGTTCTATTCAATAATCAAATTGGGATTAACATTAAAAAACTTTCCAGATTCAATCTCAATTGGACTGCTAGCAATATTCGGAGTGGTTCTCATTTGTTCAAAATCTATATCTTCCATATCTTCCTCCTCATTTGCGTTTTTAACATAAGCAACAAAAAGTGAATTACTAATAAAACCATTAATAACATCATCTTTTGTCTCATCTTTGAAATACTGGGATTTCCCCAGAGTGAGGAGTGATAGGGAAAGATTTGAGTCAGGCTCAAACGCATCCCACCAAGGGTTGTACACATCCATGTTTGGTTTTGGGGGATAAATATTAAGGTTATGTGTTGCCTATCCATCTGAGATCACCATGGATCCCGTCCTGCAGCCTAGAAATGCATCTATAGTGGCCAGCCAAGGTCTCCCTAGGATCAAATGATGCCCCCCCAAATTTGATTTGGGATGTAGGATAAGGAAATCAACCGAGTATCTCCATGAATCTATCGTAATCACTATATATTCTAACATACCCTCGGGTTTAACACAGGACCTTTCTGCCAATTACAACACAGTAGGAGTGTGTCTGAGTCCCTGTAGCTTGAGAGTGATAAAGAGATCTTTCATCATTACATTATTGGTAACCCGAAGATCAATCAATCTATTGCTTATGGGTTGGTCATTAATGTAGACAGTGACTGTAGGATTTCTTAGATCATTTTACTTAGTAAGGAGAGGCCGAGCAGACATTAATTTTATAACTTTCCCATCACATGTATGGTGGCAGGGTCTTTAGGCTTCCTCCCAGGCTTCTTGATGCAAAAATCTCTCACTGTCTTGGCATAGATGGGTACTTCTTTAAGGGCTTGCAATAGAGGAATTTGTACATATAAATTTTGCAACTCCTTAAGAAAATCAGATTCAGGCTGTGAAGCCATCCTAGGTTCGATTAGTATCTGAGGGTATGGGGGGTCCTGCATAACAACAGTCAAATCTATTGTTACAAGTGTATCAGCCTTCCCCGAATTAGCTGTTACAGATGTAACAGTTCTTCGCGGGTCGTATGTTATAGATGTAACAACTTCTTCTATATCAGCTATTGTAGGCCCAGTAGCCGCTACAGAGCCTCTAGCTTTGCCTCTGGATTGTTCACAGTCCTCCTTAGTAATGATAGGGGAGTAACTAGGTTTAATTATTGTGCCAATCTCAATTGTGTTTCATTAAGTTCCACGAGGGTAATAAGGTAGGTCTGGAAGGTCATAGGAGCCTTTATGCCCTGAGCTACTTTATTGTTTGTGTTTGGTTAGGTTTCACAGGTAGTTGGGGTTGCACAGGTGGTGGAGGAGCAGGAGCTTGGAAAGGAGGTAACTGCAGCTGTTGCTGCATGGGTGGTGTAGGCAGAGCTAAATTCTAGGCATTTCCTCTCCAACTTTGGTTCCATGGGTATGGCTGAGATTGAGGATATTGAATAGGAGGAGATGGAGACCATTGGTTCAAGCGTGAAGGGAACTGTGCTGAAGGAGGGGAAAAATATTACCATGGGTATTGTCCGTTATTATATGCAT
The DNA here is from genome assembly GCA_031772625.1 of Pinus tabuliformis. NCBI lineage: Eukaryota > Viridiplantae > Streptophyta > Pinopsida > Pinales > Pinaceae > Pinus > Pinus tabuliformis. The sequence continues at coordinate 1,091,299,599 of CM062815.1, read as the reverse complement.
TATTCCACGAATTGAAAGAGGAAAAGTCTTGAGACATACCTGGAGGTCACGGTTGTCATAGCCTCCTTGGTGCGATGAAGTAAGAGGATTGCACCTCTTCTCTTAATTCTCTGAGTATTGCCTCTAGTCTAGGAAGCTCTGGACACTTCTTTGTTGATTGCTCCAGCTTGTAAATATTACACAAGCCGATGATGTTCATTTCACATTCCCTGCAAGGATGTTTCTTCCGACAAGTCGGACAGAACATGGCTAGGGGTGTATCAACTTCTTCTTGTTTCTTTTTTATCTATGTTGTTGTTATCTGGGTTGAGAGAGTACTGAGGATATCGGCCTTGAAATTTTCAAACAAATTTCCAATCTTCACTCTAGTGACTCCTCTGCCTGTAGATTTTTGTATGCAAACATAGGCATCCCGAATTGTACTTCTTCCTTTAGACAATCCTCGAGAGCATCGTAGGCAAAGATTTAAAATTTCAGCGAATGGATCTTGTGATATATCCCATTTTCCTAGTAGGTTTAGGATGTAAAGGTCGTCATCCCTCATTCCTCTGATGAATATAATATTCAAGATTTCTAGGTCTAACTCACTGTGTTTCAACCTCTGCATATTGTAGTGGAATTGTTCCACATAATATTCGAGGATTTCTTCCTCCTTCTGTGTCATTATAAATATATCTTCCCTTAAGGCCCTGGTCCTACAATATCCCTAGTACTTTGACAAGAACGTCTCCTTCATGGCATTCCTCGTTGAAATGAAAGTGGGGCCTAATCCCATGAACCATCTCAAGGCTGATCCTTTCAAGGTAGCAGGAAATAGCTTTAACTACTGAGCATCTGCTGTATAATCATAACTTCTACATAGGACATCAAACTAAAATAGAAATGTATCTGGATATTCCACAGTCATCCCCCAGAAGGATCGTCAGCAAGATAGAGGAATATTTTTCGTAGGAGCTTCACCTCCGATATTCCCGATTGGGAACTCGAAGGTAATGATAGTGGTGCCTATTTTAGCATTGTTATCATTGTTGTCTACTGTGATTAATTATTCTAACCCTTTCTGTAGTAGACATTCTTCGAGCTTCGTTTGTGATGGCCCTGCAGATGTGATTAGTGCCTCAAATACCCATGGGGCTGGTTGTTTCATCACACTACCCGTATCTAGATATTGATAAATCAATAGGTTCTTTTCCATCTCAGGTGTCCATTCTTCCCCCTCAGTTTCCCCTTGTCCCTCAGTCCTCAAATTCTGGCTACTAACTTCCCATTCTTGCTCATAAATCAAATCCTTGATCTTGGGGGTATGAGTGCTAGCCTTAGAATGATATAGTCTCGAGATGGAGGGATTGGAGGTTTCTGCTTTTGCTATGGGAGTAATAGCCTTCTGTCACCCTATTTTCATTACATTCTTTTGAGAGTTGGACTGCTCTTTTTCCACCTTGGAGATTAATTCCTAGATAAATGTCTTCCTTCCTAAATCTTCACCCTTCGTTTCCTTTTTATGACCCATCGTTCCTGTGAATTATTAGAGTGGGGGTGATTTTAGTATCTCTGTAAGTTGTATAAGTGCACACATGGACCCTATGTGTATTAAATCACACTCTAAGTGTCTCAGTATTCGAAAATGGTGAGCTTGCCTAGGCATGATAGAGCGATGCGCAGGTTCATATGTCTCATCTTATTGCCCAACGACTGAAGAGTTGAAGACACACTAACAAACCATCAAAGTATCCTAAGTGTCCTAGTAATCATAATGTTTGAGCCTGCCCAGGTATGTTAGAGCGATGCACAGGTTCTTACCTCTCGTCTTACCACCCGACAACTGTGGACTAGGAGCACTCTATATCAAACAAACAACTTGGCTGACTGTATCATCAACTTACCATCCAACGACACCAAAATGTAGTGATGTTTTAACCTGAAACATTAATTCTCAACCCAGGGTAGGTCTTGTTATTTCAATGGAGTTCGCACTATCTATGCCAATACACTCCAACCAAGCAAAAGAAAATGCAAAAAACTGTAAATGATGTCGCTAATATAAATTTATAAATCAAACCATGCGTTTAGATATAAAGAACACTCTACATAATTAAATCACAACTTGCGGCTATTAAGGTAAGGGCGCGCCACACAAGAACTAACATCTACTCCAACTGGTTACTACCACTTTGCTGATTAACGTAGTGTAACAACATAAGATAAATAGAAACAACAACGAATGTGGTCCATGATTTGTACAGCAATAGCGAGAAACCATAAATCAATGAACTAAACTAGAATGTACACTACCTATATCACTGCAATCCTCGCCAAAGAGAAGGGCCCTTCCTGCTTATCAGGGCGCAGGAAGAACACTAAAGTGATTAACGAATCAATTGGAAAGCAATAACAACATCACCATGCTAATTGATATTAAAATAAATTCAGAATTACAGAAACAGAGTAACGGTACTCTTCTATATGTTGTCCCTTGATACATAAAAAGTCGAGTATTTTATAACTATTACAACCCAAAAATTAGAAACAGATCATTCATGAGAATCTTCGGATTCTCATGCTGATAAAAAATAAAGAAGTTACAACCTATTACTAAATAAATGTACATTAGTTGCAACTGTTGGAGTCTTGTTGCTTCAAAAATAAGCAATCCCTACTGTCGACAACTCTTATGTGGAATAGTACCCACATTTCTAGCTTCGGTGCAACAACATTAACGGAATGGTGATTCGAGATGACGCGGAATAACTAACGACAACATTGTTGTTGTGACGGCGGATCAACGTGAGGTGTAACAACATCCAATGTGTAACAACAATCTGTAACAACATCCAATGTGTAACAGTAATATGCAACAACAACAAGTGTGTAGCAGCAACCTGTAACAACACTCGGGGTGTAACAACGAACTGTTCTACCCTTTCCTGCATTTAATCCTTGCTGCCTGTCTACTTCATAACTTCATTCTTTCGAGCCAACACTTGAAAGACGAACTTCGCAAAATACTTCTTCAATGCTCTCCTAGTTAGCCACAACAAGGAATAAGGCCTCATATTATTCGGTAAAATATAATAAAATAACATGACAGTAAAATGGATTAAAAAGGTAAGAAAACAGGGAGTTTGTTCATACAAGGGCACAAGCTTGGAGGACAAAAAGGTCAAAACAGGGGAAAGAATGTGTAGAAAATAGGTTAAAAATCACACCCAACAGGGCCGCTTGGAATTTTGGGGTCGAGAAAATGGTGGCAGTACTGCAGAAGTATTTCTATTAGCTGAATCTTCAACAGGATGTCAGGAAGTAAATTATATCCCTCACTTCCTATGCCATTTCCAAACTGACCATTAAGAAGCAAGGCCTATATACTCCGCTACCTACCCCTAGTCGACCTTGGGAATCCATCTCCATGGATTACATGTCGGGCATTCCTTCTACTAAGCATGGCAATGACTGTGCTTTTATGGTTGTCGATAGATTCTTGAAGATGGCCATTATGGCTGCCTGCAAGAAGAATATCATAGTGGAAGCCACTGCTAAAATCTTCTTTGAAAGAGTGTGGGTACACTTTGGGATCCCACAGTCTATCATCTCATATCAGGACAACAAGTTACTTAGTACATTTTGGCCTAATCTCTAGTCGATGCTAGACACCAAGCTCACTAAATCCACAACTTTCCATCCCCAAACTGATGGATAGATAGAGGTCGTCAAGAGAATGATCGTACATATTTTGTGCATGCACAACTCAAAGCATCCATGCACATGGGATTAGAGCCTTCCCTATGTCTAGCATAGCTATAACTGGGATCTCCACAACTCAACTGGCCACAACCCTTTTCAGGTGGGCTTGGGATTCCAGCCACTATGTCCCATTGATGTGGCCATGCCATTGGTAGCTGCTTAGGCAGATTCGACTCATGTTTAGTCTGAAACCGATAAGGCAAACAACTTCATTGAGCACATCCAACATATCTGCCAATAGGTCCATGAAATTCTAGAGAAATCAAATGCCAAGTACAAGAAGCGACATGATCAACATGGGGTGCCACACAAGTTTCAGGTGGGCGACAAAGTCTAGTTGAATTTGCAAAAGGAATGCCTTACCAAAGCCTATCAGAAACTCAAACCACTCTGATATGGTCCTTACATCAATACCAAGGCTGTCGGAGACAATGCATTTGAGCTCAACATTGTTGGCATTATGATTCAAGTGTTGTCCTTGATGGCAACTCACTCAGAGGATGGTACAGGTGCTCAGAGGTTGGTACAGGTGATGGCAACTTAATCAGAAGACAGATCTCAGTACAGCATGCCAAGGAAGCTCATACACGCCGTTTCGTTAAGCCCAAGTCGCGTGTACACGCTAGTTAGATTCATAAAAAGCGCGTGTATGTGGAAAGGTTCCTTTGGTCCATGGTGGTTAGTCCTTGGAAGTTGTGCCTATGATTTCGGACCATTGTGTCTCGACGGGCGTGTCGATCCCTAGTTTTGAAGTTGATGGTATTGTGTTACTATGGTTTTGGCTCTTGGTATTGAGCTAGGCCTAAGACTATATAAGGAGAAGAAGATCATTAGGCAAAATCATCTTTTCGACAAGGCTTGAATATCTAAGAGAGAAAGAGATCTGATATGCAGGTTCTGGGTTGCTTGATCTAAGCCAAGGAGAGATCACATCGGTTGATGGAAGACTAGATCTAAGGATAGATCGGGATCTAATGGTTTGAAATGCACTATCATGATATGGTTGATTATGCGTATTTCTAGATCTGCATATTGTCGCAATGTTACGTTTTGGATCTAACTAATGTCTGGTACAGCTGCAAATTAAGAAAGGTTATTTTTAGATCTGTACGCAGGTTGGCTTCGTTAAAAGCGCGTGTATACGCGGGTTTTTCTCATTGAAGTAGCGTATATCTTTTGAAGCTTGATTTTGGGTTTACAGTGGGGTCTGACTGTTATTGCAGAGTTCTGCAGTTTGCTCTGTGTTCTGGTAACTGGTGATTGACAGGGTTCAGTGGTTCAGTGATTCAAAGTTTGGTTGTTTTATGCTTCAATGATCTGTTGTGGAAATTGAATGATTTGTGGTCTTCAGATTGTAATGTTGTGCTTCAGGAATATCCAAGTCTGAAAATGTATGAAAAGTGATATCTGAAAGAAGGAAGATTGTAGGTCAGCACCTACGTACTAGTATCTTGGCTAGTACAAGAGCAAAGGGGGTTGGAGCTCCCTTCCAAGGAAGTTTGGAGAACGAGAGAAGGTTGTAGCCGTCTGCAGGTTGTAGCCTGCGTACTGGTATAAGGCTGCACCAGTACAAAAGATTGTAAACTGAAGTTTCATATTAAAGAAAGATAGAGACAACTTGCAGCAGGTGGTTTTCACCCACATTGGGTTTCCACCTTATATCTTGGTGTTCATGTGTGTGGCTTTTTATCTGTTCTGTTATACTGCACATGTTTACTGTTAATGTGGTGAATAATGTCCTGATGCACTTAATTGAAGAATAAGCTAACTAAATTGTGAGTTTTCTTCTTATACGCTGTTTTACTTCGTCACAGTAGCGTGTACACGCTGGTTAACTTAACTGAAGTAGCGTATATGTTTCTGAGCATTTAAAAAGTTTGATTAATCTGATAATACTGATTCACCCCCCCTCTCAGTATTATTTCCAACAATTGGTATCGGAGCAGGTCCTTCAGAGAAGCTTGATCGCTTGAAGGAAGATCTTTCATCATGAGCAACTACGAGAAAGAAGCATCAATCAGGCCACCGGTTTTTGATGGAACAAATTTCAATTATTGGAAGGTAAGAGTTACTGCATATCTTCAATCTCTTGGTACAGAAGTTTGGGACATTGTAGAAACAGGCTATGTTTTTCCTTCAGCTACTCCTACAGATCCAGCTGAGAAAAAGGCATATGAAACAAATGCAAAAGCAGTCAGTACTCTATTAGGAAGTATATCTCAAACAGAATTCATGAAGGTCATGCACTTCAAATCAGCAAAAGAGATATGGGACAAAATGATCACTAGCTATGAAGGAGATGAACAGGTAAAGCAAGCTAAACTTCAAACTCTCAGGATTCAATATGAGACCCTCAAGATGTATAATGATGAAAGTGTGGCTAATTATTTTCTTCGGGTAGATGAGATTGTTAATTGTATGAAAAATTTGGGTGAAGAAATAAAAGAGACTATAGTAGTTCAAAAGATTCTAAGATCATTATCCCCCAAGTTTGAATCTAAAGTATCTGCAATAGAAGAAAAGGAAAATCTCAAAGTTCTCACTATGTCTCAGCTACATGGAATTCTAACTGCTTATGAAATGAGAAAGGGAGGTCCATCAGACAGAAGGGAAGCTGCTTTTAAGGCATCAAGAAAAGAAGATTACTATGAAGCAAGCCATGTTCCAGAAGAAGAGGAAGAAGAATCAAATTTTGTCAGAAATCTTCAAAGGGGTGCTGGAAGGTTCAGAGGTAAGCTACCTTTCAAATGCTTTGCTTGTGGAAGAGTAGGTCATTATGCTGCAAAATGTCCTAATAAGGATAAAGGAAAAGAACCTGCTAGATGGAATAAGAAACAAAGTGCAAATAAGAAAAGCTACTACACCCATGAAGATAGTGATGGCTTATCAAACAGTGATGAAGATGAACAAGGTAATAAATATAAGCTATTAATGGCATTTGAAGATGATGATTATGAGGATGCTGTAGATGTGGATAATCTCTATAATGAAATTACTAGACTCAAGAGATGCATAGAAGAAAAGAGTGTGATCATTGATACTTTGCAATTTCAAATTGATGAAAAGGAAAAACATCTTGAAAAACTAGAAGGTGAAATTGTTGGTCTCAGAAAAGAAATTGAGAAAACAAAAGCTATTAATCTTAAGTTTGTCAAAGGATCTGAAACTTTGGATGAGATTATCAATGTGCAGCGGTCTCCTCTAAACAAGACAGGTTTGGGCTATAATGGAGAAACCTCTCAAGCATCCACCTCAAAGAGTTATCTTGATGCAGCAAGAAGAAATGAGCAGAAGAACAATGAAGATAATCAGGTAAAGCAGGGACGAATTACAAACAGAAACTATCAGGGACAATCCTTCTTAAGGGTGAACAAAAGCTACAACCAACCACAGGTAAAATCTTCTCAGTTTGGCACAAGAATAGATGAAAATAGAAATTACAATCAGTTGGCTGGTAGATTCAATAACCGCAGAAGCTTCTTCAATGGACAATGCTTTTCTTGCCATAACTTTGGTCACAAAGCAGCTCAATGTGTTGCATATAAAACAATCATGACTAGGGAAGCTCAAAAACAAAGAAGTATGACAGGGATTACAAAGAGGACCTATAACAACTTTTCAGTTCTTGAAAATGAAGTTGAATGTTCTATTTGCAATAATTTTGGTCATAAAGAATCTGAATGCAGGAGCAGGTTTCAGGAGAAAAAGGAACAAGCCACGAGCACCAAAAAATGGAGAATAAAAGAACCTCAGACAGAAAGATGTGGGATAGCGTTTTATGCAGAAGGACAGGAAAATCTATGGTACATTGACAGTGGATGTTCGAAACATATGACAGGTGATAAAGAAAAACTTGAATCTTATTCTACTTTAGAAAAGGGAAAGAAAGTTTCTTTTGGAAATGATACTCCTGCAACTATAAAAGGAAAAGGTATTGCTCCTTTGAAAGAAAAGGTCAAGGCTGGAAATGTTTTGTATGTTGATGGATTGAAGCATAATTTTCTAAGTGTCAGTCAGATGTGTGATCAAAAAACCGAGGTTATTTTCAGATCGAATGGATGTCTTGTTCGTGATCTTGATACAGGTAAAACAGTTCTCAAAGGCAAAAGAACTCCAAATAATCTGTACATATTTGAAGAAGGACAACAACAATGCTATCTTAGCAAGGATGAAGAGCACTGGTTATGGCATCGAAGGTTGGGACATCTAAGCTTCTCACAAATAAGAAAAGCATGCAAATATCAGGCAGTTCGCGATCTTCCAGATATCAAAATTCCAGACAACACTATATGCAAATCTTGTCAGTTTGGAAAGCAAACCAGAACTAACTTTCCAGAAAAGGAAGGATCAGCTAGCTTGCCTCTTGAGCTAGTCCATACAGATGTATGTGGTCCATTTAGGAAAAGGACACCTCGAGGAGAAGAATATCTGATATTATTCATTGATGATTTCTCAAGGTTTGTTTGGTTAGGGCTTATGAAGCACAAAGATGAAGCATTCGAAAAATTCAAATCCTTCAAAGCATTGGCTGAAAATGAATCAGGACACAAAATTAAGTGCCTCAGATCTGACAGAGGTGGGGAGTTCACATCAAATGAATTTTTCGATTTCTGCGATGAACATGGGATAAGAAGAGAATTCTCTACAGCTAGAACTCCTCAGCAAAATGGGGTTGTGGAAAGAATGAACAGAACTATCCAACAAATGGCTCGTGCTATGCTCGATGAATCAGGTACTCCTGCAACCTTCTGGGGTGAAGCTGCACATGCTGCTGTTATCATTCTTAACAAAACAAATGTCCGAGTAAACAGCACTCAAACACCTCATGAGCTTTGGAGTGGTAAAACTCCTTCCGTGAAGCATTTCAAAATCTTTGGGAGCAAATGTTATATTAAGAATACTGATGAGCAACTTGGCAAACTTGAACCTAGAGCAGATGAGGGCATTCTTCTTGGTTATTCTCCACATAGCAAAGCATACAAGTGCTACAATAAAAGACTTGGCAGAATTGTTGACAGTATTGATATAGTGGTTGATGAGAAGGGATATATTCCTAGGCAAGTTCATCATGAAGACATTGAAGAAGATGAAGGTTACTCTCAAAGGCGAAATGATGAAGAAGAAGAACCTCAAGAAGAAGAAGAATCTCAAGAAGAACCAGAGGAGCAGACAAGAATAGAAGAGAAGACTCCATCCAGATATGTCCAAAAGAATCATCCAGAAACTCAGATTGTGGGGCAGAAAGAAGCAGGAGTACAAACAAGAAGGACACTTGCAGAAGCTTCAAGCTACTTGGCTCTACTCTCCTCCATTGAACCACAAAATGTGAAAGAAGCATGCAAAGATGAATGTTGGGTCAAAGCAATGGATGAAGAACTTGAGCAAATCGAAAGGAACAACACTTGGGAATTAGTTCCTAGACCAAAAGATAAGAATGTAATAGGAACAAAATGGGTCTTCAAGAATAAGTTAAATGAAAATGGAGAAGTAATTAGAAACAAGGCCAGACTTGTTTGTAAAGGGTATGCACAGCAAGAAGGAATAGATTTTGAAGAGACCTTTGCTCCTGTGGCAAGACTAGAGGCCATCCGAATGTTCCTTGCTCTCTCAAGCTTTCAAAACTTCAAGGTATTTCAAATGGACGTGAAATCAGCCTTCCTGAATGGAGACTTAGAAGAAGAAGTATATATTGAGCAGCCAGATGGGTTCATTCTTGGAAATGATCCAAACCTTGTATGCAGATTGAAAAAGGCACTCTATGGGCTCAAACAAGCTCCAAGGGCTTGGTACTATCGGTTGGACAAATATCTTCACCAACAAGGCTTTTCAAAAGGATCAGCAGATAGCAATCTCTATATAAAAGTTGAAAATAACAAATTGCTAATCCTTGTTGTTTATGTAGATGATATTATTTTTGGCAGCAATGAAGAGACCATGAGTCAAAACTTTGCCTTGGTTATGCAGAAAGAATTCGAAATGTCACTTCTTGGAGAATTGACATATTTTCTTGGATTGCAAATCCAACAAAATGAAGGAGGTATCTTCTTGTCTCAAACCAAATACCTCAAGCAGATCTTGAAGAAGTATGGCATGGAAGAGTCAAAGCCAGTATGTACACCCATGGTTACAGGATGCAGCCTCAGTGCAAATGATGAATCAGCAGCAGTTCACCAACCCACTTATAGATCCATGATTGGGAGTTTGCTTTATTTGACAGGTACTCGACCAGATATTACACATGCAGTAGGAATGGTTGGAAGATTTCAAGCCAACCCAAAGGAAACTCATCTTCAGGCAGTCAAAAGAATCTTCAAATATCTTCAAGGGACCCAAAACTATGGCTTATGGTATCCTAGAAATACTGATCTCACTCTTCATGCTTACACAGATGCAGATTGGGCTGGAAGTGTGGATGATAGGAAAAGCACAAGTGGAGGTGCTTTCTTCATGGGTTCCAGATTAGTATCTTGGTTCAGCAAGAAACAAAGTTCGATTGCCTTATCTACAGCTGAAGCAGAATATGTGGCTGCAGCATCTTGTTGCACACAACTTCTTTGGATGATGCAGACCTTGCAGGACTTTCAAATCACTTGCACTCCACCTGTCTCTATCTTATGTGATAATACAAGTGCAATCAGCATTTCAAAGAATCCTGTCATGCACTCAAAGACCAAGCACATACCAATCAAGTACCATTTTCTTCGGGAACAAGTGCTTGAGCAGAAGGTCAAGTTGGAGTATGTTCCTTCTAAGGAGCAAGTTGCTGATATTCTCACAAAACCACTGCCCAGGGAAACTTTTGAATATCTCAGACAAAAGCTGGGAGTAGTTGATGCTTCATCCTGTTGTTGAAGTTTGTTTGTTCTACAGAAAAGTTGGTATACGCAGGTTACGGAAGGGATATGAGCGTATACACGCGGATTAATGCTAGGCAAGTCGCGTGTATACTGGACGCTTGTTGCAGAAAGAATATCCGCGTACATACGCTGTTTTATACAGGATAAAACGCGTATATGAAGTTCTGAACAACAAGGGAAAACTCTGAAGTTCTGAACAGCAATAGGAATGTCAGAATTCTTCAGGCACAGTTTCAGGGAGTGCAACAGGCACAGGTTCAGGGGGAGCAGCTCAAAAGTCTCATAAAGCATTGTTGGCATTCAGATGTTTTGGTTGTTGGTTTCAGGAGAAGGAGCTCAGAAAGAAATTCTGGTTGCTGATCTAACAAGATGTTTATCAGATGCTGCTGGTGTCTTTCCTAAGTCTTGGTCTAGATCTGTTGTCTCTATGTCATGTATCTCTCTTGTCATATCTCTTTTATGGTGTCAAGGTCATGTAACGGCCTATGTTGGTTTCCCCACTATGCCTGGGATGAATGCTGTAATATAATTGGTTGTTTCTGATATGTCCCCTCTTGGTAGGGAGTATGGATGTATGTATTGAGTCTTTTGGTGATAGGAAGGTCCCTTATGGTGTATAAATCTTGGTTCTTGTTGAAGAACATCTTTTTCAGATCTGGCCTACTGTCAGGGGGAGCACGAGTCAGCACAGCCAAGCAGAGGTATCAGCATGTCCTCAGGGGGAGCACAGCCCTTTGCCCTTGATGTCAAAGGGGGAGAGTGACTTGGTGTGGTGGTTGCCATCAAGTCCAAAGGGGGAGATTGTTGGCATTATGATTCAAGTGTTGTCCTTGATGGCAACTCACTCAGAGGATGGTACAGGTGCTCAGAGGTTGGTACAGGTGATGGCAACTTAATCAGAAGACAGATCTCAGTACAGCATGCCAAGGAAGCTCATACACGCCGTTTCGTTAAGCCCAAGTCGCGTGTACACGCTAGTTAGATTCATAAAAAGCGCGTGTATGTGGAAAGGTTCCTTTGGTCCATGGTGGTTAGTCCTTGGAAGTTGTGCCTATGATTTCGGACCATTGTGTCTCGACGGGCGTGTCGATCCCTAGTTTTGAAGTTGATGGTATTGTGTTACTATGGTTTTGGCTCTTGGTATTGAGCTAGGCCTAAGACTATATAAGGAGAAGAAGATCATTAGGCAAAATCATCTTTTCGACAAGGCTTGAATATCTAAGAGAGAAAGAGATCTGATATGCAGGTTCTGGGTTGCTTGATCTAAGCCAAGGAGAGATCACATCGGTTGATGGAAGACTAGATCTAAGGATAGATCGGGATCTAATGGTTTGAAATGCACTATCATGATATGGTTGATTATGCGTATTTCTAGATCTGCATATTGTCGCAATGTTACGTTTTGGATCTAACTAATGTCTGGTACAGCTGCAAATTAAGAAAGGTTATTTTTAGATCTGTACGCAGGTTGGCTTCGTTAAAAGCGCGTGTATACGCGGGTTTTGCTCATTGAAGTAGCGTATATCTTTTGAAGCTTGATTTTGGGTTTACAGTGGGGTCTGACTGTTATTGCAGAGTTCTGCAGTCTGCTCTGTGTTCTGGTAACTGGTGATTGACAGGGTTCAGTGGTTCAGTGATTCAAAGTTTGGTTGTTTTATGCTTCAATGATCCGTTGTGGAAATTGAATGATTTGTGGTCTTCAGATTGTAATGTTGTGCTTCAGGAATATCCAAGTCTGAAAATGTATGAAAAGTGATATCTGAAAGAAGGAAGATTGTAGGTCAGCACCTACGTACTAGTATCTTGGCTAGTACAAGAGCAAAGGGGGTTGGAGCTCCCTTCCAAGGAAGTTTGGAGAACGAGAGAAGGTTGTAGCCGTCTGCAGGTTGTAGCCTGCGTACTGGTATAAGGCTGCACCAGTACAAAAGATTGTAAACTGAAGTTTCATATTAAAGAAAGATAGAGACAACTTGCAGCAGGTGGTTTTCACCCACATTGGGTTTCCACCTTATATCTTGGTGTTCATGTGTGTGGCTTTTTATCTGTTCTGTTATACTGCACATGTTTACTGTTAATGTGGTGAATAATGTCCTGATGCACTTAATTGAAGAATAAGCTAACTAAATTGTGAGTTTTCTTCTTATACGCTGTTTTACTTCGTCACAGTAGCGTGTACACGCTGGTTAACTTAACTGAAGTAGCGTATATGTTTCTGAGCATTTAAAAAGTTTGATTAATCTGATAATACTGATTCACCCCCCCTCTCAGTATTATTTCCAACAAACATTCCCCCATTCCTTGGCCTGCACCTAGTGTTCAATGTGTAACGCCTTCGACCATACTTCCAACCATTACTAGACACATCAGACATTGCAGAACAAATCACGCCTACAGAGTTAAATCGAGATTGCATGGAACAAGTCACAACTGATTGGATAATGGAAACATAGATCAAGCACACTCACCAGTAGAAGATCCAACTATATCAAGTTGTCAAAGCAGGCCAACTCCTTCACCAGGGCAAGTGGCTCCCCGGGGACCAAGTTTAGCAGAAGTTTCCCCATCTCATGGAGGAACTCAATGCAATGGGGGTCATTGCTTCCTAAGGGGGAAGGAATGATCCTGATGGATATTGGTGGCCACCCACCAATTCCACTTGGACCCCCACCATTGTTTCTTTCAGTTTCTTAATTGTAGCACAATTACTATTTTTAGCAGTTTTGCGGGTCATAAACTTCTAAAGCCGTTTTGAGGCCCTAAACGACTCTTTATTGAAAATATACTGCCAGATTTTGTTTTAATTAAAAATCATATTTTCTATCATATTCCTTAGAGAGATATTTCCAACGAGGTATCATGGGTGTCAAACAGAGATAATATGACCAAGTCGCGACCCCACGAAGTTGGTTGTCCAACCAACTCCAATGAGGCCCACAATCTCTTGGTGTTACATCTCCTCAGGTTATGGTTTTGGTTGTTTAGGGTTTTCTCTTATTGTTCAATAATAAAAAGGCCCTTGTGCCTCATTGTAACACAGTTTAGAGGCATGTAGCCGTCACATCTCTTCTTAGAGATAAGCTACCATTGCCTGAGCTAGTCTTATTTCCATTCTATTTGTAAGCATATTTCAATATTTAACATTAATGAAATGAAATTTTATTTCTACAGCATGTTTTTGTTTGTGGTTATATCTATAATTTGTTGCGTTCCTATTTAAATCTGGATCAACCAAGGTATTTTAATACCTCTATCTACAAAAATTTCTACACTAGAAGGAAGAGATGAGATATACCATTCAATGTGTACATCGACACCAAGTCTAGAAGTAGTAGGGATTTTATTTAGCATTTTGTTAAATCTAGAATTGAAACATTTTATCTTTTCTCTTGAATTCATTTTTAAATTGGAAAGGTCATTGATAAGAGACACGGTTGAGCGATCATCACCAAATTTAGTCAAAAATTGTTCTTCAAAAATATCCCAACTAGTAATAGAATTGGTTGGCAATGAAAAGTACCAAGACCCTTTTGATCCTATAAGAGTGTATGAGAATAATCTAACAAGAACTTCTTCTTCAACTACCTCATTAAGATTGATGGCTAACATATAATTATGAAGGTGCTCTTCAACAGGTAACCCATCATTAGGATTAAATTTTGGAAGCCATCTTTAAGGATTTTTTGGTAGAGGATGAAGTTGTGCTGGCATTTGCAGAACTCTCGGATTGTACCATGGTATAGCTTCCATTGTAACAATTGGGGAATTGGATTTGATGAAATAAGAACTGGCAGTTGTGATAGTACTGCTTGAGGCAACACTAGTCGTTTGTGTAGAGGAAATGGAAATAGATGAAGTTATCGGTAGTGAAAAAGGAAATGAAAAGGGAATAAATGGATATGTTTGTGAATGAGAGAATGAGGTAATCTCACTAATAGATGTTGGGAATCTAATGTAGCAGTTTTCGTTCGACGGGATTGAAGTGGAAATTCAAATGGCGAGATGCCAAGTTTTGCACTTCGAGACTAAGTCAAAACACCAGTTCCGTGAAAAATAGAAGTTATAATTCCTTCAGAAACTTCAGATGATTAAAGATTTTCTGCTGAAATGGAGACGTATTCCAATTTCTTTATCAAAGATACAATTTCTAGTGATTCTGGAGTATAATCCGCAGGGATTACCTCAGGAAGTATTCTAGGTCACTTGGGAAGTGATTTTACAACTCCTTATCTAAAAGTAGGAGATTTTGGAGGGGATTTGGAAGTTGCAGGAGATTTGGAGGGGAAATGACTCTTGGAATGGCCTTTTTTTTGGATTGGACTTAATTTCCACTCATAGTCTGCAGACCCTCCTTCTAGCACAAAAGGTGTTAAGACCTCGAAAATCATTGCATCAACATGGGGGAAAACCACCTAGTTTTGACCTTAAGAAAACTCATTTTCCGTTTAGGTAGTCGCTCCGACTGGATATAATGGGACCAGTTTCCCAATGAAAGGTGATTGAATGAATGTGTAATGCTTATAATGGAGTGAAATAGATGGATTTTCAGCAATGAATAAAATGGAAAACATATGCATTAATCTACTCTATAACCCAGGATTGTTTAACATTTATCTAGATGCGATCTATAATGATTTTCCTTAGTAAATGACAATATAGATTGCTCAAACACTAATGGAAATGAAAATATTTCAAGATGATTATTTTGATTAAATCATTAATCAAAATAATGTGTATAACTCATATCACATATAGAATATCAAAGAAAATTTCTTAACATGTATTGAAAAAATATTAATGGAAGCATGATCAAAAAATGAATACATGTAACATTGTTCTTTAAATACCATGTAATAAGCAATCTGAAAAGATAAATTCACTATTTATTTATGAATAAAACATAGGTACAAAGATAGAAATACTAGATGCACATTGCTCATCTCATAAAAGAAATAGCAGTAGTTTAGTCCTTCTCACAAAGATGATTTCACGTTTACAGAAATGCAACTTCCCAAAATTGTTTATGAAAATTCCTTAAACAATGTTCCAGTCGTTCTACTGAGAAAAGTATGAAATTACAATAGTGCGATATTTCATAAGACTTTCTTCATAAAATTTAGGACTTAATTTCATACAAAAAGAAAGCTTAAATACCAGAAAAACAATTGAATGTATTGTGCATAGTGTTGAGGGCATTTAAATAGATCCTTTCAATAACGTTTAAAGGAAAACAATTTTTTGGTAGGAATTTTTGGATGTGATTTGTTGTCTTCATCAACTTTGTTTGTTCCATTGGATTATTTGGATGTTTTTCCATCTACTTGAACTGAACTGCCACTTATCAGCATAGCTATCTGTTGTTGGGAAAAGTATCTATTCAGAATGCCCCTATCCCACTCTAAGGTGTGATAGTGCCTTAGCAACAAACAAGGAAAACTAATTGAGTATTCTTCTTTATGAAATGTAAATGAGGAGAAAGGATGTAACTAACATGTGTCTTCCGCTGGTTTGTTGATCCAATCGCTCCTCTCTTCAGTGGCTCCCAGCTCCCTGCTCCTTCACCGGCCCAGCTTCACCGAATTCCTGCAAGATCACAAGAGAGAGAAACTACACGAAGATATAGATATACATTCATAAAAAGCTCAAGATCAGATTAAGCTAAACATGAAAATATAACAAAACATCAATGATACACAGCATGTAGGAGAAACTCAAATAGTTTATTGATAGAATAAGAAAGTCCAAGAGGAGATAAAACCAAGTGAGTTCCGATCCAGCATCTACCTCCCAGCAAAGGAATCCCTTCCTCTCCTCCAACAAGGCATAAATCACCCAATGTACTAATCTCAATCTCAAACCAACAGCAATTCTCTACAAAGTACAAACTTCCAGCCCCTGGATCTCTGGGATGAGGGATCCATATATAGATGTAAGTAGAGAGGATGAGTCAGCTTATATTTTGACTTGTGGCTTCTCTCTGTCGGTTCTTGCTTCCACTTGGAGACTGAGAGCCTCTTACTCATCACTTGGTCGAATTCAGTGAGGCAAGTGTCATTGGAGAAGATTCTGGAAGCTTCAATGGTCTTTCCACCTCATTGAATGACTCTGCCACTTGTCCTTTCTCGCTCAACGCACCTGGGTAGTGCATTCAAGTGTGTCGCTACGCACCTATACAATGTACTGGGGTGATTTGCAACGCAAGCAGCTAGTGGAGAACTTGAATTGATCCTGAATTGACTGTTTCTGAGTGGTTTTTGGTGGAGAACTTCTGGGAGAAGCTGTCATTGGTTGACCTTGTTCCTTTAGGAGCTGTAACAACATCTTTAGGTACTTTGGATCCCTTAGATTATGGAAATTTCATGCTTATAGCTGTAAGGCACAAAAATGTCTATAACAGTTGCCCCCTAAAGTATGAGGCCGTTTATCGGGTGAAATGCTTTATTAGGAGGATCCGAAGTTCATTCAATGCTGGGAGGAGACCTGTAATAAGATACAATACAATACATTATTTTTCATATTGTTTTCATGATCTAGTTGAGGCGGGCATTCCCATGCTCAGCTTTATAAATTCATTTTTATGTACATAGGACAGACAATCGTCTGATGGTAGACTGATGATTCTGATGAAATCATCATCCTTTTGGTAGGATGATTATTTGTTCTGCAGTGCTGTACATGTCAATGTCTTTATTTTTTCCTGAATATATATCGCAGCCTGGATGGATGAAACTAGATCCGGGGTATTCAATCTCATCCGATCTTCACTCTAAGTACAAGTCGATCCATGTGAGAGATGTTATGAAGTCGAACATGGAAAGACATCGCTTGATTACCAGTCAATGATGTAAACTGTTAATAAGCACGAGAGGAATCACCGATAATGATAATGACCCTCAAGGTACTACAGTACAATTCACGTGGTGTGAATAAAGGACTTGGCGTCGAACACCACGCAAAATCTTTCGGTCGAAGGTCATTGATGTATACATGTTGCCGGAAGTGAGAAACTTGCCATTGAGGCATGCAAGCTTCAAAGTACTGAAGGGGGTGTTCCTAGATCAACTTCTTGGATAATGAGCTGATGTCGACAAGAAGTGATCTGTCAAAGGAGGGCCTTGATGTATCCCACATCAGTGACACGGAACGGAGCTAATGATTTTAATGGAGGTGAAAACGATCTGTAACATATGATTCAGGGTGGCGGTCATGAAAGAATGAAGTATAATGTATGGTAGTGGATGGGACATGGTTGACTTCTCTGGATGACTTCTCTTGAACATATCGGCGACACTTGTGTGATGGATTGGTAGCATTTACCCCAAAGGTGGATGGTATGGCAAGACCATGGTGATGTGACCGGTGAATGAAACAACCCAACCCGACTCAGGCACGGAGTGGAAGTGTCATGTTCAAGAGCGACTTGCTACCAATAAAGGTTCTTTGAGTTTCTTCCCAATTTTTCCCCAGTCATTGTTGACCAGTACCTCTTTATTTTTATCAAGCTTGAGGAGGATAACATATGCTTGTTCTATAATTTGCCCTTCGGGAAAACCCATCGCTATGTTTTAACGAGCCTAGCGATAGTGAAACTCGTTCTCGCCTAAAGACAAGTTTGTCGCTATTAATATTTTTAACGAGTCTAACAAAAAAGATAACTCGGTCCTTTTAATTTTTAGAGAGTCTGAAAAGGTACGTAAAGTTAACTCCGAAATTCCTTTTTCGTCATCTAATCCCTTAGGTCCGAAAAAGTATAAAACAATACAGAAGGGATGAATTTTCGATAGTTTTAACGAGCCGAACAAAACAAGCGCTCGATCTTTTTGTGCAATAATCCCTCAGGTCCAAAAAGATTAAAATCTAGAGGAGGGATAGCTCTTCCTATCGCTTTAACGAGCCGGAAGGCCAAAACTCCGCAATCTTTTCATATTTTACGAGTCAAATGAAAAGAGCTTAAATAAGACTCGTCTTTTGAGGAACGAGTGATAAAATGGGTAGCAGCTGATTCCAGGTAAGGGTTGGAATTTTCCAAGCACGGCAGTGTCACAAGGATGGCTAGTGAAATCACTCTTCGCAGCTGTTCCTCAAAATGGGTAAACAATCATATGGAGGTGAATGATCGGCCAATGGAAAAGTGGAGGTGACGGTGCAAACACGACCAAGGCTTTAATGGCTAATAATGTTACATTCACGGTGGTTATTTACCGGAGGATAGTTCATTTTTTAACGAGCTTAAACACGGGTTGAAACACTTGCTCGATCTTATGTTTATTTTTTAACGAGCATGAACTATGTGCTAAAACTGCTCGATCTTATGTTTATTTTTTAACGAGCATGAACTATGTGCTAAAACTGCTCGATAATCCAGTCATATGATAAGAATGTCTCATGTAAGATGCCATTTTTTATGGAGCTTGCACCTTACAAATCTATGCCCCGCATCCTTTCGTTATGCAAGTTCGGAAACGACTAATCCTACGAGTTTAAAGGGTTAGAACTACAAGTTTAAAGGGAGGACCTAAAAATTTAAAAAATAAATAGCCGCCCCTTTCTTGCACTCCAAAAGGTTTGCATGCCCCCAGGTATAAAGTACGATTTCAAGGTTACCCCTCAATTTGCAGATAAAACATTTGTTCTACCAGGAAAGGCCTACCTCTTTCAGGTTATCCAAAGATTGTTCTATTAATCTTTCAAACAAAACACTTCTTCGGCGATGTCTACCAAGATAGACAAAGGTGAGTGAAAACGAGCGCCAAACACATAACTTTGACAAAAGAATCTTATTCTAGAATAACCCCTCTTCCAAGACGGACGGGGTACAGACTAGTCATATTCTCCCGCGGAAACCTACCCTATACCCAAAGTTTTCCTGCCGAAGCAGACCAGGATGCATGCCCCCTGGGTTCCAGTCATATCCCTCCGAATTACTCGCGCTCATCGGGAGGACAGACCGTGGGTTGAGACATTTCTTGCGTGAAGAGACCATTTAGGGAAGGTATATGACTATTTGCGATGCATGATCTGGGAAATGAAAGCTGGTCCACGAGCTTGACCACTCTTCCTTCGTGCGGAAAACACATTACTCTAAAGAGTGAGGAGACGATGGCTCCCATGCAATATATATAGTCTCGTCCATAGAGTAGGTTATAATCCAAGGGTCCTTGAACGACCATCACATTCATTTGAACGGTCTTCCCTTTCAATGTTATGGGCACATTGGGGAGGATCCCTAATGGTCGACTGGTTCCTTTATCAAAGCCTGTCAGGTTTCTCACTTCAGGCAAAAGCGATGGCGAACCAAGTGCTTTCCAAGCAATATAGGAAAGGATACTCACAGATGCCCCCTCATCAATGATGGTGCCAGCCATGACCATTCTATATATTTGGACGATAATTCTGAATGGTATGCTTGCTGGCAAACGAGGTCTGCCTAGTTGGTTCCAGTCGAACGAGACAACTAGGTTGCTTGGAGGTGGGACCGAGTAGACGACCAGGTATCGCTCTGACGAACTTCCTTCCTGCTATAAAGGAATGGGTGGATTGCCCCCGTGTTCGTCGGAGTTTGTGTTGATGAAGAGAATTTGGATGGTGTCATCTTTATCCTCTTCAGTGACTGTGTCATTCGAAGATAAATCCTCTAAAGGCAAGACCGGGTCAACTGTCACCTCGACCTTTTGACTTTTGTCGGGTATGGATTCAGCTGGTTCATCTTCAATGACCGACGCTTCAGCTGACCACTTGAGTGGGCCAGCTGGATTCTCAACTAACGAAGGACTCGGCAAGAGTTTTTTATATCCAGGAGGAAGTCATAACGGTGAAACCAGACGATCATCCAAAACTCTTTTCGCTTCATCTAAGAAGGGACAACGGTGGATGGCGTGGTTGCCTTTGCACAGTCTATAGGGAGATCTAGCTCTCCCTTTTTGTCCTGGGACTTCACTTTCACTAGTTGACGGTGTGCTTTCAACATGGCTATCAGAGGTTGACACCACCAGATTGTGCAAACGGGGAGACCAGTCCCTTAGTATCCGAGGGATGCAGGGACAATCTCTGTAAAAGTGGTCTCCCTTGCATATGACACATGGCGATTTAGGCCTAGTCAGTGTTGTGTGTGGATTTTCGTTAGACGACACTCGTTTGCCCCAAGTTGCTTTTGGCTCCTTCTTCTTCTCTTTCTTCTTCTTTTCCTTCTTCTCCTTAGGAACTTGGTTTTTTGTTTTACCAGTTCCGTCAAGCGAAGAGGAAGGGAGAGAGGAAGAATTAGAGGAAGTAGAAGGTTGGCGGGTAACTTTGGACTGGTCTAACTGCTGATTCGACTGTTCAGGAATGTGGTGTTCTGAACGACATTGGTTGAGAAGAGCCAGATCGGCAAGCCAATTGTCAGTCCTGGAAGCGACAACGTGGCCATATGGGGCGCACCAACATCTCCCCAAGAGGAGAAGGGACTAGGATTTCCACCAAGGGGAATTCCTTGGTTGGTAGGCTCCATTTTCTCAACCTAAAGATCAACGCAGGAAAAAGGGTATGAATATTCCGTTTAAAATAAATTTTAACGACGCTTGGACACAACTTGCTTTTTCAATTCTAAAGAGTCGAGAAAAAGCAAAAGATGACTCTAGTCGCCTTCGATGTTTTAACGAGCCCGAAGTGACAAATGCTCGGATGGACTTTTTCCGTTATAGAGTCTGAAAAAGGCCAAAAGGAACTGCTCTGGAGATCTAGGTAGAGGGTGTGCCAAACTTTTCGCAAAACCGCAGAATACTTTTTAAGGTACGAGCGGTCAATCTTCCCGAATGCTGTGTTCAGTGCATTGCGATCAGTAGGGCGGCCGACACGACTTCCTATGGATAAAGGTTTTATGCCTATAGGGGTCTCCCAATATATACTCGACGGTACGTGGGAGCACAATCCGTACTGGAGCTTATCGTCTCTCAGGAGGAATCACCCAACCATTAGCGAGATCGACAGTCACCAGGTTTTACGACGCCGGAACATGTCTCTAGCCTAGACCTCTATGTTGTGCGTTAAGTTACAAAGCGTTGTTAAGTTCATTCAATTTATTTTAGGTTGATCTTTCTTAGAATTTTGCCTTTTTGGATCACCACGAGATGTAGATACAATTCCTAAATGCAGTCTAAAGATGATAAGCAAGCATTTATCTCTTTTCAACAATGAAAATCCTAGCTACAAGGGGAAAAGAAAGACACAATATTTTCTCAAAGAGCAAAGAGCACACTGTAAATGCACTTTTCCTAAATCAAACCATACAAACTATCAATATGCAAATGCACAAATGCATGTATTTGTTTTCACTTTCTTAATATTGATGCCTAAAAAGAAAGCTGTTGTACAAATTTGAATTCGATTTCAAGTGAAAACACAAACAAGTTTCTTTTTGAAATCAAAAAGACGATTACGACACTTTATGATTATGAAGTAAACACTTGTTTCGACACTATAAATTCATAAATTCAAACCAAAAGACAAAATTAAAAGCGCAATCAACTGTCAACAGCAAACAAACTTACTCCTAACATCAAAACGACACTTACGACAGGTCTAGATCTAAGGGCGACAGTATGACTAGTTTACTTTTGTAATGGAAACTGCAAATGATGTAACAAATACACAAAAAAAAAATTATACAATTTCTTTATACAACTGAGGCGGAATTAAGGCAAAGAAAAGGGGCTTCAGATAGGTACACACACTGATAACAGGCTGCAAAAAACAGAGACAAAACTGAGCAAAAGGAAGCAGGGAACCACAGCTGCACAAGGCAAAGGCTGATCAGCGCACCCCAGCACAGAGAAACTGAATTGCAGTGCAGGTAGCCCTCTCGGGACTTGCGTTGAAATTTAGAACCTCTTCACAGAGCCTGCGCTGAAGCAGAAACGAGAATTGTCTCTGGGTTCTGGGCCACGGTTTGCAGTTTAATCTACAGTTTTTGGCCGGATAAAAGCTATCAATAAGGTACAATTAGAAGGATGATTTAAAGGAGGACTAAGAGCTATCACAAAGGGCAGTTAGAGCATTTGTGGATCAGATTGTTCAGATCATAAACAGGTCCAGTGAGTGGACTAGAGTGGGAGATCTCTACTTTGCATTTGTAAATGGCAAATGCAGTTCGATTCTCCACTCCTAAGTTTATGAGAAGAACAACAATAGAAACACAAATAAACTAACTAGATACATTCCCCAGTGGAGTCGCCAATTTTTTGTTGGGAAAAGTATCTATTCAGAACGCCCCTATCCCACTCTAAGGTGTGATAGTGCCTTAGCAACAAACAAGGAAAACTAATTGAGTATTCTTCTTTATGAAATGTAAATGAGGAGAAAGGATGTAACTAACCTGTGTCTTCCGCTGGTTTGCTGATCCAATCGCTCCTCTCTTCAGTGGCTCCCAGCGCCTTGCTCCTTCACTGTCCCAGCTTCACCGAATTCCTGCAAGATCACAAGAGAGAGAAACTACACGAAGATATAGATATACATTCATAAAAAGCTCAAGATCAGATTAAGCTAAACATGCAAATATAACAAAACATCATTGATACACAACATGTAGGAGAAACTCAAATAGTTTATTGATAGAATAAGAAAGTCCAAGAGGAGATAGAACCAAGTGAGTTCCGATCCAGCATCTACCTCCCAGCAAAGGAA
Organism: Pinus tabuliformis; assembly: GCA_031772625.1. Taxonomy (NCBI): domain Eukaryota; kingdom Viridiplantae; phylum Streptophyta; class Pinopsida; order Pinales; family Pinaceae; genus Pinus; species Pinus tabuliformis. The sequence goes on along the minus strand of CM062815.1, from coordinate 1,091,276,347 downwards.
TCCATTCCTCTCCTCCAACAAGGCATAAATCACCCAATGTCACACGGAATCAGTCAAGGGTGCGGACACAACTGACCTTCCTAGAAGTCTAAGACATTCTAATGACAAACAAAACAAACTGGAGCTATCCTTCTCTAAACATACATTATGATATGAGAAATCAAGTGTTTCGTTCTTACCTTTGTCCAAACGCTGTTGTAGAAGTCCAAGCTTTGTTGATCTGGATGAGCTCCTCCTTTTCTCCAAAACCTGTAATCACCGACAGTCAAACAATTAAATAGCACCTGATTATAACATAAAACAAAGCATATTCAACACATAGACCAAGGAGTACATGAAATAACCCATTAACAACAAGTTATTGAGAAGAATGGACCAATTTGCATTAAAGGTAATCAAAAGGAACCATTACAACCTGAGCCTTGGTGTTGTGCAAGCTCCTTCCAGGGTCCACAAGAGTCTTCCTCTACTTTGACAAAGCTCACCCACTTCCAAATAGAACAAGTAAAGATGACAATCTCTCCTCACAAGCTTCTAAATGGGAGTCCTAATTCCTGCAGCATTTACCCTTAGAAATCTATAGCTTTCAACCTTTTTCCTTCTGGCTCAATGCCTCTTTTTATAGTGCTCAAGAGGAAGTTAATCAGGTCCACCATCAATGGGATAGTCCCCCTCTTTGGATGGGATCACTCCCTTATTGATGGGATAAGTTCCTCTTTGATAGGAGTGCATGAACCATCTGGAGGCGCTCAATACACATCAAACAACCTTCTAGAATGCTCTAGAAATGACCACAAGTAAGTTTTTGAAGATAAAACTTGCGCATTTTAACCTTTTCAGAGGGACGCACCTGCCCCTTTAGATACAGAGCGTCCTTGGACGCAGACCTTATGAACAAAAGGTCCGTACCCGCAGGCAAGGCTTGAGAGAACCTGCGTACCCAGAGATAAACATGTTTATAAAGACTTTCTCTCTTTCTTGGAGTTTGACATGGATAGTAGAGGCATAAGACTTGCTCAAGAGGGTAGTATGACTGTTGATTGAGCCATACCGACTGTAAATAGCCATGGTGACATTTTTTAGTGTAACAGATTGCCCCCTAAAGTGCGAAGCCTGGAATAGATTAGGGTTTTGTATTATCTAGGAAGGGTGAAGCGCTTTATCATTTCGAGGCTTATCTCGTGGAGAACCTGGTTGGAACCTGCAATTTTCAACACAAAATACATGGATAAGATTATATCATCACTGAGGTAGGCATTCCCATACTCAGATAAAAAATTTTAACTAACAGACTAACTACTCTGATACAGGAATGATTTTGCAGTACATGATAATCATAGACTTTTGTAGACACAGTATGGGCGCAGCCATCTGTTTATGATTAGTCTACTTAGATAATGAATACAAAACTCCTCGCAGCCTGGATGGTAAAGATTTGATCCAAGGTCTTCATTCCTACTTCTCGAATTGGTACGATTCTAGCCATGCGAATAAATGAGTCGATGTCGAACATGGTAGAAACCACTTGATTACCAGTCAATGATGTGAACTGTTAACAAGCATGAGAGAGACCACCAGTAATGTCAATGGTTCTCAAAGTACCCAGTACAATCCATGAGATGTGAATGAATGAGTTGATGTCGAACATTTCATGGAATCCTTTGATCGAAAGTCAATGATGTAAACTGACGTCAAAGGCGAGAAACCTGCCATTGATGCATGCAGACTTCAAGGTACTGACGATTTCTAAGTCATCTCTCTAGATAATGTGCTGATGTCGATAGAAAGCGACCCGTTGCAGGCAAGCCCACAACACGAAATCATTGTTCAAGTTGAAGAAATGTTGCTGTAAGGACTGACTCAGGGATGGTCAAATGGATTACAAGTATTTTGCAGATGAAAGTTTTGTTTGCAGACCTCTTGAACACATAACGACACGACAGATGGCTTGGTGCTGAATAACTCAAAGTTAATCCCCGGAACCCGGCTGAAGACTTTCAAAGTGGTTTGATCAACTGTGAGGTAAAGGATTTCCCAACCCAGGTGAAAAAGTGTCGTATTCAAGAGTGGTAATAAAGTTTCTTCTGAGACAAAAGGTAACAAATAGGCTCATTCTTCTCTCTTTTCCCCCACCATTTCTGGCAAGTACCTCTTTATTTTTAACAAGCTTGAGGAGGATAACATATGCTTGATTATAAGCTCATCCTTCGGATGAGTCCAACCTAGTTTTGATTCGAACCCTAGGAAGGAGTGGTTCGTTCCTGTTTGTAATTGAACAGGTCCTTTACTGTGAAATGTTTAACGAGCCCAGTATAGGAGAAACTCGGCGTTTTTCAATTTTAGAGAGTCTGAAAAACTTAAGGAGACTCCAAGTTGAACTTTTTCATAAATTTGTGTCCCTCAAGCCCGAAAAAGTATAAAATAATACCTGAGGGAACCGCTTGATCTTGCGACCAAGGAGTACTTTCATAATTAGTGTCACTGACCTGAAAAGTAAAAAGTGATCAAGGACACGTCGTTTTATTTCCAGTATCGAGTTTGAAACGACAAAAACCCGGCAATCTTTTCCTGATTTTACGGTCAGAAAAGAGCTATAAGGGGACCGTCTTTTAATTCCGTTTTAACGAGCGTAAAAGAAACGCTCGGCAATCTTTTCATTTTTTAGAAGTCAGAAAAGGGCTTAAAAGATGACTCTGAGGTTTCACTTTTTCGTAAGTTTTAACGAGTTCGAAAAAGGGATAAAAATGTACTCATGGTTTTCACTTTTTCGTAAGTTTTAATGAGTTCGAAAAAGGGATAAAAATGTACTCATGGTTTTCATTTTTTCGTAAGTTTTAATGAGTTCGAAAAAATGATAAAAATGTACTCATATGGCCGACTTTCAATTTAATTTACGAGTAGGAAAAGACGGAAAGAACTCGGCATTTTCATTTGTTTTACGAGAATGAAAAATAGCAAAATAATCTCGGGATTTTCATGAGTTTAACGAGTCTTGAAAATAACCGAAATTGACTCGAGATAGGTTTCATTTTTACAAAGCTTGAAACAAAGAAAAACTATGCTTCAAAGTAGTTTCATTTTTAGACAAGCTTGAAATAGAGAGAAAACTGTGCTTGATGCCCCCTAAGCATAACTGCTAGAGTGCATGCCCCCCAGCTTCATTTCATTAAACCAGTTGGATGAAATGAAGGTTCAAGTACGAGATCGTTTGAAAGACTCGACCTAAAACTGTAAGAAAATTATGCAAAACACTGAAATAACTAACCTAAAAATACAACTTAACATTTATGAGATCTAGTCAATCTCTCGACTCAAGTAGAGGAGGATTTGTTTCATTTTTTAATGAGCTTGACACAGGAAAAGAACTATGCTCGGTTTTGGTTTCATGTTTACACAAGCTTGAAACGAAAAACTATGCTTGTTATAAGTTCACATGCCCCCAGCATAATGACGCAAAACGAGGTACATGCCCCCCAAGCTTCATTGCATTCAATGAGGTGGATGGAATGAAGCTTTACTTTCAAGATCTTGGAAAGACTTAAGGGAGTTGTTTCATTTTTTAGTGAGCTTGACACAAGACAAGGAACTATGCTCATAACTACTCTCTACAATCTACTTAACAAAAACTTTACTCTAAAACCTTGATTCATTTTTTAACGAGCTTGATACAAGACAAGGAACTATGCTCGAAAATCCTTGTTTCATTTTTTAATGAGCTTGACACAAGACAAGGAATTATGCTCATGACTACTCTCTACAATATACCTACTTAACCTACCCTTGTTTCATTTTTTAACGAGCTTGACACAAGACAAGGAACTATGCTCAAAAAGTTCGCATGCCCCCAGCATAATGATGCAAAGCGAGGTACATGGCCCCCAGGCTTCATTGCATTCAACTGGCTGGACGAAATGAAGGTTTACTTTCAAAATTTAACTTGAAAAGGGAGTTGTTTCATTTTTAAGGAGGTTGACACAAGAAAAGAACTATCCTCATACCTGATTCATTTTTTAACGAGGTTGACTCAGTAACAGGAACTATCCTCAAACCTGATTCATTTTTTAACGAGGTTGACTCAGTAACAGGAACTGTCCTCAAAATCCTACTTTCTACAATTCTACCTACATATCCTAAAATCTAGCTGATTCATATTTTAATGAGGTTGACTCAGTAAAAGGAACTGTCCTCATGCTAGCATGTTGCATTTTTTAACGAGGTTGATACAGGAAAAAACTATCCTCGCATACACTGATTCATTTTTTAACGAGGTTGACTCAGTAACAGGAACTATCCTCGGGGACACCTGTTTCATTTTTTAATGAGGTTGGCACAGGAAAAGGAACTGTCCTCGCTTCATCCAGTTTCATTTTTTACCGAGGTTGAGACTAGAAGAAACTATCCTCGCACTCATTGATCATGGCTTCCAACTGGAAGAAAGACATGTCAATGGACACACGTTGATCATGGCTTCCAAGAGGTCTTCATCAGAAGGAAGAATACTTCTTTGGAAGGAACACATGTCAAGGGACTCCAAAGGGAGAAGAACATCGTGTTCAAGTAATCCCATAGAGTTCTCCATGTCAATTACCGGATCTAAATCAACAGTGAGAGGCTCACTTACATCGGTAACTGAAAACATGGGACCAGTTGCCACATAATTAACCCGTGGCAGGGTAGATACCACTTTAGAATCAGGAACATTTAGGGGTGTCATATTATTGGTAGTTGAAACAAGACCAGGGAACGAAAGCTGGTCTACAGTCACAATACTGCCATTGTGAGGGAAAGACATCACGCGAAAGAGTGTCGATACGACAGCTTTCATTGCATAAACATAGTCTCGTCCAAGGAGTAAATTGAAATCCAAGGGACCTCGAACCACCATAAGATCAATACAGACAGTTTTACCTTCCAAGGTAATGGAAAAATTAGGAAGGATCCCTAAAGGTTCACTAACGGTTCTGTTAAAAGCTTTCAGATTCTGCGTAATAGGCGCAGGCTGAGGGGAACCCAAAGCTTTCCAAACAGTTGAGGATAAAATACTAACAGAAGCACCTTCATCTACCTGAGTACGGTGTATGTCCCTACCACCAGCCTTCACAATGATTTGGAAAGGGATGGAGGAAGGAAGACGAGGTTTTGTCAGTCTATTCCAATCAAAGGAAAAGACCTCAGTGCTTGGAGGGGGTTCTGTAGAAACAGGTGAAATGCCCCCGGGCATAGAAGAATCTGATGTAACAAGAAGAACCTGAGCGGTATGAAGTTCACTCTCTAAATGGAAAGTGGGATCGACCGAATGTGAAATTGAATCGACCACTTGATCAACTAACGGATCATCAACCTGAGTGACATGAGTTTCACTCTCCAATGGAAGAGTGTGATCGACGGTACTTGAAACGAGATCAATTACTCCGTCAGTTGACGGTAGGTTGGGAGAAAGTTTACGGTAACCAGTTGGAAATTCTTGCTGTGGAACAGTAAGGTTTTCCAACAATGTTGAGGCTTCATCCATGTGAGGGCAAATGTGAGTTTGATGACTCCCTTTGCATAACTTACAAGGAAACCTAACTTTACCCTTTTTCCCAGGAACCTGACTATCACTGGTTGATGGATCAATGGAAAGTTGATGAGATTTTTCTGACCATACTTCCAAGATCTTTGGAATGCTAGGACAATTGACAAGGAAGTGGTCACCCTTACAAAGCCTGCAAGGGTATTTGGGTTTACGGTGCATGTCGGAATTTTCCTCAACACAACTAACACTTACAACCATGGTTGGTTGGTTGACTTCTTTCTTATCTTGCTTCTTCTTCTTCTTCTTCTTCTTCTTCTTCCCTTTCTTCTTCTTCTTCTTCCCTTTCTTCTTCTTCTTAGCCTCCTGGTTACTAGCCTCAAGGCTTTTACCAGGCGAAGAGGAAGAAATGGAGGAAGAAAAATTAGGCGAAGAAGGTAAAGGGTCAACAAAGGGTTGGTGATGTTGAGATGGTGAACTCTGTTGCAGTGAAGCATCCGGTTGAGATGGAACAATTGGAGTATTTTGGGCCAACGAAGTTGAAAATAACCATATCGGTAATCCTATTGTAAATCCAGGTAATGACAAAGTAGCCATGTAAGGAGGACCAACATTTCCAAAGTAAGGAAAGGTACTAGGATTCTCGTTAGGAGGGGTTCCTAGGTTGATAAATTCCGGAACATTTTCCATTATATTCAACTTCAGTGAATTTTATTAACAATTTAAAACTAAAATTAACAATTCACAATTCACACCTAACAATTAAAATTCACAATTCACACCTATGGTCTCTAAAAGTAAAAACAAACAAATTAACACGCGCTATCAAATCTAGGAGTCAAACCACACACAAACAGTAAGCTCTCCGGACCGAAAACACTAGTTGGTGATTAAGCCCAACCTCGCAGAATCCAGTACAGAAATAGTGGGTGGAACAGTTACCCCGGCAACCTGCTTAATGAATAGACCGGCACAAGTTCCTCCACTTTAACCGTCTCGAAGTGAAGTGAACCCCCCAGAAAATCCAAGTGAGTATAACCAACGTCTGCTCCAGGTACAGTGGGACCTTCCCTCCACCGTCACCTTGGGTAGAATCCTAAAGATTATGGTCACTAAGGTTACCAACGGCAACACGTACACCTGGGGGAACAGTATAAACTCCGATAGCACGCAAGGGCAGAGTAGCAAGCTCAATCCCCTTACCGGCTCCTTGACAGTAATCCAAGGTTTACCGATAAGTGACCCCTGGCTCCTCGACAATGGTTAATCCGAGGTTTACCGTTTGTAATATGTACCGTCTGGCGTCGTTCCCAACGAGGGAGGATGGATCCCCTCACTCGTTCGGACACGAGCTCGTGCTTCTCCTTTAAGAGGAGCTTTCCCAGAGTGTAAATGTAACAATTGGATTTGATTCTATCACAAGATCAGCTACTTGTTTGGTTTTACTGTCTTGGAGAGTTAAGTACTCACCTACTCCAAGACACTAGCCTAAGCTATGTTGGTGCTTCAGAGCCCTAGAAATGTAAAAATTACTAGATGAATTTTAATTAAGCGTTGTGTTATTAAGGCTGTTATTACTCAAATGGGTAAATGGATACGAAACCAATGGTGTTATGACCCGACTCAACTGAATGCAATCGAATATGATAATGTAATATTTTCAATTCGATGAATCCTAACTAAAGTAAGGAGAGAGTTTCCATTCACTTCCAACAATGCAAAAAATTGATCACTAAGAGAAAATATAACAAATTCTCTAATGCACTAATTTCATCAAGAAGAACTAATGCAAATCAATTCCAAACCATTTTTTTATTTTATTTCTGTGTAAATTCAAATCAAAGAAAGCTGATCTAAATCTACAATTGATTTTTTCAGAATGTAAACTATGCAATTGCAATCTATGCACAATTCACTTGAAAAGTATGCAAATGTAATCTATGCACATTTTTCATTAATATTCTGAAAATGAGAATTCTAATTATGCAAATGTGATCTATGCAAGAGAATTCTCAAACACACGATGATTCTAATGTGATCTAAGAACCAATCAAGTGCAAGTCGAGAAAATTGGGTGAGAGTTCCAAAGATCAAAAAATAAAAACACTCAAAGGCGATTAACACTCAAACACAAGCAAAAAGATGCAAAATTGTGAAAGGACTGAGACAAACCTCCAAGTAATGACCAAAGGAAATCAAATCAAGAATTTCTCAAAAAAGAGACTCAAAACACCCAATTGATGAAAGCTTAAAGCAGGAATGCCAATGAAACAAGCTTAGGTGAAGATTCTTGGCAAGGGACTAATGGATCTCGGCAGTAAAAACTAAGAAAAAGCAAAATCTAAGAGGACAAAATGAAAAAAATGGAATTTTCTTAAATTTTAGCAGGGGACGCAGGCAACCAGTTACACCAGCTGCGGGCCCGCTCTGTGCACACTGCGAAAGTGCGTCCAGGGACGCACTGTGCAGCACTCAGAGGGTGCGTCCTTCTGAAAAACTCAAGAAAAACCAAAATAAAACTAATCCTAAGCTAACCCACCCAGAAACAGAAACACAGAGCCAAAAACCAGAAAAATAAACCAATTTTCTCAGAGCAAAGTTCACACAAAGGAAAAGACTTTGAAATCAATGGTTCCCCAGTATGGTCGCCAATTTGTCACACGGAATCAGTCAAGGGTGTGGACACAACTGACCTTCCTAGAAGTCTAAGACATTCTAATGACAAACAAAACAAACTGGAGCTATCCTTCTCTAAACATACATTATGATATGAGAAATCAAGTGTTTCGTTCTTACCTTTGTCCAAACGCTGTTGTAGAAGTCCAAGCTTTGTTGATCTGGATGAGCTCCTCCTTTTCTCCAAAACCTGTAATCACCGACAGTCAAACAATTAAATAGCACCTGATTATAACATAAAACAAAGCATATTCAACACATAGACCAAGGAGTACATGAAATAACCCATTAACAACAAGTTATTGAGAAGAATGGACCAATTTGCATTAAAGGTAATCAAAAGGAACCATTACAACCTGAGCCTTGGCGTTGTGCAAGCTCCTTCCAGGGTCCACAAGAGTCTTCCTCTACTTTGACAAAGCTCACCCACTTCCAAATAGAACAAGTAAAGATGACAATCTCTCCTCACAAGCTTCTAAATGGGAGTCCTAATTCCTGCAGCATTTACCCTTAGAAATCTATAGCTTTCAACCTTTTTCCTTCTGGCTCAATGCCTCTTTTTATAGTGCTCAAGAGGAAGTTAATCAGGTCCACCATCAATGGGATATTCCCCCTCTTTGGATGGGATCACTCCCTTATTGATGGGATAAGTTCCTCTTTGATAGGAGTGCATGAACCATCTGGAGGCGCTCAATACACATCAAACAACCTTCTAGAATTCTCTAGAAATGACCACAAGTAAGTTTTTGAAGATAAAACTTGCACATTTTAACCTTTTCAGAGGGACACACCTGCCCCTTTAGATATGGAGCGTCCTTGGATGCAGACCTTATGAACAAAAGGTGCGTACCTGCAGGAAAGGCTTGAGAGAACCTGCGTACCCAGAGATAAACATGTTTATAAAGACTTTCTCTCTTTCTTGGAGTTTGACATGGATAGTAGAGGCATAAGACTTGCTCAAGAGGGTAGTATTACTGTTGATTGAGCCATACCGATTGTAAATAGCCATGGTGACATTTTTTAGTGTAACACCCAATGTACTAATCTCAATCTCAAACCAACAGCAATTCTCTGCAAAGTACAAAATTCCAGCCTCTGGATCTCTGGGATGAGGGATCCATATATAGATGTAAGTAGAGAGGATGAGTCAGCTTATGTTTTGACTTGTGGCTTCTCTCTATCAGTTCTTGCTTCCACTTGGAGACTGAGAGCCTCTTACTCATCACTTGGTCGAATTCAGTGAGGCAAGTGTCATTGGAAAAGATTCTGGAAGCTTCCATGGTCTTTCCACCTCGTTGAATGACTCTGCCACTTGTCCTTTCTCGCTCAACGCACCTAGGTAGTGCATTCAAGTGCGTTGCAACGCACCTAGATAGTGTACTGGGGTGCTTTGCAACGCAGGCAGCTAGTGGAGCACTTGAATTGATCCTGAATTGACTGTTTCTGAGTGGTTTTTGGTGGAGAACTTCTGGGAGAAGCTGTCATTGGTTGACCTTGTTCCTTTAGGAGCTGTAACAACATCTTTAGGGACTTTGGATCCCTTGGATTATGGACATTTCATGCTTATAGCTGTAAGGCACAAAAATTTCTATAACACTATCCTCTTCTTTCATGAGCCTGAACACGGAAAACAAGAATCGATAAGCTAAAAATAAATGAGAATGATAAGCGAGTTTCATTTGAAACAAATCATGTTTTGCAGGAAATCAAGATAAAACTATAGAGCGTAATAAATCTCGAACATATACATCATGGAGAAGAATGTGGAGTTAGGTCTGTGATAAGAGAGGCGAACTTTACTGTCTTATCGCAAATCACAAAGCATACGTTGATGAAAATGGGAGGGTTATTGGTTTTTTCGGAGGGGGTTCGAAGTGGTAAGTAGTTTCTGAAGAGGGTAGTCTGAAAGAAAAAAAGGAGTGACACAAAAATATAGGGTTGGTTGGAAAAATCACTTTTCGTACCCACCCTTTAAGAAACTTAAAGTTGAGTGCACGGGGATCTGAAATCTTCTTTGACATTGATCCAGGCAATTTAGATCTGAGCCATTTATTTTTACATGACAAGTTGGGCTTCTCGTATTATCGCAATCAACGTTCAGAGTGGAGGCAAAGGAATGGGCAGGACTATGAAAGTTGCAAAGGACCTAGACATGAAATGTTATAGATAAATTTTAAGTTATGTGTCGGGTCCAATCCTTATATTGTAATCGCAATTGGTGGTATGTAGCAGGGTAGAACCTTTTTAACTTTTGCGATAGTCATGGACACAGGGATTTATGGATTGCATTGTATAATCCCGTTGGGTCTGGCTATATTGCATATTACAATCAGCATCAGGCAGGAGGCATGACCTTTTGGGATTTGCGATAGCCACAGACGCTGATTTTATGAATTACGATTGGTTTTCCCATTGGGTCTGGTTTATATGGCATATCACAATTGGTTAAGGCTGAGACTTAAGTTTGCGGTCATTGCCATCTACGGACGTAGGAGATTTATAGAATTACATATTCTTTTCCGTCAAGTCTGGTGTTACACGGGAATTTGTCATTGTCCTCATCTCAGTCCCTTTGCTATGTCATGTGTCAAATAAACATGTTCATATCTTCCCACTCATGTAAGAAGATTAAGCAAATGCTCTCTGATGCTGAATATTGACCCTTTTTTACTAAGTTCCTACATCTTCGCTAGTCAACCCTTAAAATCCGTGATGGTTCCCTGTCATGCACTGTATCATTGCGACATCATCGCTAGTCCCCAGTTCATTGTTATAGACATTTTTGGGCATGACAACCCCAATCATACATGTCCATAAACCAAGGGCTCCTAAGTCCCTAAAAGTGTTGTTTCATACCCTAAAGGAAAAAGGTCAACTGATTACATCATCTCCCAGAAGTTCATCACAGGAAACTACTCAGAACTGGTCAAAACTGGACCATACAGGTTGCTCAGTGCTGAGAGTGCAATGCATCCCATCTACCCAGTGTAAAGGGTGCGATGCATACTAAAAATCCCTTCTGTAGGGTGTGATGAGCGAGAGTGGACAAATGGCAGAGAGAGTTTGCGAGGTGGATGATCATAGAATCTTCCAGAAACTTCTCCTGTGACACTTTCCTCTCTGAATTCGCCCAGGGATGAGTAAGAGATCATCAATCTCCAAGTGGAATCAAGAATTATCAGAGAGAGGACACTAATTAAAATCCCAGAAGTTGACTCACCCCCCTGCAATCATCTATATATGGATCCCTCATCCCAGAGATCCAGGGGCTGGAATTTTGTATCTTGTAAGGAAGTGTTGTTGGTTTCTTGTTGGAATATCATAGTGTTGGGTGATCTAAGCTTTTCATGAGGTGAAATAAGGGATTTCATGCTAGAGGATGACGATGGGTCAGAACAGTTGGTTGTAATCCTCTTTGCTATTCTTGATTATTAATAAAGCTATTCAAGTTTTCCTCCAAATTCTTGTATGTTTGATGATATATGCATTTGTGTGGTCAATATATATCTGGTCCTATATTTCTTATGATTGTAGATCTATGTTCTTTGATAGTATTATGCTGCTTTGATTCCACAGGTGCTCTTTGAAGCTGTGTAGACGGAGGAGAAGCGGAAAGGATCTGTCAGAAGGGAGAGGAACCGAGCAAGGAACCAAGCACAAGACTGAGGTTGGTGTCCTTCATTCCCCTCTTATCTACTTCTCATAAAGGAAAAGGAAAGTGATTTTAGTTTTTTTGTTTATAAGATAGCTACCAGTATTAGTGGGACTAGCAGCTCTGAGTGGACACTAGATTTCCCGATAACAAAATGGCAACTCCACTAGGGAGCGAATAGATTGTTTTCTTGTCTATATTTGTTTGTTTTATAAACTTATAGACGAAGCCTGAATTCATGCCAGCTAGCCTTCGAACTGCATTTTCTATGCAAGTGAAAAGTAGATCAATGTTGCTTTAGTCTATCTCTGGGTTTTGTTTATAAACTAAACAATTGATTTGCGAACCTTCTAATTGCCCTAGTGGTGGCTCTAGTAACCTCATTAGATCGACCCCTGTGATTTATATTTACTGTACATCACTTGCTCAGCCTAAATTCCTGAACTGAGTTGCAAAATGTGACCCAGAACCCAGTTGAAGTCTCGTCCCTGGACCATCGCACCTTTTACTCTTGGGAATCTGGATGCATCGCACTTCCCGTGTGCAGTAGGTGCGCTGCATCACACTTTCCCTATGTTGCAGGTGTGCTGATCAGACAAGACCTCTTTTGCCCTCAGATTTTGGTTTCTGTGTTCACTCTCTTCAACTCTATTCAGGAGTTTTGTTGTCTGTGATCAGTATACCATTGTGGAAACCCCCTTTCTTTCCATCATTCCGCCTCCATTGTGCAAAGAATTGTGAATGTTTTTATGTATTTTCCGCCATTTTCAGTTCTCTTTTACAAAGTATAGCATAGTCAAACTATCGTCTTTTGATTTGAAAGTGTCACAAGTATCGTTTTCAGTCAAAGAAAAGAATTCTGTTGTTCTTGATGGTCGATTATATAGTTACTCTTGTATTTGATTTGAATTAGTAGTTTTTCAAGTGTTGAAAGCAGTTTTCAATTCAAAATAGTAAAGTGTCGTCATTATCTTCCTTTCATTTTTGAAGAGAAATTTGTTAGTACTGTCGCTTTGAAAAGATAATTCAGATTTGTACTTAGCATTATTCTTGTCATTCACACATTAAGAAAGCAGAAAACAAATACATGCATGTGTACTTACATTTAGACTGCTTGTTGGTTTTATTTAGGACAGTGCATCTAGTGTGTGCTCTCTGCTCTATGTTGAAAGAATATCATCTCTCTTTCTTTAGTAGCTAGGATTTTCATTGCAAAAAGAAGATTAAACGATTGTTTATCATCTTAGATTTTGTTTTATGAATTGTACATATACATCACGCGGTAAACTTGAAAGGAAAATTTCTTAAGAAAGATCAACTGTAAAATAAATTTAATGAACCTAAAAACGCTTTGGAACCTAACGCACAACATCTAGAGGTCTAGGCTAGAGATGTATTCTGACGTCGTAAAGCCTGGTAACTGTCACTTTCACTGTTGGTTGGGTGATTCCTCCTCTTTGAGATGACAAGTGCCAGTACGGACTTGTGCTCCCATGTACCGTCGAGTATATATTGGGAGACCACAATAGGCTATATCCTTTATCCATAGGAAGCCATGTCTGCCACCCTATTGATCGCAATGCACTGAACACAACATTCAGGAAGATTGACTGTCGTACCGTAAAAAGTATTCTGCAATTTTGCGATTGGTTTGGTAATCCCTCTGCATAGATTTCCAGAGTAGTCTCTTTCATTCCTTTTCAGACTCCTTAAAAGAAAAGGTCCATCTGAGCACTTGTCACTTTAGGCTCATTAAAAATCGAAGGCGACTAGAGTCATCTTTTGTTTTTCTCGACTCTTAAAAATTGAAAAAACAAGTTGTGTCAAAGTGTCTAAAATTTATTTTAATCAGAATAGCACCACCTTTCCCGTGTTTGTCTGAGGTTGAGAAAAATGGAGTCCACCAACTAAGGATTTCCCCTTGGAGGAAATCCTAGTCCTTTCTCCTCTTGGGGAGATGTTGGTGCACCCCATATGGCCACATTGTCACTTCCAGGATTGACAATCGGCTTGCCCATATCGTTCTTCTCAACCTCTGTCATTTAGAGCACCGTGATTCCTGAGAAATCAAGTCAGCAACTAGATGATACTAAAGTTACCCCCCAACCTTCTACTTCATCCAATTCTCCCTCTCCTCCTTCCTATTCGCTTGATAAAGCCGGTAAAGCTAAAAATCAAGTAACTAAGAAGAATAAGAAAGGGAAGGAGAAGAAAGAGAAGAATAAGAAGGAGCCAAAGGCGAAAAGGGGTAACTAGGCATCATCTAGTGAAAATCCACACACTGCACCATCTAAACCTAAATATCCATGTGTCATTTGCAAAGGAGACCACTATCACCGAGATTGTCCCTACATCCCTCGAATCTTAAGGGACTGGTCTCCTCGTTTGCACAACCTAGTGTCATCAACCTCTGAAGACCATGTTAAAAGTACACCACCAACTAGTGAAAGCGAAGCATTTGGAAAAAAAAGGAGATGTAAATTTCCTTGTAAACTGTGTGAAGGCGATCACGCCGTCCACCATTGTCCCTTCCTAGACAAAGCTAAAAGAGTTTTGGATGACCGTCCGGCTTCACCGCTACGGCTTCCTCCTAGATATAAGAAACTCTTGCCGAGTCCGTCACTAGTTGAAAATCTGACTGACATGCCATTGTGGTTAGTCGAAGCATCTATCATTGAAGATAAACCCACTGAATCCATACCAGATGAAAGTTAAAAGGTTGAGGCGGTAGTCAACCCAGTCTTGCCTTCGGAAGGTCCATCTTCAGATGACACAATCACCGAAGAGAATGAGAATGACACCATTCAAATTCTTTTCGTAAACACCGACTCCGATGAACATGGGGTCAGTCTACCCATTCCTTTACCGCAGGAAGGAAGTTCATCAAATTCATATCCGGACATCTATTCTGTCCCACCTCCAAGCAACCTAGTTGTTTCCTTAGATTGGAACCTACTAGGCAGACCCCGTTTACTGGCTAGTATACCATTCTGAATCATTGCACAAGTATACAGAATGATCATGGCCGGTACCATCATAGATGAAGGGGCTTCTGTGAGTATCATTTCCTCAACTACTTGGAAAGCGCTTGGTTCGCCATCGCTTCTGCCTGAGATGAGAAATCTGACAATCTTTGATAAATGAACGAGTCGACCGTTAGGGATCCTTCCCAATGTGCCGATAACATTGAGAAAGAAAACCGTTCACATGAATGTAATGGTAGTCCAAGGACCTCTAGATTATAATCTACTCCTTGGGCGTGACTATATTTATTGCATGGGAGCCATTGTCTCCTCACTCTTTAGAGTAATGTGTTTTCCACATGAAGGACGAGTGGTCAAGCTCGTACACCAGCTCTCATTCCCCGGCTCACACATAGCAAATAGTCAAATACCATCCCTAAATGGTCTTTTCACGCAAGGAATGTCTCATCAATCTCCAGTCCGTCCACCTGATGAGCGTGCGTGATTCGGGAGGACATGAATGAAACCCAGGGGGCATGCACCCTGGCCTGCTCCGGCAGGGAAACTCTAGGTATAGAGTAAGTTTCTGCGAAGGAAAATGACCGGTCCGACACCCGTCCGAAAGAGGAAAAGGGAGTTAGACCGGAATAAGATTCCCTCATCAAAGTTATGTGAGTGGAGGCAACTGTGCCACTCAACTTTTTCTATTTCAGTGGACATCGCCAAGGAAGAATTTTGTTTGCGATGCGGATGGAGAGCTTTCATATGGTAACCTGGAAACGTTTTGCTATACCTAGGGGCATTCAAACCTTTTTGCATGTGAGCGAAGAGCGACAATTTATTTTCATAGTTTGTAGTTTCTCAACCCTTTAAACTCGTAGGATTGCTCATTCTTAACTTGCATAAAGAAAGGATCTGGGGCAAAGCTTTGAAAGGTGCAAGCTCCATAAAAAATGGCATCTTAGATGAGATGTCCTTATTATACGACTGGCACGAGCAGTTTTTATGTGGAGTTCAAGCTCGTTAAAAATTAAACATAAGCAATGAGCAAACGTTCCCCCAGAGTTTAAGCTCATTAAAAAATGAACCAATTCCCGGTAAATAAAAATTGTGAATGCATTATCATTAGCTTTTTAGCCCTGGTCGTGTTCTCATCATCACCTCCACTCTGTTTTAGCTGATCATTCACCTCCATTTGATTGTTTACCCCTTTTGAGGAACATATGCGAAGAGTGATCCTGTTAGCCATCCTTGTGACACTGCCATGATTGGAAAATTCCAAACCTTACCTGGAATCAACTGCTACCCGAAATTATTACTCGTTCCTAAAAAAACAAGTCTCCTTTAAGCTCTTTTCACCCGACTCGTAAAATATGAAAAGATTGCCGAGCAATTGGCCTCTCCAGCTCGTTAAAGTGACCAGAAGTGCTATCCCTCCTCTAGATTTTAATCTTTTTGGACTTGAGGGATTATTACACAAAAAGATCGAGTGCTTGTTTTGTTCGACTCATTAAAATTATCGAAAATTCATCCCTTTTGTATTATTTTATACTTTTTCGGACTTAAGGGATTACATGACGAAAAAGGATTATTGGAGTTTCCTTTATGTCCCTTTCAGACTCTCTAAAAATGAAAAGGACTGAGTTATCTTTGTTGTTAAACTCGTTAAAACCGAATAGCAACAAACTTGTCCATACATACAAGAACGTGTTTCACTGTCGCTAGGCTCGTTAAAACATAGAGATGGGTTTACCCGAAGGGAAAATTATAGAACAAGCATATGTTATCCTCCTCAATCTTGACAAAAATAAAGAGGTACTGGTCAGCAATGACTGGGGAAAAATTGGGAAGAAAACTTGAAGAAACTTTATTGGTAGCAAGTCGCTCTTGAACACGACACTTTCACTCCGCATCCGAGTCGGGTTGGGTTGTTTCGTTCACCGGTCATATCACCATTGGTCCACCGTGTTAACACCCAGGTTGTTCCCTTTGACTCCCAAGGGAATACGGCTGGGGTAACCACTAACCAATCTTTGGATTACAGCTTCTAGCCAAACTGTAATCAGAGAGGGCTCTCTCTTTATGGTTTGTCTCTGTTTTGAGAAGGATTTTAGGCTAGCTATGATGCTCAAGGTTTGTTTTTGGACTTGGTTGGGTGATGGTTTCAATCAAGATATATATGTGTTCACTAATATGTTCTAGGCCATTGGGCATGGAGTCAGTGGTCCTTTAGTAGTTTGGTGTGCTGTGTTGATACAGTAGTGATGCTGCAGAGCTGGATAAGTGTTTGAGAAGCAATGCTTTGAAATTGTGATTAAGTTTGATGTGTCCAGTTCATGAAAGGAAGTTAAGAATCTTCCAATAAACTGATATGCGAAAGAAGTGAGAATATTATTTAGAAGTAGTGAAGAATTTCTAGACAACATTCACATTATAGAATTAATGAAAAACATGAGCATTTAAGAATTCATGTCCATAGTTAATTCTGAAGAAAACATTTACAGCAATAATAGATTGAGCACAAGGTGTAACTAAACATATCCTGCACTCTCCCTTTTCTCTATTGCTAGATTAGTGAAACATGAGCATGATTTAGTAACATAAGAAGATAAAACAGAGATTAAGGAAAACTTATTATTTCATCAGACAGCACAAGGATTCTGCAACAGCACGTATGTCATCAGCAAGACATCAAAGTTCCAGGAAATCACTGAGCTGGTCCAGCCCTTTGTATTAGATAATCTGAAAGTGTACAATAGATTTGCCTCAGAGTGAAAACCACCAACCCCTTATGCGTTGCTAAGGGGGGGAATATATACACAATTTACATAAGAAAAATATCAAAGCAATGAGTTAATGGCTCATTAATGTTATGCCAACTCCTGGAGCCTTGTAGCTGAGAAATTTAATGCTGTAATAACTCTTCAGTGCTTTAGCTGTCCAAAATAGTCAGAAACTGTTGACTTGGTGGCTGTTGGAGTCGGTTGAGGGTACGCTGTCCAAAAATCCGCGTATCTTCTTATCCTTTCGGCTAGCTGTCATTCTCCATGTGCTTAGTCACCTTTCAGCTGCCTTAAATGCTAACTTTTTCTGTTGTTTGTCTTCTAGTTAATTGGAGTTGGCAATGACCGAGCAACTGGAGCTATCGTGGCAGAATTTGAAGCATTGCCTGCCACCAATCCTCCTTGGGCAGCTGATGTCTTCTATTTTTATCAAAGTTTCGTCGGCATCTGTATATCTGTAAAATTTTGGAGGAGTTTCAAAAAGGTGATTTACCTCATTTTCAATAAAAAACAGGCCTTCAAGTTTATCATATAGGCTCTGTCCTGTTGGAGGCCATGTTTCCTCAGATGTGCTGCCAGATGCAGTGATTTGATTTTCAATATAAGTTGCCATCCTGTTGGTAAATTGATCTCGGGAGATCAGTCTTCCTGCACCGCTTAGTAGGCTGGGCAGTCCCTTTGCTTGCAGCACTACCATCTTGACTTTATACTCCTCCACATCAGCTTGTATTTCATAGCACTTCCTCTCCACAGTTTGTACATAATTTCTGAGAGTTAGCACCTTTTTGGCTGTGAGGACAGCCTCTGTTCTGTTGACAATGGCGATGGCTGCTAGTTCCTCCTTTTCTTGCCTATTCAAAAAATCTATCATTCTGTTTGCCTGTTCAGGTTTGTCTCCCAGTAATGCATTGGCCCTCTGAATTTCTGTCTGTGCTTGGCCAATTAAATCCATCTGCTCATGTATAGTTTTGATTGACCTCCATTGTTGAGTGATGGATTGGTCACTTTTGGCCCATAGAATTCTTTTTATCTCAGCCATGGCACTCTCCAGATTTAGCTCTTTCTCTAAGGCCTTTATCTTTTCTTTTAGGGCCTTTATTTCTTTGCCTTGCTCTGCTACAGTCACTTTTGATTTATCATACTTGGCATCCAGTTCTGCCAATTTTTCCTTGGCCTTTTTTATCTCATTTGCCTGGAGCTCCATTTCTTTGATGGCCTTAGTCAATTCTTCTACACTTGTGCTGCAATCTGGAGCTGTTGTTGTTGCTACTGCTTCTGTTGTGGGGGGCACTGCTGCCTCTGTAGTAGTTGATGTTGTTGAAGTAGTTGGAGGAGCTTGGGATGTAGATTCTCCCTGCTTATCTTGTAATGCTCTCTCAAGCTCTTTCTCCAAATCGAGGACCTTTTGGTTTAGCTGCATTATGAGGTCCAGTTGCTCATCGACCTGCTTTTCCTTTTGTAGCTCTGCTGTTTGAGGGTGCTCTGTGGGCAGCAGCTTCAACCTCTTCTTTAATGCATTGAGGTCATCTTCTTTTTTCTTCATAAGGGTCTTTACACCCTTTGGATCCTTAGGATCATGTCCTAGGTCGATAATAATGTCCTCAAGTGATTTTATTCTGTTATCTTTGGCTAGGGAGGACATTCTCTCAAAATCCAACTGAGTGTTGGTATTCTTTAGTGACTCTTTCAGCTCGTGGGCCATGGTTGCCCTGTCTACCAAGTTTGCATAGACCATTTCTCCTGCCTGCTTGTGGAGTTCAATTTGGTCCATGGGATGGATGTCTTTGGCTAGGACCTCCACCCTTGTCTTCACATAATCTGCCGCTGATTTTGGATTGGGCATTGTAGGTTTGAAATGGCCGAGGAGAAATTTCTCCTCTTGAATGTCATATACAGACATTAGCCTTTCTTTCTGGGCTGGTGTGGCATTTAAAAATTGTTTGCAGACTTCCACCCTCAGCAAGTCATTCTGTGCCTTAATTTGCTTCAAAGAAGCCTTAGTGCTTTTGGGCTTCTTGCTCTGCTGAGAGGAGGAGGACACCTCCAAACCAAGTTTTAATCCTTGCTCCTATTGAAAGGGCTTGTACCTGTATGCTAGCTGCCCTCCCTGTCTTTCCTTGAACTGTCAAGGATTTCTTCAGTGATGTCTTCTACCTCTGGGGAGTCAGCTCTTTGCCTTTTGGTCTGGGGTTGTTGGGAGGATCCACTAGAGGGAGTGGACTCTTCTCTATCTCTTTTTGTACCCCTCTCCTCCTGTGTTGGGGTCTGCATAATTGGAGCTATTTGTGGCTCAGTTTGTGGAGGGGGAGTCTGCTCTTGTTTCTGCTCTAGTTGCTGCTCTGGTTGTTGCCCTTGTTGCTGCTCTGGTTGCTACCCTTGTTGCTGCTCACTTGAAGGGGCGGTTTTTCTTTCACGGTTTCCTTTTCAGCACCCATTATCGCTTTCCCTTTGTCTGTACTTGGTGCTGCTGCAGAAGGTGCTTGGGTGACTGGTGCAGTTCTTGAGGCCGAGGTCCCTTCTCCTGCTGAGTGCGGTCGTTTGAAGGGTACCTGCTGCATAGAATCTAGGTCAAGAGTCTTTTCCAGTTCTCTGACATTCTTTAACATTGTCTCTTCTTCAGTTAATTTTTCAATTAAAGTATCTTGCTGCCATTCTTGCTGGTTGGCATATTTTTCAATGTGTGGATATTTGCAATGCTTATAACCTAGTAGCCTGTACTTGACTCTTCTAGCAGTAATGAAGCCTTCAGGGTCATAAGGGACCCACCGGAAACTATGTCATAGCTTGTATTTGTTTCTGAGGATTAGGTCAGCATCTTCCCATCCTTCTTTTTTATTCATGATGAAGGGGCCCACCTGGTGCTTGAACTTGAGATGGGCTTTCTTTTTGGAGCTGTGAAAGTGAGTGAGGTCAGATTGAATTAACTGCCTATAATACTCCAAGGCAAATATCCTCATAGGCACATATTTTGGGAGCCTGTATGGACAAAGCTCACAGCCATAGACTCTGATGACTATATGCTCCTCATATAGGTACCAATCACCTATTTTGTAATTCTTGGAGAGCTGCAAGACTTTCTGAATTTCAGTTGATATTCTGGGAGGAGGGGACCTCATCAATAAGCAAGAGACAAGGTATATAAATTGGTCAATAAATTCACAATAGGAATAGGGTGAATTTTGGACTTTGTGATAGACAGATGTCCAGAAGATAACAGATCTTCTTTCCCCTTTATAATCTAGCTTTTTGATGTAGCATGGAAAAACCTCGGACTGATAGTACATAAAAAGGTGGTAGATATAGGATGAGTACTTGAAGACACCCTGTCTGTCTACTTTGCATAGCTGATCATGAATCTTGTTAGCTATGAACTTGGCAAAGTTATATTTGCGGGCAGGGGGTTGGCCTGGGCTGTAAGTAGCTAGTAATACCAGCATTGTTTCATCCACATGCTCACTGGTTCTGTATCCCAACACATAAGCAATCATGTCTAGCAACAGTCTTCCTACCTCAGTAAAATAGACATCCAGATAGGGAGGTGGCCCTGTGGGCTGGCATTCAGGTCTCATAAATGTCCTGGTGACCTTCTGAATATCCTCACTGGTCATCTTGGCACCAGTGTCCAGCAGATAATTCATGGAAAATGGGAACAACAGCTCAGTTTGATCAAAGTGGAGCATCTTATTGATGGTTTCAGGATTAATGTGAAAGAGGATGCTCCCAGATGGAGACTTAATAGCTCTTTGCTGCACATCATAGTTTTCAGCACATAGGCGAATAATCTCAGGAAAAACATTGACAGAGGGGAGACAGTAGTATGGCAGATTTGACTCCCATATCCCATATGTATCATGACCATTCAGGTAGTCATCTCTTAATTGCCTGAAGGTCTGCAAGAAGTCCCTGTTACCCACAAAGTCTTCAATGAGGTAGTCCCTGTCAGCAAGAGGCAAGGACTCCAGGTCTTTGTTTGGTGTGTTTAAAGGAGCAACACTGAGGGCTGAGGGTGCAGGAGCAGCCATTGTGTAATCTGATTTTGAACAAGGTGAGTGCAATGGTTTGCAAGGTTGTTCAGAGCTTGAGTGACAGGCTCACTGTAGACAATGCTTGAAATCTTCTTCACAGTGGAAAAGGCAGGCTTGGCAGACTTGTTTCTGCTGTTTTTGGTAAATTCACAGGGATTGTGAATTGATGGGGATGATTGCAGAGGGTGAGCTGGCTTCAATTTGGTGACATGCAGCCTTGGGCCTCCACTCGGAAAAAGGGAACAATTCCGGGCAAGTTCAAGCCCGAATTTGTAAATTTCAACCGTGAATTATCGTTCTAATACCGAATCCTCGGGGCAAAGGGTAATGCAGGTGGATTTAATGGCAAATTAAGTAGTAGACAATGTGTAATTTAGGATTTTAGCGATGCTTAGTGGAGAATTTGCAGATTAATGGCAAGCATGGGGACGAAATAAGGAACTCGCGATGAATACCTGGATAAAATAGCACTGAATGTCTTCGGGCCGAGGAGGGAGAGCTCACTGCAGCTGAATTGACAAGTGATGGCGGCCGCGACTTTGAATTTGATGGCTCGGAGCCAATTTCGCGGCGAACAAGTTGACAATGGCTGCTTCGTTTTCGCGTGAAAATGACAATAAACGGCTAGTTTGGGCGTTTTTAACGACAAAATTGGACAAAACGGGTCATTGGCGCTTTTTCTGCCAATGACGTCAGCATGACGTCACGGCGGGCCCGGGTACGGAGGGTGACGTGGACGCTGAGCTGGAGGCCAGCGTGGCTGGACACGGTGGTAGGTGGATGCAGTGGGAGGGCTATGTGGAGGGCCACGGGGCGCGGGGGTGGGCGGAGGCGACACGACGTCAGGCTGACGTGAGGGTGACGTGCGTCGGATGGGCGGTATCAGGGAGGCGGTAAGTGGTCTCCCCGCACCACCTTTGGTGATAGGCGGTATCGGCGAGGGGGGCTTCGAACAACCCCAACGCATGCCATGCATCCTGGGTACGGCCCCCAATACCGCCCTTCCCCGGACGTTAAAGGGAGGCAGGTCGGGATCCAAGATTGACCGCGCCCCCGACGGACGATCAACGGTTGGTTGGTAAAGTTGGTCAACTGCGCAGCTTTGGGTTGGGTCCCGCCCGTGTATTCAAATATTTAATTTAATATTTGGGAGGTGGGACTTTGGATTAAAGGGTTGCTGTGGGTTTTTTGAGTTTTTGAATTAATCTGTAGGGGGAACAAGGGTTATGATTAGGTTTAAGCAGAGGGAAAGGGGCCTTTTGTGAAAATTTTTTGCAAAGAGGGGAGAGGATGGATTAGGGGGAGGTTATTACTCCAACCAGAGGCTAGAGTAATCCCATGACAGGGTTGACCATAGTCCCTGGTGGACTAATGTCTCCCTTTAACAAACTTATTTAGCTATAGTGCTAACAAGGGGGGATATTATACATGTTTTGGGGTTTATACACAATGGTGTTATAATACTAGGGGGAAGGGAAACATAAGGGATTTAGATAATAAGAAGTTAGGGGATAATATGAAGGGGGGAAAGGGATGAGAGGGTGAAACACTAAGTTTATATGAAAACAACTTAGTTTAGAGAGTAGATCAAAATAAAAAGAATTTTTAGACAAGAAATGTGGCTCTTAAAGAACCAAGAACCAGCATAAGACGTTGAATTCTTTCATGAAGGCAACTGGTGTAGGGATGTTAGTAATGAATGTGCTGGGGGGAGACAGGAAGTTAGACATGCTCTTTTGCCTTGCTGCAACATGATGGAGAAGAGAAGCTTCTCTATGCCTTGATGTTTCTTTTATGTTAGACCAACAAGATTCAGTTGAAATGAATGATATTTCTGCAACCCCATCTACCTGCCCATCTACTTGCCTAGCATTTTTTGTTTCTTCATGGAGGGTGCACTTAGGCTTGCAGACCCTTATGTGCATTTTTCTTTTTCTTTGGCTTTTCTTTTTATTTTCTATCTATAACTACCCTTATTGCTTCCAAGGTCTCAGATTAAGCAGTTGGGAACCTTACTTCTCTACCTAAGCTACTGGTCTGCCAAGATTAAACAGTTTGGACAGACTTCTTTCTCTATTCTACAACAGAAAATTAAACCATGGCATGATCCAGATTAGGCTGTTGAACCACCCATCAAAATTGAGTCAACATCAAGCTATGTACACATGTTTTCTCCTAGAAATATGGGATCTTTGTATCACCAAAGCAGAGCATATTTGGACCTTTCTTTGCCAATCATGAAATATGAAACCTATTGGTATAGGTAGCTAACACACCGCACCATCCATATTTGGGGTTAACACTACCAATCCATGTCAGTGTCACCGATATGTTCAAGAGAAGTCGCTCAGAGAATTCACCTGTGTCTCATCCACTACAATACATTCACACTCCATTCTTTCATGACCGCCACCCTGAACCCTGTATCATCAGATCGTTTTCACCTCCAAAATCATTTGCTCTGTTCTGTGTCGTAAATGTGGGATTCATTAAGGACCTCCTACGACGGGTTGCTTCTTGTCGATATCAGCTCATTATCCAAGAATTTGACTTAGGAACAACCCTTTCAGTACTTTGAATCTTGCATACCTCAATGGCAAGTTTCTCACATCCGGCGACAGGTTTACATCAATGGCCTTTCGACCGAAAGATTTTGCGTGGTGTTCGATGCCAAGTCCCTTTTCACATCATTATCGATGATTCCTCTCGCGCCTGTTAACAGCTTACATCATTGGCTGGTAATTAGGCAATGTATTTCCATGTTCGACTCCAGAACATCTTTCACATGGATCAACTTGTACTCCAAGTAAAGATTGAACGAGTTTGAAGACCCCGGATCTAGTTTCATCCATCCGAGCTGCGATATATTCAGGAAAATAAAGACATCAAATGTACATCGTTGCTGCACAGATGATCATTTGAATCAAAGGATAATGACTCTATCAGAATCAGCGGTCTCCCGCATAGACGATCGTCTATCTTATGTACATGAAAATGAATTTATAAAATCTGAGCATGGGAATGCTCGCCTCAGCTAGATCATGAAAAATATTATGAAGATAATGTATTGTATTTTATCTTATTACAATTCGCCTTCCAGCTCGAAAAATCTTCAGATCCTCATGATAAAGCATTTCACCCGACATCGAAAGATTAACGACCTCATGCATTAGGGGGCAACTGTTATAGACATTTTTGGGCACTGCAACCCGAATCATGCATGTCCATAAACCAAGGGCTCCTAAGTCCCTAAAAGTGTTGTTTCATACCCTAAAGGAACAGGGTCAACTGATTACATCATCTCCCATAAGTTCTCCACTGGAAACTACTCAGAACTGGTCAAAACTAGACCATATAGGTTGCTCAGTGCTGAGGGTGTGATGCATCCCACCTGCCCAGTGTAAAGGGTGCGATGCATACTAAAAATCCCTTCTGTGGGGTGCATTGAGCGAGAGTGGACAAATGGCAGAGACAGTTTGTGAGGTGGATGATCATAGAATCTTCCAGAAACTTCTCCTATGACACTTGCCTCTCTGAATTCACCCAGGGATGAGTAAGAGATCATCAATATCCAAGTGGAATCAAGAACTATTAGAGAGGACACTAATCAAAATCCCAGAAGCTGACTCACCCCCCTGCAATCATCTATATATGGATCCCTCATCCCAGAGATCTAGAGGATGAAAGTTTGTATCTTGTAAGGAAGTGCTGTTGGTTTCATGAGGTGAAAGAAGGGCTTTCATGCTGGAGGATGACGCTAGGTCAGAACAGTTGGTTGTACTCCTCTTTGTTATTCTTGATTATTAATAAAGCTATTAAGGTTTTCCTCCACATTCTTGTATCTTTGATGATATATGCATTTGTGTGGTCAATATATATCTGGTCCTATATTGTTTATGATTGTAGATCTCTGTTCTTCGAGTTATGCTGCTTTGATTCCACAGGTGCTCTTTGAAGTTGTGTAGATGAAGGAGAAGCGGCAAGGATCTGTCAGAAGGGAGAGGCACCGAGCAAGGAACCAAGCGCAAGACTGAGGTTGGTGTCCTTCATTCCCCTCTTATCTACTTCTCATAAAGGAAAACGAAAGTGGTTTTAGTTTGTTTGTTTCTAAGATAGCTACCAGTCTTAGTGGGACTAGCAGCTCCAAGTGGACACTAGATTTCCCGATAACATTCCTGACCAGCGATGATCCAGATTTGACGAATTAGTTCAAACAATCGGCCTTCTGGATGTTTCTGGAGCTGATTTTTGGGTCAGTTTGGGTCACCTTTCCACCTCTGGGATGGTGGTTCCACTTCTTGTGCAACCTCCCTTGAGGATAAGCTCCCCCTCTCTCATTTCATGGAGGCTCCTCCTCTTATAAAATCACTCACCATTGTTATGATCTGCTAGTTGTTAGTTTTTAGTTCTTTTGGTTGTGCAGTGCTGTTGTTGCTTTTGAGTTTGGTTGATAGCTTTGGTGTGAGTGTGACAAGTGTGGGATTGCTTAATAGTTTGCAAGAGGTTGTGGAGTGCCCTTAACCTTGTATTAAAGCTTGTGAGTGAGAGAGAGATATTGTTATTTGGGAGACCCATCTTTGATAGTGAATGCTTGAAGAAGCATGCTGGCTGGACCCTCCGAGAAGGCTTGCGACGTCAAGATTTAGTTGTAAGCTTTGCTCTTCATTTATCATTAATACAATCAATGATGATTTCCTATGTCTTGTATGTAATTTACTTGATAGCTCTTGACTTCTTGACTTTATGAGTAAATAGATCATTGTTTTTCTCGGTTATGTGCTCTGTTGTTTTCTTGTGGTGTTTCAAGTTGATTGCTCATTAAGGTGAATGAAACGGAAGCTGGAGAAGTGCAATGGAACTTCATCAACCACTGGTTTTAAGTAGGCCTCCAATGATGAATATTTAAGGGAATTAATTGTTGTTTTGTCCTTATTGTGACTAGACCCACTCTAGGGTTAGAGGGGTTGCCTCTATCCACAGAGGGAACACTTTCCTACTTCACAAGTTGGTGACTCTGCTGGGGAGTCCTTCGCATGTTTTTTCTCTTGTTTGCTCTTGTTTTGGTTTTGATATAGTGTCTCTTGAATTTTGGGGTTAAACTATCAGTCTTTTGGGTTACCTAGGTCAATCTGGGAAGTCCCCTGATTATCTGTAAGGATAGGCTAGTCTTTGTTTGGGACTTTTTGTTTGTCTTTCATTGTTTTTGAGATTGTCACCAAAAAAGCTTAACAGTCGCGCCACATTCACCTTGTCTCTATTTTAAAGTTCTGTGCATCGTTGAATCCTTTCGTATAGTCAAGACGATTCCTGAAATCGGCCCATCGCGGAAGAGATGTGTACTCTCGTGACGACGTTTCTCTATTGCTACAGCTAGTGGCTGATCATCCCTAGTTGCTGGTGTTATGCCCGTGATGATTCCTCCAGAGTTGTTTTTTCAATTATACCTCCTAAATTCACCAGTCTTGATGATCCCCTGTTATCTTTCTCTTGCCCATTAGTTTGTTTTTAATTGCTTCTATTTAAGATACTCATTTTTTGTTTCATTGAGTGGATCTTGTATTTTTGGCTTTGTGACCTAGTTTTTTTTTTCAAATTTGTTTGAATTACTTGACTCGGTTGCTTTTTTTTCCAAGGTTCATCTGCAACCTTCTTGTTGATTTGTTTGAGGCTTCTTCTCTGCTTGTTTCTTGCTGGTTGATTTTTAGTGATAATTATTGAACCAATCTTTGATATTGATTCGATTTCTTTTCACTACCAAACATAGATCACAATTCTTTGGATCGACTAGTTTTGCACTTGCTTGTTTGTCTCTTTAAATTCAAAACAATCAAAATCAAAATATTGCATTCATTTAGTATACGAAAGTGAAAGTATATTTGCAGTTCGAGTTTTCATGTTTGCGAAATTGGAAAGCAAATATTAAAATCTATCATCAGTAGTATCTGTGCACTGTAGGATTGATGTGTTTATGCATTGTCTCTATTAGCTGATCTTGGTTTTTTGGTTTGGGAATGATCTCTTTACCCTCCTATAGGTAGGTGTTCATTGAAGTAAAATATGCTTTACTCATTCTAGCTGCATCCTTGTTTTTTTGATATACATACGGTAAGGCTTGGAAACTGAAACATAATTCAAGATCAACTCTAAAATGAACTGAATGAACTTAACAACGCATTGGAACATAGTGCACATTATTTAGAGGTCTAGGCTAGAGATGTGCTCTGGCATCGTTAAACCTAATCACTATTGTTTTCACTTAAGGTTGGGTGATTCCTCCTTCTGTGACTCAATAGCGGTCTAGTAAGGACTTGTGCTCCCAGTACCATCGCGTATATGTTGGGAGACCCCACTAGGTTATCATCCTATATCCTCAAGAAGCTGTTTCTGTTGCCTTGCAAACCGTAATGCACTGAACACAACATTGGGGAAGATTGACTGTCGTACGGGAAGTCCTTGGTTTTCATATGATCGCCAAGGTGTATATGCAGTTTTACGGGTTTTTTGGTAAACCTTTTGCCTAGTTTCTCCAGAGTAGTAACTTTTGTTCCTTTTCGACTCCTTAAAACAAAAGGACCATCTGAGCACTTGTCCTTTCAGGTTCATTAAACCTCGAAAGATATAGAGTCACCTTTTCATCCTTTTCTCGACTCTTGAAACATGAAAAGGTCAAGTTTTGTTCCTATGTCATAAAATTTACTACCCACGAAATATTCTCGGTAACAGTTCAAGTTCTTAGTTGTGATAAGAGTGTTTCTCAGGCTCGTTCCTGATGGCAACAGTCCCCGAGTCTACCAGTCAAGGTCTTCCCCCAGATGAAAATCCTGATCCGTTTCCTCCTTTTGGAAATACCGGTGCTCCATATATGGCAACACTGTCCTTACCTGGGTTAACCATCGATTTGCATGTTTGGTTGTTTTCAACCTTGGTGGTCCCTAGAATCATGACTCCTGTTCCACTGTCTCCTTCGTTCGAACCATGACACGATGAATTCAAGGTTGAGCCTACACCTTCTTCCCTTGTTTCTTCCTCCTCTCCTCCTTCGCCTAGTGAAAGTTCCACATCTAGTAACCAAGAGACTAAGAAGAAGAAGATGAAGATGAAGAAGAAGAAGAAATCCAATAAACACGAGGCCACCTGTGCAGCTATTGCTCTGAGTACATCTCAGGTCGGACCACCTTCTGCTCTTCTGCAAAAGGTTAAGTTTCCTTGTAAATTGTGCAAGGGTGACCATCTTCTTTGTGATTGTCCTGGTATTCCTAGGATCTTAGAAGTATGGTCTCACGATCTGGCTCATCCCTCATCATCCTCTGAAGCTCATGGAAATGATACCTTATCAACTGGTAACAGTAATAAGAAAGGGAAGATTCAATTCCCCTGTAGGCTATGCGAAGGAAACCATCCCCTTCACCTTTGTCCGCTCATGGATAAAGCTTCCATCGTTTTGGAAAGTCTTACAGCTTCTTCACCCCAACTTCCCGTTGGTTATCAGAGGCTCTCTTTAGACCCTCTCCCCATCAACAAAGAGATTGACTTAGATTCTTCTCTTGTCCGTCCTCCTCCTTCCGAGCCTGGTTGTGCTCCGCCTGTTCCTGACCAACCATTGGTCAGAAAGAGTGTCGACTTGGATTCACCACCTGTTGATCACACCATTCCGGAAGAGCATCATGATTACACTACTCATGTTCTTCTCGTCTCGTCCGATTCTACTGAGTTTGAAAGCGACCCTCCTATCCTCGTTGATCAAGAGAGTCCTTCTTTGGTTCCTGTAGAGCATGGGGGAAATCATATGATACCCCCACCAAGTAGTTCGGTCATTTCATTTGACTAGAGTCACTTGACTGCTTTCCGCCTTCCATCCTATCTGCCTTTCCAGATTACGGTACATGCCTATGATAAGACAGTACCTGGCACTGTCTTCGATGAGGGTGCGTCTGTCAGTCTTATGCCTCCCACTACTTAGCAAGCTTTGGGCTCCCCACATCTTGTGTCAGTCACACAGAATCTGTTGGCATTCGACGGAGGAACCAGTCAACCTTTAGGGATCCTCCTAAAGTTTCTTGTTACTTTGGGGGGCAAAACCGTCTATATAGATGTCATGGTTGTCCAAGGTGCTTTAGATTTCAATCTTCTCCTTGGCCGTGACTATGTTTATGCCATGGGAGCTCTTGTTTCTTCACTTTTCTTTGTGGTTTGTTTTCCGCATGATGGAAGAATGGTGACTATTAATCAATTGTCATTCTTTAGTCACTAGGTGCCTTTTGTACCACCATCATACCCCATTGGTTCTTGTCTGCAAGGAGTACCTTCCTTGCCACGTGTCAATTATGTGGCTACCCATTCCATCGCTGCCTCTTCTACTGATCATGCAGATGGTCTCATACATCATGTACTGGCGGCATTGGAACCCGATTTGTCATTAGTGCCTCATGACATGCATTCCTCCTAGAGTGCGTCTCTTCCATCCTGTGAAGATCTCTTGGGAGCCATGTTCTCATATGGCCAATGAATCAAGGGGTTACGAGGATAGTTTGTTCCTGTGTCAGCCTCATTAAAAAATGAACCAAGGAGTGACAAGGATAGTTTGTTCCTATCTCAAACTCATTAAAAAATGAAAACAGGGGTGATGAGCATAGTTCTTGACCTTGTGTCAAGCTCGTTAAAAAATGAAACAAGGAGTCTTGAGGAAAGTTCTTGATCTTGTGTCAACCTCGTTAAAAAATGAAACAAGGGTTATGAGGATAGTTCTTTTACTGTGTCAACCTCATTTAAAAAAAAATGAAACAACTCCCTTTTCCAAATCGAGTCTTTGATTAAGATCTCGTAAAATCCAAGTCAAGTATTTCCAAGATCTCAAAAGTGAACCTTCATTCCATCCACCTCGTTGAATGCAATGAAGCTTTGGGGGCATGTACCTCGATTTGCGTCATTATACCTGTGGGCATGCGAACTCATAACAAGCATAGTTTTTTGTTTCAAGCTTGTGTAAACATGAAACCGAATCCAAGCAAAGCGCTCCATGGTTCAAGCTTGTGTAAAAATGAACCCATACCTGATTTACATCTCATGATTGTCATTTATCCACAAAATTCTGGTAGATGAGCCTTGGTTGTTTCATTTCATCACCACCATCTCTTTGGCTGATCATATGCTTTCACTTGGTTGTTTTTCCTTTCTTGAGGAACCATAGCAATGAGTGGTTTTATTAGCCAGCCTCTTGACCATTACATGTTTTGAGCAGTTCCACCATTGTCAGAACCAGTGGCTACCCTTTATACCACTCGTTCCTCTAAGATGAGTCACCTTTAAGCTCTTTTTTGACTCGTAAAATATGAAACGATTTTCGAGTTTTTCCTTTTTGACTCGTTAAATGGAATTAAAAAGGCAGTCCACTTTTAGCTCTTTTCCGACCGTATAAATGTGAAAAGATAGCCGGAATTTTGTCATTTCAAGTTCAATTTTGGTTATGAAATGATGGGTCTCCGATCTCTTTTTTACTTTTTTGGATCAGGACCACTAATTACGAAAAGTACTCCTCGATCGTAATGGTCAAGCGGTTCTCTCGAGTATTGTTTTCTACTTTTTCGGGCTCGAGGGACACAAATTTACGAAAAAGGACCCCCTGGAGTTTTCTTTTCCGTGTCTTTTTCAAACTCTCTAAACATGAAAAAGACTCCGAGTTTTCCCTATGTCGGACTCGTTAAACCCTAAAGAAATTGGACTCATCACCATGACGAGACTCGAGCTTCTCCTCCCTAGAGTTCATTAAACTATCACTAAGTTGGATTTATCCGATGGTCGAACTTATATTACAAGCATATGCTATTCCCTTCAAGCTTGTTTCCAAAAATAATTGGGGTACTCACCAGCAATGGTGGGGAGAAATTTGGAAGTCATCATTGGTTACCTATAGCATCTAGTCACTTTTGAACATCGACACTTTTGCTTCTTGTCGGGTTGGGATATCCATACATCATTATTTGGCCTTCCGGGATTTTGGGTTGCCATTTCGCCTCATTCCATATGATCCACGTTGTCTTCTTCAAACCTCTGATCCCTTGGTACCTGAATGCTACCACCTCCCAGAGTCATGTCGATGACATGTTCAAGAGTATAATCCTTCTGCAGTTCACACCCTTACTTCCTCCTCTAATACTCTATTTCACCATCTACCACTTGTTCCTTATCTTGTGTCATTGATGAGGGAAGCATTAAAGCCCTCCTGCGCTGGATTGTCTCCTATCGACGCCAGCTCATTATCCAGGAGATTGATCTAGATATCCCCTTCGGTACCTTGGAGCTTGCATGCCTCAATGGAAAATTCTTCGCGCCTGACGATAGACTTTCATCATTGGTCTTTGATTGGGTGATTCCACGAGTGTTCAACTTCAGCTCATTTTTCACACTTAGTGGATTGTAATAAATAGTACCTTGAGAGCCATTGGCATTATTGGTGGTTTCTCTCATGCTTGTTAATGGTTTTCATCATTGATAGATAATCAAGTGACTTTCTATCATGCTTGACCTAAGCACATCTGTTCGCATGCTAGAATTTGTACTATGATTGGTTGGGTTTCAAGACCCCGGACTAAGATTACATATGTTCGGGCTGTGTGGATTGGTTCATGATACATATATGACTCTTTTATGGATGGTTGCGACCATTCCTGAGTATTCATGGATGGCTGCAACCATACCTTTGTCATTATATATGGTCTTATCAACTGGGTGGTTGTGTCCATACCACAGACCAAGTTTTATATGTCTTTTGGATGGCTGCGCCCATGGATAGACTACATGTATTTCACTATCAGAGATATCAGTTGTACTTGCGCCTGCAAGTTCTTCCATGTGGTGTTCCAGTTCAGATAGTTTCATAAAGAATTTCACCCCTCCCACTCTCTCGGGCTTCATGCTTTAGGGGGCATCTATTACACAGTAATTTGTCATTGTCCTCATCTCAGTCCCTCTGCTATGTCATGCGTCAAATAAACATGTTCATATCTTCCCACTCATGTAAGAAGATTAAACAAATGCTCTCTGATGCTGAAGATTGACCCTTTTTTACTAAGTGCGTGCATCGTCGCTAGTAAACCCTTAAAATACGCGACGCTTCTCTGTCATGCATTGTATCGTTGCGACGTCACCACTAGTCCCAGATTTGGTGAATTAGTTCAAATAGTCAGCCTTCTAGATGTTTCTAGAGCTGGTTGTTGGGTCAGTTTGGGTCGCCTTTCCACCTCTGGGATGGTGGTTCCACTTCTTGTGCAACCTCCCTTAAGGATAAGCTCCCTCTCCCTCGTTTCATGGAGGCTCCTCCTCCTATAAAATCACTCACCATTGCTATGATCTACTAGTTGCTAGTTTTTAGTTCTTTTGGTTGTGCAGTGCTGTTGTTTCTTTTGATTTTGGTAGATAGCTTTGGTGTGAGTGTGACAAGTGTAGGATTGCTTAATAGTTTGCAAGAGGTTGTGGAGTGCCCTTAACCTTGTATTAAAGCTTGTGAGTGAGAGAGAGATATTGTTATTTGGGAGACCCATATTTGAGAGTGAATGCTTGAAGAAGCATGCTGGCTGGACCCTCTGAGAAGGATTGCAACGTCAAGACTTGTTTGTAAGCTTTGCTTTTGATTTATCATTAATACAATCAATGATGATTTCCTATGTCTTGTATGTAATTTACTTGATAGCTCATGACTTCTTGACTTTATGAGTAAATAGATCATTTTTGTTCTCAGTGATGTGCTCTGTTGCTTTCTTGTGGTGTTTCGGGTTGATTGCTCATTAAGGTGAAGGAAACGGAAGTTGGAGCAGTGCAACGAAACTTCATCAACCTCTGGTTTGAGGTAGGCCTCCAATGATGACTATTTAATGGAATTAATTGTTGTTTTGTCCTTGTTGTGACTGGACCCACTCTAGGGCTAGAGGGGTTGCCTCTGTCTGCACAGGGAACACTTTACTTCTTCACATATGGGGTTGTTACGCCCCTAAGTGACCATTGCACTTGGGTGAGTCGGGCGCGCACGATGGGCGCATTTAACTGATGAGTTGAGGACGAGTCGTCGGGGTGTGTTGGTAGACGAGCTGGGCGGTCACACATAACCGATGAGTGGCGACGAGTGCACGCAACCGACGAGCCAGGTCAACCAACAAGTTGAGGGGCGCACCTACATTAGAGTAAAAATTTGGCTAAGTGTTAGAGAATGTGTGTCAACTCGCCTTATAGGGGAGCGACAAGCTGGGACGCCCCCACCCTTGTTCCAACATATTAATATTGGCTAAGTGTCAAAATAGAGGGTCAGTTGGATAGTGCCACAACCCATCTCCACGGTTGGAAAGTGTATGTATTATAAAGGTGGTTAAGTGGAGAAAGGAATAATCACAAGCCAACAAGCAAGCAAGTCCCACGCATTGGGTAGAGACGAGCAAGCTTGAAGGTGGGATGAGCCTGCGGTGACGGGCGAGAAGACTTAGCGAAAAAAAAAGTTTAAGTTACCACTGGCTGAGGATAGTTGGGTTGCAGAGGGTCAGGTCTTCCCATGGGTATCGCGACCTGGTTGCAGAACAGGTAGCGGGTGGAAGGGCTGAATGGGTAATGAGCACAGGTCGTGGTTGGGTGAGCCAACACAACTGCGGCTCAAGTAGGTGGACAGTTCATGCGACGGGCGGACAGAACGCAGCGCGGTGGTAACAACAGGTTTCAACAGTGTGTAGAAGTTCGGGTAGATCGGGGCGGGGCTGAACGGTGCATCGACTGGGTCGTGTAGGTCGACCGAATGAGCTACACGATATTTTCCTATGTGTTGTAATTTATGAACTCGGTTGAGTTTACTCCCGAGAATTATATAAAAACAAAAATACAATATTATTGTTGATATTATATATTTGTGAAGTGTCTCTTGCATACTTTATGTTGATGAAAGATTATGTGATTCCACAAAATAATATAATGAAAATGTCGAAAGATGAATGTGTTAGGCATAGTCCAGGAAATGACTTAGAAAATAAAATGTTTAGGCATTTGGCTGGTGCTGCACGTAGATCAATTCATGAAAAAAGAATTGGGGGCCTGACATATGGTATTAGAGGAAAACATCAAGATGCAGAGACCATGTATGTATGCAATATGAAGTTTTGGAAAGGAAACCTTGGATTCATAGTTTGGGGTTTCTAGACTTGGAATTTCATGCAAAAACTATCCAAGCATTGGTGGACATGGATGCCACACATAAATTCATGACTACACATTTGGCAAGAGAAGTTGGGCTGCAAATTATTCCATCTAATGTGGAAATCAAGGTAGTGAATTCGAATGCTAGTGTTAGGGTTGGAAAATGATGTTCCAATTCGAATTGGAGACTAGCAATATCGATTGGACTTCGCGGTGATGGAGATGAACGAATTTGACATTATATTGGGGTAGGATTTTATAAAGCGAAATAAGGAAATTATTGTCCCCTTTTGTGCTGAGAATATGTTCATTGGAGGCTCACAAACTTGGAATTTTCCTACTCATAAGCAAAGGAAGGAAGTTAAAGTTCATAATGTTTCTGCACTAAGTTTGGAGAAATCTATGTGAGAGTAAGATGTAGAGACATATGCGACAGTCATCAAGGAGGTTGATAGTGATGATGGAGTGAGGACGCCTGTTCGAACTAATATTTCCAATGTGCTAACCAAATATACAATTTTGATGCCCGATGAGCTACCAAAAACACTTCCACCAAGGCATGGAGTGGACCATAGCATTGAGCTAGAGCCAGGGAAGCAACCTCCGGCAAAAGCTCCTTATCAATTGTCAGGACCGGAATCGGAGGAGTTAAAACAACAGTTGAAGACCTTGACTGATGCAGGTTTCATAAGACCTTCAAGGTCCCCATATGGAGCTCTAGTATTATTCCAACAGAAGAAATATATGAATGAGCTACGTATGTGTTGTGATTATCGTTCTCTTAACAAGAAAATGATAAAGAAAAAGTATCCTTTACCATTAGTTGTGGATTGTTTCAACAAGCTTGCGAAGGCCCGAGTGTTTTCCAAGCTAGACTTGAGGCATGGGTATTATCAGGTGCAGATGGCAGAAGTGTTAGGATATTCTGACACGTAGGAAATAATTAAGTACAACTTGGTCTAGTATAGAGTTAGGTAAAGTGTGTTTCTTTACTATGTACATTTTGTAACTTACAATCTGACGGTCACGATATGTAGTGATCTGACGGTTCATTCTCTCCTCGGTATTACCAACACTTGATCCGTGGCTTAACACCCGATTGGTCCATGATCTCTATTTAAAGAGCATGGAGGTTCATTTGTAGGGTAATCCGTCTATGAGAGAAGCATATGTAAATTTTCATTCTTTTATTAATAAATTGCCTGAAGTAGCCGCGTTGGCTCAGGTCGTGGATTGTTTCCCTCTTTGAGAGTTTTAACCACGTCAAAATACTAGTGTATTGATCTGTGATCTGTTTGTGAGCGGTGTCCTTTGGTGTTCTGTCTGAGGAACTTACCCTGTAAATTCCTACATGGTATCAGAGCTATTTGAGGGCTGCGTCCGTTGGTGATCCAAATCTGAAGCCAGTAGAACTACATCCGACAACCGTTTCCTAGATCTATTGTTTCTGACTGCTTTCGGGCTGAGAGGACTGCTCTGTTGTGTTGGGATCATCTATTCCAGTGAGGAACCCCTTTCGTTTCACGCGAAAAGGTTTCCGGTAGCCCTAGCTACGTCATTTTTAAGATCTGGAGGCATACAATGTTTATTTGCAGTTTATAGTCATTTTCTCTCTGTTTATTTCGGTTTCGGTTTATTTAGCCTTTTTTATTACCGGATCTATACCTTTCATTTCTGTGTATGCTCTTTTCCCTGCAACTCTGTGCGATCTGGGCAAATCAGAAACAGAAAGGACGGATTTTTCTCATGCGTATGCTCTTTTCCGCTGCGCCTTAGTGTGATCTCAGAAAATCAGAAACATTGAGGAAAATATTTATTTTCCGGCTAAAGCTAACTTCGAGCCGCAAGGTTCGTTTTTGAAAAATATTCAGTTTTAGGCTAAAGCTAATTTCGAGCCGCAAGGTTCATTTTTTTTTGTATGTCCATGTTGGGTTTTGTGTTTTTTGTTTTGTAGGGAAAAAGAGCTTTCTCAAAGCAAGCACGCAACCCAAATCATCAACCACCTCCCCCCCCTCTCTCTCTCTCTCAAACTTTTTGTATAGCTCACTTGGTGCAAAGCTAATTTATGAGAGTAGAAGTCTTGGGTTCAAGTCTCCATTTTGTGGGGGAGGATTTTTCATTTCCGCACATTCCCGCACTTCGTCGGCAACTTCATCAAATTTTCTTCGAAAAGCCATAACTTCTTCATCCGGAAGACGTTTTCAGAACCGTTTTTTTTTAAACAGCCTAATTTTTCAAGATCTTTCCATTGAAACACTTAGTTTCAACATCTATAGATTCATTTTTTTAAATGGAAAGTCCATGCCAAGTTATTCTTGACAGCACCAACTACTTCCAATGGTGGTCCTACATTGTGGATTTACCTAGAAGTAAAGGTCTTTACAGAATAGCCATAGGCCAAGAGACCAAACCGAAAGATGAAGACAAGGCAACTAAATGGGAAAATAGGCAAGACCAAGAATGTGGGTTGATAGGGATGTCTATTTCTCCAGATCTTAGATTCCATATTGCAGAACATGATACTCCTGATGAAGCAATGAAACAGATTAATAAAGTCTTTGGAATTAAAAATGAACTTAAAGCCCATCAACTTGAAAATGAATTGCTTACATTGGACCCCAATAATTTTTCTTGCATTGAAGATTTTTTGTCCAAGCTCAAGACCCTTAGACTTCTCTTGGAAGGTGTTAAGGTTAAGAAAGAATATAGTAGCCTTATCTACTTCATTCTTACTAAGTTGGGACCAGCCTATTCTATGTTTGTTTCCACCTTCCATTCTACAAGAGAAGCCTTCATTTCTAAAGGACAAACCTACAAGTCCCCTTCCTTTGATTCCTTTTGTGATTCTTTAATAAGAGAACAAGAAAAACTCTTACACCTTGGTCTTCTTCATCTTGGAAACTCTTCTAAGAAAGCATTAGCCGCCCAGTAGCAACCAAATCCAAAGAATCCTAAGAAGTTGTATCCTAAAAAGAATGGTCCTAAACCAAACAAGGGTCCTAAGCAATTTCAGCCTCAAAATGAAAAATCATTTCAACAAAATGATAAGACAAATAAAAACAAAGCGAAGAAGACTGATAGACATTGCAACATTTTTCATCGAGTGGCCACTTATAATCCAAATGCTTTAAGAAGATGGAAGCCTTAAAAGCAGAAATGAAGAAGCATAACATCCATTTGGAGAAATCTTCAACTTCAACTTCATCTTTAGGAATGGCACTTTCTGCATGTGATTGTCAAGCATCTCGGTCTGGCTATGCACTAAATGTATCTTCGTCTTCTCATTCTCATGAGTGGCTCATTGATTCTGGAGCTTCTTATCACATGGCCAAAAACAAATCCATGTTTTCTTCTTTAAATGATTGTAACACCAAAAATACATATGTTGGTGATGATAGATCTCTTAGTGTTGTAGGGACTGGAACTGTTCATCTAGACAATGGTCAATTTAATGATGTATTATGTGTTCCAACCTTATCCTGCAACCTTCTATCTTTATATCAGATAACCCATTTAGGTGAAGGTAAAATCGTTGAATTTTCACCTCACGATGTTGTAATTAAGGACCTAAGAGATCCTATACAGATTTTAGCTACTGGCATTGCTGATGATTCTAAAAGGTTGTATAAGTTTCACAACTTTGGGTCATCAAATCTTCCCTCAGTATTTGTTGCTCATAATGATGAAGTGAGCAAACTTTGGCATGAGTGATTTGGTCACTTAAACTATCGCTCTCTTCAGAATCTATGTAAAGAAAATATTGTGACAGGTCTTCCAATGGTATCTTGCAGAGATGGTGTTTGTTCCCGATGTATACTTGGAAAACATCATCGTGACAGTTTTGAAAAACGTGCCTCTTGGCACGCCTCAGCCCCTTTACAGCTCGTGCATAGTGATTTATGTGGTCCACTTCCAGTTGCTTCATTCTCTGGCTACAAGTATTTCTTAACCTTCATTGATGATTTCTCCAGACGCACTTGGGTATACTTCTTAAAACTCAAGAGTGAAGTATTTAACATGTTCTTGGCCTTTAAGGCCTTTGTTGAAAAACAATTTGGACATCAAATTCTTAAGCTAAGATCTGATAATGGCGGAGAATATGTTAAAAACACATTCATCAACTTTGCATTGAGAATGGAATTCAAATGCAACATACTGTTCCATATACTCCACAACAAAATGGTGTAGCTGAAAGGAAGAATCGCACCTTAAAGGAAATGGCTAATTGTATGCTTCAATCTAAATGACTTAGTCTTAATTATTGGGCAGAAGCAATTAACTATGCAAATTATATAATAAATCACACTCCTACTAAGGTTTTAAAGAATATCACTCCAGAAGAAGCATGGAGCTCAATCAAACCAAATGTAAGTCACTTTTGTGTTTTTGGAAGTGAAGCATGGGCCCATATTCCATGTGAGAAACATAAAGCTTTAGAACCTAAGAGTGAAAAATGTATTTTTGTTGGATATTCTAAAGATGTCAAAGGATATAGAATTATTCCACTTAATTCCAAAAATGTTATCATTAGAAGAGATGTAAAGTTTACTGAAAATATATCGGCTTGCGAGCCTAGTTCGGCGGATGTGCCACCTCTCCCTATCTCTTCTACTTTTGAAAATATTTCTTCTTCAGATGATGAAAGCGAGTATGAAAATCCTCCCCCACCTTCTTAGGATCCTCCTTCAGCTCCACAGCTTCCAAAATGGGTCCGTGCTACTTGGGATGCAGCAGGTGATCTGTCGGTGATCCTACAGATCAGCGACGTACACGTTCTCAGTTTGAGAGAGCCTCTTCTTTACTGGCTCAAGCTTCAGTGAATTATGATCCTGACACCTTTGCAGAAGATTGAGGCCATCCAGATTGGGAAGCAGCTATGAATGAAGAATATCATTCATTATTGGCAAATGATACATGGGATCTTGTTCCTCTACCAAAGGGATGAAAACTTGTTAGATGCAAATGGGTTTACAGAACCAAGTATGGACCAGATGGGAAAGTTGATAAACATAAAGCTCGTCTTGTTGCTAATGGTTTTTCACAAGTTGAAGGCATTGACTACACTAAAACCTTCTCCCCTGTTGCCAAAATGAACTCTATCCGCCTTGTTCTTTCCCTTGCTGCTTCTTTCAAATGGGAATTCCATCAGATGGATGTTAAATCAGCCTTCTTGCATGGGGACTTGCATGAAGAAATCTATATGGAACAACCTGTTGGCTTTATACAAACATACTCCAGCCTTGTATGTCGGCTTAAGAAATCCCTTTATGGTCTCAAGCAAGCTCCTCGAGCTTGGTATTCCAAAATGGATAACTTTCTTTTAGAATCTGGCTTCTCTAAGTGTCATTCTGACAATACTGTCTACACCAAGAAAGTGGGCAAGTCTATTATCATTCTTGTTCTCTATGTTGATGATCTTATCCTAACTGGTAGTGATCCCAACCTTATAAACCTTGTGAAGTCTAGCCTTAAAAGGAAGTTTGAAATGATAGACTTAGGACACTTACATTATTTTCTCGGTCTTCAAGTCTTGCAATCCAAGGAAGGTATTTCCATTTCTCAGTCCAAGTATGCATGTGATATTCTACGCCATTTTCACATGGAAGACTGTAAGCCAGCCCCTTCTCCCTTTCAGTCTGGAGTCAAACTTTCAGTCACTTGTACTTCTCCTGAAGTTGATGCTACCTTATACCGTCAACTTGTAGGAAAACGTTTGTATCTAACCCATACGTGTCCTGACCTTTCCTTTTCCGTTGGCCTTGTTACTCGGTTTATGAAAAACCCACATGAAAGTCATTGGAAAGTAGCTAAAAGAATACTTCGTTATGTTCGAGGTACAGTTCAGTTTGGGATTCATTATAGTGCCAAAGCAACTCCTCTATTGGTTGGTTTCACTGATTCCAATTGGGCTGGTGACCCTGATGATCGGAAGTCTACTGCAAGTTATGTGTTCACTCTTGGTTTAGGACCTATTACATGGGCTTGCAAGAAACAAGATGCCATTTCTCTTTCTTCAGCAGAAGTAAAGTATCGTGGTGCCATAGAAGCTAGTAAGGAAGCCTTGTGGCTTCGTCAGATCCTGTCAGAGTTTGGCTTTCAGTTGCAGCATCCGACTACACTTTGGTGTGATAATCAAAGTGCCATTCAGCTATGCAAAGATCCAGTCCAACATCAGCGCAACAAACACTTTGAACTACACATGCACTTCATCAGAAAGCTCATTCATGACCATGTCCTTGAAGTGCAATATTGTTCAAAAAATGATCAAGTTGCAGACATCTTTACAAAGGCTCTCATAGAGGCGAAGTTCACTAAACTTCGATTTATGGTTGGAGTTCAGGAAGTTGTCACTAAGGGGGGATAGGCTCTAGTGCCTCCTTCCTTCTCCTATTGTGTCATATTTGTAAATCCTTCAATCCTATCCCAAGTTGTTCTTAAGGGGCGATGTTAGGATATTCCGACACATAGCAAATAGTTAAGTACAACTTGGTCTAGTATAGAGTTAGGTAAAGTGTGTTTCTTTACTATGTACATTTTGTAACTTACAATCCGACGGTCACGATATGTAGTGATCCGATGGTTCATTCTCTCCTCGGTATTACCGACACTTGATCCGTGGCTTAACACCCGATTGGTCCATGATCTCTATTTAAAGAACATGGAGGGTCATTTGTAGGGTAATCCGTCTATGAGAGAAGCATATGTAAATTTTCATTCTTTTATTAATAAATTGCCTGAAGTGGCCGCGTTGGCTCAGGCCGTGGACTGTTTCCCTCTTTGAGGGTTTTAACCACGTCAAAACACTGGTGTATTGTTTTGTGATCTGTTTGTGAGCGGTGTCCTTTGTTGTTCTGTCTGAGGAACTTACCCTATAAATTCCTACAAGAAGGAGGTGAGAGGAAGACTAGGATTGTGACAAGGTATGGAAGTTTTGAATTCCTTGTTATGCCATTCGGGTTGTGCAATGGTCTTGCCACATTTTGCACTTTTGTTATAGCACCATTTATCACCCTTGGTATTTGTGATGCTTAGTTTATGGCCTAGGGCAACCCTTCCTTCTAGACTTGGTCCAAATATATTAAAAACAATGTTTTATTCCCTATACGCTACTTTGCCCTGAGTTAAAAGCGTTTACACGTGGGTCAGTCAATACCCAACAAGCATATATGTGTTAAAACACTTAAAAAAATTAAATTTCCTTAATTATGGGTGGATTTCATGGGTTTTACTTATCGATTACCTCCTATTGCCCGTGGCACAATTGTTTCCCAACTAAAAAACTAATTGGGAGAAGTATAAATAGAATTCTATGGGATGGCCTTAAGGAGGAGAAGAGATAGAGTTATTATACTGAGATTATCCCTGACTGAGTCTGATGAATCCCTATGCCTCGTGCACTTCCCCAAGCTTCAAGAAACCCTTGTTTCCTTGATTATAGATATTCTCCCTCTTGCTTGAGATATCATG
The DNA here is from genome assembly GCA_031772625.1 of Pinus tabuliformis. NCBI lineage: Eukaryota > Viridiplantae > Streptophyta > Pinopsida > Pinales > Pinaceae > Pinus > Pinus tabuliformis. The sequence goes on along the minus strand of CM062815.1, from coordinate 1,091,234,102 downwards.
GTGTTGGTTATGGAAGAAGATTGTTGAAGGCTGGGATAGGGCGAATCCGGAGGACAGTTCTGCTTGGAGCTGGAAGAAGAAGACTCAGATGAATTCTCTCCATGTTATTTATAGCTTACTGCAATAAAACAAATGTTGTCTTGTTTCAAAAAATAACTTTGTTTATGCATCAAATTGTGTTGTAATTCATGTATGAATGTTGTTTTGATGTATAAGGGATCATTATCTTATATGATATAAAGTCAAATTTTGTGAATATGCTTTACTTCTATATTGCTATGTATGTTTGAATTGAATGATTTTTAGGTCTGAAGAACATCGGGAGTTGCAGAGGGTCTGAACCCTGTGGGACCTACTCGAATGAAGGAAATCTAGGTACAGTCGCTCTCACATAGTTTGTTTATATAGGCATTTTTCTTGAGTTGTATGAGTGTTTCTTGTTGTAGTCTGCTTCTGCTCTGTTGGGGTTCTAATCCAAGGCCCTAGGGTACTTATTCCCGTAACAACTTTGATGAATGATACTGCATCCATCTTTGGATTCGTTCATAGTAGTATACTTGGACGATATTGTGATATACAATGATAACATGGAGGATCATAAGAAACACTTGGCTTTGGTGTTTGAGGCACTGAAGAAGAATCAATTGTACTTAAAGAAGTCGAAGTGTATGTTTTCCTAGACCGATATTATGTTCCTTGGACACATTGTAGGCCAAGGGCACATACAAATGGAGCTGAGCAGAGTGAAGGCGATAGAGGATTGGGCCGAACCAAAGAATTCCCATGATATGAGGCTGTTTTTGGGGATGACCAACTACCAGCGGAAGTTTGTAGAAGGGTATTCCAAAGTGACCTCATCACTGATAGACCTTTTGAAGAAGGATAATCAATGGAATTGGATGGAGAAGTGTCATACAATGTTTGAAGATTTAAAGAAGAGGATGGTTACAAGACCAATACTGAAGTTACCTGACTTTGAGAGACCGTTTGAGGTACACACAGATGCTTCATATTTTGTGATAAGGGGAGTTATTATGTAGGAGGGCGTCTAGTGGCGTATGAGAGTTGGAAGTTGCAAGACAAGGAACAGAGGTATTCCGTTCATGAGAAGGAGATTACTGCGATCATCCATTGTTTACAGGTATGGAGGCATTACTTATTTGGGAAACTTTTTATTGTCAAGACTAAAAATGTTGTAGCAAGTTATTTTGTATCACAACCGAAGCTGCCAATGAAGCAAGCTTGTTAGCAAGACTTTTTGATAGAGTTTGACATGACTATTGAGTACAGACCATGTAGACTTAATGCAGTTGCAGATGCCCTCAACAGGAAGAGACAATTAGATGCACTTGAGGAGGAAGAAGACCAGGAAGCACAAAGTAGGATTTGGGTACAGATGACCGATGAGATGAATAATAAGCTTCAGGCAATCATTGAGACTAATACTCAAGCACAGAGTATTGTGAAGCAAGTAAAGGAGGGGAAGTCATGAAGGTTCTTTCTACGAGATGGAATCTTATTCTTTGGGAACCAACTTTACATTCCGAAGTCATCAGGGCTCAAAAGACACCTTTTGAAGGAGTGCCACGTTTCTCCATGGGATGGCCACCCAGGGCAGCGTCATTCTTCGGCATTGTTGGAGAGAGGATTCTTTTGGTAGGAGATGTGGGAGGATGTAGAGGAGTATGTGCATACATGCATTATTTGTCCGTGGGACAAATCTGATAACAAGAGACAGGGAGGATTGTTGCAACCTTTACAATTCCAGAGAGACCATGGATGAGTGTTTTGATGGACTTCATTACTCAGATACCACAGGTTTAGAGGTATAATGGAATTATGGTCATGATCGATCATTTTTCCATGTATGTCGTCTTCATTCTGATGAAGATACCTTGTGGAGCTGAGAAAACTGTAGGGTTATTCTTTAAGAACATTGTGAAGTATTGGGGAATGCCATTGAGTATTGTATCGGACCAAGATCCATGATTCATAGGCAGATTTTGGACCACTTTGTTCTAGTTGATTTGGACAGAGTTGTTCATGAGTTCAATTTACCATCCGTAGATAGATGGATAGACTGAGAGAATTAACACATTGATAGAGGACTACTTGAGACATTATGTGATGGCTGATCAGAAGAATTGGCTTGGACTCTTAGATGTAGCGCAGTTTAGCTATAACATGCAGAAGAGTTCCGCAACCGGCTATAGTCCATTTGAGTTGGTAAATGGATAGATGCTAGTTTCTCCTCACACCGTATTATCGAGAGTTTTCTTAAGGAGTCCACATGCGAAGATATTTATGATAGCATGGGAGGATACCTTGGAGTTAGCATGGGTGCACTTGCATGAAGTTGCAAGGAAGATGAAGAAATGGGCGAATAAGTATAGACGAGACGTACACTTCAGTGTTGGGGATATGGATTTTCTCAGGATTATAGGGGATCAGTTTTAGCCACCGAAAGGGACTGTGAGATCTTTGATGAGGAAGTATGAGGGGCCATCCTAGGTGAAGAAGAGAGTGGGAGAAGTTGCATATGAGTTGGAGCGTCCAAACCACATGCGTTCGAAACATCCTGTTTTCCATATGATTCAGTTGAAGAAGTGTCGAATTGATGTACACCATCCAGACAAGACATAACCATTGAGGGGACCAGCCATGATTGTTGACAGACCGAACCTTGTTTGGGAAAAGATCATGGATCTTCGAACAACGGGACTTGGGAGTAACATGCGACGAGAATTATTCATTAGATGGAAGGATGCACCAGAGGAGAGTAGCTAGGAGATGGAGGATTCATTGTAGAGATGGAGGAAGGATATTACAAAGTACGACGAGAAGTTGAGAAGAGTATATGGATGCTTAGGATGACAATGACTTCTGGTGGGGGAAGATGTCACGCCCCTGAGTCATCATCGCACTTGGGCGAGTCAGGCGCACACGATGGATGCGTTTAATCGACAAGTTGAGGACGATTCGTCAGGGCGCATTGGTGGACGAGTTGGGTGGTCGCACATAACCGACGAGTCGCGACAAGCGCGCCCAACCGACGAGTCGAGTCAACCAATGAGTTGAGGGGCGCGTCTACACCAGAGACAAAATTTGGCTAAGTGTTGGAGAGCATGAGTCAACTTTCCTTATAGGGGAGCAACGAGCTAGGGCACCCCCACCCTTGGGACGACATACTAAAATTGGCTAAGTGTCAAAATGGAGGGTCGGTTGGATAGTGCCCCGACCCATATCCACAGTTGGCAGGTGTATATATTTGCAAGGGGGTGAAGTGGAAAAAGCAATCATCGCAAGAAAACAAGTCCCACCTATTGGGTAGAGACGAGCGAGCTTGAAGGTGGGATGAGTCCACGATGACAGGCGAGAAGACTTAGTGAAAAACAGATTTTGGGTTACTGCAGGTTGATGACAGTTGGGTCGTATAGGGGCGGGTCTACTCGCGGGTATAGCAATTGGGTTGCATAACGGGTAGCGGGTGGAAGAGCAGAACGGGTAATGGTCGGAAGTCGTTTTTGGGCGATCCAACACGATCACGGCTTGGGTACGTGGACAGTTCACGCGACGAGCAGACATAACTCAACACAACGGTAACATCAAGTTGCGACAACGTGTAGAAGTTTGGGTAGACCGAGGCGGGGTTGAACGGTGCAGTGGCCGGGTTGTGCAAGTCGACCGGCCAAGCTGAACGATATTTGCCTATGTGTTGTAATTTATGAACTCGATTGAGTTTACTCTCGAGAATTGTATAAAAACAGAAATACAATATTATTGTTGATATTATATACTTGTGAAGTGTCTCTTGCATACTTTATGTTGATGAAAGATTATGTTTATTCTGCAAACTAATATAATGAAATTTCTAAAGATGAATGTGTTAGGTGTAGTCCGGGAAATGACTTAGAAAATAAAATGTTTAGGCATTTGGCCGGTGCTGCACGTAGACCAATTCATGAAAAAAGAATTGAGGGCGTGACAGGGATGATATTGCAATCGCAATGGAGTTGGCGGAGGGGTCTCTGCCTTATGGAACTTTTGTAATGCGGGAAAGTGGTGAGTCAGATTTATAAAGATTTTGACCTTCGAGAATTAAAAAAAAAAATACTTTGATTATTTAAATAACCCATTATTATTTAATACTTAAGGTATTTTGAAGCCTAAGTATAGTTTTGGTCTCAGGGGATATTTTAAAATTTGGTTTTTGGATAATCAAGGTTTAATACCTGGGTTTTTATTAAAAAGTCTAAATATTAAACTTTGGTTATGGGTTTTTATTAACAATTTTTATGTTGGTTTTCTATTTTTTAATTTTAATTTTTTTAAATAAATAAAATCAAAAATTTTTCTAAAATTAAAAGGTCCATATCGTAATATAATAAATTTCATAAGAAATTTAGAATATATTAAAATGGGGGTTTTGAACAGTACAAAACAATATTAAGTGTCATTAATATAATTTTAAGATGTTAATATTAATCCAAAATAATGTTATAATGTGTAAATAAAACTTATTTATTTGAAATAACTTTTCGGTGATTTAGAATGTGGTAGACTTCCAATAAAATCTATAAAGTTTATATTATTAAAATATTTTTTATATTAAAAGAAATTCAATAGTTTAAAAGGTGGTAGATTTCTATTATTATTTAAAAAATATAAATTTTGTATTATTAATAAATTATATATAGTTTAAAAAGTGGTAGACTTTCATAATTATTTAAAATCTATAAATTCTATATTATTAATATGAACTAGGAACATATGAACTAGTACAGAAAAGTATTTGAACACACTCTCTCTAGTCATCTTGATCATTTGTTCATGCATATTTTCAGCTAGAAATTGGTGTAGTTATACATGAATGTTGGCTTGTGTTTTTTTTGGAGAAGATGGATAGATAACCTAGAATAGGTTCATCTACCCATTGGTCTGTCTGATAACCTAACATGTAAGAAATTAGGGAGATGATTTGTTTGCCTCTCTCTAGGAGCATAGAGGTTGGATATTGAGGATTCTTTTTTGGAAGCTCAGCATCTTCTCGAAGAAAGATTTCGAAAATTTGAGCTCTTTGGGGGAAAGTAAGTTTATGATGTAAATCCATGAGGACAACAACAAAAAAATGGCTAAGGGAGTCATTCTCGGGAATTAAAAACATTTTTTTTATGGTTTTAGGTGTAATAGAGATTAGAATGTCTCCATTATGGGCCACAATGGTTATTTGGAGGGGATTATACCTAGCCTAACACCACATGACCAAATCAAGGAATAAGTGGGTTTGAGGGAACATAAACATGGGCAACAAGGATTCCCACAGATTAATCTCGTCCTATGAATCCTGGTAAGTTTGTTTTAGCCAGTGGTGTAATTCGAAAAAGGTCGAATTCACACTTTGTATCAGTGATTTTGAAGAACTGGTCTGCTAAGGGGATATGGTCAAGCTCTAGGGTATCAAAAATTTTAGGATTTTCTTGAGTCAGGGTTTTGCTGCCAGAGGGCTGGTCATTTCTCTTTGGTGCCATATTCTGATAAAACAAAGAGGACGAGTAACAGGATATTGATAGGATAGATACCTGAATCAAAGGATAGTCTTTGTAGACACAGGTGAGCCTGGTATCTGTTTGAAAAAGTAAGCGTAGTTGGTAACAGAGTTTTACCAGAGCCGATATTTAAAACCTGTAATTTCAAACAATAGCGATGAAGTCAGGGGAATTGCGCAAAAGGAATGGAGGGTTTATTTATAACTGCAAATCAATTACCATTAGGATTAAACTGTTACCAAATGGGATTTAGGAGCATTGATTGAAAATGAAAGCCTGGTAACGGACATGAGTGTAGCGGGAAAATGATAACGAGAATGTAGCAACGGGTATGGACAAGTGGCTGAATATGATTAGCGAAGGGAATGCACAGGAAGTGATGTGATAACCGTTGGCGGGATGACGTGTTAACGTGAGCAAGATGAGCAGATTTCAAATGGGGGGGCTAGTGGTAAGCAATATTGAGTGGGGGGTTGTGAAGCTGCAAGGGGATGACACGTCGCAAGGGGCCCGCCGAAAGGATACCACTTTTCAGACTCCCCGCCCCCTTGTCGTTAACGCAAAATGGGGGAAGAGGATGCAAATGATTTCCTCGTCGTTGATCTGGGCAGGGAAAATGATCACCATTGAAAACAAGTCGCTCAATAGTGCTTGGCGACAATAAACATTTTTCATTTTGTGACTTTGGAATAAAATCATTTCATAACTTTATTACATATAATTAATCACCCTTAAAAAAGCGGTTAACTTCTAATTAAAGAAGAATTAATTTATTGAATAGGCACATTTGATCTAGCGGTCATTTTATATTTCCTAATTCTATCCTAACCCTACTCTAGTATATATTTGTATTTGGCCAAGTTTTGAGTATATGTGGTCAATTTTTCTTCCTATTCTATCTTATCTAATTCATGTTCAACCAAGATTAAACAATTTGGTGAACTTATTCTTTAATCTAGAGACAAAAATTTAAATGATTTGATCATGGTTAAACTATATGATTCAAACCAGAATATTAGGTTGTGGCATTTAAACAAGCTGCACACAAAAACCCAAATTTATTTCTAATGCAAATATTATCACTTTCTAGTGGCATTTAAATTTGCTCACTTATACAAAAAAAAATTTCTTTTTTTTTTTTATGGAGTTTCTTTTCATCATTTTTTATTGCATTTTCATTTTTTTATTTTATTTTTTTATACTCTCTTTTTGTAAAAAAAACTAATTTATCAAAACCAAATATGTTACAACATGTTATGTTTTTTGGAGAGTTTTGTTTGGCATATTTTCTTGTCTAATTTGTCGAGAATTCAGTAGGAATTTACTAGAATCATAAATTTAAATTATAAACTCTCCAAAATTCTAGTATCCAATTTTTTTTTAAAAATATTCAACCCATATATAAAATCAAAAAATCATTTTACGCAATAAAATTAAAATAGAGAAAAAAAATCATCAAATTTTAACCAAAACTTCAAAATATAACATATTTAAGTCATACCTAATATATATTTTCTACACATGTTTTGATTTACACAGTTTGACAGAGATTTTCCAAAAATAAATATTTCACTAAAGAGAGACAAATTAATAACATTAACGCATTAATATTATCAAAGGTTTAATGAGATGGACACCTATTTTTTCTAATATCAAAGTAAGAGATTGTACAAGGAATTTCCATCCTAACGACACTCGTTAAATACATCTCTATAACAATTAATTAGGATGTAATTTGGTCTATTTCGAGGGTACCCATCATTTTCAACTATTGTTTTGCCAATAAAATGGAGTATCGAGAATGTGGAATGTAAAATGTTTAATTATTAAGTTTAAGAATCTAGACCTAAAATATTATTTACTGCGAAATTTAATAAGTTTTATTTCCCTTAAAAAGACAAAAATAAATAAATAAATTAATGTTCGATATAAAATATATTATTGGTGGAATGTTTTGATCACGTTAATGCCCAACATTATCCTATTGGATGGATGATATAAGGTCTACCTTTTTCCGCTATGGACAAAATAATTGGGATGCCCATCTAAGGCATGCATATATTTGGTAATGTCACGCTGTCGAATACATGTTTTTGGTAATGTCAAAGGGTATGGGTTTATACGATATCATAATTTTTAATTTCATGTGGCGTGGCAACTTATATTTCCTTTTTTCAAATCACTTTCAAAGTTTTCGATTTTGAAGAGACGAGTTATATATGTGTAAGTTTTATGGAAAAGTTTTAGGTGAGAGGTTATTGGGAGGTTGTATTTTTGTTTTAATGCATTTAGGTTTGATTAAGTTTCCTATTAAAATAAAATAATCAATTTTTATATTGAATTATTAAAATTTTAAATAATAATTTAATTAATATATTTTTTTAAATGAATCATATTAATTGGTTTGAAATATCAATTAAATTGTAATTAGATGATTAATTTGAAAAACTTATATTTACATTATGGATCATAAAAGTCTTAGATTTAACAATATTAATTTTTTAAATAATAATTTAATTAATACAAATTTTAAAATATATAATCTTTTAGGGAAGAGGTATAATATTTTATTTTGAAGAATATAAGTACATTTGAGGTTTAAAATATATTTCCAATAATGTTGCTAAAGCCTATGCTTTATATTAGGGTTTGAAAATAATTGTGAATATGGAATGAGGTGATTGTTTTTGGTGATTCTTTGAATATAATTCACCATTTATATTAAAGATCTCTCTCCACATATATAAAGTTAAGTCAGATTTTCAAATGGATTTATCAATTGTATCAGTCTATCCCTAAGAAGAAACGTCTCCGTGTTCTCATATCAAATCACTCCAAGGTTTATCACATGACTAATTTGTGGTTAAGAGTAATTTAAGGTGAACTTTGGTGGTAGGGAAAAAAGGGGCATGTCCCCCTTCCTTAATAGTTAATAAAGAGATTCAAAAATCAAAATTGAGGAATATTTTCTTGTGGTTTAATGTGACATTTTGATACTTTGTAAATTTTTATTTTTATTAAATCAATATTAGATAATGTACAAATGAAATATTACAAATTTTAAAAAAAATTGGTCAAAAATTTCAAAATCAAAATTCTATAAATAATCATTTATACAAATTATATTAGAACGATATCTAATATTTTCAACTTAATTATATATTTAAACTATAACTTTATATTTTTAACATAATAACTATTCTCAAATCTAATTTAATATATATAGGGACTTACCCTGACCTACATACAATTGATTTAAAATATATATATAGAGAGACTTACTCCGCCCTAAATACAACTGGTTGATATAGGGGAAAAGTTGATACATAATTCCTTTAATATAAGGAGACGTGAGTATGCAAATCACTTACGTCCTTGGGGGCAAAGACAATGTTTCATTGACTTCCCTTAGCAAACCTGTTCCCTTCCAAGACTACCTACTCTATTAAATACTTAAATGAAAAATCCAAATCCAAATGTCGACACTTCCTCACCCCACGACACTAATAAAACTCCAGTATAATTTAATTTTGATATGGGTTTAACACCAAGGTCATTATCCCCCTCTTTACGCTCGAGATCCATTAAATCAACAGTTTTGCACCAGCTTTGAAATTAATTTGGCCAATATCATGTCAAGAACGTAGACAAAAATTAAATTGTCTTTGAAATTAATTTGGCCAATATCATGTCAAGAACGTAGACAAAAATTAAATTGTCTTTGAAATTAATTTGGCCAATATCATGTCAAGAACGTAGACAAAAATTAAATTGTCATTCAACCATAGTGACGTTGTCTGTGATCATCGCAGACCCCACGCTGGACGGACGAAACTCGCATTAGATTTTTCGGCGTGGGAAGCATGCGCCCAACTTATCTCGATTGCAGGTTATTTGGGCTTGCCCACGTGGCCAGCATGGCCTTTTCCGTCTCTGTTTTCATCCGTTATCCATCCCACCATGATGGAATTTGAGGGCAATTCTTATTTCTATTACTATCAGTTCATAAATGCGTCTATACATGCGCTCTCGATACCTGATATAACACGCTGTTATTTTTTTTTATCTAGCCATCATCGCGCGTGTGTTATATCGAAAGCGCATATATGGGCGCATTTATGGACTGATAGAGGTGAAAATAGGAATTGCCGAATTTGAAGGGTAAATTACTTGTCATGTGGTTATTTGTTCATTAAATATGGTTCAAAAATTTGTAAAAATGTCAAAATATTTCTTTAAAATTGTGAAGACAGGTTAGGGAGATGTAAAAACTGTGAAATTTAAAGGGCGAGTCTATTTTGAAATTCCAATCTTGCATCCCACCACTATAGTGGGAAAACTTTGCGATTGAGAACACCTGCCGCCGTGTGCCTTTTCAATGTACCTCCCACAATATTACCATATAAGACAATTTTCCATTGAGAACCCCTGCGGTCGTGTGTCTTTTCAATGTACCTCCCACAGTATGTAGGACAAGGGCTAGAAACTTATTTTGAAAGATTTTGTTATATCTTTTTTTTGTTCTTCCCCATGCGGGCCTTATTTGCAGAGTTGTTTACAGAGGCGGAGGAATTGCCCGAATAGCCAAAATTGGTCGGAATCTGGGCAAAAAAATTTCAAAATATCTTGCAGTAGTAGTGTTTGAATCATGTTTTTGATGGTGGAAATGGATTCAACACCATCAAAAACTTCTAGGGCACCTAAAATATTGAAGTTTGACAGCGATAACTTGGATTCATAAAAATTCCGATTACGATTTTAACAAAATATGGCCGGAATTTCCATGATTTTCAGGGCAAAAAAGCAATCTCATTATACTACGGCCTTATTTGCTATGTTATCCAGTGATAAAGGGGCTGGGCAGTATATGCTCATGGTTGAATAATGTACTTGTTTCGATTTGACGGTGGGCATACACTGCCCCGCACATTTATGACTCGATAACATAGGAAATCCAGTGATAAAGGGGCGACACAGTATATGCTCATCGTTGAATAATGTACTTGTTTCGATTTGATGATGGGCATATACTGCCCCGCACATTTATGACTCGATAACATAAAAAATAAAGCTCGCCATGTTATCTAATAATAAATGTGCCAGGTAATATAATATATGCCCACCTCAAATAATGTACTATGGTGAGCATATACTGCACCTCACATTTATGACTGGATAGAATAGCAAATAACACAGGCCAAGCGCTATGCCTTGACTGAAAAGTTTTTAAGACATTGCAGGTTGGATGGCCATGCATATGCCCCATCCCACAAAGAGACATATCTTAATGAGCCTTAAGTTGTTGGCATGTGCGTATAACGTTTTCCCAGCATTCAAACTAGCTGTTGGCACGTGCGTATAACATTTTTCCAGCAATCAAACTCGCTGTTGACACGTGCGTATAGCGTTTTTCCAGTAATCAAACTATGGATGCAAGGGTTAAATTTGACGCTCGTATACCAGTGTTTGGCCTTTTTACACGTAAAATACTTTCTAGTTCCAAATCTCCACGTCATTTGTAACTTGCCAACAATTTTTAAAAACGTCAATATGACGGGCATACTAAAAAACGAAAAGTTATATATATATATATATATATATATATATATATATATATATATATATATATATATATATATATATAAAACATTAACTGGCAGAATTCCCCGCATTCGTTAAAGACACAGGGTAGACCAAAGCTACACTCGTCACTACGGGAACTTATAACCTTACCGATTCTCTTGACCCATAGCCGCTTGTCTTCTCCTTACTAGTTGAGTCTTCGTTGAGGACCGGCAGGGTGCGTAAGCACGCTCGACTAATAAGGCCACCATCGGCTCGACTGATAAGGACCCTTTAGGGGGCTCGACTGATAAGGATGCGTAAGCAGGCTCGACTGTATATATATATATATATATATATATATATATATATATAACCTTGAGTAGAATGGAGAGTGAATCATTGTGAATCGTGATTCATTAACATTATTAATATCTTATTTAATAATCCTTGGATCCGTTACCCGTATTTCAATTTCGCAAGTGACAACTATCTGGATTCTGAACTAATTCATAAAAATGTCAACTTCCAATTTCCAAGAGGTAAATGGTATAATAATTAATTCCCAGCTACCCACTGCCCAGTTATGTTACGAATTTATGGTGATTCGCTTGCAAGTTGCAACTTCCAATTCGTGTCAAATTCCAATCAACTGTAATATGTAAGTTATTCATTGTTGAATGTGGTGAGGAGCAGGGGCATAAGAAAAACTCTGCAAAGTCTGGAACTTCGAATGCTACAGAACCTAGAACTTAGCCGACAAAGTAACTAGTGAGTGATAGCCATAGACAGTGTTTCACACTACTTATATTTGAGAGAGATGCTCTGCTCTATTCATTTTTCTATGCATGCTTGCTAGATATATCTATTCGTTTTTCTATGCATGCTTGCTAGATATCTCTCTGAGGAAGTAGTGTTTTGCTTTTTTTAATTTTTAATAAATTGAATTTTTCTCTATCTTTACTTGGCTTTGTGTATTTTGATTGTGGTTTTATTATTATGTGATGGGTGTGTTATATTTATCACAACATTGATAGAGAAATAAACCCTAGAGCCTGGCCATCTAAAAAAATATATATGAATGCTTCGATAATAATTTCTTCCTATCATCTTTACCCTCACGCCTAGCTTTAAGGACTTCCGGCTCAGATTGATGAAAATGGATATATATGGGCCATGATTGAAATGGACGAGGAAGTAAGGTTACTCTGGAATCCTTATCAAGATCGATGGTCAGTTAAGGATGGGGTTCATTCAGTGGTCGTGCCATGGTCACGAAATCATAGGTTGTAGTTGTTTTCAGTCTTCCTTTTCTTTCTTTAGAGATTTAATAATAAGAATAATAATATCCATTTTTAAGGTCACAGCCAAGCAAGACACCAAATTGGTGTATGAGACCCCCTTGTTTGTGGGACAAGGGACCCACCTTCGCACAGTGATTTGACTGCTAAGTCTACGAAGGCATACATACTCTACCCCCCCTCTGGTTTTGAACCTGTGACCTCTTAGGAGGAAACACATGCTCTTAACCATTAGGCCCACTCAAGATGTATATTCACAATGCATCTTAGATCACTTTTCGAAGCCCTTGTTTTACTTCTTTTCAGTCCTCCCATGCCTTTTTGAAGGGATTGAATATATTCACAATGCATTCACTGTGAACTTGGGAAATGATCACATGCACATGATCACATACAATGGTAGGTGGTCTATCCAACAGGAGAGGGACCCTGGTTACACCTCTCCCTCGTCACACTGTCTTGAGTTGCAGGCATGGAATGACTGAAAATTATAGCAAGTTTTGACATAGATGATTATTTTCTCCTTTCATCTTGCTGAGCATGGGAACTCTAAATAACACTTATTATCAAAACTGTTTTTTGGGCTACTTAGTCCGCATTCGACTTAGGCTCTTCTCCCCATACTCATCACACATGTGACACGTTCTTTTGTTCTCTCTCCGATACTCATGCAATGCACACACACACACACACACACACACACACACACACACACACACATATATATCCCATTTCAAGAAACCAAAAACCATGCAATCCATCTCAATGGATTGACTTCAGATCTAGCATAATGAGTAATAAATAATCTTTGGACACATCATTACTATGGTTTTGTTTGCCTTCGCCATCAATTCACCCTGATTTGTTGCCATGACCTAGCCAGGACTTATTCCAATTTCCCTCACTGGCGTATTTGGAAAGAATCTTTGATTTGGGATACCCTAATTTCTAAACAACTCTGGAGCATGATTGATTTCTCACATATTTCACTGTTCCAATAATCATCGCCAAATATTTGGCTATCACTTTTCGAAGCTCCCGTTTTACTTCTTTTTAGTCCTCCCATACCTTTTTGCAGGGATTGAATATATTCACAATGCATCTCTACTCACTTTTCAAAATCTTTTTAGCCAACCATTGGAGCATTTTGGTATATATTGTTTATAATGGAAAACATAACTTGAAGTTAAATTAAAATAAATATGAGTATGTCAGGGAATTTTTCTAAATCTTTTTGGTATCTTTTCAAATTTCAAAGATTTTTGATAGGGTTGGGTATACGGTTCATGATATATTACAGAAAAAGGAATTAAATGAAAATAAATATAATTAGAAGAAGAAATTTGTTTTTCTATTTTCATAGATTTTTTGGTATATTGGATATATTGTTCATAATAGAATACATAAGTAGAAGTTAAATCAAATTAAATGTAATTATATAAAAAATACTTTATAAAAGTTTATATATATACGCTGCAGTGGAATGTGTGCTACACTTTAGAGGGAAATCCAAGGGATATTTAAAAGTTATTACAACTATAGTTCTCATTTCTGACATATACGCTATAGCCATTAAACACTGATAATTCTAAAACCCTCTCTAAAGGAAATGAAAATAAATCCTAATTCAATTTATGAAAAGAAATCCTAATTCAATTTTGTGAATAGAACTCGAGCAATGTTAAGGAAACCTAAAAGTTGAGGTGAAGAAGGAAGAATTATGCTGACTGTAATTTGGAGAAGGAGCATTATACTGACAACGGACTTGGCATCTAGTGAACCTGTACAAAACCAAAGAAAGAAAAAAATAAATTGTAAGGGTTTCTACAGCTTTGGGAAAAGAAACCACACTCTAAAATTTTGAGGTTAGGATAAAAGAAAACCAATAAGAAGAGGACCTTTACCTGCAATGAGAGAGGAGCATAATTCCTCCTCAATAGCCACAATATCTTATTGGAGTCGGTAGAAAAATTAGATAGAGTAATGGTCTTTCAAAGAATTGTTGGAAGTTGGAAAAGGAATTTACCCATGTGATGATTAGCTACTAGTTATATTTTACAACATTTTGAAAGGTGCAATTATTTTAAATGGAAATAGGTGGAGACTGGTAACACTCTGTGATATCATAATATTTTCAAATTATATTTTATTCATTTTAAATTTTGATGTACAGTAATCAAGAAGGGGAGGCATTTTTTTGGAAATGCTTGTGCTAAAATTACAAGTGACAAGTCTCTGTCAAGACCGTAAGACATTTAGAAAATACCAGTCTTGCAACCCAATATCAGTTTGAGGATTTACCTTTTTTGATGGGACCAGCCCAACACTGTTCGGACTAATCAACAATTAAATGATTTAAGTGTGATTTAGCTGTGGATTAGTTTATGATTACCAATGTTCTTGGATTTTTCTGGAAAATGATAGGTGGCATTTATGTGTGCAATCAATACTGTGTACTATACCTCAGGTCATGTTTCTCGCTCCTCATTTCGCCAAAACTCTTCCTCCATCGTTCATTCAACCATTTCTATTCTTTGCACTTGTTCACTAAGGGTTTGTTCTGTGTGGTTTTGCTGCTTGTGTATGCAACTGCGCTGCAATTGCTTGGCACACCTTATGGTTTTTCTTGTCTGACAGTGTGACTCTTATACTTGCTTGGATAACCTTTGGTCCTAATTCGTTGGACAACCAAAAATGGTTCTACCGCCGCCTGTGTAAGTAGATTTATGTGCTCTTTTTGCAATTGTTTCAACTGGTCTTTGCTCCACGAGCTCGGGTTCTGGTATGAGGTTGTCTTGCTTGTGAAACTCAGTGAGTTGGCATGCACTCAGGTTTCGAAACAGTGGCGCTCTCTGGTTTTCGGCTTCAATGCAGGTAGCCTCTTCTATCCATGATTCAATTTGTCATTTCCATTCTTCTGTTCCTAATGTGGCCGCTCCTTTGTCTCAGTTGTCGGTTGGAACTCGAGGGTTAAAGGCTTGTTCTCTGTTCTCGCTACGAATCCTTCAGATAGGGAAAATGTATTGTTGGCCGGATAAATCGTTCTTGCGGACAAGACCAATCTCCCTAGTATCTACAAATATCTAGCGACAAGCAAAACAAGCAAATTCTACCTTTCTCTAAATATTGTGATTTATAAATGAAAGCCAAGAGGTGTTTTAGACCCTACCTTAAGTCCAACACTAGTTTGCAGCAGCCAGGCTGAGACCGTTTGAATGAGCTTCCTTTTGAGAACCTGCAAACACAAACAAGCACACATCAAATAACACCTGCATAGCCAATATAATAAATCATATTCATCATGCTGATCAAGGAATCCATGAAATAAACCATAAGAGACAACTTATTGAGAAAAATAAACTTGATTGTATTAACTTTAAACAAAGAAGAACTTTATAACCTTGGTGCCTTGATGTTGTACAAGCTCCTCCCAGGTTCCAAGTAAGAATCTCCTCTACTTTGACAAGCTTCACACTCTTCCCAATGAGATCAAAAGGTATGTAATCTCTCCTCTCAAGCTCAATTAGGGAGTCTAAATTCCAACAGCATTTACCCTAAAAAATATTCAGCTTTCAACCTCCCTAGTAACCAGCCCAATGCCTTATTTTATAGTGCAGAGGAAGGAAGTTACCAGGTCCACCTATGAAGGGATAAATTCCTCCTTCAAAGGGATAAGCTCCTCACATCAAGGGGTTAGCTCCTTTAGTTATGGGATGCATGAACCACCAAGGAGCGAACTTGCCACCTCAAGATTCCCTCTAGAAGCTTCTAGAATAACCCAAAGTGAATTTTTAAGAATGTACTTGCACCTTTTTTACTTTTACAGGGGCCCGCACCCATTACACAGAAACAGAGCAGGCAGGTCCGCAGGGGACATGACCAGGGGGTGCGGGACGACAGGTAATGCTAAGAGAACGTGCGGAACCAGAGTTTTAGAGATTTTCAGCGACTTTCTTTCATTTTTCAAGGCTTGACATGAAGAGCTGAGGTTTAAGACTTGCATCGGAGGAAAGTATGAGTGGTGATAGACTCACACTGATTGCAGAATGTCATGGTGACAATATTTTGTGCAACATGTATCCCTCTTATACTTTCACTCATGCACTTGTTTTGTTTTCCTCTGTCGACAGGTTGCTAACAACTCTGTGTTGGTTCTTTTGTAGGTATTGGGGTTTGCAGTTGGGTATGCTCGGAACAAACGTGTTGGCCTCTGCCTGGTAGGCTCTGTCAACGCAACTAATCTTCAGTTTTTGGATTAGGCCTGTAAGATTGAGGATTTGGTTTTCCTCAATGCTTAGTCAGTGTTGTCTCTCGGCTGTAGCCAGCGTCCTGGTCATTTTGTTAGCATAAGATTACTTGGTTCTATGATTGTTGGCTGTAACTTTTAATGTGTGGGAGTCGTTTCCCAAAACCCTCACCTAGGGTTTGTCGACCGTCGGCTATGTGACTATTTCTGGTTTATTCTGGAACTCTGCTATGTATGCTCATACATTTCATCTTATAATTTAAAGAAAAAAACTTTCAGGAAAACGTTGGTTTCGGTTTACCTTGTTTTAATGATGATGATTGGCTGTCGTTCCTTTCATTTTAGCTTCAACGCCTTCGAATTATGATTGTTAATTTGCAACTGTGTTTGTAATTTTTTTTTCCACGAACAAAAAGTTCTGTAGTTGCTCTGGTAATTTGTTCTGGTGGTTGATTTCGAAGTTAAGAAGATAATGTATGGCCTGTATGTGATTAACTCATCCGATTGATTTGTCTGCATTCATTCCTGTTTATTCAATGTCAATTTCTTCTATGGGATTCAAACCCTCATTCTAGAAATGCAACTCTGTCTCACTGTCTGGACTCTGTTTCTTAGAAAAGAAGAATTAAATAAACTTGTATGTAAGCATTGTATTGATTACTCTGATGTTCAGTGAATTAGGAAGCAAAACGAAAATACTATGGATACACAGATGGATTCAAATTGTCTTTTCTTTTCTCATTATGGCTTGAATTCTAAAAATGTTGAACCCTTTCAATGGATTTTTCATGTACATTTATAGTCTCTGTTCACAGTTACCTGAACTGTGTAGTTACTATTTTCAGTTGTATTTCTATTTAGTTACATAACAATGCTTGCATTCGGTTCTGATTTTTGACAAGATTTTACATCAAACACATTTTGTTTTTTTCTCCAAAATGACAGAACTGTTATTAAATTTCTATTGATTAAAGATAGACAAACTAATGACGCTAACGGACCAAACTGTCCCTAACTAGTACTGAAACTAAAAGTAAACAAAATCTTCCACCCTACTTTGACAAAATAACAGAAAAAAAAACAATTTGTTAACACAACTTCCATCTTGGTGGAGACCAACACCCGGTCATGGTGCCCTAGTTGGATGCTCCTGCATCAAGCTCCCGAGGTAAAAAGAAATCATGACTCCAGTCCATGAGCTTCTCGACTGAAAAACCCGCCTACTCAATTTTCTTGGCATCAAGCCATGAACTGTCCTCAATAGGACAGTTCTTCCACTTGACCAAGTATTGCAGATACTCCTTCCGCCGAGTTCATTTGGCCACCTGAGTATCGAGGATGCTCTCGATCTCGGGAGACTGAATATAAGGCATCTGTCTCATCCAATATTCTCCTCCATCTTGGTTATTCCGTGTAGGCCGTGTGGTTCTGTCTTCTTCTTCTGGGTCAGCAATGTAAGGAAACAGGTCTGCTACATTAAAGATGGGTGAAATGCCTATCCCTGGTAGCAGCTGTATCTCATAGGCATTCGCTGAAAATTTCCGGAGGACTTTGTAGGGACCTATATTCTTATACTTCAGCTTATTGTATGCACCTCTAGGGAAGCGTTCCTTGTGCAGATGTGCGAGGACTTCATCTCCTACATTGAACTGTACTTCCCTTCTCTTCAAATCTGTTTGTTGTTTATACTTTGGCTGTTGTCCTGCAATTTAATTTTCACCTGCTCATGCAAATCTCTCATCGCGTTAGCGAAATCTTCTCCATTTGCGCTTGGCCTTTCTTATAGTCTGAGATCTCGTAGCTCATGCACTCCGCAAGGATGCATGCCGTACAAGATTTGAAATGGATTGTGTTATCACTCAAGTTTTCCCAAAAGTTGTAAGAAGGGGCAAGGAGACCGAGGTAACCACAGACCAATCTTTTAGATACAGAATCTAGCCAATCTGTAACCAGAGAGGGCTCTCTCTTTATGATTTAGCTTTGTTTTTTAAAGGTATTTGGCTAGTTATGAAGTTCAAGGGTTTTGTTTGAGTTTGGGTGGTGAGATTCAATAGAACGGAGAGGTAAGATAGAGTAGTTCAGTCCATTGGGCTAATGGAGTCAAAGAAGATGGCTTTCTGGATTTGGTTTCTTAACAGAGGATGGTTTCACAGAGAAAGGTGGTTAAATAGGGAACAAATAAAGACTTGAAACAGATGGAATGGACTCAAATTGGGTGAAGGGCAGTTAAGGATCCTTCAACCTATTTAAATAGGGAAAGTGGATGATTACTGATAAGGAGCAGTGAAGTATTCTTTAACAAATAATCAAAATGAAAGAATTAGGAAACATGAGCAATTAATATTTCACTGTTTATCCTAATTCTGAAGAAAAACAAAGAGAACAATAATGAGTGAAAACAGAGTGCAATCAAGCATATTCTGCAATTAAATCTTTTCTTTATCATTCAAATTATGAAACGCAGATGATATAATAAACAAGAAAACTTTAAACACAAGATATAGAGGACTTATTGATCTGGTGGTTGATTCAAGAAGTCTGTGACAAGTCCTCTGCTTCAATTCTTCATCCCGTAGGCCATACAATAGTTGATTCCAATAACTCTTTATTCCAAAAATTCAATATTACAGCAAAGTCTAGGAATCCCCCCTCAATACTCTAATGGAGGGGGTATTTATGCTCAAAATTATACAACAAATATCTCATAATAGCTGTGAGATAATATCTAGGATAACTAAAAATAGTTTACAAGAAATAGAAACAGCGAGCCTTGAAAATAGGGAAAAGATGAACTGATGTTGTGCTGGTCTTGTTTTTGTTGAATGTGCTGGAGGCAGGCCCTATGAGTTGGCTTGCAGCTGGCTTTCTTCAGTAACTCTGCGCTGGCTGCCATGTTTTCACTTATACTCTTTAATCCTATGAACTGATACTGTTTGACCTATTTTGATCTGATACACTTTGACCATGTTTAGATCTGATACACTTTGACCATGTTTACCCTGTTCATCTCTGTCAATTTGTGCTTTCTGCGTTGAAGAGGAAAACAATACAAATGCGGGTTGGCTGACAAGCTGCGGACTTGGTGCTGGTGTCTTTGTGGTCGGGTGCCTGTTTGTAACTGAACTGCTGGCCTGGAAGTTGTTCTGTATGTGAGCACAATCTACAATGTATAACAATGAAAATGGCTTTTATTTGTTTTTTTGACAAAACGAAGGTTTGGTGGGATTTTTGGATTTGATTTGGCGGATGACGTAAGTGGTATCAGAGTGACGTCAGCGTGGCAGGTGACGTGGTGGATGATGTCAGCGGATGACGTGGCAGATGACGTCAGCGGAATCATAGTGACGTCAACGGATGACGTAAGCGGTTTGTCGCGACGTTGATTCGGATCTTGAGGGGAGGCCCCCAAGATCTAAAAGATTGAAATGGATCTTGGGGGAAAGACCTCCAAGATCTGAAAACTTGCATTGCCAGAAGAAAAATAGGAGAATGCCCAATAAACAAAACCACAAAGAAACTTTTATTTAAAATAGTAATGAAAATAAACCAGCTAGGGCGATGGTAGCTTATCTCTGAGAAGAGATGTGGTCGCTACATGCCTCTGAACTGTAAAGGCTACATTGTGGCGGACAATCTGTCCTTTTACAAAATGTGACTTGTTACTTATAGTATTTTTCAGTTACAATACCACGGGTCAATTCCATGGGTGAATGAATACCATGGGTGGATTTTACAATACCACAGGCGGATGCCATTTACAATACCATGGGTAAACTCCATGGGTCGATGAATAATATGGGTGGATGAGTACCATGGGTGATTTTACAATACCACGGGCGGATGCCATTTACAATACCATGGGTAAATTCCATGAGTCGATGAATAATATGGGTGGATGAGTACCATGGGTTGATGCCATTTTCCATTCGGATCATTCCTCCCTCCTTAAGAAGCAATGGTCCCCATTGCGTAAAGTTCCCTCCTGCAAAGCCTTTGTTGAATATGAAGAGTCACTGAAGATAAGGTTTTTATGTGGGTAACCCATAACCATGATGAATGAAGATCCGAGGATAGAGATACCCTGTAATGCTTGTGACCAACTGTGGTTCTGACAGTGTGCGGCCTAGCAAATGGACTTTGATGAAGTGTGGGTTTGTGGGTGACCCATAACCATGACGAATGAAGATCCGAGGATAGAGATACCCTGTAATGCTTGTGACCAACTGTGATACTAACAGTGTGAGGCCTAGAAAATGGACTTCGATGCCAAGGATTTTGTGTGGTTGACCCATAACCGTGATGTTGGTTGTTGATGAAGTAGTAGGTGGCTACATAGGCTGGGGTGGGAGGGCACGTCTCCAAATAACCTAAGTTGAATGCTGCTATGTTGAAACTGATGAATGTGAAGCAGGTGCCTACTAAAGTGGGGTGGGAGGGCACGTCTCCAATGAGAACCCACTCTGAATGCTGCTCTAGAATTAAAATGGGCATAACTCAATCAATATAACTCACAATATTTATTATAACCTGTTTTTGGAAGCAGAAGGACCATTTTGCATCTTCCCATGTGATGGAAATCTTTATCTAGATACTTTGATATCTCAGATTCGCGCTGCAACAGTTCCGTCGTCACAAAAATTCTGATAAAATAACTGATTTTAAATCAGCGATATCTCCCACATCCGAACTCCGATTCGACCCATTGTTTTTTGAAATTGGGTGATTTTTTTAGAGGAATCCAGATCTGGTATTTTTTTTTTGTAAATTTTGTACCAAATGTTTCAGATCTGATCTACAAAGTCGCCACCCAAAAAAAAAAATTTCCTGCAAAAAAATGAGAAAAAAATTGTTCCTGCTTGACCCAAGAAAGTGCTTTGTGGAAGTTGTCGCACATGCCTGAAGTTTGTTGAATATTGCTGCAAAATTTTAAACTGAAATATGCATCAAACCCTCATTCCCATGGAATCATAACCTGCTCTGATACCATTGATCTAGATCTTGGGAGGAGGCCCCCAAGATCTAAAAGATTGAAATGGATCTTGGGAGGAGAGACCCCCAAGATCCGAAAAAAATTGAAATCCGAGAAGAAAAAAAAGAGAGGAGAATGCCCAATAAAAAAAACCACAAAGATATTTTTTATTAAAACCCAAGTGGAAATAAACCAGCTAGGGAAATGGTAGCTTATCTCTGAGAAGAGATGTGGCGGCTACATGCCTCTGAACTGTAAAGGCTACATTGTGGCAAACAATCTGTCCTTTTACAAAATGTGACTTATTACTTATAGTATTTTTCAGTTACAATACCACGGGTCAATTCCATGGGTGAATGAATACCATGGGTGGATTTTACAATACCATGGGCGGATGCCATTTACAATACCATGGGCTAACTCCATGGGTTGATGAATAATATGGGTGGATGAGTACCATGGGTGGATTTTACAATACCATGGGCGGATGCCATGTACAATACCATGGGTAAATTCCATGGGTCGATGACTACCATGGGCTGATGCCATTTTCCATTCTGATTAGACATGGAGGGCGGTAAGCGGTTTACCCCGCACTGCTTTTGGGGCTGGGTGGTATTGAGAGGGGAGGGAGCGAGCACCCTGGATGGGCGACGCGTGGTAGAGGTATGGCGGAAAACCGCTGGCCGATTGCGCGTTAAAAGGCGGAGGTTGGGGGGTCGCGATATAGTTATCAACCGTCGGATGAGAATGGGTTGATCGAACAGTGGACGGGCGTCGGAGATGACGGGGGTTTATGTGGTGGGCCCGATGTAATAAAATAAAGTTTTAACCATATCAGGGTCGGTTATATTGGTCGGGGCCGATTTATAAATTAACCCGGGTAAACTTATTAACCCTTGATAAACACTGTTTATGGCTGTATTCAACCGGGGCGGGAATATATTAAAAATATCGGGGCTTTGTATGTAATTTACATAATACGGGAAGGGTTATGTCTTTATGGGATTTAAATAATAAAGGTTAAAAATTAATATGAATTCATGAAATGTGAGCGCCAAGTTAAAATGTTAACAATTTACATTTAAAACTTAGGCTAAAGTGGGAAAAGGGATCTTCAGGTGATATTATGCATTCTCCTAAGTAAAGTAGGAATTTACTTGAGAAATCTTTATAAAATAAGATGAAGTGGTTTATGAGTGATATTAAGAACAGATCTTAATACTTTGGGGAAATTAGTGATTGTTGACACCTAATCCGAAACGGATGAGGTGAAGCCGGACAGTCATCTAGAAGATGAACTGATCCGTTTCTGTACATGTATAAATAATAATAGTTGAATGAATAATATCACTAAGTTGATTTGCGCTCATTAATTTCTAAGCTAACCTGGCCTGACATGGTATCAGAGCACAGGTCCTAGGCTTCAGAAATAGCGTAACTCCTCTGCTGCCATTGCTCCCTGGCGCACCAGCGCTGCATACGCTCTCTGCTATTCTGAATGGCCTGACATCCCTTCTGACATCGCTGCATACGGTAAGATGACTGCGTTTTATTGTAAGATGACTGCCGTTTTTATTGAAGCTGCGTTAATGTATTGAAGCTGGGTTAATGTATTGAGAGCTGCGTCGTTGTATTGATCTGACATTGAGGCTGTGATCTTGTATTGAGGCTGTGACTGTAATTTTTGAAAACTGCGTTTGTAATGCCTTGACTGCGTCTTTTTTATTAAACGCTGTGGTATATGGTGCTGGTGACTGCGTCTTTTAAGAAAGACTGCGTTTTTTAAATCGATTGACTGTATTAAAACCTGAGTTTATGGTGGATCGGTCACTGCCTTTTGTAATGAATAATGGTCATCGAAGACTGGGTTGATGGTATTGCTGCGTTTTCTCCTTTACAGTCTTTGTCAAGCTCCAAAGCTTTCCTACAATCAGCCTCAACCCGCCTCCAATCATTCTGTTTCATGTGACAAAGTGCTCGATTTGTCCAATAAATTACATTATTTGGGAAAAGGGTTATAGCCTCCGTATATGCATCAATTGCTGCTATAAAACGTTTTTTTCTGAAGCATAGATTGCCATATTCCTTCAATTCTTCGGCTTGCTTCGTCATCATTCTCTGAACAATGAATGATGGTATTAGTCGATAGATAAGAAGAATCCCTTGGTTATTCTAGGAAGCACAGAGGCCACATATAACCATCATAGAACTTAATATATGTATGAAGTTCAGACCACAGTATGAGGATCAGAGTGACTGCGTTTTTTTTAAAAGGACTATTCTCGGCAAAGAAATCGTGTTGGTATGTGTGAAACTGTGTTCAGATAAGAATGACTTTCTATGTAGGCCTCCAACAGAATTGGATTACACGCAAACGCACGGCTTAACCTAATGTTTACACCAGATTGGTTGTTGATATTGTTAATTTCTTGTTTTACTGCAATAACTTTCCAGCAAAGGAAAAAGCGACATTGAAGAGCGCCCTCATACTAGTTTCCAGACATCTGTGGCAACGAAGAGTACCCTCTCTTTTAAACTGTGATATATTGATATATGTTTTGTTGTGAGATATTGATGCGAGATATAAGATATAAGCAGTAAGCGCCCTTGATTTTTTCATTGAGACAATGATATATGTTGAAGATATAGCGCTTTCCTTTTTCTCTATTGAACAGTGATATATGTTGAAGATACAACACTCTCCTTTTTCTCTATTTAACAGTGATATATGTTGAAGATACATATGAGCGCTTTCTTTTTCTCTGTTGAACACTAATATATATATAAGATTTTTTTTCCAGCAGAATTCTTGCTGTGACATAAGGATTTTTTTTTCCCAGCAGAAGTTTTCTATCAACAGAAGCTTTTTTGGCAGAGATAATTTTTTTTCAGAATGCATTCAATCATTTCAATGGTCGGAATAGTTCTCACTGGCAAGGATAATTATTCTGAATGGTCTCGGATGGTGAAACACACCCTCATCTACAATGAGCTGTGGAAAGGTGTGTGTGTCGGAGAAGAAGACAGAGACCCTGTGCAGCCCACATCAGACAAAGAACTCGCCATTTGGGAAAACAAGAACAACAAAGCCTTTGCATTGATCGCAGCATCTGTCAATGAGGAAGTAAGTCGTCATATTTCCTGCTATTCCACTGCTTTTGAAGCTATACAAAAGCTGAAAGAACTCTATGATACACATTCTGCACTTGAAGTTGTGCAGCTCATGATTAAACTCTTCACTCTTGAACTGAAAAATAATGATCCTCTTGCTCTTGCATCTGAAATAAAGTCTATAATGCATGATATAAAATCCACTAAGGTTGAGCTGGATATCTCTCTTATTGCCTTTCTCAAAGCACTCTATCCTACCTACTCCAATTATCTTGAGTCTTTACAAGCAAATGGAAACCTTAAAGATATAACCTTTGACTCTCTTGTGAAAAAGTTTGCTGAAAGAGAGAAAGCCTTTGGAAAGAAAACAGTCCCTGAATCTTCTGAAGAGACTGTTTGCCTTGCTCAAAAAGAAAAGCATCCTGCTCAAGATTCTGCAAGAGGAAGAGGTGGACGAAGAGGAAGAGGAAGATACTCCAGAGGCAGGGGGGCAGACATTCTCAAACAGAAAAGGCAGATCTGCATTGCATTCGTTGCAAACGAAATGGATCACATGATGCCTCTACATGCAAGCTACCATGGGACAAAGTTGAGCAGAGAAGAAATCAGCAGAAAGGTAAAACTGATGACTCAGACAAAGGTAAAGCACCCGAATCTGCACACTATATTGAGGCACAATGTAATATTGGAGTAAATGAAGATTTGTTTAATGCTTCACTTGCTTCTTCGAAAAATGACTGGTTGCTTGATTCAGGAGCAACCTGTCATATGACTCATAGGAGAGATTTCTTTGAAGATTTCACTAACAATGTTGATGGAGCAGTATACTTTGCAGATCAGTCAAAAATCAAGCCATCAGGGCTTGGCACAATCAGGCTTAAACTGCCTGGTCTTCCAGACTTTCTTCTGGATCATGTTCTATATCTCCCACAGCTGAAGAGAAACTTGCTGTCCCTGGTCCACATCCGCCAGCAAGGTCACTCCATTCACATGTTTGATGGCAAGCTTGAGGTAAGAAAGGCATCTGACCACTCACTTGTCATGAGGGGTATAGAAGAAGAAAGACTCCTTAAACTGCAAGGAACCTCTGCTCATGCACAGCATTTCTCATATATTTCTCATCATGAAGAATGTACACTTCCATCAAGTTTATTATGGCATGCTAGATTTGGGCATTTAAACTATGATAGTCTCCGCTTGTTGAAGAAAAATGGTGTTGCTGGTTTGCCTACAATTCCTAGAAAACATAAACAATGTGATGCTTGCATTCTAGGAAAGCATAGCAAACAGTCTTTTCATGATTCACATTCAAGAGCACATAGGAAGCTTGAACTTATTCATTCAGATTTATGTGGTCCAATGCCTGTTCCTTCTGCAAATGGAAATAAATATATCATGACATTTATTGATGATTACACCAGAATGTGTTGGGTTTACTTATTGAAGAACAAATCTGATGCTTTTCAAACATTTAAGAATTTTCATAAGTGGATTGAAAATGATGCACAATCTCATATTGGGTCTATTCGCACTGATAATGGAAAAGAATATACATCAAATGAATTTGAACACTATCTTCGCCAACATGGGATTAAACATCAAACAATTGTGCCTTATAATCCTCAACAGAATGGTGTAGCTGAAAGAATGAACAGAACAATTTTGAATATGGTACGATCTATGCTTTTCTTCAAAAATGTAAAGACAATGTTTTGGGCTGATGCTGTTCTATGTGCTGCATATATAAAGAATAGATGTCCATCTAGTGCTATAAGAAACAAGACTCCTTATGAATTGTGGTATGGACATGTTCCTTCGGTAAAACATCTCAGGATATTTGGTTCCACCTGTTATGCTTTAATACCAAAGGTACATAGAAACAAACTTGGTGCAAGAAGTCGTCAGTGTATCTTCCTGGGGTATTCAAACACATCTAAAGCATACCGCCTTTATGATGAAGTAAATAAAAAGTTTGTTTTATCTAGAGATGTCATTTTTCTTGAATCATCCAAATCTGTCAATGTTGTTGAGCGGCAACTTGATCGCTTGGATAGATTCACAAAACAGAAATCATTTCAAGAGTTTGATAATCAGATTCCACATCTTGAAGGGGGGATTCCTATACTAGATCAACATGTGGAATCTTCTTCTGAAGAACAATCTCCCCTGCATGACACTCCAACAACGGATGATGCTTTAAGTGATGTAATTGATAGAATTGGGAGACTCAATCTTGATTCAGACCCAACTCAATCAACAGAATAGCCTGGACCATCTCAGAAAGGTCCCCCAAAGTGGCTGACAAAGACACTTGAAAGTGTTCATCCTGATGAAATTGGAAAAACAGGAACCCGAAATTCAAACCGACAAGATGGAGGTGATGTAGATAACTCTAATTCACCTGTTGATATGGATGTTACTTATGATTGTGAATTGAACTTGTCTACAGATTTTGAACCAACTTCCTTCAAAGAAGCTGCTTCTCATGATGAATGGAAAGAAGCAATGCGAAAGGAGTATGATGCCCTCATAAAAAATGGCACTTGGAAGCTGGTTGATCCTCCATTTGGAACCAAACCAATTGGCTGCAAGTGGGTCTACAAGAACAAGTACAAAGCTGATGGCTCACTTGACAAGCACAAAGCTAGGCTTGTGGCAAAAGGTTTTGCACAGAAGGAAGGGGTCGATTATGAGGAAACTTTTGCTCCCACAGCAAAATGGGCCACCATCCGGACACTCTTTGCACTAGCTGCTCAGAACGGTTGGAAAGTCCATCAAATGGATGTAAAAACTGCATTCTTGAATGGAGATCTAAAAGAGAATGTTTTTATGTCCCAGCCTGAAGGATTTGCTGTGAAAGGACATGAACACAAAGTATGCAAACTTGTGAGGTCCTTTTATGGCCTCAAACAAGCACCACGAGCCTGGTATGAAAAACTAACTGAGCATCTTCTGAAACTCAACTTCAAACATTTTGATCTTGATGATGCAACTTTATTTGTCAAGAAAGTTGGAAAAACAGTTGTATATCTTGTGGTATATGTAGATGATCTTTTAATGACAGGGAACAATGAAAGCTATATTGCATCCATAAAGAAAGAATTAGGAAAATTTTTTGAAATGACTGATTTGGGCTATGTTCATTACTATCTTGGCATTGAAGTAACCCAACATCCAAAGTCCATATTTCTCTCTCAAAAGAAATACATTGGAGATTTGTTATACAGATTTGGCATGACAGAGTGCAATCCCCTTTCTACTCCAATGGAACAAAACTTGAAGCTCACATCTACTGAAGGAAAGGAATTTGAGGATGCAACAAGGTATAGACAGCTTGTAGGAAGTCTCATCTACCTCACTACTACCAGACCAGACATTTCATTTCCTGTTGGAATCCTCTCCAGGTTTATGCAAAGGCCTTGTGAGGGACATTGGTCTACTGCAAAAAGAGTTCTAAGGTACTTGAAGGGAACTCAAGACCTTGGAATCAAGTATACACAGGTGGACGACTTCAACTTGATTGGATACTCTGATTCAGACTTCGATGGAGACAAAGAAACTGGGGTATCTACTTCAGGATATGCTATGAGTCTTGGATCAGGAGCTGTCTCCTGGAGATCACGCAAACAATCAGTACCAGCAGATTCCACAACAGAAGCAGAATACGTGGCAGCAGCTGAAGCAACGAAAGAAATTGTGTGGCTCAGGAAAATTCTTGAAGATTTGCAAGTAAAACAAATACAATCTACTCCACTCATGATTGATAACACATCTGCAATAAAGTTGGCCAAGAATCCAAAGTTCCATGATCGTACTAAGCACATCAATACTAAATATCATCTGATCCGACATCATGTTGAGGCCAAAACAATCCATCTCCGTCATTGTTCCACGAACGAGCAAATTGCAGACATCTTCACCAAAGCGCTTGGAAGAGAAAAGCTTGAAAGATTCAGAACGATGCTTGGACTCACCAACATCCCTTCAGATTAAGGGGGGGAATGTTGACACCTAATCCGAAACGGATGAGGTGAAGCCGGACAGTCATCTAGAAGATGAACTGATCCGTTTCTGTACATGTATAAATAATAATAGTTGAATGAATAATATCACTAAGTTGATTTGCGCTCATTAATTTCTGAGCTAACCTGGCCTGACAGTGATATCTTTAGGGAAAAGTATGAAGGGGAGTTAGTTATTCAACCGTGCCTCACCTGAGCTGCACCAAGTATAATGTCCGCCATTGCACTAGTGATAGAGATAAAGATTAAAAGTTTTAGAGATATAATCTATCACAAGTATCATTCTGCAACACCAATCTACCTACCCTGCCTACTTTAGTCCTAGCATTTTTGCCTTCTTTACTCGGGTGCACTTAGACTGGCAAACCCTTATCAATCTTCTTTTCTTTTCATAGCAAGCCTACCTAAGTCTGCACTTATTACATCCAAGGGCTCATATTTAACTGTTGAGCTCTTTTTTATTTACACTACCTATCTACTTATCTGCTAAGGTTGAACAGTTTGGTCAGATTTATTCTCTATCTCTAAAACAGGAAATTCAAATATGAAATAGCCAAGATTAAGCTGTTCGGCCATTCATCAATTGTGGCATGGATTAACAAGCTGCACACAATGCTTATTAAAGAAAATAAAAAGCAGTGGCATTTTGGACTTGCACACTTTCCTAGTCTATTTTTGTTTGGGGTTCATTTCTTTCACTTTTTTGACCATTTTATTCTTTTTACGCTTTGATTTTTCTTTTAGGGTATACCCTCTTTACATTTTTTTTTTCTTTTTTTTTTTTTTTAATTTTTTGATAATATGGAAACCTTTGCAACAAGGAAAGGATGAACATATTACAGAGCTCATCAAGTCAATCATGAAATCTGACACCTATTGGTATAGGAGTATAACAGACTGTGCCCTGTGCTGCGATTAAGCGAGTCATTATAAGTGAACTCTGCCTGTGCAAGCACTCGATCCCACATCCACGAATTCTCACCAATCAAACTACATAACAGGTTTCCCAGACTCCTGTTTACCACCTCTATTTGTCCGTCGGTTTGCGGGTGATAAGCAGAGCTATAACTCAGCTGTGTATCCATTTTCTTCCACAGGGTGTGCTAAAAGTGCCATGTAAACTTCACATGCCTGTCCCAAAGAATAGACTTAGGCAAACCATGTAGCCTGAAAATCTCCGTGAAGAATAAGTGGGCCACGTGAGTGGCATCACTGGTTTTTCTGTAAGGGATAAAATGTTCCATCTTCAAGAATCTGTTCACTACTACCATCATTGAGTCATAACCTCATTGTGTCCTAGGTAGACCCAAGACAAAGTCCAAGCTGACTGAGTCCCACGGTCTGCTTGGAATAGGTAATGGTGTATACAATCCCGTGTTTTGACTGTGACCTTTCACCAACTGGCACACTTTACATCTGGTCACAAATTGCTGTACATGCCTTCACATCTTTGGCGAAAAGTAGAAATGACTGAGCTGCTCGAGTGTCTTGTCTATGCCGAAATGTCCAGCTAGACCTCCACTGTGCTTCTCCCTAATAATGCTCTCTCTTATCGAGCAGTCAGAAATGCATAACTGCCCTCCTCTAAACAGCATTTTTTCTTGCAAGTTGTAGTCCAACCATGGACTGTTATCTCTCACCAAGGGATTTTGACATGCCTCATAGGCTTCTTTAAAATCTGTGTCAGTCTGATATAAATCTTTCAAGTGCTCAAAACCCAGCACTTGTACAGTACTCTCCTGCAAAAGTAAGGCCCTCCTACTCAACGCATCTGCCACCTTGTTGGCCTACCCGCTGATGTGTTTCAACACAAAGGTGAAACTTTGCAAATATTCCACCCACTTGGCATGTTTGTGATTCAACTTGTGCTGTTGCATCACATACTGTAGTGCAAAATTATCTGAAAACAACACAAATTCATTTCCCAGCAAATAGTGCCTCCAGTGTTTCAATGCCTATACAACAACATAGAACTCCTTGTCATAGGACGAATATTTTTGTCTACTTTCATTTAGCTTCTCGCTGAAAAATGCAACAGGTTTATCCTCCTGGCTAAGTACAGCTCCAATAGCCGTACCGCTAGCATCACAACGAACTTGAAAGAGCTTTTTAAAATCTGGCAATCTCAGGATCGATCTTTCTATGATCTTCTTCTTTAGTAGCTGAAAACTCCTCTCCACTGCATCAGTCCATCGAAAAGGCTAACTGGCCTTTTTAATGGTGTCCAACATAGGTGCACAGATTTCGCTAAAATTTCTTATGAATTTTCGGTAAAAACTCACCAGCCCATGAAAACTACGTACCTCAAATAAGCTTTTTGGAGATGGCCAATTAACTATCACTGCAATCTTCTCCGGATCCATCTTCAGCTCGTTTTCTGCTATTATGAAGCCCAAATAAATCAACTCTTTTTGCAGAAAAGTACACTTCTTCAGATTTATCAGCAGTTTATTCTGCTGTAATTTTTCCAGCACTTTCCGAACATGTCGAAGGTGCTCCTCCCTTGTCCTGCTGAAAATTAGTATGTTTTCTAGGTACACTATCACAAATTTTCCGATGTATTCTTTCAGCATTTCATTCATTAATCGCATAAATGTACTGGGTGCATTGCTCAACCCGAATGGCATAACCAGCCATTCATACAGTCCCTCATTCGTCTTAAAGGCTATCTTCCACTCGTCCCCCTCTCGAATTCGGATCTGATGATACCTGCTCTTCAAGTCTATCTTAGAAAAATATGTTGCCCCGCTTAGGCAATCCATCATGTTGTCCATCCGTGGCAGTGGGAACCTGTACCGGATGGTGATTTTGTTGATGGCCCTAGAGTCTGTGCACATCCGCCATTCTCCTCCTTTCTTAGGAGCGAGAACCGTTGGAACTGTGCAAGGGCTCAAACTCTCCCTTATCAATCCTTTGTCTAGCAGTTCTTGCACCTGCTTCCTAATCTCTTCATTGTCCTTGGGGCTCATTTGGTATGCTGCCTTATTCGGCAAACTTGCTCTGGGTATGAAGTCAATATGGTGACTTATGCTTCTTTTGGGGGGAAGTTTATCTAGCAAGTCATCCACCACTATGTCTGTAAATTCCTGCAACATCTGCTGAATTTCTGGGGGTAAATCCGATACCTCTGTATGCAACAGTACCGTTCTTGCTCTTCTTACAACTGCATAACTCACCTCGCTATCCTCAACTTGTTTCAGAAACTGTTTTCTGCTGACCAACAATGCTCTTGGCTCACTTGTTCCTGTTGTTCCTTCCTCCTTGATGGGCACAAGCGTGTGCTTGATTCCATCCTTGACAAACTTATAGCAGTTTGTCAATCCATCATGTACCACCTTTCTGTCATACTGCCATGGCTTGCCTAGCAGTATGTGACATACATCCATCAGCATGATGTCACAAATGACCTTATCCTTATATCTGCCTATTTGAAACTCCACCTCGCATTGTTCATCCACCAGCAACTGATGGCCTTTTTGCAGCCATGAAACTTTGTAAGGGGTGGGATGTTTCAATCGCTTCAATTCCAACTTTTCCACCATCTTTGTGGCCACCAAGTTATCTGTACTACCGCTGTCAATAATTAACTTACAACACTTACCATGTCCCTTGTTTCCGTAGCATTCTCTGCTTCTTGGGGAGGTGCCTTTGCTTCTTCTGGTTGTGAGACATACGCACCCCTCTGTCCAGCTTGGTCTACCTTAGGACACTCAAATGATCTGTGTCCCCACTTATGACACCTGTAACATTGGTAACCAGCTCCTCTGCCTCGGCCATTTCCCCTACCTCACTGATATGGCCTACCACCTTTCGCATTATCACCTTTATCTGCTGATCCAGAAGCTTTAGAACTACTGCCTTCCTCATTACTACTAGCAGTCCGCCCTCTGCCATATGACTGGCCTTTTCCTCTGCCGGTTCCTCGTCCTCTCCTGGCATTTTGCTTTCTAGTAATTTTCTCTTCAGCTTTCATAGCACTCTGATACGCTTCTTCAATGTTCTTTGGAGACAGAATACTAATTTCATCTAAAATTTCTAGTCTTAAACCATTTACATACCTGGCTGTCTTCTCCAAGGTATCCTCTGTATAACCAGCCCTTAAGTTCACTCGATAAAACTCCTCAATGTACTCCCTCATTGTCATTCCTTTCTGTTTCAGATTTTGCACTTGTCTGTGTAGTGCAATTTTATAGTCTTTCGGCAGAAATCTGCCCTTTAACTTGGCCAGCATCCTTGACAAGGTTTTGATCGAAAACTTGTTCAATCTCCTTCTCTCTGTTTGGACACTGTCCCACCATAGGGCTGCGTGTCCCTTCAACTTCGTCGCAACGAACTTAACTATGCAGTATTCACTGACCTCCTCCCACTCGAAATACTTATCCAGCTCGCTGATCCAATCCAATAGAACCTCTATGGATAGGTTTCCATCATAATTTGGGAGTTCTGGTTTGGGTTTACTGCTTGACACTAAGACAGATCTCAATAGTCATATTTCTGGGCCCTCTCCATTCGATCCATCTGTTGTCGCTTCAGCTTCCTCTTCGCTGTCATCGCCTACCTCTGGATCCCTTCTTCTCCCTACTTTGACTGCCTCCAAACGGGTAGTAAGAATCCTAATCTCCTCTCTCAGTCCTTCCTCTGCTATCCTCCGAACACCTCTTCCACGACCTCTCCTTCCTACCTCCATTTCTTCAGTCAATTTCAACCTGCTCTGATACCACTATGATGGGACCAGCCCAACACTGTTTGGACTAATAAAAAATTAAATGATTTAAGTGTGATTTAGCTGTGGATTAGTTTATGATTACCAATGTTCTTGAATTTTTCTGGAAAATGATAGGTGGCATTTATGTGTGCAATCAATACTGTGTACTATACCTCGGGTTGCGTTTCCCGCTCCTTGTTTCGCCAAAACTCTTCCTCTGTCGTTCATTCAACCATTTCTGTTCTTTGCACTTGTTCGCCGAGGGTTTGTTTTGTGTGGTTTTGCTACTTGTGTATGCAGCTGCGCTGCAACTGCTGGGTGCACCTTCTGGTTTTTCTTGTTCGACAATGTGACTCTTATATTTGCTTGACTCTTATACTTGCTTGGATAACCTTTGGTCCTGATTCGTTGGACAACCAAAAATGGTTCTGCCACCGCCTGTGTAAGTAGATTTCTGTGCTCTTTTTGCAATTGTTTCAACTGGTCTCTACTCCACGAGCTCAGGTTCTGGTATGAGGTTGTCTTGCTTGTGAAACTCAGTGAGTTGGCATGCACTCAGGTTTCGAAACAGTGGTGCTCTCCGGTCTTCGACTTCAATGCAGGTAGCCTCTTCTATCCATGATTCAATTTGTCGTTTCCATTCTTCTGTTCCTAATGTGGTTGCTCCTTTGTCTCAGTCATTGGTTGGAACTCGAGGGTTAAAGGCTTGTTCTCTATTCTCGCTGCGAATCCTTCAGGTAGGGAAAATGTATCCCTCTTATACTTGCACTCATGCACTTGTTTTGTTTTCCTCTATCAACAGGTTGCTAACAACTGTGTGTTGGTTCTTTGAAGGTATTGGGGTTTGCAGTTGGGTATGCTTGAAACAAACGTGTCAGCCTCTGCCTGGTAGGCTCTGTCAACACAACTAATCTTCAGTTTTTGGATTAGGCCTATAAGATTGAGGATTTGGTTTTCCTCAATGCTTAGTCAGTGTTGTCTCTCGGCTGTAGCCAACATCCTGGTCGTTTTGTTAGCATAGGCTTCCTTGGTTCTGTGATTGTTGGCTGTAACTTTTAATGTGTGGGAGTCGTTTCCCAAAACCCTCACCTAGGGTTTGTTGACCGTCGGCTATGTGACTGTTTCTGGTTTATTCTGGAACTCTGCTATGTATGCTCATACATTTCATATTATAATTTAAAGAAAAAAACTTTTAGGAAAACATTGGTTTCGGTTTACCTTATTTTAATGATGATGATTGGCTGTCATTCCTTTCATTCCGGCTTCAACGCCTTCAAATTACGATTGTTAATTTGCAACTGTGTTTGTAATTTTTTTTTCCATGAACAGAAAGTTCTGTAGTTGCTCTGGTAATTTGTTCTGGTGGTCGATTTCGAAGTTAAGAAGATAATGTATGGCCTGTATGTGATTAACTCGTGCGATTGATTTGTATTCGTTTGTTCCTGTTTATTCAATGTTAATTTCTTCTATGGGATTCAAACCGTCATTCTGGAAATGCAACTCTGTCTCACTGTCTGGACTCCGTTTCTTAGAAAAGAAGAATTAAATAAACTTGTATGTAAGCATTGTATTGATTACTCTGATGTTCGGTGAATTAGGAAGAAAAACGAAAATACTATGGATACACAGATGGATTCGAATTGTCTGTTCTTTTCTTACTATTGCTTGAGTGCTAAAAATGCTGAACCCTTTCAATGGATTTTTCAAGTACATTTATAGTCTCTGTTCACAGTTACCTAAACTGTGCAGTTACTGTTTTCAGTTGTATTTCTATTTAGTTACATAACGATGCTTGCATTCGGTTTTTCTTTTTGACGAGATTTTACATCAAACACATTTTGTTCTTTTCTCCAAAATGACAGAACAATTATTAAATTTCAATTGATTAAAGACAGACAAACTAATGATCCTAACCGACCAAACTGTCCCTAACTAGTACTAAAACTAAAAGTAAACAAAATCTTCCACCCTACCTTGACAAACTAACATTAAAAAAAAAAAAAAACAATTTGTTAACACAACTTCCATCTTGGCGGAGACCAACACCCGGTCATGGTGCCCTAGCTGGATGCTCCTGCATCATTATTCATTGAACTTTTTAACCCAAACTGTCTTCCACACCAAGTAAGAACAAACACGTCCATTTTCTTTTTTTAATCAAATTAGGTAAGAATAAAATAAGTGTATTAATTTTTATTTTTTTTAAAGATGAAATCAATAATTCATCAACCAATAACTCAGATTACATTAGAAGGAATAGTAATTATTATTATTATTCTTCGTATCAATTTGTCTTACATGCTCAACTATATTTTTAGCCCAGAATATTTTGCCACCTTTGGGTAATTCAAAGTTCCAGTAATTTATGTTTATAATTTTTACTGTTTTATGTTTATATAGTATATTTCTCCTTAGTTATTTGGATTTTTTTTACTATTTTATGTTTATATAGTATGCTGCTCCTTAGTTATTTGAATTTGTTTATGTATTAGTTTTACTATTTTTTTGTTGTATTTTTTTTAATAGAAATATAAATTTTCATTATTTAAAGTGTATTTTTTAATATATAAATTAATTATTTTAAAAACTTATGTTTTTGAATATATAAATTGATTATCTTAAAAGATATGTTCCACGTTTATTTATCTTCAATATTTAGTAGAAATTTACAATGAATATTACAGGTTGTCCTCATACGTTTTATTGGCATTTAAAAAAAGTTAAATTTGTTGTTTTGATTTTGGCCACAACAAGACAACGACCACAATTCTGCAAATTTTTTAGTCCAAGCAGTGAGAGAAACCTACTTTGTGGGAAAATTTCAACAAGTGTTTAGGGAGTAAGTCAATTCATATATAAATTTATTTATTTTTATGTCAGAAAAAAATGTATTTATATATGGCTTTAACACAATCTAAACCAAATAAAAAATTAGTGTTTTTTTTTCAAAAGGTGAATAGAGAAATAATAACTCAAATAAAAATTTGAATATGTCCACTTTGAACTCCAAGAAATAGTGTTGTTGAAATCACCATTATTAAATGAAAACAGACGTTGTATTTATGCTAAAACATTTAACTTTTTCCGCCTGTACAAATGACTGAAATAGATAGAAAAAATAGACAATTTATTGTAAATATTGAAAAAAAGTTTACCTAGAGTTAAGAAATTATTAAATATTATAAATAATTAACAGGTATATTATTAAATATTATAAAGAATAAATAGGTATATTCCCTGGTTAATATCATTTCTTGAATCACTGCAAGATTATTCTTTTAATATGGTTTTAGTTGATGAAATGAAATTCATATATACTAAATAATTTATTTTTATTATATAGGCATTATATATCAAAAATATATTCAAAAAAAGGGAATCAACTTTCTATCAAAAAATTGTTTGGATGGTCTACTACATCTCAAGCTTCATTGCCCGATAAAGAAGATCATGATTTTGATCTAAATGAAGATTTAGATGTCTCGGGGCATAATGAAGAATATGATATCTTGGAGCATAATGAAGAAAGTGATGAAGAATTCCACCAGGGAGAACCTAGCACCCAAAAGAAAAGAAAAATGAAAGTAAAAAGAGAGTTTCGTGATCATCGGAAAACTAAGTATAAGTGGTTGAGAGAGGCAAAGAATGAAGGAAAAATAGTTATGAAATGCATATATTGTGAAATGCATAAGGCAATGGGGCCATGGGGAATTGGGACTGGTTGCTTTACATTGCAACATGATTCTATAGTTGTTCATGCTAGTTCAAGCATTCATAAACTCTCACAGGCAAAGTGGATATGTGGAAATGAGAAGAAGGTGAAGTCTATTACAGAACCCAAGAAAGTGTTTTGTGGAAGTTGTCGCACATGCCTGAAGTTTGTTGAATATTGCTGCAAAATTTTAAACTGAAATATGCATCAAACCCTCATTCCCATGGAATCATAACCTGCTCTGATACCATTGATCTAGATCTTGGGAGGAGGCCCCCAAGATCTAAAAGATTGAAATGGATCTTGGGAGGAGAGACCCCCAAGATCCGAAAAAAATTGAAATGCGAGAAGAAAAAAAAGAGAGGAGAATGCCCAATAAAAAAAACCACAAAGATATTTTTTATTAAAACCCAAGTGGAAATAAACCAGCTAGGGAAATGGTAGCTTATCTCTGAGAAGAGATGTGGCGGCTACATGCCTCTGAACTGTAAAGGCTACATTGTGGCAAACAATCTGTCCTTTTACAAAATGTGACTTATTACTTATAGTATTTTTCAGTTACAATACCACGGGTCAATTCCATGGGTGAATGAATACCATGGGTGGATTTTACAATACCATGGGCGGATGCCATTTACAATACCATGGGCTAACTCCATGGGTTGATGAATAATATGGGTGGATGAGTACCATGGGTGGATTTTACAATACCATGGGCGGATGCCATGTACAATACCATGGGTAAATTCCATGGGTCGATGACTACCATGGGCTGATGCCATTTTCCATTCTGATTAGACATGGAGGGCGGTAAGCGGTTTACCCCGCACCGCTTTTGGGGCTGGGTGGTATTGAGAGGGGAGGGAGCGAGCACCCTGGATGGGCGACGCGTGGTAGAGGTATGGCGGAAAACCGCTGGCCGATTGCGCGTTAAAAGGCGGAGGTTGGGGGGTCGCGATATAGTTATCAACCGTCGGATGAGAACGGGTTGATCGAACAGTGGACGGGCGTCGGAGATGACGGGGGTTTATGTGGTGGGCCCGATGTAATAAAATAAAGTTTTAACCATATCAGGGTCGGTTATATTGGTCGGGGCCGATTTATAAATTAACCCGGGTAAACTTATTAACCCTTGATAAACACTGTTTATGGCTGTATTCAACCGGGGCGGGAATATATTAAAAATATCGGGGCTTTGTATGTAATTTACATAATACGGGAAGGGTTATGTCTTTATGGGATTTAAATAATAAAGGTTAAAAATTAATATGAATTCATGAAATGTGAGCGCCAAGTTAAAATGTTAACAATTTACATTTAAAACTTAGGCTAAAGTGGGAAAAGGGATCTTCAGGTGATATTATGCATTCTCCTAAGTAAAGTAGGAATTTACTTGAGAAATCTTTATAAAATAAGATGAAGTGGTTTATGAGTGATATTAAGAACAGATCTTAATACTTTGGGGAAATTAGTGATTGTTGACACCTAATCCGAAACGGATGAGGTGAAGCCGGACAGTCATCTAGAAGATGAACTGATCCGTTTCTGTACATGTATAAATAATAATAGTTGAATGAATAATATCACTAAGTTGATTTGCGCTCATTAATTTCTGAGCTAACCTGGCCTGACATGGTATCAGAGCACAGGTCCTAGGCTTCAGAAATAGCGTAACTCCTCTGCTGCCATTGCTCCCTGGCGCACCAGCGCTGCATACGCTCTCTGCTATTCTGAATGGCCTGACATCCCTTCTGACATCGCTGCATACGGTAAGATGACTGCGTTTTATTGTAAGATGACTGCCGTTTTTATTGAAGCTGCGTTAATGTATTGAAGCTGGGTTAATGTATTGAGAGCTGCGTCGTTGTATTGATCTGACATTGAGGCTGTGATCTTGTATTGAGGCTGTGACTGTAATTTTTGAAAACTGCGTTTGTAATGCCTTGACTGCGTCTTTTTTATTAAACGCTGTGGTATATGGTGCTGGTGACTGCGTCTTTTAAGAAAGACTGCGTTTTTTAAATCGATTGACTGTATTAAAACCTGAGTTTATGGTGGATCGGTCACTGCCTTTTGTAATGGTCATCGAAGACTGGGTTAATGGTATTGCTGCGTTTTCTCCTTTACAGTCTTTGTCAAGCTCCAAAGCTTTCCTACAATCAGCCTCAACCCGCCTCCAATCATTTTGTTTCATGTGACAAAGTGCTCGATTTGTCCAATAAATTACATTATTTGGGAAAAGGGTTATAGCCTCCGTATATGCATCAATTGCTGCTATAAAACGTTTTTTTCTGAAGCATAGATTGCCATATTCCTTCAATTCTTCGGCTTGCTTCGTCATCATTCTCTGAACAATGAATGATGGTATTAGTCGATAGATAAGAAGAATCCCTTGGTTATTCTAGGAAGCACAGAGGCCACATATAACCATCATAGAACTTAATATATGTATGAAGTTCAGACCACAGTATGAGGATCAGAGTGACTGCGTTTTTTTTAAAAGGACTATTCTCGGCAAGAAATCGTGTTGGTATGTGTGAAACTGTGTTCAGATAAGAATGACTTTCTATGTAGGCCTCCAACAGAATTGGATTACACGCAAACGCACGGCTTAACCTAATGTTTACACCAGATTGGTTGTTGATATTGTTAATTTCTTGTTTTACTGCAATAACTTTCCAGCAAAGGAAAAAGCGACATTGAAGAGCGCCCTCATACTAGTTTCCAGACATCTGTGGCAACGAAGAGCACCCTCTCTTTTAAACTGTGATATATTGATATATGTTTTGTTGTGAGATATTGATGCGAGATATAAGATATAAGCAGTAAGCGCCCTTGATTTTTTCATTGAGACAATGATATATGTTGAAGATACAGCGCTTTCCTTTTTCTCTATTGAACAGTGATATATGTTGAAGATACAGCACTCTCCTTTTTCTCTATTGAACAGTGATATATGTTGAAGATACATATGAGCGCTTTCTTTTTCTCTGTTGAACACTAATATATATATAAGATTTTTTTTCCAGCAGAATTCTTGCTGTGACATAAGGATTTTTTTTTCCCAGCAGAAGTTTTCTATCAACAGAAGCTTTTTTGGCAGAGATAATTTTTTTTCAGAATGCATTCAATCATTTCAATGGTCGGAATAGTTCTCACTGGCAAGGAGAATTATTCTGAATGGTCTCGGATGGTGAAACACACCCTCATCTACAATGAGTTGTGGAAAGGTGTGTGTGTCGGAGAAGAAGACAGAGACCCTGTGCAGCCCACATCAGACAAAGAACTCGCCATTTGGGAAAACAAGAACAACAAAGCCTTTGCATTGATCGCAGCATCTGTCAATGAGGAAGTAAGTCGTCATATTTCCTGCTATTCCACTGCTTTTGAAGCTATACAAAAGCTGAAAGAACTCTATGATACACATTCTGCACTTGAAGTTGTGCAGCTCATGATTAAACTCTTCACTCTTGAACTGAAAAATAATGATCCTCTTGCTCTTGCATCTGAAATAAAGTCTATAATGCATGATATAAAATCCACTAAGGTTGAGCTGGATATCTCTCTTATTGCCTTTCTCAAAGCACTCTATCCTACCTACTCCAATTATCTTGAGTCTTTACAAGCAAATGGAAACCTTAAAGATATAACCTTTGACTCTCTTGTGAAAAAGTTTGCTGAAAGAGAGAAAGCCTTTGGAAAGAAAACAGTCCCTGAATCTTCTGAAGAGACTGTTTGCCTTGCTCAAAAAGAAAAGCATCCTGCTCAAGATTCTGCAAGAGGAAGAGGTGGACGAAGAGGAAGAGGAAGATACTCCAGAGGCAGGGGGGCAGACATTCTCAAACAGAAAAGGCAGATCTGCATTGCATTCGCTGCAAACGAAATGGATCACATGATGCCTCTACATGCAAGCTACCATGGGACAAAGTTGAGCAGAGAAGAAATCAGCAGAAAGGTAAAACTGATGACTCAGACAAAGGTAAAGCACCCGAATCTGCACACTATATTGAGGCACAATGTAATATTGGAGTAAATGAAGATTTGTTTAATGCTTCACTTGCTTCTTCGAAAAATGACTGGTTGCTTGATTCAGGAGCAACCTGTCATATGACTCATAGGAGAGATTTCTTTGAAGATTTCACTAACAATGTTGATGGAGCAGTATACTTTGCAGATCAGTCAAAAATCAAGCCATCAGGGCTTGGCACAATCAGGCTTAAACTGCCTGGTCTTCCAGACTTTCTTCTGGATCATGTTCTATATCTCCCACAGCTGAAGAGAAACTTGCTGTCCCTGGTCCACATCCGCCAGCAAGGTCACTCCATTCACATGTTTGATGGCAAGCTTGAGGTAAGAAAGGCATCTGACCACTCACTTGTCATGAGGGGTATAGAAGAAGAAAGACTCCTTAAACTGCAAGGAACCTCTGCTCATGCACAGCATTTCTCATATATTTCTCATCATGAAGAATGTACACTTCCATCAAGTTTATTATGGCATGCTAGATTTGGGCATTTAAACTATGATAGTCTCCGCTTGTTGAAGAAAAATGGTGTTGCTGGTTTGCCTACAATTCCTAGAAAACATAAACAATGTGATGCTTGCATTCTAG
Source organism: Pinus tabuliformis (assembly GCA_031772625.1). Lineage (NCBI taxonomy): Eukaryota > Viridiplantae > Streptophyta > Pinopsida > Pinales > Pinaceae > Pinus > Pinus tabuliformis. Next base: position 1,091,192,313 of record CM062815.1, on the reverse strand, counting down.
GAAAGCATAGCAAACAGTCTTTTCATGATTCACATTCAAGAGCACATAGGAAGCTTGAACTTATTCATTCAGATTTATGTGGTCCAATGCCTGTTCCTTCTGCAAATGGAAATAAATATATCATGACATTTATTGATGATTACACCAGAATGTGTTGGGTTTACTTATTGAAGAACAAATCTGATGCTTTTCAAACATTTAAGAATTTTCATAAGTGGATTGAAAATGATGCACAATCTCATATTGGGTCTATTCGCACTGATAATGGAAAAGAATATACATCAAATGAATTTGAACACTATCTTCGCCAACATGGGATTAAACATCAAACAACTGTGCCTTATAATCCTCAACAGAATGGTGTAGCTGAAAGAATGAACAGAACAATTTTGAATATGGTACGATCTATGCTTTTCTTCAAAAATGTAAAGACAATGTTTTGGGCTGATGCTGTTCTATGTGCTGCATATATAAAGAATAGATGTCCATCTAGTGCTATAAGAAACAAGACTCCTTATGAATTGTGGTATGGACATGTTCCTTCGGTAAAACATCTCAGGATATTTGGTTCCACCTGTTATGCTTTAATACCAAAGGTACATAGAAACAAACTTGGTGCAAGAAGTCGTCAGTGTATCTTCCTGGGGTATTCAAACACATCTAAAGCATACCGCCTTTATGATGAAGTAAATAAAAAGTTTGTTTTATCTAGAGATGTCATTTTTCTTGAATCATCCAAATCTGTCAATGTTGTTGAGCGGCAACTTGATCGCTTGGATAGATTCACAAAACAGAAATCATTTCAAGAGTTTGATAATCAGATTCCACATCTTGAAGGGGGGATTCCTATACTAGATCAACATGTGGAATCTTCTTCTGAAGAACAATCTCCCCTGCATGACACTCCAACAACGGATGATGCTTTAAGTGATGTAATTGATAGAATTGGGAGACTCAATCTTGATTCAGACCCAACTCAATCAACAGAATAGCCTGGACCATCTCAGAAAGGTCCCCCAAAGTGGCTGACAAAGACACTTGAAAGTGTTCATCCTGATGAAATTGGAAAAACAGGAACCCGAAATTCAAACCGACAAGATGGAGGTGATGTAGATAACTCTAATTCACCTGTTGATATGGATGTTACTTATGATTGTGAATTGAACTTGTCTACAGATTTTGAACCAACTTCCTTCAAAGAAGCTGCTTCTCATGATGAATGGAAAGAAGCAATGCGAAAGGAGTATGATGCCCTCATAAAAAATGGCACTTGGAAGCTGGTTGATCCTCCATTTGGAACCAAACCAATTGGCTGCAAGTGGGTCTACAAGAACAAGTACAAAGCTGATGGCTCACTTGACAAGCACAAAGCTAGGCTTGTGGCAAAAGGTTTTGCACAGAAGGAAGGGGTCGATTATGAGGAAACTTTTGCTCCCACAGCAAAATGGGCCACCATCCGGACACTCTTTGCACTAGCTGCTCAGAACGGTTGGAAAGTCCATCAAATGGATGTAAAAACTGCATTCTTGAATGGAGATCTAAAAGAGAATGTTTTTATGTCCCAGCCTGAAGGATTTGCTGTGAAAGGACATGAACACAAAGTATGCAAACTTGTGAGGTCCTTTTATGGCCTCAAACAAGCACCACGAGCCTGGTATGAAAAACTAACTGAGCATCTTCTGAAACTCAACTTCAAACATTTTGATCTTGATGATGCAACTTTATTTGTCAAGAAAGTTGGAAAAACAGTTGTATATCTTGTGGTATATGTAGATGATCTTTTAATGACAGGGAACAATGAAAGCTATATTGCATCCATAAAGAAAGAATTAGGAAAATTTTTTGAAATGACTGATTTGGGCTATGTTCATTACTATCTTGGCATTGAAGTAACCCAACATCCAAAGTCCATATTTCTCTCTCAAAAGAAATACATTGGAGATTTGTTATACAGATTTGGCATGACAGAGTGCAATCCCCTTTCTACTCCAATGGAACAAAACTTGAAGCTCACATCTACTGAAGGAAAGGAATTTGAGGATGCAACAAGGTATAGACAGCTTGTAGGAAGTCTCATCTACCTCACTACTACCAGACCAGACATTTCATTTCCTGTTGGAATCCTCTCCAGGTTTATGCAAAGGCCTTGTGAGGGACATTGGTCTACTGCAAAAAGAGTTCTAAGGTACTTGAAGGGAACTCAAGACCTTGGAATCAAGTATACACAGGTGGACGACTTCAACTTGATTGGATACTCTGATTCAGACTTCGATGGAGACAAAGAAACTGGGGTATCTACTTCAGGATATGCTATGAGTCTTGGATCAGGAGCTGTCTCCTGGAGATCACGCAAACAATCAGTACCAGCAGATTCCACAACAGAAGCAGAATACGTGGCAGCAGCTGAAGCAACGAAAGAAATTGTGTGGCTCAGGAAAATTCTTGAAGATTTGCAAGTAAAACAAATACAATCTACTCCACTCATGATTGATAACACATCTGCAATAAAGTTGGCCAAGAATCCAAAGTTCCATGATCGTACTAAGCACATCAATACTAAATATCATCTGATCCGACATCATGTTGAGGCCAAAACAATCCATCTCCGTCATTGTTCCACGAACGAGCAAATTGCAGACATCTTCACCAAAGCGCTTGGAAGAGAAAAGCTTGAAAGATTCAGAACGATGCTTGGACTCACCAACATCCCTTCAGATTAAGGGGGGGAATGTTGACACCTAATCCGAAACGGATGAGGTGAAGCCGGACAGTCATCTAGAAGATGAACTGATCCGTTTCTGTACATGTATAAATAATAATAGTTGAATGAATAATATCACTAAGTTGATTTGCGCTCATTAATTTCTGAGCTAACCTGGCCTGACAGTGATATCTTTAGGGAAAAGTATGAAGGGGAGTTAGTTATTCAACCGTGCCTCACCTGAGCTGCACCAAGTATAATGTCCGCCATTGCACTAGTGATAGAGATAAAGATTAAAAGTTTTAGAGATATAATCTATCACAAGTATCATTCTGCAACACCAATCTACCTACCCTGCCTACTTTAGTCCTAGCATTTTTGCCTTCTTTACTCGGGTGCACTTAGACTGGCAAACCCTTATCAATCTTCTTTTCTTTTCATAGCAAGCCTACCTAAGTCTGCACTTATTACATCCAAGGGCTCATATTTAACTGTTGAGCTCTTTTTTATTTACACTACCTATCTACTTATCTGCTAAGGTTGAACAGTTTGGTCAGATTTATTCTCTATCTCTAAAACAGGAAATTCAAATATGAAATAGCCAAGATTAAGCTGTTCGGCCATTCATCAATTGTGGCATGGATTAACAAGCTGCACACAATGCTTATTAAAGAAAATAAAAAGCAGTGGCATTTTGGACTTGCACACTTTCCTAGTCTATTTTTGTTTGGGGTTCATTTCTTTCACTTTTTTGACCATTTTATTCTTTTTACGCTTTGATTTTTCTTTTAGGGTATACCCTCTTTACATTTTTTTTTTCTTTTTTTTTTTTTTAATTTTTTGATAATATGGAAACCTTTGCAACAAGGAAAGGATGAACATATTACAGAGCTCATCAAGTCAATCATGAAATCTGACACCTATTGGTATAGGAGTATAACAGACTGTGCCCTGTGCTGCGATTAAGCGAGTCATTATAAGTGAACTCTGCCTGTGCAAGCACTCGATCCCACATCCACGAATTCTCACCAATCAAACTACATAACAGGTTTCCCAGACTCCTGTTTACCACCTCTATTTGTCCGTCGGTTTGCGGGTGATAAGCAGAGCTATAACTCAGCTGTGTATCCATTTTCTTCCACAGGGTGTGCTAAAAGTGCCATGTAAACTTCACATGCCTGTCCCAAAGAATAGACTTAGGCAAACCATGTAGCCTGAAAATCTCCGTGAAGAATAAGTGGGCCACGTGAGTGGCATCACTGGTTTTTCTGTAAGGGATAAAATGTTCCATCTTCAAGAATCTGTTCACTACTACCATCATTGAGTCATAACCTCATTGTGTCCTAGGTAGACCCAAGACAAAGTCCAAGCTGACTGAGTCCCACGGTCTGCTTGGAATAGGTAATGGTGTATACAATCCCGTGTTTTGACTGTGACCTTTCACCAACTGGCACACTTTACATCTGGTCACAAATTGCTGTACATGCCTTCACATCTTTGGCGAAAAGTAGAAATGACTGAGCTGCTCGAGTGTCTTGTCTATGCCGAAATGTCCAGCTAGACCTCCACTGTGCTTCTCCCTAATAATGCTCTCTCTTATCGAGCAGTCAGAAATGCATAACTGCCCTCCTCTAAACAGCATTTTTTCTTGCAAGTTGTAGTCCAACCATGGACTGTTATCTCTCACCAAGGGATTTTGGCATGCCGCATAGGCTTCTTTAAAATCTGTGTCAGTCTGATATAAATCTTTCAAGTGCTCAAAACCCAGCACTTGTACAGTACTCTTCTGCAAAAGTAAGGCCCTCCTACTCAACGCATCTGCCACCTTGTTGGCCTACCCGCTGATGTGTTTCAACACAAAGGTGAAACTTTGCAAATATTCCACCCACTTGGCATGTTTGTGATTCAACTTGTGCTGTTGCATCACATACTGTAGTGCAAAATTATCTGAAAACAACACAAATTCATTTCCCATCAAATAGTGCCTCCAGTGTTTCAATGCCTATACAAAAACATAGAAATCCTTGTCATAGGACGAATATTTTTGTCTACTTTCATTTAGCTTCTCGCTGAAAAATGCAACAGGTTTATCCTCCTGGCTAAGTACAGCTCCAATAGCCGTACCGCTAGCATCACAACGAACTTGAAAGATCTTTTTAAAATCTGGCAATCTCAGGATCGATCTTTCAATGATATTCTTCTTTAGTAGCTGAAAACTCCTCTTCACTGCATCAGTCCATCGAAAAGGCTAACTGGCCTTTTTAATGGTGTCCAACATAGGTGCACAGATTTCGCTAAAATTTCTTATGAATTTTCGGTAAAAACTCACCAGCCCATGAAAACTACGTACCTCAAATAAGCTTTTTGGAGATGGCCAATTAACTATCACTGCAATCTTCTCCGGATCCATCTTCAGCTCGTTTTCTACTATTATGAAGCCCAAATAAATCAACTCTTTTTGCAGAAAAGTACACTTCTTCAGATTTATCAGCAGTTTATTCTACTGTAATTTTTCCAGCACTTTCCGAACATGTCGAAGGTGCTCCTCCCTTGTCCTGCTGAAAATTAGTATGTTTTCTAGGTACACTATCACAAATTTTCCGATGTATTCTTTCAGCATTTCATTCATTAATCGCATAAATGTACTGGGTGCATTGCTCAACCCGAATGGCATAACCAGCCATTCATACAGTCCCTCATTCGTCTTAAAGGCTATCTTCCACTCGTCCCCCTCTCGAATTCGGATCTGATGATACCTGCTCTTCAAGTCTATCTTAGAAAAATATGTTGCCCCGCTTAGGCAATCCATCATGTTGTCCATCCGTGGCAATGGGAACCTATACCGGGTGGTGATTTTGTTGATGGCCCTTGAGTCTGTGCACATCCGCCATTCTCCTCCTTTCGCAGGAGCGAGAACCGTTGGAACTGTGCAAGGGCTCAAACTCTCCATTATCAATCCTTTGTCTAGCAGTTCTTGCACCTGCTTCCTAATCTCTTCATTGTCCTTGGGGCTCATTTGGTATGCTGCCTTATTCAGCAAACTTGTTCTGGGTATGAAGTCAATGTGGTGACTTATGCTTCTTTTGGGGGGAAGTTTATCTAGCAAGTCATCCACCACTATGTCTATAAATTCCCTCAACATCTGCTGAATTTCTGGGGGTAAATCCGATACCTCTGTATGCAACAGTACCGTTCTTGCTCTTCTTACAACTGCATAACTCACCTCGCTATCCTCCACTTGTTTCAGAAACTGTTTTCTGCTGACCAACAATGCTCTTGGCTCACTTGTTCCTGTTGTTCCTTCCTCCTTGATGGGCACAAGTGTGTGCTTGATTCCATCCTTGACAAACTTATAGCAGTTTTTCAATCCATTGTGTACCACCTTTCTGTCATACTGCCATGGCTTCCCTAGCATTATGTGACATACATCCATCAGCATGATGTCACAAATGACCTTATCCTTATATCTGCCTATTTGAAACTCCACCTCGCATTGTTCATCCACCAGCAACTGATGGCCTTTTTGCAGCCATGAAACTTTGTAAGGGGTGGGATGTTTCAATCGCTTCAATTCCAACTTTTCCACCATCTTTGTGGCCACCAAGTTATCTGTACTACCGCTGTCAATAATTAACTTACAACACTTACCATGTCCCTTGTTTCCGTAGCATTCTCTGCTTCTTGGGGAGGTGCCTTTGCTTCTTCTGGTTGTGAGACATACGCACCCCTCTGTCCAGCTTGGTCTACCTTAGGACACTCAAATGATCTGTGTCCCCACTTATGACACCTGTAACATTGGTAACCAGCTCCTCTGCCTCGGCCATTTCCCCTACCTCACTGATATGGCCTACCACCTTTCGCATTATCACCTTTATCTGCTGATCCAGAAGCTTTAGAACTACTGCCTTCCTCATTACTACTAGCAGTCCGCCCTCTGCCATATGACTGGCCTTTTCCTCTGCCGGTTCCTCGTCCTCTCCTGGCATTTTGCTTTCTAGTAATTTTCTCTTCAGCTTTCATAGCACTCTGATACGCTTCTTCAATGTTCTTTGGAGACAGAATACTAATTTCATCTAAAATTTCTAGTCTTAAACCATTTACATACCTGGCTGTCTTCTCCAAGGTATCCTCTGTATAACCAGCCCTTAAGTTCACTCGATAAAACTCCTCAATGTACTCCCTCATTGTCATTCCTTTCTGTTTCAGATTTTGCACTTGTCTGTGTAGTGCAATTTTATAGTCTTTCGGCAGAAATCTGCCCTTTAACTTGGCCAGCATCCTTGACAAGGTTTTGATCGAAAACTTGTTCAATCTCCTTCTCTCTGTTTGGACACTGTCCCACCATAGGGCTGCGTGTCCCTTCAACTTCGTCGCAACGAACTTAACTATGCAGTATTCACTGACCTCCTCCCACTCGAAATACTTATCCAGCTCGCTGATCCAATCCAATAGAACCTCTATGGATAGGTTTCCATCATAATTTGGGAGTTCTGGTTTGGGTTTACTGCTTGCCACTAAGACAGATCTCAATAGTCACATTTCTGGGCCCTCTCCATTCGATCCATCTGTTGTCGCTTCAGCTTCCTCTTCGCTGTCATCGCCTACCTCTGGATCCCTTCTTCTCCCTACTTTGACTGCCTCCAAACGGGTAGTAAGAATCCTAATCTCCTCTCTCAGTCCTTCCTCTGCTATCCTCCGAACACCTCTTCCACGACCTCTCCTTCCTACCTCCATTTCTTCAGTCAATTTCAACCTGCTCTGATACCACTATGATGGGACCAGCCCAACACTGTTCGGACTAATCAACAATTAAATGATTTAAGTGTGATTTAGCTGTGGATTAGTTTATGATTACCAATGTTCTTGAATTTTTCTGGAAAATGATAGGTGGCATTTATGTGTGCAATCAATACTGTGTACTATACCTCGGGTTGCGTTTCCCGCTCCTCGTTTCGCCAAAACTCTTCCTCCGTCGTTCATTCAACCATTTCTGTTCTTTGCACTTGTTCGCCGAGGGTTTGTTTTGTGTGGTTTTGCTACTTGTGTATGCAGCTGCGCTGCAACTGCTGGGTGCACCTTCTGGTTTTTCTTGTCCGACAGTGTGACTCTTATATTTGCTTGACTCTTATACTTGCTTGGATAACCTTTGGTCCTGATTCGTTGGACAACCAAAAATGGTTCTGCCACCGCCTGTGTAAGTAGATTTCTGTGCTCTTTTTGCAATTGTTTCAACTGGTCTCTGCTCCACGAGCTCGGGTTCTGGTATGAGGTTGTCTTGCTTGTGAAACTCAGTGAGTTGGCATGCACTCAGGTTTCGAAACAGTGGTGCTCTCCGGTCTTCGGCTTCAATGCAGGTAGCCTCTTCTATCCATGATTCAATTTGTCGTTTCCATTCTTCTGTTCCTAATGTGGTTGCTCCTTTGTCTCAGTCATTGGTTGGAACTTGAGGGTTAAACGCTTGTTCTCTATTCTCGCTGCAAATCCTTCAGGTAGGGAAAATGTATCCCTCGTATACTTGCACTCATGCACTTGTTTTGTTTTCCTCTATCAACAGGTTGCTAACAACTGTTTGTTGGTTCTTTGAAGGTATTGGGGTTCACAGTTGGGTATGCTTGAAACAAACGTGTCAGCCTCTGCTTGGTAGGCTTTGTCAACACAACTAATCTTCAGTTTTTGGATTAGGCCTATAAGATTGAGGATTTGGTTTTCCTCAATGCTTAGTTAGTGTTGTCTCTCGGCTGTAGCCAACATCTTGGTCGTTTTGTTACCATAGGCTTCCTTGGTTCTGTGATTGTTGGCTGTAACTTTTAATGTGTGGGAGTCGTTTCCCAAAACCCTCACCTAGGGTTTGTTGACCGTCGGCTATGTGACTGTTTCTGGTTTATTCTGGAACTCTGTTATGTATGCTCATACTTTTCATATTATAATTTAAAGAAAAAAACTTTTAGGAAAACATTGGTTTCGGTTTACCTTATTTTAATGATGATGACTGTCATTCCTTTCATTCCGGCTTCAACGCCTTCAAATTACGATTGTTAATTTGCAACTGTATTTGTAATTTTTTTTTCCATGAACAGAAAGTTCTGTAGTTGCTCTGGTAATTTGTTCTGGTGGTCGATTTCGAAGTTAAGAAGATAATGTATGGCCTGTATGTGATTAACTCGTCCGATTGATTTGTCTGCGTTTGTTCCTGTTTATTCAATGTTAATTTCTTCTATGGGATTCAAACCCTCATTCTGGAAATGCAACTCTGTCTCACTGTCTGGACTCCGTTTCTTAGAAAAGAAGAATTAAATAAACTTGTATGTAAGCATTGTATTGATTACTCTGATGTTCGGTGAATTAGGAAGAAAAACGAAAATACTATGGATACACAGATGGATTCGAATTGTCTGTTCTTTTCTTACTATTGCTTGAATGCTAAAAATGCTGAACCCTTTCAATGGATTTTTCAAGTACATTTATAGTCTCTGTTCACAGTTACCTAAACTGTGCAGTTACTATTTTCAGTTGTATTTCTATTTAGTTACATAACGATGCTTGCATTCGGTTTTTCTTTTTGACGAGATTTTACATCAAACACATTTTGTTCTTTTCTCCAAAATGACAGAACAATTATTAAATTTCAATTGATTAAAGACAGACAAACTAATGATCCTAACCGACCAAACTGTCCCTAACTAGTACTAAAACTAAAAGTAAACAAAATCTTCCACCCTACCTTGACAAACTAACATTAAAAAAAAAAAAAAAACAATTTGTTAACACAACTTCCATCTTGGCGGAGACCAACACCCGGTCATGGTGCCCTAGCTGGATGCTCCTGCATCATTATTCATTGAACTTTTTAACCCAAACTGTCTTCCACACCAAGTAAGAACAAACACGTCCATTTTCTTTTTTTAATCAAATTAGGTAAGAATAAAATAAGTGTATTAATTTTTATTTTTTTTAAAGATGAAATCAATAATTCATCAACCAATAACTCAGATTACATTAGAAGGAATAGTAATTATTATTATTATTCTTCGTATCAATTTGTCTTACATGCTCAACTATATTTTTAGCCCAGAATATTTTGCCACCTTTGGGTAATTCAAAGTTCCAGTAATTTATGTTTATAATTTTTACTGTTTTATGTTTATATAGTATATTTCTCCTTAGTTATTTGGATTTTTTTTACTATTTTATGTTTATATAGTATGCTGCTCCTTAGTTATTTGAATTTGTTTATGTATTAGTTTTACTATTTTTTTGTTGTATTTTTTTTAATAGAAATATAAATTTTCATTATTTAAAGTGTATTTTTTAATATATAAATTAATTATTTTAAAAACTTATGTTTTTGAATATATAAATTGATTATCTTAAAAGATATGTTCCACGTTTATTTATCTTCAATATTTAGTAGAAATTTACAATGAATATTACAGGTTGTCCTCATACGTTTTATTGGCATTTAAAAAAAGTTAAATTTGTTGTTTTGATTTTGGCCACAACAAGACAACGACCACAATTCTGCAAATTTTTTAGTCCAAGCAGTGAGAGAAACCTACTTTGTGGGAAAATTTCAACAAGTGTTTAGGGAGTAAGTCAATTCATATATAAATTTATTTATTTTTATGTCAGAAAAAAATGTATTTATATATGGCTTTAACACAATCTAAACCAAATAAAAAATTAGTGTTGTTTTTTCAAAAGGTGAATAGAGAAATAATAACTCAAATAAAAATTTGAATATGTCCACTTTGAACTCCAAGAAATAGTGTTGTTGAAATCACCATTATTAAATGAAAACAGACGTTGTATTTATGCTAAAACATTTAACTTTTTCCGCCTGTACAAATGACTGAAATAGATAGAAAAAATAGACAATTTATTGTAAATATTGAAAAAAAGTTTACCTAGAGTTAAGAAATTATTAAATATTATAAATAATTAACAGGTATATTATTAAATATTATAAAGAAAAAATAGGTATATTCCCTGGTTAATATCATTTCTTGAATCACTGCAAGATTATTCTTTTAATATGGTTTTAGTTGATGAAATGAAATTCATATATACTAAATAATTTATTTTTATTATATAGGCATTATATATCAAAAATATATTCAAAAAAAGGGAATCAACTTTCTATCAAAAAATTGTTTGGATGGTCTACTACATCTCAAGCTTCATTGCCCGATAAAGAAGATCATGATTTTGATCTAAATGAAGATTTAGATGTCTCGGGGCATAATGAAGAATATGATATCTTGGAGCATAATGAAGAAAGTGATGAAGAATTCCACCAGGGAGAACCTAGCACCCAAAAGAAAAGAAAAATGAAAGTAAAAAGAGAGTTTCGTGATCATCGGAAAACTAAGTATAAGTGGTTGAGAGAGGCAAAGAATGAAGGAAAAATAGTTATGAAATGCATATATTGTGAAATGCATAAGGCAATGGGGCCATGGGGAATTGGGACTGGTTGCTCTACATTGCAACATGATTCTATAGTTGTTCATGCTAGTTCAAGCATTCATAAACTCTCACAGGCAAAGTGGATATGTGGAAATGAGAAGAAGGTGAAGTCTATTACAGAACACATTGCATACATTGATGATATGAACAAAGAAAGAGTCATCACTACTATGAAATTAGTATATTGGATGGTGCAAGAGGATCTACCACTCTCAAAATATGAATATCTTTGTTTGTTTACAGTGTCTTTACACACGCCAAATATGCAAAATAACAAAGATTATACATCATATACAAATCACATGGTTGCAAAGTAATTCCTTTTTGTTGTATCTCAATACCTTGAAGAGCTACAAATTTTCAAAATGCTAGATAGCCCTTTTTTTCATTGATGTTAGATGAAAGTACAGACCGTAGTTTAGAAAAACATCTTGTGGTTTATGCCACGTTTTTAAACTCAAAAGGATTGGGTCCTCCAATTTCACAGTTTTTAAAGCTCGTAAATGTTTGCGATGGAAGAGGGAAAACAACTTATGATGCAATCAAACATTTAATGGAATCAAGGGGCCTTTCAAAAGAAATATTGATAGGAGTTTCCACATATGGCGCTTCTTCAATGGTTGGTAATGAAAATGGTTTTATCACTTTCTTGAAGAAAGATGTACCTAATCTTGCAGGTGTTCATTGCATTTCTCATCGTGAAGCTTTAGCCGCATCAGATGCTTCAAAAGAAATACCTGAATTATTATTTGTTGACAAATTAGAAAATAAGGTATATTCTTGGGTACAAAATTCTACGAAAATAAATAGTCAACTTATTGCTCTACAGGAACTTATGCAACTTGAAACTCTTCAAGCTCTTCAAATCCATGGAGTTAGATGGCTTTCAAGGGGACAAGTAATTGAATGACTTGTTGTACTTATGCCTTCAATATTAAAATTGTGGAAAAATGAAAGAAAAGAATCATGGTATGATAAGGCAAGAATCTTTTCAGTACAATTTTGTTTACATATGCTTGCATATATAATATGTGAATTAAACAAGTTGAACAAGCAATTCCAAGAAGAGTACATTGATGTCAGCTCTTTAGGGGAAGCCATAGATGTCACGGTAAACACTTTGAAAAGGTGTTTTTAAGAAGCGACACATTTGCAGATGGCACATGTTATTTATCCAAATTTATAGATGCCTCTAGATTTGGCTTTCTAGAAATTTGTGATAAGGAGAGGCTTGTTCACAATCATGAATTACGATTTGTAGCAATTCCACATGCATATGTTGATTGTGTTGATACACAAAAACAATCATGGAAACGGTGTATTGAAGATTCAACAGAAAGTTGTAAACAACTTGCAAAGGATTATGTTCAAGCTCTCGTAGAGAATTTGAAAGGAAGACTCCTTGATCTTGCATTTTTCAACTCAACAAGGTTGTTTATCCCTTGCCATTAGTTAGAGGATGTTCATCACAGAGAACGAAATTCAAAGCATTGGCTCGAAAAGATTTTTCAACACTTACAACATCCTTATTATCAAAGTGAAGAAAACAAAACTACATTTGATTTTGAAGCTTGTTTGAAAGAGTTGCATCCATGACACTTTTTGTGTTAATTGTGAGGGATCATCCATGAAAGATGCATGGAGGATTTTTTTATGTTACAAGGTTGCATACAAATTTTCCTAACATGTCAAAACTATGGCAGGCAATACTTACTATTCATGCAAGTATAGTTGCTTGTGAGAAAGGAATCTCAAGAAAAAACATGATAAAGGATGTCCAAAGAACAAAGCTATCATTAGTTGCATTGGATGCCTTGATGCGGGTGTCTCTAACAGGGCTTGATTCATCGATGGTGGAATAGGATAGGGTATATGACATCTAGAAAGATGCTAAAGAAAGAATAATCTTAAATATTTAAAGTTTTTGCTTTTATTTTGTTGTAATGGTGGTGTTATTACCTCTTTTGGTGAAACTATCCAAAATTTAGTTTGTGTACATGTTGATATTGAATCTACTTTTTGAACATTTACATAGTTCATGCACATTATGTTTTTGGTTTGAAAATTATTTCACAACTATTGTTCTTTTAATGGGATTAACATCATAGTGACTTAAATCGAAAACATGGTATGTGTGAGTGAATTATTTTTGTCAAATTTGTTGCAACAATATTAACATTCATTATTTTCATGTGAGAGTAATTATGCATATATATTTTTTCACTTTATAATATTATTTTTTGTTGTTTCTAAACATATTCCCATCTATTTTATCACTATTTCCATCTTTAAAAAAAAAACGCAAAACATTTCAACATGATGGGACCAGCCCTGATCACTTACGGCTTATCATTTATGGGATGATTTCTTGGATGATTTTATCTGTTAATTGATTTTATGGTGCATACTGGAAAATTAAAGGTGTGAGGACAACTGTCCTGTCCTCGGTCTTGTTTCTCCTGCCTCTTACTATGCCCAAGAAACCCTAATCTCAGTCATGTCGTTGTTGTTTCACTCTGCTGCTCCGCGAGGTGAGGTCTCTGGTTTTGGTTTAGGTTGCTTCACAAGGGTTTCGTTTTACTAGTTCTAGGAATGAATCCCCATGAGGGTTTCTACCTGCATGCGTTGGCGATGTTTCCTATTCTGAGCTCAGTTTCGAGGTTCTGGGTCTGGAACCCCTGGTCTCCATCTTGCTCGGCCTTGGTTATGATTTTGGTTGTGGGTCTTTGTTATACGCTGAATTTGATTATGCTGTTGGTTTCAAAGTGCTTGCTTTGCTATTTGATTATTTTCTTGGCATTTGTTGTAGGTCATGGTTGCGGGGTGGCTCGGATCTCAGCTCTCATCCGGCATTCAATGAGAGGTGAGTTTTCTTTCTATTCTTTTTGTTTCTGCTTTGTTTTCTTCTGTCACTGACTTTTCTTTCTCCTTGTGAGCAGTGGGCACTCTGTGGCTGTGACCTTGGTCTGCGGCTTCCTCCCTTGTTCGCACAGGCTCGGCTCCTTCTGTATGTTTTTCCGTAAACCCTTACGTCTGCTTTCAATTCTTGTAATTATGGTTCTGCTTTGCTAGCTCTAATGGCATGTTTGTTGGCCATGCAGGTATGCAGCTGGGCTCTCCGTTCGCTGGTCTCATGCCTTGACTCCTACGCTTGTATCAGGTTGGGTTGATTCTTGTTATTCCTCTATCTGTCTGTTCGAGGTGTTTGCTATTGGTGGTGTTCTATGGGTCTGTAGTTGAGGGTCTGGCTTCAACCTTACTGTGTCTTCGGCCTCACTGTGTATTTATGCTTCCGGCTATTTAACTTATGAATTGTAATTATATCGGTCCTATGGTGACCTCGTGGTTTTTTTGGCACTGTTAACTCTGTTTTCATGGCTTGTCTATATTTGGTAACTGTATCTTGGACTGTAGATATTCGATATCGATATATATATATATATATATATATATATATATATATATATATATATATATATATATATATATATATATATATATATATATATATATATAGATACACACACACAAACAATGATTTCTTTTGATAATTAAATAGTAAAAAGGGATTGATATGAGTTCTGTTGGTACCTGTAGCTATTTGTTTATTCCTTCGACAGTGATTTACTTGATTCTTCTGCAAGCCTGCTCCATTGTCTTGTTGAACTTGTCCGTGTGTTCTTCTTACTTCTATGTTTACTATTCACTCTCTGTCATCGTTATGATATGGAACAAATGAATTTAGTTAAATTAGGTAGAAAATACTTAAGCTGCAATATATGGATTCAAATTTCTTGCTCTACGGAATATTTTCATGCTTCTTTCTATTCAACACTATGATGATCCTTACAGTAGCATTTTCCTCTTTTTTTTGTAAAGATCACTGTACAATTATTAAACTGCCACTAGTTACATTTAGTTATTCATTGATAAGTGTTCATTCTTGACTGTATTCTAAAAGTAAATTTTAGACAAAAATAAAAAGAACGTAAACAAAAACAAATAGTGGGCTGAGACAACCTTAAACTTAACATAAGGTCCTAAATGTTGTTAACTAGAATTTTAAATGAAAAAAAAAACTAACTGAAACTTCTTCTGTCTATAAAGACAAATACTTCATCCTTGACCTCCCTTAGCTGGATGCTCCTGCATCAGGCTTCCAGGGTAGATGAAAATTCATGGCTCTGATCCATGAGCTCCTCGATAGAATACCCTGCACGTTGTATCTAACCTGCGTCAAGCCACGAACTGTCCTTAATGAGACGGTTCTTCCACTTGATGAGGTACTGTAGGTACTCGTTTCTTTGAGTTCGCCTGGCCACCTGTGTATCAAGGATTCCTTCGATTTCAAGTGGTTGAGCTGAAGGCATTTGTCTCATCCATGGACTACTCTCTTCCTAGGTATCCTGCTTTGGCTGCGTCGAACTGTGCCCTTCAGGACTAGCAGTGTATGGGAATAAGTTTGCCACATTAAAGATGGGTGATATTCCTATGCCTGGAGGCAATTGTAGCTCATAAGCATTTGTAGAAACTTACGCAGAATTTTGCAAGGTCCAATTTTCTTAAATTTCAACTTATTGTATTCGCCCTTAGGGAATATTTCTTTATGCAAATACGCTAGAACTTGATCCCCTACATTAAATTGTACCTCCCGTCGTTTCAGATTTTCTTTCTATTTGTACCTTTGACTGTTGTCCTGTAATTTTGACTTCACCTGCTCATGTAGGTCGTTAATTTCTCTTGCAAAATCTTCCCCATCACACTTCTTCTTTCTAACTGTCCCAAATCTCGTAACTCATGCACTCCTCGGGGATGTGTTCCACACAAGATCTGGAAAGGACTACTTCCTGTGCTTCGATTTGATGAATCGTTGTAAGAAAATTCTTCTTGGGCAAGTACACGATCCCAAATTTGTGAATTTTCTCCAACTAGACTCCGTAGCAAGTTTCCTAAGCTCTTGTTCACCACCTTCGTTTTCCCATCGGTCTGTGGGTGATAAGCGAAGCTGAAATCTAACTTTGTATCCAGCTTTTTCCACAAGGTGCGCTAGAAATGTGCTGTGAATTTCACATCCCTGTCGGAAACAATGGACTTGGGTAAGCCATGTATTTTGATGACTTCAGTGAAAAACAAGTGTGCTACTTGGGTAGCGTCACTGGTTTTCTTGCAAGGAATGAAGTGTGCCATCTTGCAGAAACGGTCCACCACCACCATGATGGAGTCAAAACCCCGCTGTGTTTTGGGCAGACCCGGGACAAAGTCCAGACTGACTGAGTCCCATGGTCTGTTTGGAATAGGCAAGGGTGTATACAAACCCATGTTTTGACTGTGCCCCTTTTCCAACTGACATATCTTACACCTGGTCACATATTGTTTCATGTCTCTTCACATCTTTGGCCAGTAATAGAAATGACTGAGCTGATCCAAGGTCTTATCAATGTTGAAATGTCCAGCTAGACCTCAACTATGCTTTTCTTGGATGATGTTCTCCCTCATTGAACATTCTGAAACACACATTTTTCCTCCCTTGAATAGCAGCTCCTCCTGTAAGTTATAGTCTAGCGATGGACTATTGTTCCTCAATAATGGATTTTGGTAGGCTTCATAAGCCTCCTTGAAATCTGCATCTGTTTGATACAAGTCCTTAAGGTGTTCAAAACCCAACACTTGTATCGTGCTCTCCTGCAAGAGTAAAACTCTTCTACTTAGTGCATCTGCTACCTTGTTGGTTGACCACGGATATGCTTCAATACGAATGTAAAACTCTGTAAGTACTCAACCCATTTTGTGTGTTTATGATACAACTTATGCTGTTGCATAACATAGTGTAATGCGGAATTATCAGAAAACAAGACAAACTCATTACCCAACAAATAATGTCTCCAATGCTTCAATGCTTGGACAATGGCGTAAAACTCCTTGTCATAAGATGTGTATTTTTGACTGCTTTCATTTAATTTTTCATTGAAATAAGCTACTGGTTTGTCTTACTGGCTGAGTACGGCTCCAATGGTTGTACCACTGGCATCACAACAAACTTGGAAAAGTTTGTTAAAATCAAGCAAACTCAAATTTGGCCTTTCAGTGATCTTCTTCTTCAATATCTAGAAACTCTTCTCTGCAGCTTCAGTCCAATGGAAAGGCTGACTTGCCTTTTTGATGGTATCCAACATGGGTGCGCAGATTCCACTAAAATTCTTTATGAAATTGTGATAGAAACTTGCCAACCCATGAAAACTCCAAACTTCGAACAGACTCTTAGGGGATGGCCAGCTGATTATAGCTGCAACTTTTTCTGGGTCCATTTTTAGCTCATTTTCTGCAATCACAAAACCCAAATAGACTAACTCCTTCTGAAAGAAAGAACATTTTTTCAAATTTATCAGCAACTTATTTTGTTGTAACTTCTCCAGAACATATCTAATGTGTCGAAAATGTTCTTCCTTGGTCTTGCTAAAAATCAGTATATCGTCAAGATACACAATCACGAATTTCCCAATGAACTCCTTCAACATCTCATTCATCAGGCACATGAAAGTGCTAGGGGCGTTACTCAACCCAAATGGCATCACCAGCCATTCATACAGACCTTCATTGGTTTTGAAAGTTGTTTTCCATTCATCCCCTTCTCTTATTCTAATCTGGTGGTATCCGCTCTTCAGATCTATCTTCGAAAAATATGTTGCTCCACTCAAGCAGTCCATCATGTCATCCATTCGTGGCAATGGAAACCTATACCTGATAGTAATTTTATTTATTGCTCTTGAATCCGTACACATCCGCCACTCGCCTCCTTTCTTGGGAGCTAAAACTGTCGGAACTGCACAGGGACTTAAACTTTCCCGTATCAATCCTTTGTCCAACAATTCTTGTACCTGCTTCCTGATCTCTTTGTTGTCCTTAGGACTCATCCGGTAAGCAGATTTTTTTGGTAAACTAACTCTAGGGATGAAATCTATGTGATGACTGATACTTCGCTTTGGTGGTAACTTATCCCGTAAATCATCCACCACAATGTCGCTAAATTCCGGCAACAAATCCTGGATTTCTTCAGGTAAGTCAGAAATTTCAGTGTGCAACAACACTGCTCTCGGTCTCCTTACAACGGCATACTTTATTTCGTTATCTTCAATCTTTTTTAAAAGTTATTTTCCCCCCATCAACAACACTTTTGTCCCACTATTATTTGTTGTTTCTTCTTCCTTGATGGGTACTAGTGTATGCTTAATTCCATTCTTGACAAATTTGTAACAACTTATTTTTCTGTCATGAACAACTTTTCGATCATACTGCGAGGGTCTACCTAGCAGAATATGACACACGTCCATGGTCATGATATCACAAATCACTTTGTCCCTATACTTGCCAATATGGAATACCACCTCACACTGCTCATCAACTAGTAGTTGGTGACCTTTCTATAACCAAGACACCTTATAGGGAGTTGGGTGCTTCAACCTTTTCAAACCCAATTTCTCCACCATCTTTGTTGCAACTAGATTATCAGTGCTCCTACTGTCTATAATCAGTTTGTAGCATTTTCCATGTGACTTGCACATAGTCTGGAATAATGCCTTTCTCTAGGTTTGTTCAGTTATCTCCTTTGATGGTTTCAGTAGTACCTTATTCAAGACTAAGGCCTCTCCTGTCTTCGGTACATTCTCTACCTCTTGGGGTGGTGCCTCTGATTCCTCTGTTTGAGCAACATATGCTCCTCTTTGTCTAGCCTATTCACCTTTAGGACACTCAAAGGACCTATGCCCCCATTTGTGGCACTTGTAACACTGGTAGGAAACCTCTCTACCTCTGCCATTACCCCTTCCTCTTTGGTATGGCCTTCCTCCCCTAGTGCTACCTTCCTTTTCTGCTGTCCCCGAGGTCTTTGAACTGCTTCCTTCTTCATTGTTGTTGGCAGTCCTTTCTTTGCCAAAGGATTGTCCTTTCCCTTTGCCAGATCCACGTCCTCTTCTGGCATTCTACTTCCTTGCAATATTTTCTTCTGCCTTTAAGACACTCTGGTATGCTTCCTTTATAGTTTTTGGAGAAAGAATACTTATCTCGTCTAATATCTCTAGCCTTAGGCCATTCAAAAACCTTGCTATTTTTTCTGGGGTGTCTTCAACATAACCTACTCTCAGATTCACTCGATAAAATTCCTCAGTATATTCTTTCACCATCATTCCTCTCTACTTCAAATTATGCACCTATCAATACAGAGAAATCTGGTAATGTTTGGGAAAAAAATTACCCTTTATTTTGGCAACCATTCTGGTCCACTTTCTAATGGGTAGCTTATTTAATCTTCTCCTCTCTACTTGGACATTGTCCCACCATAAGGCCGCATGTCCTTTCAACTTGGTGGCATCGAATTTAACTTTCCTACATTCGCTGATCTCCTCACATTCGAAGTATTTGTCTAACTCACTGATCCAGTCCAACAACACATCTATGGACAAACTACCATCATAGTTTGAAATCTCAGGCTTTGGCTTACTGCTAGCCAATAAAATTGACCTTAATAATCTGATTTCAGGTCCTTCCTCATCTGATCCATTTGTTGTAACTACAACTTCTTCCTCACTGTCATCTCCCCATTCCAGATCCCTTCTCCTTCCTGCTTCTACTGCTGCCAAATGGGCATTCAAGATCCTAATCTCTTCTCTCAATCCTTCATCTACTACCCTTCGAATAGCTCTGCCATGACCTCTTCTTCTGACTTCCATTTTGTAAAAAAAACAAATTAACTCTAACTTCCTCTGATACCAAAATTGATGGGACCAGCCCTGATCACTTATGGCTTATCATTTATGGGATGATTTTATCTGTTAATTGACTTTATGGCACGTGCTGGCAAATTAAAGGTGTGAGGACAACTGTCCTGTCCTCGGTCTTGTTTCTCCCGCCTCTTACTATGCCCAAGAAACCCTAATATCAGTCATTTCGTCGTTGTTTCACTCTGCTACTCCGCGAGGTGAGGTCTTTGGTTCATGTTCAGGTTGCTTCACAAGGGTTTCATTTTACCAGTTCTGGGATGAATCCCTATGAGGGTTTCTACCTGCACGCATTGGCAATGTTTCCTATTTTGAGCTCGGTTTCGAGGTTTTGGGTCTGGAACCCCTGGTCTCCGTCTTGCTCACCCCTGTTTATGATTTTGGTTGTGGCTCTTTGTTATATGTTTACTTCGATTATGTTGTTGGTTTCAGAGTGCTTGCTTCATTGTTTGATTATTAGCTTGGCATTTGTCGTAAGTCATGGTTGTAGGGTGGCTCAACTCTCGGCTCTCATACGGCATTCAACCAGAGGTGAGTTTTCTTTCTATGCTTTTTGTTTCTACTTCATTTTCTTCTGTCACTGGCTATTCTTGCTCCTTGTGAGAAGTGGGCACTCTGCGGCTGTGAACTTCGTCGGCAGCTTCCTGCCTTGTTCGCACGGGCTCGGCTCCTTCGGTAAGTTTTTCCGTAAACCCTTACCTCTGCTTTCAATTCTTGCATTTATGGTTCTGCATTGGTAGCTCAAATGGCCTGTTTGTTGGCCGTGTCGGTATGCGGTTAGGCTCTCCATTCACTAGTCTTGTGCCCTGACTCCTACCCTTGTATCGAGTAGGGTCGCTCCTTGTTATTCCTCTCTGTCTGTCCGAGGTGTTTGCTGTTGGTGGTGTTCTATGGGTCTGTAGTGGAGGGTTTGGCTTTGGCCTTATTGTGTCTTCAGCCTCACTGTGTATTTATGCTTCCAGCTATTTAACTTATGAATTGTAATTATATCAGTCTTATGGTGACCTCGCAGTTGTTTTTGGCACTGTTAACTCTGTTTTCACAGATTGTCTATATTTGGTAACTGTATCTTGGACTGTAGATATTCAATATTGATATATATATATATACACATAGTGATTTCTTTTGGTAATTAAATAGTAAAACGGGATTGATATGAGTTCTATTGGTACTTGTAGCTATTTGTTTATTCCTTTGACAGTGATTTACTTGATTCTTCTGCAAGCCCGCTCCGTTGTCTTGCTGAACTTGTCCATGTGTTCTTCTTACTTCTGTGTTTACTATTTACTTTGTCATCGTTATGATATGGAAAAAATGAATTTAGTTAAATTAGGCAGAAAATACTTAAGCTGCAATATATGGATTCAGATTTCTTGTTCTTCTGAATATTTTCATGCTTCTTTCTATTCAACACTATGATGATCCTTACAGTAGCGTTTTCCTCTTTTTTTTTGGTAAAGATCACTGTACTGTTATTAAACTGCCAGTAGTTACATTTAGTTATTCATTGATACTTGTTCATTCTTGACTGTATCCTAAAAGTAAATTTTAGACAAAAGAAAAGAATGTAAACAAAAACAAATAGTGGGCTGAGACAGCCTTAAACTTAACATAAGATCCTAAATGCTGTTAACTAGAATTTTAAATGAAAATTAAAAAAAAAAAAAAAAAAACTGAAACTTCTTCTGTCTGCAAAGACAAATACTCTAGCCTTGACCTCCCTTATCTGGATGCTCCTGCATCACAACAACTTGGAAGATTTGTAGAAAATTTTGTTCAACAGGTCTCAAAAGAAAGTGTAGGAATGAGACTTGAGTCGAATGGTACAACACAGAATGGAAAATTTGCAACAATTATGAGTACAATTTGAAATTAGATGAAACTTGTACAAATAAATATTAAAAGTCATATGATGGGCAGTTTAAAAGTAAAAGTGTCATAAAAAAATTCCTTGACGGGTAGAGGCACGTGGTGGGCTCCAGTATTGTAGCAATAATGCTACAACTCCTGGAGCTTCCTTCTTTAGTTTTATCAACCCGATAGTTCGTAACAAACTTGGAAGCGACGGTGTTGTATGCACAAGTACTAGCTCTTGTCGCAACTGTCACTTGGTCAGCTGGCACAAGTCCGCTAAGGGCTCAAGCCAACTTCTATGAGCTCTTAGAAGAAGCTTTTGAACTGATGGGCGAAAGCTAATATCAAAAGAAGCTAATCTATTTGCAAAAAGGAACTAAAAGCCAACAAGAAACGCAAACCCTAGCAAACCCTAATTCTACCAGCTAGTCTTACTGATGCAGAGATGGGGATGCAAACTACTGAAAGCGATGCCATTACTTCTATGAAGGTGAAATGCAGGTGTTTAGACTACCTCTATCTGAAGAAAACACTTTTTGTATTTTTGTTCCAATTATTAGAATTATCATGCATGTGCTTTTAACTAGATTTTTACTGTGCAGAGGTGGATCAAGGAGGCGAAAGGTTTGAAAAAGGTTGGGAAAGTTCAGAGAGGGTCTAAGGGGTCCCTAACACCCTTCCAGAGAGTCTCACAAAGTTTGGCTCCCAAGAAACCGTGTTTATGAGCTTCTACAGGAAGTCTGCAGGGGTTCTACAGGATGTTCTACAATCGGATTTTTGGGTGATAGGTGAGTGGAAGAGGCTGCATGGGTGGATAGGGAGGTAGGAGAGGGGTTTGTAATGCCTTAGTGATAGAGAGATGAGATGATGAGGGGGTGTGCTAAGCTGGTTTGTCTAAAGGAGGGTAGAGGGAATGGAAGGTCGAGAAGGTGGGAGAACGTGGGTGGTAGAGGAGCTGAGAGACAAGGGGCCTAATGGGAAGATGAGTAGTTGGCCTGGGCACGGCTTAGAAGGATGAGAGAGTGAGGGAGTAGCACTGCAAAGTGCAAACTGAATCAAATTCTTCCACGTCTTGCATACAATCGAAACATTCCTAACTGTTTAATGGAACCAATGAACAACAACATTATTCTTTAGGAAAACCATGTATAGTACTGAAGCAAGGAGATATTCCAAGAGGTCTGAACACATGGACAACTTCTACAAACAAAAATATTGCACCACAAATTGCATGTACTCGTAAACCAATGTTTTTGGTGGGTAGCACTATCTACAATTCCAGCCCCTAGAAAGAGGTGAAAATGAGTGTGCAAGCAACCCTTTTCTGGAACTTTTATCAACTCCAATCTCTTCAATTTATTCCAAACAGCTAAAGCAACTCTATCTTCTACCAATGACCTACTTAACCACACCAAGAAATCTAACTCAACAAACTGTGTTTCAAATGCATGTAAATAAAAACCATAATGATGAAAGAAAGAATAACAATACAGAAGAAGGAGGCCTTAGGCTCTTAGGTTGGGCCCAACCCCGAGAGCTATGGCTCCTTTAAAAGCTCAGAACTGAGATCAAATCCGACTGCTCTCCATTAAAAAATAATAACCATAAGTCAAATAGCATGCCAACAATGGCTACAAAAGAGCAAAAATAAGCTAGCAGCTCGTAGTGCAGGATGTGCAACAATGTTTCAAAAGTCCTTTTCGAAGGCTAAAGCCCTATCATTTATACATCACGAGGCCCCAAGCTGGCCTCCTAAATTAGTGGGGCTTGGCTGACCAAACTAGGAGTGAACTGTTGCTTCCTCAAAATCCGTTTGGATGTCTTTAAATCTGGTTGTGGTGGCTGCTGGAGCTCGGAGTTGGGGGTGAAGATCCCAAGGAAGGCCATTTAATGCTGTGGACAACCCTCCTACGAATCCTCAACCCCATCTTGGTTGTCTCTTGGTCCTTATCTGCTCAGTTTTTTTCCAATCATGTGTCAAAAAACCTGAAATGAGCACGTGTTAGCCACCTAGGAATAGTGACTGCCCTTATTCGTACAAATGACATAAAAATACTAAAAAATGATGCATAATTTATGAAAAATGAAGGATTGAGCAAAGGTAGTTAGGCCAAATGAGCCCAAAATGTTACCAAATTTGGGGCTCATCATCACTTCCCAGCTAAAATGATTGCTCATCCCTGAGCAACTAATCCAGCTCCTCGTCCTTCATTGCTTTCACCGCCACCCTCACATCCCAGGCTTCTGAAGTGGTCTCTTCCTCACTGGCATGGAACCCAGCCTTCCTTTCCACCTCCTCCCACTGCTTTTTCTCTTCTTTTTCTATGCTGCCTTCCATCAATCCTAACAACAGAGGCGGGCTTAGCTTGAGATCAATCCAGCTGGCTTGAAGGTTTTGTATGGACTTTTTGTAGAGGGGCACCCATGCTAGAGCTTCCCTCATTCGAGTTGGAGTATGGTATTCTCTGATTTTACGGTTGTGGGAGAATGTGTTCCATTGGCGGGTGCAAGCATGAACACAGTTGTCCCCTATTAGTCGCTCCATATCCTCGAAATGTGCTATGGCCTCTGCCTACTGATCCATGTATTTCAATAAAGTTTGAGGGGTGGTGGCCAAGTGTTGGTGGGCCGATATCAACGCAGTGGGATCCCTTGGCTCTGCTCTGATCAGCAGCGGCTCATGTAATTCTCGGTCCATGACCTCCTTGACTTCTGCTACCCTCTTTTCTTCATGGTTCAACCATGAGGCAAATGCCATCAATTGCATATCCCCTACAACTGTGTTGGGATCCCATGTAGTCACATTAGGAAGGGCCAAATTATGGAGATAGAACTCCGAGATTTTGGCCTTATCCTCTGATGAGATGCTATTACATAACGCTGTGAACTGCTGGGGGTCTTGGAGTTGGGAGATACCCCTCTGTGCCAATGCATTTATCTGAAATTGCAGCCACTGGTCTCGTAGGTACAGGCCATAGGATTTGGCCGGCTGTCTACATTGGAGAGCATCCATGGCCCAACTAGCCATGCAAGCCAGTTGCGCCTCTTTTTGCTGCAACTGCTGTTTGAGAGCTTGTATCTCGATTTGTGCTTGTAGTTCCCCTTCCTGTAGATGCGAGGTTGGCTCCCCAAGACCAACTTGCATTCCTTCTCTACCTTGATGTTCTGTTGTAGTGTCCCCTGAGGATGTGCCCTTTTCCTTCTTCAACTCCTGTAGCTGCAGTCTAAGTTTCTCGTTCTCTTCCTGTAGGAACACCCACTGGCAGTTTGCCACGTGTTTAGCCATAGCTAATTCCTTTCTTGCCTCCTTGAGTTGTTCCTCCAAGGGGCCTATATCTGCCACACCTTTTGATTTAGCTATTTTCATCCACGTGTGGGTTCTCACCCTTTCTTCCTCCAACGCAAAGAAAAGTGGCACGGTGAATTTTTGTGGAATAATTTTCCCAGCCTACAAAAAGTTATAATACGAGCTCAAGCTTGGCTGGGGACTTGGTTATGGAATATGCTCTTTCTCTTCTTCCCTTGGTGGCTCTACTTCGTCTTCCCTAAGTGGTGATGAGGGTGCTTCTCCCTCCATCCTCTCTGTCTCCTTAAGTCGGGCTAGTGTTTCCTATAGAGCGGCCTCAGCATCCTATAGCCGGTCTTTTGAAGCCAACCTGTCCATTCTTTCCTTCCAAGTAGTTGTCTTCGAGCTCCGTCGCTCATAAGTGACTGATATTTTTGAGGGGGACCTCTCCCTTGGCGAGGTAGGAGTATCTTCTATAGTAATTGGGCTGTTGGATGGAGGTTGTGGCCTGCCTGTTTTGATTCTCACACTTCTCCTAGCTTTGAAGTACAGAGGTATCTCCCTCTTTCATTTTTCCTTCGGCTTAGGAGGTGTACTAAGGGTGGCCAACACGGCTGCTACCTCCCTTGCAAGAATTTCGGCTCTCTTTTCCTTTGGTTTTCCTTTCTCAAGGATTCCTGTAGAAGGCCCTATATCAGCTGATTTCTGGCTTCCTGTAGAAGCCATTTTTGGTTTTCCTGTAGAAACAGGTGGCACCGTTTTAGCTTGTTTGACCGAGGGTGCTTTGCCTTTTGACTTGGTTGAGGCTGCTTTCAAGGTGCCTTTACTGACGTGGACGGGTTCAGTTCTTTCCATCCTACTCTGTAGCCTTTTCTCTCTGGGTGTCAATGTGGATTTGTCATCCTCCTTTTCGACAACCTGGGATTTCTCTTGCCTCCCCTTTTGTTCTTTCTTCGGTGCCTTGGCCGCGGGTTCTTGGCCTTTCCCTTTCTTCTCGGTGTGTACTGGCTCCTTCTCCTCGCTGCTG
The DNA here is from genome assembly GCA_031772625.1 of Pinus tabuliformis. NCBI lineage: Eukaryota > Viridiplantae > Streptophyta > Pinopsida > Pinales > Pinaceae > Pinus > Pinus tabuliformis. Next base: position 1,091,166,211 of record CM062815.1, on the reverse strand, counting down.
GAGGTGGTGAGCTCCTCGGTCAACATCTTGATATCGCCATCCTTATTCAGATTTCGGAAGGCTTCCCAAGAGAGCGGGACTGTGTAGGTGTGGAGAGCATCGTCCACAAGGAGCTTAATGAGCCCATGATGGGCTACCTGGTCTGGCGTGCCCTCTTTTAACTTGGTGGCACATTCAGTCATAGCCTGCAGGAGGAAGTAAGGAATACTCAGCTTGTTTTCTGAAGGCAGGTCCATTTGGTGTCTCAATTCAGTGAGTAGCCGGAAATGGTACCCATATACAATGCTGAACCGTCCTTCGCATGTGATGTATTTCATAATTTGGAGGCTGACCTCACTCTAAAGTGGCTGTAAGCTAGCTCTGCGAACCCCGTTCTTATCCTCTGAGAATTGCTCCTCTAGTGGGAAGAAATCCTTTTTAGCCTTTTGGCCTAATTTCCTCTCCTCCTTGTCCCACGGTACCCCCATTGGGAGGTCAGTGACTCTGCTGATGAACTGTGGGGTGAGTCTGAGATTCAAACCCCTGAAATTAACAATGGCCAGCGTTTTTGATTTTGGTTTCAACGCTTGCAGGAACTCCTCTGCCACCTCATCATCATAGCCTTGAAGTTTGTTGCAGAACGACATCCATCGTGCCCGAGTGAACAATTATACCACCTCCGGGTTCTCCCGTAGTTTCTTTGAGTCTATCGGTTCTTTTCTGATGAATCCACCCGGCATGGTGAAAACCTGCTATGTTAGCCGAAGGTGGCGGGTGCGTATCAAGAGATGGTCTCTCGGATTTCTTTGGGACAGAGCGTAGAACTACGCCTCTGTCACGCACACAATTCGTGAATTCTACGCTAGCTACAGATGAGCCTTGACAGGGGCTCGATTAGACACCACATCCTGTAGAAAACCCCGCATATGCTTCGACGAAAACTTTCATGCAAAAGGAAGACTGTAGTTTTACATTTTTGACGACGTCGACTTCGCCACCCTTTAAACCAGTTGCATGGGAGGAACAGGTTCAGGCTTACCTTTTCCAATTTTCCACCTTTGACGTGAATAGACCAACTTTCCTTCGTAGAGGCGAGCTTCCTGTAGTGCAACTTACTATAGAAGTCGCGCACAGGTTTCAGAGAGCACGTCAGTGGTTCTGCTCCTTCTGTGCCACCACTAGACGTCTGAACGAGCCGAGGACTTGGAGTAACGAGCTTCAGAGAAATTCAGACGCTACTCGACTGCAAAACGGCTGGTGATAAATGAGTGGAGTGACGATCTAGGTGGTGGATTTGAATCCCGGCCGAACTCGTGGCGCGGGGGTGAGCTGTCCCTGCCGGACCGTTGGACGACGTCACCTACTCATTTCACTGCAAATCTCCCTGACTGCCGCATCATTCCCCGCAGATCTGCCACTGCCATTTCCGTTAAATCGCCGCTTCTCCCCGACTGGACGCTTCTCACGTGTCCATTACCCGTTTTGCTTGCCACGACCACCACTTTCCAAATCTGACTGGACCATCTGACTGGTCGTGGTGGCTAGTTGAATGGCTACCCGACTGCTCAACCCATTCATTTCCACACTTGCAAACATTCTACAGTATTACTCATGTAATTTGACGAAAGAAAGGGCGAGGCACTTACCTATGCGGCCGCGACGTTGTTTCCAGGTTTCGGGACGAGGGTGATTGGATTTGCTTGCTGCTGCTATTTGCACAGGCCTAGGGGTCCTTCCTTGCAGACTGTCGCTGATGATGAAGCTTTCGACTCGGCTGCGGGTAGTTCATGTGCCCGCTCTATGTGTTGCAGGCGATTTGATGGTGTACACTCTAGCTGGATGAACTGCTACTGGATTCCTGTAGGATTTCATATAGTAGTTTTTCCTCCTCAGGTGCATGCTGAGACAGTGGAGACGGTGGCATCACAGTCACGATCGCAGGACCCTCGGATGGCTTTGATAAGTAGTGCATGGTGTCTCTGCAACAATTTTTTTTTTATTTGAGAATTGATTCCTCTGATAATTCAATGTTCTGCGTTGACTATGCAGGTATTTTCATTGCATGGCAACTGGGGTGGTAGAAGGAGGTGACAGTAGTGTGTGATGGAGAAAATATTAGCTTGCATACCTCTGTGTCGGACCTCGGGCATTAGATCTCCCCACACAATTGGTTCTGGGCCGTCCAAAACTTCTACAGGAAGTTTCCTGTAGAAATACAGAACTTCCTGTAGAAAGTCCTGTAGCTTCCTGTAGAAGGCTAAACTGTGATCGAATCGTGCCCAGAACTTGGAGAATATGAGTGTTTCCGGAGGGGGTGCTGGTGAGGTCACCTGGTAGCATAGTAAGGACCCTTGTCTTTGAGTTGAGGGGCCTCTTTTCCTTCATAGAATACCTGCAACCTGCATGCATTGCCACATTGTGAACTTGCTTTCCTTTTTTTTTGTTTTTTTGTTTTTTTTGAAAGACAGCAGGGGCGCCTCCATGAGGTTTTCACCCTTACCATCTGCCTTGAGCGCCTCAAATAGGTTTTCACTCAAGGGTGTTTTTTCAAACATTTTCAGAAAGATAGTAGGGACGCCTCAATGAGGTTTTCACCCCTACCATCTACCTTGGGAGCCTCAGAAAGGTTTTCACCCAAGGATCTTTATTTATTTATTTATTTTATTTATTTTTATTTTTTTTAAGATCTTCAAGGTATGCCCAAAACAGAGGCAGAACCCTGATCTATGACCAGCACTGATTTTTCCACAGTTTTGATGAATTCTTGTCTTGGGAGAGGTTTCCTGTAGATCTTTAGTCGATTCCCATTGACAAGCATAGGGATGGCCTCCTCATCAATGGTCCGAATAAGAACAGATCAATTGTCATTACATTTTTCCACTGCATATGGTCCCAGCCATCTGGTTCTCAGCTTCCCCTTGAAATCCTTATGCCTGGAATCATACAACAGCGCCCAATCTCCCGGCTGAAATTGCCTGTCATTGAGGTGTTGGTCATGCCACACCTTCCTCTGAAGTTGAACCACTTCTGAGTGGAGAAGGGCCTGCATTCGGTGCTCGTCCAATCCATTCAGCTGCAATAGCCTTTCTTGTTGGGCATGGCTGAGATCCAGGTCCAGCTTAGCTACCATCCTCAAGGTGTTGTATTCAAACTCAATTGACAACAAAGATTTCTTCCCATAGACCAGCTCATAAGGTGTGAAGCTGGTTGTGGTCTTCCAAGTGGTGTTGTAAGATTTGCCCAATATTTCCTGCTACTGCTCACCACCTTAGTCAAGATCCCTTCTAATGCTCTGTTGGTGACTTCCACTTGCCCATTTGCTTGAGGATGATAGGGGGTGGAAGTCCTATGCTTGATTTTGTGATGAGCGAGTAGGTCTTCAATTAAGTTGGAGGTGAACTGGCTTCCTTGATTGGTGACTAACTCCCTTGGGTAGCCAAATTTGTAGAAGATGTTTTCTCTTAAGAACTCGGCCGCCTTTTCTTCTGTTGCTTCTTTGATTGCCTTGGTTTCTGCCCACTTTGTCAGGTAGTCTGTGCACACAATAATGTAAGACCTTTGCCTCGAAGGAGGATTGATCGGACCCACAAAATCCATACCCCACTTCTCAAATGGCTCAAAAGTCACTTGAGGTTGGAGAGGCATTTTGTCCCTTGGAGTCGGTTTCCCCATCCTTTGGCATCGGTCACATCGGCTGATATACCTTCTGACATCTTGATGAAGCGTGGGCCAATAGTAGCCTACCTGCAGGATTTTGAAGGCAGTCCTTTTGGCTACAAAATGTCCTCCACAAGGCCCTTCATGACAGGTTAGGAGGATATCAAAGACTTCCTCCTCCCTTACACAATGCCTTAAGATATGATCAGGGCCAAGCTTGAACAGGTTGCCCCGATCCAAGTAAATGAGGCACTCTTCCGTATGATCCTGCTCTTCTCTCTTGAGGATAGGTGCGGAGGAAACTGTGCTGAGACAAGGTAGTTTGCTATATCAGCAAACCATGGAGAGAGTATTGAGATAGCAAACAGATGTTCATCTGGAATCTGGTCCTCCACTGTTCCATCCTCTCCTGCAGGTAAATCCAATCTAGACAAAAAGTCAACAACAACATTTTATTTACCTGGCTTGTCAACAATAGTCAAATCAAACTGTTGCAACAAAAGTAACCATATAATAATACGAGCATTCACATCCGGTTTATTCATTAAATATCTAATTGCAGCATGATCAGTATGTAAAAATGTTTGATATCCAGTGATATAATGTCGAAATTTGTTCGGTGCATGGACCACGGCCAAGAATTCTTTCTCAGTTACAGTGTAATTCAGTTCTGCCTTGGATAAGTTTTTTCTGACAAAGTAGATGGCATATGGAAGTTTTTGTTCAACTTGTCCTAAGGCTGCCCCTATGGATTTGTTCGAGGCATCAGTGTGGATGTGGAAAGGTAGGGCCCAGTTTGGACCTCTCAAGATTGGGGCAGACACCAACTTGTCCTTTAATTCATTCAGAGCCTTTTGACAATCGTCAGTCCATTTAAACTCAACATCTTTTGCCAAGAGGCTAAACAATGGCGAGGCTAGCTTGCTGAAGTCTTTAATGAATCTCCTATAATATCCCGCTAATCCTAAGAAACTTCGAACATCTCTTACCTTCTGAGGAGGTGGAACCTTCTTGATGAGAGCAATTTTGTTGGGATCCACCTGTAATCCTTGGCGAGAAATGGTATGGCCTAGTGTTATCACAAAATAGTGTACTAAGGGCTGCTACTTAGCAAGATCTCATGCAACTATTTCAAACCAGGCTTTAGACTAAGGTTTAGCCTCCTTAGTCAGAGAGGGCTCTCTCACAGATTTTTTGATATGAATCATTAACAAGAAAAGATGGCTAACTCTTCAAACAGTTTATGAAAATAAGCTGGTTGGAACAACAAAATAACATTTCTTCCATTGGGCTCATGGAGTCAAACACCTCTGCAGTAAACTATTAACTACTTAATCATGGAAGCCAAGGCATATAATGTTTAAACACTCAGAACATTTCTCAAAAGGAACCTCAACTCATAAATATACACAGGAAGTCTGAGCACTAGGTGAATTCAGAGTGATTGCATATTTAGTGAGCTGTAAAACATAAAAGGATAAAGACAAAGCCACATATATTCTGAGCATTGAACACGAGATGAATCTTGGGAAGAAAAAGTAATCTTTCTATTACTGTCAAAAGTCTTTTACATAAGCTGATATAAAAACTCTGTTTTTTTCATAAATCTCCAACCCTACTTACATCAGAGTTTTCACTATATATAGGAAAACAAAAACTAAAACTACCTTGAGTCTCCTCCTCAAGCATGAGGGGAGAGCTCGATGGTCTATCATTAACTAACCTTATCTATTTTTAAACAAACTTATTAAATACATAAGGTATTGTGCTGTAAATACATAGAGTCCTAATTACATTGAAAGTCCAACTCTATCTCCTCGTATGCATGATGCCTTTCTTGAGCTTTGACACCTGTACATTTTCTGTTGTGGCTGAGATATGTTAGAGGAACATTCACTGAACAAGCTGGCCTCGGGTGCTAGCTGTGTAGATGGCTCATTAATTAGTAAAGATGAGTACCCTATTTTCACGGTCCCTGTCTTCCATTCTTCTTTACTATTTAAAGACCACGCTCCAAGCTCTTTAATCCTTCAATAACAACGCATAACACCATATGCCTCATGATCTGGATGCCCTGTGGACTGAACAGGTGTACAAACCAAAAATCCCGGTAACCCTACCAGAACCCTAGTAATTCGGTCATAAAGTGCCTTTAAGAAACCTTTAGCAAAAAACAAAATATTTCACTTTTTCTTCAAAACTTACACCTGTCATTGTTTGAATTGCTATGATAGCCTTGTATGATCTCCCTCCTGTCCTCGAGGCATTCCTTTCAAAATTCGCTGACCTCATCCTCAAATTCATAGTTTTCTTATAAAACAGCATCTAGAGTAGTTTCGTAGTGCGCTACGAAACTACTGTTTTTGTCCAAACAAAACATATTTATCTTGAAGCGCTTTCTGCTTAAACTCATGATTTCTTCAGACATTTTGTACAGGTGTTAGGGACCTAAATAGTTTCAAAATGATGGAGCTTAAACCAAAATTTATCAAAACTTGAAAAACACCTTTCCTTTTAAATCAGTGAGCTAGTTTACCTAGCTTCTCCTTCAAACTGCTAACCTCTTTCTTCAAAGCCTTATTTTCTGATCTCAGGCTCATGTTCATCTTTCTTATGAGTTTTGCTTGCTTAAGTGCTGGTACCATCCATGAAAATACATCAGACCTTGAGTCAGCTTTCCCCAGTAGACTTGTGCTACCTTTCAATACAGCCCTTCTATAACTAGCATATCTCACTGCACGTTCTCTAGAAAAACTCTTTATCTGAGCCACTTTTTCCTGAGTTGTTCCTGCCTGGTTCTTGATAGCTATGACATTTCCTCCTTGGCTAATAATAACCTTTTTACTCTTATCTCTACTCTTGGCTGCATGCACTGTTTTAGTCAAAACTTCAAGAAACTCTGTACTAGGCATTTTTACAGCTGCCTCCTCTTTATGCACTTTCTCGGCCTCTTTCATTTGTCTTCTTGTAATTGGCCTCCGTGGCTTGAACACATATTCTTCACTAGGCTCCTCAAACCGTAACCTTTTCGAAGCCTTTGACTTCTTCATGCTCTCTGGTGAGGATTGGGTTAAGTCAATGTGCATTGGTTGCACTGGCTGGTCCTGCTCAAACTCTATTGGCTCAATCTGCACTGACTGATCTTGTTCAAGTTCAATTGCCTCAAGTAAATCAGTTAAACTAGCTTTTGACATAGGACTTTCTTCAACAGCAATTGACTTGCCCTTTTCCTTGCTTAACTGACCTCTGGTTTTTACTCTTGATACCTTTTCAACTTCACTTGGTGCAGGTGCATCCTTCTTCTGTTTGACCTTCTCTTTTGATGATGATTGAGGTGTCTCCTTGATCACCAAAGGCTTCACTGGTTTCTTCAACTTGGTTTTGGACTTCTTCTGATCTTTCACCTCCTTTCTGAGCTCAGCAAGAGTAGGTTCTTCAATTGCTTTTTCTCTTTCCCTAACAGGCAATGGAGTAAGGCCTGTCTTGCTCTGAAAGCCAGCCATAAAAATAAAGGAATCCCAATCTTTACCAATCTTCTGCAAACCATCTAACACTAACAACTTTACCAAACCATGATGAAACAGTGATGTTTCACAGTCATCTTTTTTCAGTTGAATTTTATCACACATTTTACTGAGGCTTCTGAACAAGTAGAAAGGGATATTTATTGATGCTTTGCATGTGAAATGTAACAAAATTTTAAAATGATATGAATAAACTTTGTTATACCTCCCTTCGCATGTTAAATATTTTTGGATGCATGTGAGGAGCAGGGCAAAATGTTCCTTCACATAACTCCTTGGCACAGCTTTTGTGAGATCCTTATTTACATAAGGCTCCTTCAAAAATTCCTTACAGGGGCTCATGTCGAATTTAAAATTTTTGAACCATTCATGTCCACCTCTAGGAATCTCAGTCACATTAGAAATGGCTTCTGGGGATACAGGGAATTCTAGCATTGACACCTTAGAGTTTAAACCAGTAAAATTCAACGCAAAAGCTTTTGTTACCTCTGCGTTCCCTCCTCGCAATTTCTCACAAAACCTCCAGCAACCAGCACTTTTAAAAGCTCTTGCCACACCTTCATCCTTTAACGTAATATCAAGCCCCTCCGGTTCTGTTCTTTGGCACCTACCGGATCGATGTTCCCTTTTCTCCATTTTACTTTGAAAACTTTCGGACAGAGAACTAACAACAGCTTCAACTCAGAAGGCAACTTCAAACTTTGGAATGCAGGCTCGCTTGCAATCAGGTCCTTTTAAATGAAAACTCGGGCTCCTTTTCGCTTCAATAATCTTGTCATACAAGCAAGTCAGTTCACGCACTAATAACAAATATCATGACACTACCATACATCATAAAATCACTTTGAATGATGTTTATGTGCGTGGTTTTGAACCTCATAGCGGAATGATGACCCATAATGACCTGGAGAGGACATCAACTGACAATATATGGACGGACCTAATGACTCATCCCCCCAGACTTGACATTTCAAGAAAACGCGCTGCAGAAACCCCGAATCCCCGATTCCGTAGCGCAAACAGTTATAAATAAACAAAATTCGCTACGAAATGGCTGGTAGATGACATGCTACGAAAAAGCAGAAACATCATTGCGCTGCCAAATTGGCCAATCAGACTGCGCTGCGAAACTGCGCAAAGGACCAATGATGCAAACAAGACAAGACATGCCTTAAAGAATTATGATGGAGGATGACTAACGGTTTTGAAAATGATTCACATCAATACCTTTTTAAAACATGATCCCTAAGTAACACACATAGGACCATAACCATTTGACACACATCTTTTGACAATGAATTTTTTTTTTTTGTTTGGGAAACATTATGTACATGGACTGTAGTACATGGACTGTAGTTCTAGGTGATAACACCTAGCACGGTCCCTTCAGTCATCAAGAATTCACACTTTTCAGGACTAAGGGACAGGTTCATCTCAATGCACTTGGTTAGGACTTTTCCCAGATTGGACAATGCTTCCTGGAAGTTGGACCCATAAGAAGTGAAGTCATCCATATAGATTTCCACCGAATCATGGACCAGCTCGGAAAAGATGCTCAAGACGGCTCTCTGGAAGGTGGCAGGAGCATTGCATAGTCCAAAGGGAAGAACTCGGTAAGCAAAGGTACCCCAAGGACAAGTGAAGGTGGTCTTATCTTGGTCTTCTGGGTTGATTTGTATCTGGTTATACCCACTAAACACATCTAGGAAAGAGAAAAACTTCTTCCCTACCAGGCCATCCAACACCTGATCTATGAAGGGTAGAGGAAAATGGTCTTTCTTGGTGGCCTTGTTCAGTTCTCGGTAGTCCACACAGATTCTCCCCTTCCCGTTTTTCTTGGGAACCAACACCAAAGGGGACACCCATTCGCTATCCGAGATGGGGTAAATGAATCCGGCATCCAACAATTTTTGTAATTCCTCCTTGACGATGTCCTTAAGGGCTAGATTCATTCTCCTTTGGGGTTGCCTAACCGGTTTACAGTCTTCTTTGATGTAGATGTGATGGGTACAGACCGAAGGATGAACTCCTTTCATCTCCTTATAGTTCCAAGCAAAAGCATCTAGATGACTGGCCAACAGACTACACAGCTCCTTTTCCTGGGAAGGAGATAGGGAGGAGCTGATCTTTAACGTTCTCTCAGGACCGAACTCCACATTTTTGACTCTGGGAGTGACAGGCTCGGTCACACAAAGGTCCACTAAGGTGCTGGCTTGGGCGTCCTCCACCAATTCCTCTAAGGACAATGCACTGGGAGGTGGAGTCTGGATCAAGGTCTCAATCAAATCATCCTCTGTTGGGAGGCCTCCCCTAGTGGTGTCTAGGGTGCACAAAGGTGTTGAGTACACCTCATCCTCTTCTCCTTCCTCCAACCAAAGTGGTAAGTCATGCTCTAATAAGGGTTGGGCAGGAGGGTACACGACTAGCTGCTTGGACATAGGACCATTTTTGATGGTCATGTTTCCTGCACGACAGCTTATGTAAGAATTTGCAGTGGCTAACCAAGGCCTTCCCAGAATGAGAGGGTATCCCGTAAGCTTTTCCTTTGGTTTCAAAACCAAGAAGTCTGCAGGGTACTCCCAAGAGTCAACAGAGACCAAGACATCCTCTACAATCCCTTCGGGAGTCACGGTGGAGCGATCTGCTAATTGTAGGACTGTCGAGGTCTTTCTCAAGGAACCCTAAAGGTTGAGTTTGAGCATGGTATCTCTGGTCATCACATTAATGGTAGCCCCTAGATCAATCGATGTGTGAGGTATGATGGTGCCATTGATGTGTACATCCACTACAGGACTCCCAGGATCCAGATACTTTGGGCAGATGGCCTGCCCCAACATAAGATTGGACAGTTGTCCTATGACATTGATGGTTGAAGCATCTCATTTTCGCCTGCCTAGGTGTCTGAAACACTTTTCCTTCACGAGTTTGTTGTATATCAGCACATCTTTGATGGCTTGGAGAAGTGGTATCCTCACACACAACTGTTTGAGTTCTCCCAGATGCTCATCCTCCTCTGGGTTGGGTTGTGTGGTGGTCGTTAGTCTCTCAGGAAAGGGTGGAATAGCCTTTGGTTCACTTTCCTGTTTATCCTCCTCGTCCTCTGGGGGAGGAGGTTGGCGATCCGGAAGAGTCTTTCCAGATCGCAGATTGATCTCCTGGATCTCCACAACATAGGTAGGGCATGATTTTTCCCCAATATATACCTGTTGGGCCTGTCTGTTGTTGGGGTTCGGGTTCGGTTGAGCAGGCATTTGGGGTTGCCTTGGAGGAGCAGGAGGTAATGGTTGTGGTTGAGCCGGTGGTGGAGGCAAAATGGCAGGAGGAGTATTGTACTGGGGCCTCCACCCCGGTTGAGGTGCATTCCACTGAGGCGGTGGCTGGGCATGTGAGTGAAACGAAGGAGTAGTGGGCTGAGTATGGTACTGAGGTGGGTAATACCATGGAGGAGGTATAGACCAGGAAGGATGAACATGGGGTCCCCAGGAAGGCATAGGAGCAGATTGGTTGGGGCTGTAATAGGTTTGGGGTGTCCCTTGCATCCCCTGTTGGTAAGGTCGAGGTCCATGTGGCCTTCTTTGGTTGCGGAAATAGAGAGGTTCAGTGGGCGCTTCTGTCCCTTGATACATGGCTTTAAGCCCAGGTAAAGTTGGACATTGGTTTGTGGGGTGGTCCTCCTCACAGACAAAACATACCTCAACCGAATGTAATGGGCACTCATTCTTAGGGTGTTTCCTTGTACACCTAGGGCAGAAAATAGCCAAAGCCCTCTCAACTTCCTCTTTCTTCTGCTGGATTCGGAATGTATCAAGTTGCATGGCGATGGTCTATCTCACCTCACTCTTGAGATCCTCTAATTGATTTTCAAACTCATGTTTGGAGAAAGGAACACCAGCTGAGAGGGGGTTTCCTCTACCTCTTTTCCGGGCTGCCCTAGAGTGGTTTCTAAACACAATCTTTATGTCCTCATAAGGTAGTTGGTAAATATCCCCTCCAGCTAGCATGTGAAGGGTATCCAAGAGGTCTTCAGGGACTCCTCGGAGCAGGACCAACATGAGGGATTCAGGGTCAAGTGTGCACCTGACCCATTTATAGCTGAGTTGGAACCTTTCCTCGTAATCTTCTAAAGACTCATCATTCCCCATGGTCATCCGAAAGATTTCCCACTTGGTTTCCTTGGACCTATAGTAGTCCCGGTATTTGGTATTGAAAGCTTGCTGCATCTGGGCCCAAGTGGTGATACTGTTCCCAGGTAAGCCCATGAACCAGCGTAGTGCTGCATCCTTAAGGGTAGAGGGGAAGAGTTTCAGTTTTTGCTCATCCTCGGTATAGTCATAGGTTCGAAAAAGGACAGAAAACTCAAACATGAAGGTATCAGGGTCTTCGGTAGTCAGTCCATGGAAGTGAGGTAAAGCGGAGGGGCTGATGTTCTTCATTTTCATGTCTCCATTGGTCTCTCGGATGGGGAAGGCACCTTAAATTCTCTCATCTTCTCCCCTATTGTTAGCCATAGCTTCAGATGGAGTGGTCTCTAACTCTTCTTCTGCTATAGGATCTTCATATATCTCAGGAGGTTCACCTATAGGTTCTTCTGGATCACTGTCACCAAAGAAGATACAAGGGTGACTCAGTGATGTGGTGGGGGTGTTGGGTAAGAATTTGCCTGTTTTATCGCGGTTTCTACGAGGCATGAAATGAAAATACTTCTGATTGCTTTTGTTTTTTCTGGTACCTGCAAAACTAAAACAGATTGAACTACAACTAACTATCTTGCTGAAATGGAAATGTGGAATTGAAATGAAAGTATGAAAGAACTAATCTACTTTGCTCAAATGAAATTGTAGAAATGAAACGCTAAGCTATGCTTGCAGAATTGAAATGCTAGTCTACGCTTGCAGAAAGGAAATTGCGGGATTGAAATGTTAATCTATGAAAGCAAGAAATGTCTATGCTACTCTTGCAGAAAGGAAATTGTAGAATGGAAATGAAATACTACTTAGCAGAAGGCAAGACTAGGAAAGTGGAAGAAAAGCAACAATCACCAATACTCCGACGCTTCGCCGACAACGGCGCCAAAAAGATGGTGGGCTCCAGTATTGTAGCAATAATGCTACAACTCCTGGAGCTTCTTTCTTTACTTTTATCAACCCGGTAGTTCGTAACAAACTTGGAAGCGACGGTGCTGTATGCACAAGTACTAGCTCTTGTCACAACTGTCACTTGGTCAGCTGGCACAAGTCCGCTAGGGGCTCAAGCGAACTTCTATGAGCTCTTAGAAGAAGCTTTTGAACTGATGGGTGAAAGCTAATATCAAAAGAAGCTAATCTATTTGCAAAAAGGAATTGAAAGCCAACAAGAAATACAAACCCTAGCAAACCCTAATTCTACCAGCTAGTCTTACTGATGCAGAGATGGGGATGCAAACTATTGAAAGCGATGCCATTACTTCTATGAATGTGAAATGCAGGTGTTTAGACTACCTCTATCTGAAGAAAACACTTTTTGTATTTTTGTTCCAATTATTAGAATTATCATGCATGTGCTTTTAACTAGATTTTTACTGTGCAGAGGTGGATGAAGGAGGTGGAAGGTTTGAAAAAGGTTGGGAAAGTTCAGAGAGGGTCTAAGGGGTCCCTAACACCCTTCCAGAGAGTCTCACAAAGTTTGGATCCCAAGAAACCGTGTTTATGAGCTTCTACATGAAGTCTGCAGGGGTTTTACAGGATGTTTCAGAACTTCTACAGGATGTTCAGTAATTCCTACATGATGTTATACAATTGGATTTTTGGGTGATAGGTGAGTGGAAGAGGCTGCATGGGTGGATAGGGAGGTAGGAGAGGGGTTTGTAATGCCTTAGTGACAGAGAGATGAGATGATGAGGGGGTGTGCTAAGCTGGTTTGTCTAAAGGAGGGTAGAGGGAATGGAAGGCTGAGAAGGTGGGAGAACGTGGGTGGTAGAGGAGTTGAGAGACAAGGGGCTTAATGGGAAGATGAGTAGTTGGCCTGGGCATGGCTTAGAAGGATGAGAGAGTGAGGGAGTAGCACTGCACAGTGCAAACTGAATCAAATTCTTCCACGTCCTGCATAAAATCAAAACATTCCTAACTGTTTAATGGAAACAATGAACAACAACATTATTCTTAAGGAAAACCATGTATAGTACTGAAGCAAGGAGATATTCCAAGAGGTCTAAATGCATGGACAACTTCTACAAACAAAAATATTGCACCACAAATTACATGTACTCGTAAACCAATGTTTTTGGTGGGTAGCACTATCTGCAATTCCAGCCCCTAGAAAGAGGTGAAAATGAGTGTGCAAGCAACCCTTTTCGGGAACTTTTATCAACTCAAATCTCTTCAATTTATTCTAAACAGCTAAAGCAATTCTATATTCTACCAATGACCTACTTAACCACACCAAGAAATCTAACTCAACAAATTGTGTTTCAAATGCATGTAAATAAAAACCATAATGCTGAAAGAAAGGATAATAATACAGAAGAAGGAGGCCTTAGGCTCTCAGGTTGGGCCCAACCCCGAGAGTTATGGCTCCTTTAAAAGCTCAGAACTGAGATGAAATCTGACTACTCTCCATTAAAAAATAATAATCATAAGTCAAATAGCATGCCAACAATGGCTACAAAAGAGCAAAACTAAGCTAGCAGCTCGTAGTGCAGGATGTGCAACAATGTTTCAAAAGTCCTTTTCGAAGGCTAAATCCCTATCATTTATACATCACGAGGCCCCAAGCTAGCCTCCTAAATCAGTGGGGCTTGGATGACCAAACTAGGAGTGAACTGCGGCTTCCTCAAAATCCGTTTGGCTGTCTTTAAATCTAGTTGTGGTGGTTGCTGGAGCTCGGAGTTGGGGGTGAAGATCCAGAGGAAGGCCATTTAATGCTGTGGACAGCCCTCCTACGAATCCTCAACCCCATCTTGGCTGTCTCCTGGTCCTTATCTGCTCAGTTTTGTTCCAATCATGTGTCAAAAAACCTGAAATGAGCACGTGTTATCCACCTAGGAATAGTGACTGCCCTTATTCATACAAATGACATAAACATACTAAAAAATGATGCATAAGTTATGAAAAATGAAGGATTGAGCAAAGGTAGTTAGGCCAAATGAGCCCAAAATGTTAGCAAATTTGGGGCTCATCAGCACGCGTCAAATTTAACCCCTGTGTGGATGTTATGGAGTCCGATTGATGCGGATATACATACCAATTATGCATACCCACCTTTAGAACCCATGGATCCATGAGCTCATCTTGATGGATGGATCTTATTTACACGTACAATGTTTATGGGCTTCATTTAAACTAAGTTTAAATTTTGAATTTCAAAATCTCATTTTGAATTTTCGGTGTAATTTTGATTTGAATGGATTTGGAAGGAACTAGTTCAAATACTGTAGGCAAAAGAGGAGTCGTGAGGGGGCCATGGCAGAACAAGTTGTTGTTGCCATTCTGAGACACAAAAGGGACCAAAAGAAGTTGAACGATTCACCTTTCTATGGCTATTCTATTCTTTGGTCCACATATTATCCATATAGCTTAGTATAATTTTAGGTAACGATTCTGACCAAAATTATTTTGAGCAGGTTGCTTCTTTCAAATTTGATATTCATGAAATGTTTAAACATATGTGGAGTAGGGAAGGGATTTATGGCTCAAGACAGCATTCGTCACAGAAAAACATCAAGCTAATCAGTGTTACAAGCATTATCTTCACCAATTCTACAGGGAATGAAATATTTCTGGCACCGTGGATTTCATATTTGGGAATGCCGCAACAGTATTTCAGACCTACGCTCTAATTTAAAAAAAATCCATTGCAAGTCAAAAAAATGTGATCACCACATAGAATGGATGCAATTCCAATAAGAACACTCAAACTTGCATTCATATATGCATTGTTGTTGTGGATGCAAACCTTGTTGTGCACAATTTTCATGTGACTTGTTCTAGGGGACACTATGGACACTCAGGGCTAGCAAGAATGGTTAGTAGATTTTGAGGGAGAAACCATTACATTGTGAAAAATATACGAACTTTGGGGTACCAGCTGAAACAACAGACCGCATTAAATGGTATGGCTACTGGGTCATCAACTATTCGCAAAAGAGAGTGAATCTATCGGGCTGAATTCATTATGTTTATTGTCCATGCACATTGCATATGCCCACCAATTAACATATTAGCTGCATTACTAATCATTTGAAATTTATTTTTTTCATGGCTCAATTTCAATACTCATTTCTTGCAGTGTGCCCACTCTTATTATTATTAATAAACCAAGTTTAAGTAAATATATTCCATCATAGTTTGTAAGTTTAAATTTCATATATATTTTTTATATTTGATGGTGACGAGATTCTGGGGTGAACCAAAATCCCATTTCCCCAATAAAATTGTCTTGTGGTCACCATGCTTCCTCTGCGAATTCTTGCTCCACCACGACCAACCAATCCTCAAGGATTCACCTGCACTGAAAAAGTGAGATTACAAGATCTGTTGTCTTCAAGCGCTTGAATGACCCAACCCAATTCAAGCTCTCCCTGCACTCACTTCTTGTTCTCTGTTAATATTTCTCTTCCAAACTGTTTTGGCAGTGAAGCCACGCTAACCACATATGTTCGATCATCAATGACTTTTCATGTTTCGCAGAATAGAAACTCGCTGCCGTGTAAGATATGTTGACTCGCCAATCTACTGGGCGTCCCTGAAAAACTGTTCTTTTCGCAGAGACTCAGCTATTTCATCCCAGAGTTCCATCTTTCTTCCGCTGCAAGAAAAACTGGGCTCAAATTCTGTTCGAAGCTTTATAAGCTTGAGGGTTTCGACCCTCTTTTCTGAAACATGTTCACTGTCAGGTGCAGTGGCAGAGCCAACATACACAACCACCCGAAGATTATGTGCATCTACATTTGTTTTATGATCACAGTCAAAATTTTCAGGCCCTGTCAAATTAACCAAGTTGCTGCACCCATTTATAACCTTCTCACTTAACTTAATTTTCTCTGATATGGATTCATTCAATGGTTTCTCTGAAAACGCTGCCGCATTTTCATCATAGACTGATTTGGTTTGATTTGCATGATTAATGCCTTCAGAAGCAGTTTTAGGAACTTCTTGACCTTTCTTAACATCATTGTGTACTACAACGTCTTGAAAACATGGAAGTCCAATCTCTGAAATCAAAGAATCATGTGGGGTCAAAGTACTTTTAGGGACTAGTCCCATATCTACATTAGTAAGATGCCCATTATTTTGCTCATAAAAGTAAAAAAATAAATCAAGAACGCTGGCAAACAATCCAAGCAAAAACATACAAAGGCACAAATTCACAAAGAGGCATTTTATTTATTTACAAACTCAAATTACAATTTAAGGCATCTCAGCCTTAATCAAGAATTCTCCAGCAACTACATTTTTCCCTCTCTCATACGCACAGGGTTTTCTCCTCTCTTTCTTCACTTCCTAATGAATTCTCAATATCTTATTATACATACATTCAGTTTTAATTGAATTTTTAACTAAAATTAGTTCATTACCAGAATCTTATTCAAGGTTGGCCTGGCTGTCCACGTGACCTCTTTCTCTAATTTTTTTTTCATTGAGGTGTCCAGATGCTCCTGCATCAGACTCCTGAGGTACAAAAATTATGACCTCCTGGTCATATGCTCCCGAGGTACAAAAATTATGACCTCCTGGTCATATGCGTTTCCCTAGCAACTCTACCCACTATTTCACTTCTTCAGTGGAACTGCCTTCATGGTCTTCTGTGAGCTGCAACCAAACCTCTGCCATAGCAAGTCCCCCCTTCTACCAGATGCCCTACCAAGCTTCTCTCCTGAGCTTAGTCCTCTCGGCATCTTCATGGTTCTCTCCTCTTGAACCAATTGATCACTCCTGCTCCAGGTTTGCTGCAATCTTCTCATCTTCACAAAATAAATTAAAAAAAATAAATTACAAGCTTACAAATCTTCAACAACTATACCTCTTCTTTCTTCCCATGAAAAAACCCCTCTCCACAGGAAATCTTTTCCCGCTCTGATACCACTTAATGGTGATGAGATTCTGGGTTGAACCAAAATCCCATTTCCCCAATAAAATCGTCTTGTGGCCACCATGCTTCCTCTGTAGATTCTTGCTCCACCACGACCAGCCAATCCTCAAGGATTCACCTGCACTGAAAAATGAGATTACAACATCTATTTTCTTCAAGCGCTTGAATGACCCAACCCAATTCAAGCTCTCCCTGCACTCACTAGTTGTTCTCTATTAATACTTCTCTTCCCAACTGTTTTGGAAGTGAAGCCACGCCAACCACATATGTTCGATCATCAATGACTTTTCATGTTTCGTAGACTAGAAACTCTCTACCGCGTAAGATATGGTGACCTGCCAATCTGCTGGGCATCCCTAAAAACCTATTATTCTCATAGAGACTCAGTTATTTCATCCTAGAGTTCCATCTTTCTTCCACTGCAAGAAAAACTGGGCTCAAATTCTGTTCGAAGCTTTATAAGCTTGAGGCTTTTGACCCTATTTTTTGAAACATGTTCACTGTCAGGTGCAGTGGCAGAGCCAACATATGCAACCACCCGAAGATTATGTGCATCTACAGTTGTTTTATGATCACAGTCAAAATTTTCAGGCCCTATCAAATTAACCAAGTTGTTGCACCCATTTATAACCTTCTCACTCAGCTTAATTTTCTCTGATACAGATTCATTCAATGGTTGCTCCGAAAACGCTGCCGCATTGTCATCATAGACTGATTTGGTTTGATCTGCATGATTAATGCCTTCAGAAGCAGTTTTAGGAACTTCTTGACCTTTCTTAACATCATTATGTACTGCAACATCCTGAAAACATGGAAGTCCAATCTCTGAAATCAAAGAATCATGTGGGGTCGAAGTACTTTTAGGGACTAGTCCCATATCTACATCAGTCAGATGCCCATTATCTGGTTCACAAAAGTAAAAAAAATAAAACAAGAACACTGGCAAACAATCCAGGCAAAAACATACAAAGGCACAAATTCACAAAGAGGCATTTTATTTATTTACAAACTCAGATTACAATTTAAGGCATCTCAACCTTAATCAAGAATTCTCCAGCAACTACATTTTTCCCTCTCTCACACGCACATGGTTTTATCCTCTCTTTCTTCACTTCCTAATGAATTCTCAATATCTTATTATACATACATTCAGTTTTAACTGAATTTTTAACTAAAATTAGTTCATTAACCAAATCTTGTTCAAGGTTGGCCTAGTTGTCCATGTGGTTGTCCATGTGTCCTCTTTCTCTATTTTTTTTTTCATTGAGGTGTCTGGATGCTCCTGCATCAATAATTTTTTTATCTTTTAAAAATTTGTGTAACAAGTGAGTTTATAAATCCATCCAGCATATACGATTACTAATAGGAAAGGGAAAAGAAACAAATTAGAAAGATAATTACTAGTCATATATGTATTAATAAAAAAATTAAAATCAAATAATATGAAAATTAAAATGAGCAAAAGAATATAATTTAATTAAAAAATACAATATTAAATTTTTTATTATAGTGTAATTAATAAATACTGTAAAATTGATTGTTTATAAATAGATAATATTATATAATTATAATAAAATGTTAATCATTAAACTAAAATAAATATATATTTAGTTTTTTATTAAAAAAAAGGGAGTACATGATTTTTTTTTTATTAAGTACATGCGACTAAAAAAATATCACATTTCAAAATAAATTCTGGATAATCATCTTTAAAGAGTAGTTGTGAATGTGTTGTTTGTGGTAAATTAAAACAAATATGTAACATTTCAAAATTTATAAAATATATTTACAAAAACTTTTCAACATTACCAACATAACCATAGGAAAATGACAATAAAAAATAGTCCAATCATAAATAAATTTCTACTTGCTCCTAGCTAGTAACTTCAAACCCTTATGAGCACTAAGCACTAAGAACATATCATGTTAGGAAAATTTTGTTTCCTAGTCAAGCCAAACACCACTATTTTGCATAAGCTTATTTTGCACCCTAATCCACCACCATTCCCTCGCTCTCTCCAAGCTTCCAAGTAACCCCATTGTCACTCATTGTCCTCACCTTGTGATTACGTCTATGAATGAACTAAGCACTAGGATTAGAGAGGCTTACCTAATCAGAATTGGGTGAAGACCATGGATGCAATTTTAATAGGAAAGCTAGAGAGATTGTGAAATATTACAAGCCATCATTTATTGTCCCTTATATTTCGTTCTTCATTCTAAAAAATTATAAATGACCAAAACTAGTGTTTCTTCTTGTCTTACCATGTTGCATTCAAGTGTATAAAAGAGTAACAAAAGGATATATTGTATTTTCAATATATTAAAATCATTTTACATCAAAACTAATGTAGAAAATTAGCAAGCTCTCTTATCCCATATCTATAATATTTATAATGGTGTTCATAACCACCCTATACTACATTAGTTATACCATAAACACAACTTAGTGATTCACAAAATTATAAAAACTTCTATGCTACCTATTTTCTTACTACAACACAAGACAACCAAAACTACCCTTAAGGGCCATAGAATTACAAAATGAGATTCAAAATATTATAATGTTTCCATTCATCTAAGAAATCATAAGTCTTTGTCACTAAAGGCTGGAATAAAATAGATCTATCATGAACTAAGTAGTTGATAATTACTCAAAACATTGTCTTAACTTGTTATCCATAGACCTATTGATCTTACATGTTTACACTCATTATGATTTCACTCTTTCTTTGCATATGTATGTGTACTTTTGTGTGAAAAATGTTTATCCTTATCATAATGCATGCAAAAGACCAAAATACATTGACTACAAACCATGATCATGAGCTTTTATCATAGTTGAAAATTGGTTGTTTGATATTTTTCCCTAAATCTTGAAAATTTGAGAAGTTTATCTAATTTCCCCATTAAATTGAAACAAATACATAATGTATGCATGTTCCTTGACATTCAAATTCACTTTTGTACCATCTAACATGTATTTCCAATTGACACTTATCCACTATTAAAAAAATGATCTTCTCATTGGGACTCTAAATTTCCTCAAGCTTCACCAAATCCACACAACAGATTAACCCTACAAAAGTCAACTAATAATGGTTCTGGGTCATAAGTGATTAATGTGTGATTTTTCGTGTGCATAATAGTTCGATAATTAATCAATCATTTTCCACCTTATATGTCCTTAGTGGAATTTAATTATTCAAGCTCTACTAAAATCACTTACAAATTCATCAAAGTTGTTGAATTTGAGCTTTCTTACAAATACATAAAACCAAAAAAGAGCCAAAATCATCCTACTAGAAACTCTATTTTATTGTTTCTAAATAATTGATCTCAATAATTTTTCTGCATTAATTTCTAAAGTCAGATGGCTCCATTTTGTTTACATGTTATTGAAATGTTAACCTGGTTCTGTTTTTTTTTACAGGATAGGTGAATGTTAACCCGGGTCTGTTTTTTAACAAGATAGGGCAATGCCACATGGAAATAGGAGGTTGGTAACTTAACACAAGTGTCTACTCAATGCTCTTTGTGTGATCAAGTTGAACACATGAAATGTGGCAGACACACCAAAAGTGTGAAGGGTGGTAGAAGCACTAAATGATTCACATATTGGAATTATTCGCTACAATTTTGATTGTGAGGAAGAGCACACTATTTTCATGATCACTAAAGAGATTTAGACTTATTAATATCAAAACTATATTCATGACCACTGAAGAGCTGGAGACTTATATCAACCCACAAAGTTGTTGCTAACACTCAAGGTTTCATTGGCAGCATTGATCATTCTTCTAATGAGTTTGAATAGTCTTCCTTCTAATGTCTGAAATGATGAGTTTGTGGAGTTTTTATTTCAATTATTGCTTGTTTTGTATGAGAAATATCTATGCTAGGGAAATTTCAATTGGTAGTTACAAATATCTATGAACCTATTGAGTTGTGCATGTTTCCAGAATGCAATTCTAAAGGGGAATCCCCTGATGTACTATGGGATCCAACGATGAACTATAAGATTCACATTAACATGGCTGAAAAGGTGCATTCTGACACTGACCTTAGTGATTTTGGGGATGAAATAAAGTCATCTAAACTAAAGTTAGATGCTAAGGAAAAGGAATTGAGAGAAAAAATTGATTATGTTTTTTTTATAGAATTAGAACTAGTTTATTTTTTATTTTCAATACATTCTTATATGTGAACATGTCTAGAGAGTTTTCATTTCACTTTCTTAAAATCGATATAAAAAGATTAATTTTATTTGTATTGAGATTCATTACATATACTTTTGTAATGTTTTTCACAGACTACAATATAATATATTTTCCATATCTAAACTATTCACTATTTTAAGGCGAATGATTCCAACGATGAGAAAGCTCATAGAAATACTTCAATGAGAGTTGATGAAGTACCTACGGGAAAATGAGAGAGAGAGAGAGAGAGAGAGAGAGAGAGAGAGAGAGAGAGATAAATAGTGTTGGGTATAAATTGGACATAATGGTATAAACAACAAGTCCATCCATTTAATTCCATTCCATCGAATTCCACCTTACTAAGGTTTTCAAATTGCACAAAACTAGGGTTTTTGATGCAGGAGCATTCAGCTCAACAATTTCATCATAGTCTAGTTTGCTTAGGGGTCTTGTGTTTTCAAGGAAGTTGGATTCCTATGTATGTAATTATTAATGTTTTGAGTGGTTAAAGTAGGAATTAATTAGCTAAGGTGAGGATATTTATAAATGCTCTCGAATGTAGGAGAACATGAGTGATCAATGATGATGAAAGAGTTGGAAATAAATTGTAACTCTTATTGGTTTCATGATTCGAGGAGATAGAGAGGATTCTTAGGGATACGTAGGAGTTAGTTCAGCAAATTAAGGATCTAAACTAGAATTAGTTAAAAGAACCTTTTGTATAAATGTAAGCCTAAAAGGCATAAAGAGTCAGTAGCGAGAGGAGTAGTTAGAGGATTAGTTAGTGATTCATTTAGTCAGACTGTAAGCCTACGGGCATGAGGAACATAGGCCACCGATACAGAAGATCAGGACAAGGACAGATTTCCTGTGTAAATACATGTTTATTAATACAAACAACTTGATTTTGAGTTCATGTGTGTGTATTGAGTAATTGGGATGTATATGGTATATGATCTTGAGTAATTCTGTGTAACTTATGTTGCAGGTGCAGAAGGGAGGCGAAATACAGAGAAGAGTAACAAAACAACTTCCAACTGTGGTTGGGTAGAAGTTGTTGAGGTAGCTCCACAATTGCGATTGTGGGTAGATTTGTCTTATAGATAACAATTCCAACAAAAGAAGTGTTGGGTAGAATTGTTAGTCAGCAGAGGTTCGATGAGAGAACCATAGAGCTTGTGTTACAGCTTTGTACACATCGACAATTCAAGAAGGAAGCCTTTAGTGTTACAGTGAAGGTGGAAGAGCATAAAGATGTGAGTGGAGTTAAGTTAAGGAGAGAGTTGTGGCAGAACAACGAGGGAAAAGAACCCTGAAGGAAGCCGACATAAGAAAAGAAAGCCATTGAAGTAACAACATAAAACCAAAGTAAAGTGTAGTGGGGGTAGAAAGAGTACGGAAGCTTGATTGTGGTTGAAGTACCATAGTAAATCTTAGCTGTCGATCATAAAATTGAATTCCCACGTCACAGTCAACTGCGGGATTAAGTGAGTTGATAACCTGCATGCTAGTTGAAGGGTCGCGGATCATAGGATTTAAGAGCCTCGTCATCCAATGGATATCGGGCCGTAAAGGGATCGAGCTTTAACTGCAAGGGTGGACCCAAAATTCTATAGATCGAGATCTTATAATTCCCATTGGCTTCGTAAAAGCGTTAAAGGTCATGCAAATGATCCACCCGATATCGTTGTGGACTATTGGATCAAGCAGATCTTGATCAATGATTATAAAGCATCAGGTTAGTTTGTTGATCGAGAAGAAGTGCATCCATCGGATTGAAGGTAATTGTGTTGTTGCACGTCGCTTGTGAGAGGTGATGGAAGCACATGTTGATGTGATGTGATATTGCGAGAACCGTTGATCTGCTGAGTGAAATCAATGGTGGGGAAAGGCAATCACATATCGCAAGTCGGGAGTTCTGAAGGCATGTTCTATTGACTTACAAGTCCCCATAGAAATATTGATGAAGGGTTAGACTATAGAAAGTCTAATGAAATATTTCCGCATGAAGATTAAATGAAGGGCCTTAACCTTAACTTATGAAGGTTTGACCAAGCAGGTCATAAAAATTCATGGGATGAAGGAGATTATGCATTTTTACATTCATACTGTGGGTAATATGGATTTTTCCTACGTCGTAGTGGTATCAAAGCAGTTAAAGATCTTTTTAATTAAAGCAGAATTGTGCAGAATACAAGTGTGATTACAAAAGAAAAGAGGAGATCGGTTATTTGAATCTGATAAAGGCATGAGATAAGATGAGAGTAAGTGATACTCTTAAGAAGATATTGTAGAAGCATAAAGAAAACACAGTGATGTTTGTTTTCTTGAGGAAAGTGGAGGTTCACTCAAATGTGAAGAATGGATGGAGACTGCTTGTGAAGCCATGCAATGACAGTGAACCTGAAGAATCCAACTGAAGGTTGGACAAAGAGGATAAGAGTGTTCTCAGAAGGAAGCTGAGAAGTAGGATTTTGAAAGATTGGGAATGATATTTGGTTTGAATAACATTGATATGCAGGTGACAACAAAGGAACGTGAGAAGATTGCCGCAACCTAGAGCAAGGAGTGCTCAACTGGTTCTAGAGGAAAGAACCAGAGAAATGCTAAAAGACTGAGCTCATAAGAGAGAAGCTTAGTGAGACATATGTAGCAAGAAGGATACTTGTTACTGCAGAGGTATTGTTGCAGCTCTCAAAGGCAATTCCACAAAGGACGTGGGTAGAATTGCTAAGGGATGAAGAAAGCTGGTAAGAGTTTCTGAGTGAAAGAAGAGGGGGTCAGAACCTAATATTTCATTTGTGATTGAAGTACAAGATGACAGTTGTGTTCTTAAAAGGTGCAGATGAGTTGAAGCCTAGAAGGAGTAGAGAGAAGTGCTCAAATAGGTACCATAGAATAGAGAACCAAGTGCTTGCCAAAAGACCAAGTATAGAGGAAAGCTTGGTGTGGTAAGTGGCAGCAAGGAGGACTTGCTATTACAGAGGCTTTAATGTAGCTCATAGTAAGTGAGTGAGGAACTCATTAAGATAGATAAGAAGATGACTACTAATAGTCATAACAGAGATAACATAGGTTCTAAGGAAGACCACAACAGAAGAAAAGTGAAGAGGGAGGATGCCAAGACAAATGGCAAGAGGATGAGTCAAGAGGAAATTGACAAGGAGATAACTGAGATGAAAGAAAAAATCAATGTATTAAGGATGATACTTAAGGAAATCCAAAGACTAGGTTGGGTCTTGAGGAAAAAGGCAGTGAAATGGCCTAAGTTATAGAAAAGGCTACAAAAAAGGTAAGTGAAGAGCCTGGTGGAAGAAGTCAGAGAAGCTGTGTTGAGAATGGAAGTTTCCATTTGTAAACTAGAACAAGGTGAAATTCTGGGTGAAGATCAAGACTAGAGATCTGTGGAAGATTTTATGAATCATGTGAAGGATTCTGAACAGCAAGGAGATATGATGACTGAAGCATCAAGTGAGACCACAAGGTCTTATGTTTTTAAAACTAATAGTTTGTGTATGATTGTAGGTATTGCAGGAGAAAAGAAACCTTTTGAAAATGTCTTAAGAATAGATGAAGATCTAGAAGTAAAAGGTGACAAATAAAATTTCTCAGAAGAGGAAGAATTTGACTAGATACAGCAGGAAGAGTCTATGGATGAGTCTATGAAAGATGTCATAGAGATGAAAGATCAGGATCTTATTCTGATGAAGAATGAAGGAATATTTTCTCAAAGAGGTAATCTAATGAGTTTGATTAATGTTATTGATAAATAAAAAATGCAGGAGAATATTAATGTAGAGATTAGACAAGGATAACTCTGGAAGAAGGGTTACAGAGGGACATCAAGGAAAAATGTATTGAAGAAGAATGACATCTACTAAAAGATGTTAAGAAAGAAGAAGTCTATGCAAAAGATTTAGCAAAAAGAGGAAGGACATTTGATGATTTGTCAATAACAAAGGAAGGTATGGAAAATTGTGTGAAATTTCCAAATTCTACTCCAATTGAAATTATTGAGTTATATGGAAAATTAGAATTTCAAAGAAGGGAGTTAGAAAAGTAGAGAATATATACTTAGGATAGATTGCTGAAAAAGGAAGACAAAGAAATTGTCATGAATGACAATCATAAGGAAAAGGAGATGGTAATGAAAGTTCAGCAAATTGACATTACAGAAGGAGGAGTTCATTATTGTGAACCAGAGCAAAGAGATATCATTGAAGAAGATGGTATGGAGGAGATACTAGCTGACAGTCTCATGAATTATTTTGAGAATTCAAAATAGCATACTGATGCGCTGATAGAGGAGGAGAAATCAGAGCAGCATACTAATGTGTTTCCAGAGAAGGAAAAGGTAATGAAGCCTTATATTTTTAATTCTGATAATTGTTTATGATTACAGTGTTAACTCCCAGGTTGTTCCCTATGACTCCCAAGGGAATACGGCCGGGGTAACCACTAACCAATCTTTGGGTAACAGTTTCTAGCCAAATTGTAATCAGAGAGGGCTCTCTCTTTATGATTTGTCTCTGTTCTGATAGTATTTTAGGCTAGCTATGATGTTCAAGGTTTTGTTTTTGGAATGTGTTTGGTGATGATTACAGTCAATATATATAGGTGCTTACTAGCATGTCTTAGTGTATTGGGCATGGAGTCAGTGGTCCTTTAGTTTGCTTGATGTGCTGTGTGATAATGAAGTGATGATGCAGAGCCAGATTAGTGTCTGAGAAACAATTTTTTG
The DNA here is from genome assembly GCA_031772625.1 of Pinus tabuliformis. Taxonomy (NCBI): domain Eukaryota; kingdom Viridiplantae; phylum Streptophyta; class Pinopsida; order Pinales; family Pinaceae; genus Pinus; species Pinus tabuliformis. The sequence continues at coordinate 1,091,140,043 of CM062815.1, read as the reverse complement.
AAATGGTGATTGAATGTGGTGTATCCAGTTTATGCAAGGCAATTAAGAATCTTATAATAAACTACTAAAGAAAGACAGTGAGAATATTATTCTGGAAGCAATGGAGAATTTCTAGATAACATTCATACATATAGAATTAATAGAAACATGAGCAATTAAGAATTCATGTCCATGGTTAATTCTGAAGACAAACATTTACAGCAGTAAAAATTGAGCGCAAGGTGTAATAAAACAAATCCTGCACTATTCTTTTTCTTTACTGCTATTTTAGTGTAACATGAGTATGATTTAATAAACATAAGAAGACAAGAACAGAGATGGAGGAAAACTTGTTATTTCATCAGGCAGCACAGGAATTCTGCATCAGTACACATAGCATCATCCATACATCAAATATTTCAGGAAATCACTTAGCTGGTCCAGCCCTTTGTATTAGATCAACTGAAATTATACAATAGATTTGGCTCAGAGTCAAAATCACCAACCCCTAATGCGTTGCCAAGGGGGGTATATATACAAAATTTACATAAGAAAAATATCAAAGAATGAGTTAATGGCTCATTTATGTTATGCCAACTCCTGGAGCATTGTAGCTGAGAGAGTTAATGTTGAAATAACTCTTTAGTGCCTTAGCTGTCAAAAATAGTCAGAAGCAGTTGGTTTGGCGGCTGTTGGAGTCGGCTGAGGATACGCTGTCAAAATTTGCGTATTGTCTTATCCCTTAGGCTAGCTGTCATTGTCCATGTGCTGAGTCACCTTTCAACTGCCTTTAATGCTGACTTTGTCATGCTGTTTGTTTTGTAGTGACCTGGAGCTGGCAGTGGCCGAACAACTGAGGCTACCGTGGCAAAATCTGAAGCATTGCTTGCCACCAATCCTCCTTAGGCATTTGATGTCTCTGAATTTTTATCAAAGTCTCATCGGCCTCTGTATATCTATAAAAGTTAGGAGGAGTTTCAAAAATATGATTTACCTCATTTTCAATAAAGAACAGGCCTTCAAGTTTGTCATATAAGCTCTGTCCTGTAGGAGGCCCTGTTTTCTCAGATGTACTGCCAGATGCAGTGATCTGATTTTCAATGAAAGTTGCCATTCTGTTGGCAAATTGATCTCGGGAGACCAATCTTCCTGCACCGCTTAGGAGGTTGGGCGGGCCCTTTGCTTGCAGCACTGCCATCTTGAGTTTATATTCCTCCACATCACCCTGTATCTCATAGCACTTCCTCTCCACTGTTTGTACATAATTCCTCAGAGTTAGTACGTTCTTGGCAGTGAGGACAACCTCTCTTCTGTTGGCAATGCCTATGGCTACTAGTTCCTCCTTTTCTTGCCTGTTCAGGAAGTCTATCATTCTGTTAGCCTGTTCAGGTCTGTCTCCCAGTAATGTTTTGGCCTTATGGATTTCTGCTTGTGCTTGGCCCATTAAGTCCATCTGCTCATGTATTGTTTTGATTGACCTCCATTGTTGACTGATGGATTGGCCAATTTTGGCCCATAGAATCATTTTTATGTCGGCCATGGCAGTCTCTAGATTCAGCTCCTTCTCTAAGGCCTTTATCTTGTCTTTTAGGGCCTTTATTTCTCTGCCCTGCTCTGCTATAGTTACTTTTGATTTGTCATACTTGGCATCCAGTTCTGCCAATTTTTCCTTGGCCTTCATTATTTCATCTGCTTGGAGCTCCATTTCCTTGATGGCCTTAGTCAATTCTTCTACACTTGTGTTGGCATCTGGAGCTGTTGTTGTTGCTGCTGTTTCTGTTGTGGGGGCCACTGCTGCCTCTGTAGTTTTTGCTGTTGTTGAAGTAGTTGGAGGAGATTGGGATGTGGACTCTCCCTGTTTATCTTGTAATGCTCCTTCCAGCTCTTTCTCCAAATCCAGGACCCTCTGGTTTAGCTGCATTATGAGGTCCAGTTGGTCATCAACCTGTTTTTCCTTTTGTAGCTCTGCTGTTTGAGGGTGCTCTGTGGGCAACAGCTTTAACCTCTTCTTTAATGCATTTAGGTCATCTTCTTTCTTCTTCAGAAGGGCCTTTACACCCTTTGGATCACTAGGATCATGTCCTAGATCAATAATGATGTCCTCAAGTGACTTTATTCTATTGTCTTTGGCCAGGGAGGACATTCTCTCAAAATCCAACTGTGTGTTGTTATTTTTTAGGGACTCCTTTAGCTCATGGGCCATGGTTGCCCTCTCCACCAAGGTTGCATAAACCATCTCTCCAGCTTGCTTGTGGAGTTCAATTTGGTCCATGGGATGGGTGTCTTTGGCCATGACCTCCACCCTTGTCTTCACAAAATCTGCAGCTGACTTGGGCTGCGGTATTGTAGGCTTAAAGTGACTGAGGATGATTTTTTCCTCTTTAATGTCATATACAGACATTAGCCTTTCTTGCTGGGCTGGTGTTGCATCTATAAATTGTTTGTAGACCTCTGCCCTCAGCAGATCATTCTGAGCCTTTATTTGTTTGAAAGAATCCTTAGTGCTCTTGGGCTTCTTGATCTGCTGGGAGGAGGAAGACACCTCCAAACCAAGTTGCAATCCTTGTTGCTGCTGAAAGGAGCTTGTCCCTGTGTGCTGGCTACCCTCCCTGTTTTTCATTGAACTGTCAAGGAATTCTTCAGTGATGTCTTCTGCCTCCGGGGAATCAGCTCTTGGCCTCTTGGTCTGGGGTTGCTGGGAGGATCCACTAGCAGGGGTGGACTCTTCTCTGGCTCTTTTCGTACCCCTTTCCTCATGTGCTGGGGTCTGCAAAATTGGAGTAGCCAATGGCTCAGTTTATGGAGGTGGAGTTTACATTGTTGGAGCTGCTGGTAGCCCCGTTTGTGGAGGGGCAATCTGCTCCTGTTGCTGTTCTGTTTGCTGCCCTTGTTGGGGCTCTTGCTACTGCTCATTTGAAGGGGCAGGCTTTTCTTTCACCGTTTCTTCTTCTGCACCCATTATCCCTTTGCCTTTGTCTGTAGTTGGTGCTGCTGTGGAAGGTGCCTGTGCGACTGGTGGAGTCCTTGAGGCCGAGGTCCCTTCTCCTACTGAATAAGGCCGTTTGAAAGGTACCTGCTGCACAGAGTCTAGGTCAATAGTTTTCTCAAGCTCCTTTACATTCTTTAGCATTGTCTCTTCTTCAGTTAGTTTTTCAACTAGAGTACCCTGCTGCCATTCTTTCTGGTGTGTGGGTATTGACAATGCCTATAACCTAGAAGCCTGTACTTGGTTCTTCTAGCAGTAATGAAGCCTTGAGGGTCATAAGGGACCCACCGAAAACTATATGACAGCTTGTATTTATCTTTGAGGATTAGGTTGGCATCTTCCCATCCTTCTTTCTTATTCATGATGAAGGGGCCCAACTGGTGTTTGAACTTGAGGTGGGCCTTCTTTTTGGAGCTGTGGAAGTGGGTGAGGTCGGACTGAATCAACTGCCTGTAATACTCCAAGGCAAATAACCTCATAGGCACATATTTTGGGAGCCTGTATGGACAGAGCTCACAGCCATAGACTCTGATGACTGTATGATTCTCATATAGGTACCAATCACCTATTTTGTATTTTTTGGAAAGTTGCAGAGCTTTCTGTATCTCAGTTGATATTCTGGGAGGAGGGGACCTCATCAATAGGCAAGAGACTGGGTATACAAATTGGTCAACAAATTCACAATAGGAATAGGGTGAATTTGAGACTTTGTGATAGACAGAGGTCCAGAAGATAACAGATCTTCTTTCCCCTCTATAATCCAGCTTTTTGATGTAGCATGGAAAAGCCTTAGACTGATAGTACATGAAAAGGTGATAGATATAGGCCGAGTACTTGAAGACACCCTGTCTGTTCACTTTGCTCAACTGATCATGGATCTTGTTAGCTATGAACTTAGCAAAGTTGTACTTGCGGGCAGGGAGCTGGCCTGGGCTATAAGCAGCTAACAATACCAGCATTGTTGCATCCACATGCTCGATGGTTCTGTACCCCAACACATAGGCAATCATGTCCAGCAAAAGCCTGCCTACATCAGTGAAAAAGACATCCAGGTAGGGAGGTGGCCCTGTGGGCTAGCACTCAGGCCTCATAAATGTCTTGGTGATTCTTTGGATCTCTTCACTGGTCATCTTGGCACCATTGTCCAACAGGTAATTCATGGAAAATGGGAACAACAGCTCAGTTTGATCAAAGTGGAGCATCTTATTGATGGTTTCAGGATTGATGTGAAAGAGGATGCTCCCAGATGGAGACTTAATAGATCTTTGCTGCACATCATAGTTCTCAGAACATAGGCGAATAATCTCCGGAAAAACATTGACAGAGGGGAGACAGTAGTATGGTAGATTTGATTCCCATATCCCATATGTGTCCTTGCCATTCAGATAGTCATCTCTTAACTGCCTGAAGGTCTGCAAGAAGTCCCTGTTACCCACAAAGTCTTCAATGAGGTAGTCCTTGTCAGCAAGAGGCAAGGACTCCAGGTCTTTATTTGGTGGATTTAATGGAGCAACACTGAGGGATGATGGTGCAGGAGTAGCCATTATGCAATTTGAATTTAACAGAGGTGATTACAATGGTTTGCAAGGTTGCTCAAAGATTTGAGTGACAGGCTTATTGCAAACAATGCTTGAAATTCTCCTCATAGTTGAAAAGGCAGGCTTGTTTCTGCTTGTTTCTACAGTTTTTGGTAAATTCACAGGGATTGTGAATTACTAGGGGCAAATTGCAGAGGGTATGTGAGTTTTACTTTGGTAAAAAGCTGCAGCTGGTCTACACCTGGTAAAAGGGAACAATGCTGGGCACCTGGAGGACAAATTTACAATTTTGGTCCGCGAATTGACTGTTTCAATGTTGACTTATAGTGCTGGGGCAATACAGGTTTCTTTAGCTCTCATTTAAGTAGCAGACAATGCTTAATTGTGGAACTTGACAGGTGTTATAATGGTGAATTTTGCAGAGAAATGGTATGCATGGGCGAAATGGGAGAATAATGGTGAATACCTGTATAAAATCGCTTAGAAATCCTGCGGGCCGAACTGTGAAGGCTGAATGTAGCTGAGTTGATGAGTTGGCACGATCGCAAGTTTGAATTTGGAGGTCTGGAGGCGATTTGGCAGTGAACCAACGGCAACGGCTATGTCTTTTTCGCTCGGAAATGACATAAAACGGCCCAAACCGTGACTTTTAACGACGAATTCGGAAAAAATGAGTAATTGGCGCCTTTCCGCCGATGACGTCAGCATGACATCATGGCGGGCCCGGGTGCGGAGGGTGACGTGGCTGCTGAGGTGTAGGCCAGCGTGGTCGGACACGGTGGCGGGCGGATAAGGTGGCAGGGCTACGTGGAGGGCTGGCGGGAGATGGTGCTACGTCATGATGACGCATGGATGACATAAGGGGGAGGTGGTAACGGGGATGGTGGTAAGCGGTTTCCCCGCACCACCTTTGGGAAAAGGCGGTATCGGGGAGGGGGGCTTCGAACAACCCCGCCGCCTGCCACGCATCCCATGTACGGGGCGGAAAACCACCGTTCCCCGGATGCTAAAGGTCGGCAGATCCAGATCTGGAAATACCCGCCCATCGTTGGATCGGGGGTGGCAGACGATGGACGGCTGGCGGGCCTCCCGACGGATCGTGCATGTTGGGGGGGGGGGGTCCCGCCGGCATATTAAAATATTCAAATTAATATTTTGGGCGGAGAACTTTAGGTTTTAAGGGTTTTTATGGGTTTTTTGGGTTTTTTCTGTAGGAAAAAGGGTTTTTAGTGGGTTTTAGCAATGGTAAGGGGGTTCTTTGTGGAATTTCTGAACGGAGGGGAGGTGAGTGCTTAGGGGTAGGTTGTTACTCCAACCAGAGGCTAGAGCAATCCCATGATAGGGTTGACCCTGGTCCCTGGTGGACCAATGTCTCCCTCAACAAACTTATTTAGCTATAGTGCTAAAAGGGAGAATATTTATACAATGCTAGGGATTTATACACCATGGTGTTATAGTAGTAGGGGGAAGGGAATCATAAGGGATGTAGATAATAAGAAGTTAGGGGTTAATATGAGTGAGAAAAGTGAATGAGGAGTGATATCACTAAGTTTATATGAAAACAACTTAGATTAGGGAGTAGATCAAAATGAAAAGAATTTTTAGACAAGAAATGTGGCTTTTACAGGAGCAAGAACCAACATAAAACCTTAAATTCTTCCATGAATTTGTATTGATGAAGGGATGTTAGTAAATGAATGTGAAAGGGGAAAATGGGAAGTTAGACATGCTCCTTTGTTTTGCTGCAACAAGATGGAGAAGAGAACCTTCTCAATCCACTGATATTCCTTTGCAAACATGTTATCAAACACTCACTTGAAAGGAATGAGATTTCTGCAACCCCATTTACTTACCCATCTATTTCCTAGCATTTTTTTGTTACTTCCTGGAGGGTGCACTTAGACTTGCAGACCCTTATGTGCCTTTTCTTTTCTTTGGTTTTTTCTTTTGATTTTCTATCTAGAACTACCCTTATTGCTTCCAAGGTCCCAGATTAAGCAGTTGGGAACCTTACTTCTCTACCTAAGCTACTTGTCTGCTAAGGTTAAACAGTTTGAACATACTTCTTTCTCTATTTTACAACAGAAAATTGAAATATGGTATGATCCAGATTAGGCTGTTGGACCACCCATCAAAATTTAGTCAACCTCAAGCTATGTACACACATTGTTTTCTCTTGGAAATATGGGATCTTTGCATCACCAAAGCAGATCATATTTGGACCTTTCTTTGCCAATCATGAAATATGAAACCTATTGGTATAGGTAGCTAACATACAGGATTTGTTGAAAATGAGATAGACATGTTTCAAATTGAGGAGTCAGTTTTAGAATTGAAGAAGACTGGAAGTTGCCAAGACAGACATGCTGATGAGGAAAAGGAAAAGCATGAAGATACTATGCTTGAAGAAGTTAAACTGATTGTTAGAATCAATCAAGAAAGTGAAGGACAATTACTGAGGATTGTCAAGGAAGAAGAAGGAAAATATGTTGGAACTGATGAAAAACATAGTGATATATTTGAGGGGAATTAAGTACAAATGAAATTGGAGGAAAATTTACATTTTGAAAGTAAATTTACAGATATTGAACAAAGGTTGTTTGGATAGCAACAAGAGGGTAAGGATGAAAGGGTGGTAGTAAGGATCCAACAACTTCAAAGAGAAGATAATAAAAAGCAGTTTGGAGATGAGTGGACAACGTACAACAAGAATTGGCAAAGTAATTATCAGTCAAAGGATAAATTGGACATAGAGATTGAAAGAACAATAAGATTGATGATGAAGGTGCCTCAAAAGAAAACAGAAGTAAGAAGACCAAGGAGCAGCAGAAAAAGAAAGACAGCAACAGACTATGAAAGCATAGCTAGTGCAAAAAAACAACATAAAGTGTGGAAACCTGGAGAACAACAACAAACAACATCAACAACCAAAGGCAAATCACAAAACAAAGTATGGGATCCAGGGAGACAAAGGAAAAAAAGCACATGATCATGAGATCGTGATTATTTTAACCTTGGGAGTCTGATGCAGGATCATTCAGTTCAACAATTTCATCATAATCTAGTTAACTTAGGGGTCTTGTGTTTTCAAGGAAGTTGGATTCCTATGTATGTAATTATTAATGTTTTGAGTGGTTAAAGTGGGAATTAATTAGGTAAGGTGAGGATATTTGTAAATGCTCTCGAATGTAGGAGAACATGAGTGATTAATGATGATGATAGAGTTGGAAATCAATTGTAACTCTTATTGGTCTCATGATTCGAGGATCTAGAGAGGATTCTTAGGGATAAGTAGGAGTTAGTTCAACAGGTTAAGGATCTGAACTAGAATTAGTTCAACAAAACCTTTTGTATAAATGTAAGCCTAAAAGGCATAAAGAGTCAGTAGTGAGAGGAGTAGTTAGTGAGTCAATCAGTCAAACTGTAAGCCTATGGGCAGGAGGAACAAAGGCCACTGATACAAAAGATCAGGCCAAGGAAAGAGTTCCTATGTAAATACATGTTTATTAATACAAACAACTCGATTATGAGTTCATGTGTGTGTATTGAGTAATTAGGATGTATATGGTATATGATCTTGAGTAATTCTACGTAACTTATGTTGCAGGTGCAAAAGGGAGGCGAAATACAGAGAAGAGTAACAGAACAACTTCCAACTGCGATTGGGTAAAAGTTGTTGAGGTAGCTCCACAGTTGTGCTTGTGTGTAAAGTTGTCTTATAGAGAACAATTCCAGCAAAAGAAGTGTTGGGTAGAATTGTTAGTCAGAAGAGGTTCGAGGAGAGAACGATAGAGTGTTATAGCTTTGTACACATCGACAGTTCAAGAAGGAAGCCTTTAGTGTTACAGTGAAGGTGGAAGAGCATAAAGGCGCGAGTGGAGTTAAGTTAAGGAGACAGTTGTGGCAGAATAGCGAGGGACCAGAACCCTGAAGGAAGTTGACATCAGAAAAGAAAGCCATTGAAGAAACAACATAAAACTAAAGTAAAGTGTAGCGGGTGTAGAAAGAGTATGGAAGCTTGATCGTGGTTGAAGTCCTGTACTAAATCTTAGTTGTCAATCACAAAAGTCAATGCCCACATCACAGTCAACTGCAGGATTAAGTGAGTTGATAACCTGCATGCTAGTTGAAGGGCCGCAGATCGTAGAATTTAAGAGCCTTGTCATCCAACGGATATCGGGCTGTAAAGAGATCGAGCTTTAACTACAAGGGCAGACCTGAACTTCTATAGATCGAGCTTATAATTCTCATCGGCTCCGTAAAAGCGTTAAAGGTCATGCAAATGATCCACCCGATATTGTTGTGGACCATCGGATCAAGAAGATCTTGATCAATGGTTATAAAGCGTCTGGTTAGTTTGTTGATGGGAAGAAGTGTATCCATTGGATTGAAGGTAAGATTGATGGTGGAGAAAGATCGCGATAAAGAAATTGGAAAAGGCAGACCCGAAGAGGTTATAGGAGCGGATTTAAATGTATTTGAAGTCCGATGATGTTGTTGCACGTCACTTGCGAGAGGCGATGGAAGCACATGTTGATGTGATGCGATATTGCGAGAACCATTGTTCTGCTGAGTGAAATCAATGTTGGGGAAAGGCAATCACATATCGCAAGTCGAGAGTTCCGAAGGCATGTTCTATTGAGCTATAAAGTTCTGATAGAAATATTGATGAAGGGTTAGACTATAGAAAGTCTAATGAAATGTTTCCACATGAAGATTAAATGAAGGGCCTTAACCTTAGCTTATGAAGGTTTGACCAAGTAGGTCATAGAAATTCTTGGGATGAAGGAGATTATGCATTTTTATATGCATACTATGGATAACGCGGGTTTTTCCTGCATCGGTTTTCAAATGCTACTTCAATATACATTGATGAAAATTTCCAACTTGCAATGCATGATCAATATGGTGAGTTTAATTAGATTTTCTAATTATATACTCAAGTTTGAACTCACTATGTTGGAGTTTCCACATTCCACATTACTAGGATTTTCAAATTCCACAAAATGTAGGGTTTTCATATTGCACAAATTATGGTTTTCAAATTGCATAATGAGATTTCCTAAGAATGCACATGTGATTTTGAGCCATGTCAAGCTGGAAACCTTGTTGATGTCCTGGTTGGAATCTTAGGCCTTGCTAAGCCTAAATGCCTTGGAACACATGTGCGTTCCTAAGAACGAGCACACATTCCTGTGGGAACGTGTTCATGATGGCCCCATTGCCACTTTAGGGCCATGATGTTCGTATATGTTCCCCTAGTCAATTCTCAATTATTTTTCAGTTATGCATAATCCTTCTCATGGTCTTATTATAGAATTTCTCGCAACATTTCTTCACACAGTTCATGTTAGGTGTTTTCCCATTGGTCTACATAATTAATTTCCTTTACCACATATGAATTCTTTTCCACACATGACTTATGTGATTCCACAACCACTTACCACATGTTTATTCATTTACAAGATATCACTAGAGTGCTAATTTATTTCATCATGAATTTTCCCTACTTTTGAAGGCTTCCATCATGTTCTAGTTGATTTCTTACACTTGTTTGAGAAACTTCCACATATTCACTTTATGTATCTATGTATTACTCTTTTATTTTCATCTCATCATTCTAGATTGGTCATGGTTATGAGCACTACAATAGTTTATCATCATTCATTTCTTTAAACCCTCATTTTTTTATACTTACTTTTCTAACTTCTCATAGGTTTATTATCATTTAAGGGGTGAGTTTCTTCCAATTTTGATTTCATTCACATGTACTTTAGGGAATCACAAGACTATTTCTCATTTCTAATTTCTCATGATTTGGATTGGATCATTATTTTATTTTTCAACTATCTCAATGCTTTTAGAGTGGAGGAATCAAGGGAATCAACTTGTACAGTCATTTTTATCCATGGGTCCCAATTTGGAAATATGGGGTTTGAAACCATTTCAAAGCCATTTTGAGGCATTAAAGGATATTTTTAGGGTAAAAACACTCACTTATGCAAGACCCTCTAGTGCTCGAAGTTCGTATAAAAAATTTATGCCTCATGCAAGTTGGCCTATCGTGTTGACCACCATGGTAAAAGTAGATATCATGTCAACCCCCACTGCTCATGCATATGGGGGCAGTCATGTGTGTGCTTTCAAAAAGACTCTAGAAGGTCCAAAATTGTAACTATAGTTGAGGGTTGAGGGAGTCAAACCTTACCCTACTGGACCACTAGGAGGAGTAGGGGTTTCATTCAATGTTATTGTATTTTATTCCATATTTGAGCAAATAAACTTAGAGTGGAAAGTTAGAGAGAAAAACAAAGGGGGTTAATATTTTGTAGTAGCTTTACAAGCCACATGTATTAGGTAACTCCATAGAGAGTGCCTCTTTCTTTGTATTTTTCACTTTTCCATACTAGAGAATAGAGAGAAAAGAAACCACACCTTCTAGCTAGGTTTTCTCATGTAAGGGCTTCCCAGGGAAAAAATTGTGCCTATTTTGGTTGGTGTGCATATTTATTTTCATTCTATATTCCTCGCATTTTAGCTAACTTATTTTTAAGCATACAAAAAGTAAATAAAGAATCTGAGATCTAAAAGGAATTAACATTGATAATAAAAATTTCAATATTTTATCAGATCTATTGTGATGAACAGTTCCAATGGAATATCCAAGACAATTTATTGATCATCTCCACATCTTGCCTAAATGACTATTGTCTTCTTTACTTCCACATATTATGTTAGTCAGTTTAGCATATTATGTGATTGTATGTTCTTCATGTCTGATGATATTTTTTTAATGTCCATAATTAGACTTTTATCACCATTCTTCCCATCTCCAAGATGCAACATCCTCAAAGCAAGACAATACAATAACCATTAATTAGGAGTGAGGCTCAACAATCATCTTGATCCATTTTATATTTGAACCCATCATTCATATTAACTGGAATTGCATTTTCAAATTATGCCATTATCGTCAAGTTGTTACTTTCATTAACTGTATCAAAAGATTATATTACGAGGACAAATATAAAATTATATTATCAAGACATGTATAAAAGACAAATATACATAAAATAATGGCGTAGATGAAATAACATTTTTCACCTAAATTCAGTGACACAATTTCAAGCAAGATTGTGATTTTTTATTGTTTAAAATACTTTTTTGATGCATGAATGGATTCAACCTAAAAACTCCTTGGGGCAATCGAATTCTACAAATTAAACAACTCAAACTCAAGTTTTTAAAATTCTCTACTAGATTTGGTTAAAATTAATGTGGAAAAATAACGGACATGTAAAAACTCGAAAATGAGAAGGTCCCACCTAAGCTTACAAAAAAAAAAACGTGGAAAAATACCCTAAAAAAGGGTTAGTTCGTCTATAAGTTAGACTACTCCTAAAATAATTAGTAACATGTATTTTCCCACACATTGTACCTATTTATTGGTCATATCTATATTTCCTTGCCCTTATAAGTTCCAAATTCCTTTATCTTCTCTTCCTTAATCATATAAATCTCATCATATCTAAAATGTAATAATAAACCTTTGTATTCACATAAAATTATTCATATTAATAAAGTCATATAATTTCATAATTATATAAAAAGGAACGTTTAATTTTTTGAAAAATTATATGAATTTATCAAATAAAAGTGTTTCCCCAAAAAATTATATGAAAACATTAACTTGTTACAAATTAAATTATCACCTATCTAATATTTTAAACTTATTATAAAATATTCTATTTCTTTTTAATCAATTAATCTCTATTCCAAAACGTAAAATATATAATTCACCCATTTTAAAAAATTATCAAAAATATTATACTAAATATATCCTACCAAATCTCATACAAAAATATTAACAATTAATAAAATTTTCCACCAACATACTCAAATATGTCTTAACGGATTTCATAATTTTTTTTACTAATTAAATAAAAATAAAACAAATATTGTACAAAAGCATGGCTAATTAAATAAAAATAAATATAAAACATAAAAACATTATCCATGGTACCTTCACAAATATGGCATGAATACTTATAGATGATACTCGGAAATGTCATTAAAACGTTAGTCATTAAAATCAATAAAAAGGTACAGTTCATGTAATTTTATTTTCCTTTTATTTATTCATATTTTTTTTTGATTAATTATAATATTTATTTATTCATATTTTTTTTGATTAATTATAATATTTATTAGATTATATATAGATATACAATCTAAATTATTAATTTATTTATTTTTTGATATTGTCATTATAATATTTTATTGATTTTAGTAGTAAAATTGTTGCTTTGAGATGGGTCTTTTGTTTTACAAACAAAAGATTTAGTCAAGTGGGATATTCGATTCTATAGAACTAATACATTTTTAGTTTGTTCCACTTTAATGTGATATATTTGGAAAAATTTCACTTGCAAATCATAATCTACCCTGTGGAGGGCTTCATGTGCATACAGAAAGTGCATGTAGGGGTTAGCTACTGAGGAGTCCTCTGAGTTATAATTTGAGTTCATGATGGAACACTGACTAGAGTTTCGAAATAAACAAAGAGCAAAGGGAAACCACCCAATAATCCCCACTATGACTTTAAAGCATGTCTGAGAGAATTGTGAGCTTAAATGTTCCAATTCAACTTTTCCAGGATGTGAATTTTCAAACATCTTTGATGAGGAAATTAGGGTCAACTGCATGACAGGGAACACAAATTTACATATCCTTCCTTGAACCAAAGACAAACACAAAGCTCTAAAGGACCACTGAGTTGTTGGGTTCTCATCTAACGAAGCCTTAGGAATTCTTAATTGGAATGAGTTACTACTCAGAACCCCAAGAGGCCAGCCTAGGCTTCTGGAATTACCATCCAAATTGAGAAGATTTCCAAAAATCAAAATGCAAACAAGAAACAATGATGTACCTTCCTGAATTAGAGGTTGAGCCAAACTGATGTCGATTAGGAAAGGAATCCTAGGTGATGTTGAGGTGGCTATGAGCCAGTGAGCCTCGACTTCCAGAATTCCCATGAATTGGAGTGATGAACCCACAAACACTACCCACATAGTGATTCATATTTAAACATGAACACAATAAATTACAGATATAACCATAAATACAAAGATGCAGTGGAAATAACACTTCGTTTCATTAATATCATACACTGAAATATGCTTACAAATAGAATGGAAATAATGCTAGCTCAGGTGATGGTAGCTTATCTCTAAGAAGAGATGTGGCGGCTACATACCTCTGAACTGTGTTACAATGAGGCTCAAAGGCCTATTTATTATTGAGAAACAATGGAAAACCCTAAACATCCAAAAACCTAACCCTAGGAGATGAAGTCCCAAAACTGTGGGCCCCGCTTGGGTAAATTGGTACATCAACTTCCCGGCGTCGTAACTTTGGCATACGATCTCTGTTTGGCTATCATAATACTTCGTTTCGAAAATCTCGTAGAGAGGGCCAAAAGCAAACTAGAAATTTGGTTCGAGACATTTCTAGTCTCTCTGTTTTCCCCAAAAACTTCATTTAGGGCCTTAGAACGACTCCGGAAGTTCAGGACCCAAAAAACTACCAAAAATAGTAAACTGTGCTACAATTAAGGAAATCGAAAAACTGAAAGAGAAAATGTTGGGGGTCCAAGTGGAATATGCAGGTGGCTACCAATATCCACCTGGATCACATAGATGGGGAAGCAATAATCTAAAGCGGAGCTCTTTCCAAAGCATTCATAAAATTGACCTCCTTAACACCACACTTGAAACCCAACACTACACCAAAACCAAATTTACAGACTTCTGAGAGAATTGGGCAGACGAAGAAGCACACACAGGTATGAATGCATCCAGATCAGGGCTCAACCCATAATTATCATTAATTCCCTTGCCAAGTCAAACAATTCACACCATATTGACATTAAATTTCTCAATATTGCTATTAAAGAGATCCATCATTATGCTGAGAGGAGGGTGATTCAAAGTCTGGGGCAGAGGGATGTTGTTAACCCAAGCATGTGAGAGGAATATCATTGCTACTGCATGATAGTGGTTTGCAATATTTTCCACGTCAAGGGTGATGTGAATGATAACATAAGGCCAAACCTTATTGTATTTTACATAATTCTGAAGGAAGTAAGGAGCAATGCAGCAGAGGGAAGAGGGATTTCAGGGAAAGGGATAGGGATTATAATTAATTTTGAGGTGAACCATATTTGTATAGTGAAAGGACCAAGGTGGAAACCAAACATGTTAGAAAAATATATATTACAGAGCAATGGAACACATAAAATATATTGCAGAAATATAAACACATAAAACACATAAAACAAGAGAGACACAGATATATGTGGTTCACCTAATTTGGGCTATGTCCATGGAGAAACAACCAATCCTTCCTTTTATATTATCCAACAAACTGAAGAGATACAACCTACAGCAGATCCGTTGTAATTCCCTCTTTGCTCTCACACAATCTCCTCTCTCTTTCTCATTCAGAATACAAATCTACATAGATGCAATACAATTCCCTCATATATAGCGAGGGGTTGCCTTCTAGGGAAAAAGCCCCTAAATTAAACATAACTTCTACCACCATATCTCCGCCTAATGAACGACCTAGATTGACTAAGAAATTACAACATTTTACCCCCCTCGACCCCCTTGGCGGCACACATTTAACGAGCGACAACATTATGAACTCAAGAGAGACACATATATATGTGGTGCACCTAATTTGGGTTATGTCCATGGAGAAACAACCAATCCTTTCTTTTATATTATCCAACAAACTGAAGAGATACAACCTACAACAGATCTGTTGTAATTCCCTCTTTGCTCTCACACAATCTTCTCTCTCTTTCTCATCCAGAATACAAATCTACATAGATGCAATACAATTCCCTCATATATAGCGAGGGGTTGCCTTCTAGGGAAAAAGCCCCTAAATTAAACATAACTTCTACCGCCATATCTCCACCTAATGAATGACCCAGATTGACTACGAAGTTACAACATTTTATCCCCCTCGACCCCCTTGGCGGCATATATTTAACGAGCGACAACATTATGAACTGGGGTCCAATGCAGCGATACCTCTGAATAAAGAAGATAATCAGGCTCCACACCCAACAAAACAAATGTGACCATAAAACACTTAGGGTATTGGAAAAATTCTTTTAAAGTCACTGTGATCCGTAAAATTCCATGGATATTCCATTAGAGAGTTCATCACAATAGATTTGATAATATTATATTAAAAATCTAAAATTCTACACTATTACATTTTTATTAAATTTCTAGATCTGTAGATTTTACTATAATTAGTGCATGCATACGAATGGAAATTATGCAGCAAATAAAGAACGACAAAATAAAATCTCAAACACACACATAAGACACAAGATATGCTCTGGGAAACCCTTTTGGGAGAAAACCCAGTTGGAAGGTGAAGTCGCTCCACTCTCTTTCTCTATTTGGAAATATGGTTGCAAATACAAGGAAGTATGGCATGTAGTTCATGGGATGCTACAATGTATAAATCCATTTTTTGTGCTCTACCTCCTATCCCTCTTGGCTATTCTTTCTCAGCTATGGAATAAATGCTCTCAAAAGAATGGAATGTCACTTCCTCTGATTGGTCTGGTTATAACACAAACCGATATCCTACTAGTGGTTAAGTTTGACTTCCTCAACTCTTAACTGGAGTTACAATATGGACTCTTCTAGAGTCTTTTACATCACAATCATGTGTCTAGCCCCTTTTCCATGAATAATGGGGGCTAACGCGACATCTTCTTGAACCGTGGTGGTGAAAATAGGAAGGTCAACTTCTTAGTGGCATAATTTCCTCATATAGACTCTAATTAATGTGCTTCTTATGTTGTTGAAGAGATATCTGTGTGTATAATAACATGAAAAGGTGTTTCTCTAAAGTGGCAATTTTTTACCCCCAAAAACATCATTTGATGCCTCAAAATGCTCCCAAAAGGTTCCAGACCCCTTTTTGCCATACTGGGTCACATTGGTAAAAACGGTCCCATGAGCTAATTTCTCCACTTTTTCCACTCTCAATGCATCAATATGGATGACAAACAATACTATGATCCAATCCATATCACATTGATTTCTACATGGCATATTCCAAGGAGCAGACTTTATTAGTTTGCAAATTTCCTTCCTCATTATTAGCTTTGAGAATATGATAAATCTTCTTAGAGTGAAAAAAAAACACCCAAGCTTTTGATCCTTTGGAGCACCAATCCAAGAGAATTATCTTTTGGACTATTCTCATTATTAAGATACTAAATATTAAGTAGAGAATCTCCTAAAATAGTGATATCTTTCACACCTTTATCTTTAGCTATGTTTAGTTCTTGTAGAAGCCCACACATCTCTACCAGGTTGTTGGATTTCTTTCCAAGAACCCAAGATAATTTTATTTCTGTTGTTCCCTCGGGATTGAGTAAAATCCCTCCCCCTTCTGCAACCCTTAATTTATAATTTAATTATCAACAAATAATAATTACATAATATTTATAATTTATTTAAATAATTTTTAGATTTTTAGATTTTTTTCAAATAATTCAATAGTTATAATTGTTATTTGGAGGTGGGTCACTTGTTCCATAAATAAGGGAATCTCATACACCGATTTGGTGCCTTACTTGAGTGTCATCTTAAAAATAGATTATTATTAACAAGTGTTGCAGGCAACTTAGTCCTTGCCAGTCAAGTTAAAGATTATGTTATGGGAAAAATTGTATAAAAAATATTATCCACATTAGTCAATGTTAGCTAAATTAATAGTGGTTAATAGGAAAATGGAATCCTATAATATTGATTTGGGAGGAACTAATAAATTGAGATGTGAAGTGGACACATGGACTTCCATAAATTTGTGAGGATAGTAACCACTAGTAAGCCTACAATTTTACAATTTTATTCCTACATAAGTGCCGAGGAAAACATAAATAACGTTGACACGTAACTCTTAGTAAATATATTTATTTACATCTTATTCATATCCATTTCTTATGCAAATGACTTACTTAAATTATGGTGGGAAGTAATTGATGTTAAATACTTCCTTCAATGCTTAAAAATGAAAAATCACTACACAAATATCTAAAAATAATGCATGGATATTTCAACAGTATTCATAAATTATGACATAAAATATGTGAGGCAGTTATCCACATGAAATTATCTTGTGCAAAGATTGCAATAAAAGTATACACAAATATCTAAAAATAATGCATGAATATTTCAACAATATTCATAAATTATGACATAAAATATGTGAGGCAGTTATTCACATGGCATTATCTTGTGCAAATATTGCAATAAGAATATTGAAAAATAAATACATGTTTTTCAAAGTTAAACATTATAAGTTACATTGGTCAATGCAAACTAATAGGGACCAATAAGCAAATTATTTCTGGAACTCATAAGAACATTCAAAACCCAAAATAACCTTTATAAAATAAAATTTATTCAATCACACTTTTTTTTAAGATATATTAACTTTCAATATATATTATAAATACTTTATTTTATCATATTACATTAATAACATTTTTTATAAAAATAATAATAGATAATAATTTATTATATATTATTAAAACTTTATAATTAAAGGGTTTAAAAATTAAAATATTTAAGTATATATTCAACCTTTTGTATTTAATAACCAATATATATCTTAATATATATATACACACACACACGAAAAAAATTAAAATTGATCATAAATGTGTCATTATTGCTGTGAATTTTATCACATCTCAATTACAAATTATAAACAAAGTTAATTCTTCCATTCTCAGCGACTCATAATTTCTATAATTCAAATCTATATATTATTGATGCATAAACTAAAACAATTTTTCTTTTTTCTTTTCCTTTCCATGAATTTATTTCCATCATACCATCACTACATTCCACCAACAAAGAATAAAAATACACAAAATCCCAAGTTTACAATTTTTCTCTGTTCAAATCTCATATATCTTATGTTGAGATGCTAATACAATTTCATTGAAGCATAAGCCATGTTATACCTTCCCTGAACATATACAACTAGGGCAATAAGTGTTTCCAAATTATTGGTGTGGAACCACAAAATAACTTGCTCCAACCTGAATTTCTCTGTACACAGGAGACATGGAGGCATTGTAACAAGCTAGTTGCATGCTTCGAGCTCCACACTTTTGTCTTTGCATAGGACCCATGGAGGCATCATAACTGGCTAGTTCCATGCTTCAAGCTCCACAATAAATAGTGCGAGGACAGAGGAGAGACATTAAACATAACAAGATATAGGGTACATAGGCTCTCGGATATGAAAATTTTACTGACAATAAAAGATTGTGGTAATAATGCCAACGTTCATTTATAAAAATGGTGATAGAGAAGTGGGTATGAGAATCCATGTAATCATGTTAAGAGAATTTGCAATCGAGATAAGGGTTGTCGGAAGCATGAAGTTTGTCCAAAGGCAACGCTTTTGTATGTGTCTGCAACAAGATTATAGAGTTCAATGCACTCTCTCCGTTTGTATATATATATATATATATATATATATATATATATATATATATATATATATGCAATCTCCATACCTCTTCTAAACTCTGTTTATCATAAGAGCACTAGTTCAATATACAGAGTTATGTGGTTTTACTATTAGAGAATCCCTGCATGCAGTTTTTTGTCCATTGTAGCAAACAATAGTCTAATCAGTAAGAAATGGATGTACATGCTTTGACTTATAGAAATTTAGAAGAATCCCAGAAGTTAATTCATATAAGAGAATTTGATCCACATAAATATTTCCAAGGCGGTCGTATGCAGGAATATGCAAATACGCCCTGGGGAATAACAAATACTGTTGTTTGCTTACATAGCTTACATTATTGGCTTCTGTGTCCTGTACACCCACAGTTACCTATTCATTCATATTTTCTTCTATAGTTTTACAGGCATATGGGGATCGCGCTCATCAGAGTATGCAAATTGCACAACTTGATCATTGTATTGTTAATGAAAGAGATTTATACATGGAGATAGAATTTTTGGACCCTTTGAATTTTTGGTGAACTATCCAGAAGCCATGGAACAACCTTCTTGATGCATTTAATGCGATTGGTGAGGTAGGTTGGAATTATTGTTATCCAAAACTCCCTCTTAATTCCAACCATATGACAAACACACAAAATAAACTACATAAGACCCCCTTAACTACAATCATATGAAAAATACACAAAATAAACTACATAAGACATAGACACACTCTTAATTTGCATGCTTGTTGGTCTAAGTCTTAGCTATGCTTACAACATAATTTTGAATTTTCTACAACACATAAGTTAATTCTACAAATCTCAAATTGAGTCTTTCCAAGAGGCTTAGTGAATATGTTAGACACATTTTCATTTGTGTTACAATATATTAAGTCGATTTCCTTTTATAGGACTTTTTCTCTTACAAAATGATGTTGTTTATTTATATGCTTTGACCTTACATGATATACAGGATTGTTGGTTGTCACGGGATTATTTTAGGTTCTTGTTGTGCTTCTCCAACATCTTCAAGTATCCTTCTCAGCCATATTGCTTCGCAGGTGGCACTACATAATGCTTTATACTCTGTTTCAGTTGATGACAAGGAATGTGTTGGTTGTTTCTTCCTGCTCCATGATATAGCTCTTGACCATATATTGAACACATATCCAATGGTGGATTTCCTGTCATTTGGATTCCTGACCCAGTCAAAATCAGAATGACCTGTCAATTCAACATTACAATCATTAGTATATTCAATACCAAAATTAGTGTTCCTTTTAAATATCAAAGGACCCATTTTGCGGCTATCCAATGGCTTTCACGAGGCTTAGCCATGAATTTACTAAGTATGTTGACTGCATAAGAAATGTCTCGTCTAGTGGTAGTGCAATAATCCAGACTTCCCACTCATTGCCGATACAATGTTCCATTAACCTCTTGTGTTCCATCGTCATTTTTGAATAAGATATTTTCTTCCAATGGAGTGCTCACTTCTTTACATCCCTTCATATGAAACCTATTTAGTACCTCGTTTGTATATTTGTTTTCTGTGGCTAACATCCTTCCATTATCTCTCCATACTTCAAGACCTAGACAATAGTGCATTTGTCAAAGAATCTCAAATTCCTCTGATAACTATCTTTTTATATCTTAATTAATTTAGCAACACTCCTTGTTATTCTTAGATCATCAACATATATAGAGATTAATGCTATATTTCGATTTCTATATAACTTGATATACAAGTTAGGATTACTTATGCTTTTGTTAAATCCATGTTGAAAGAAGAACATGGAAACTTTTAAGGATCGAAGTTTATCTTAAAGTTTAGAAAAAGAATGGAATATTAGCCCCTAAAATTTTCCCTAAAGAAGAATTTATCAATTTTCTCATACGAACATCTGGGTGTTTAATTTTATCCATATAAAGCATTTTTTAACTCACAGACAAGTTGTTCTTTCCCCTTATTTACAAATCCTTTTGTTTGAACGAGATAAATCTCCTCTTTTAAGTCCCCATTCAGAAAAGAGGATCTAGTGTTATCATCAATGAATTTAAGAAAGTAATATGCTCCTCTAAGTGACCTACTTTACATAGGACCACATACATCGATATGCACTAGTTCAAGTATTTCACATTTTCTTCTATCTTCATGCACATGAAATTATTCCCTATGTTTATCTTAGTGCACAACCTTCACATTCAAAGTCTCCTCCCTTAATATTTGGAAGGCCTTTTACCATCAATTTATATTGTAGTGACATTAGGTCATTATGATTTAAGTGTCCTTACATTTTTTCCAAAGTTCTATATTTGACATGCTTGTCGATGCCAATTCTTGATTCACATTCTTCGTTACATCCAACTTGTATAATCCCCCAACTCTCATTCCTTCTGCAACAACCTTGTAGTTGTTATGCATATCCTTTACCAAACAATGTGATTTTACAAATTCAACTTTTAAATATTGATCTATAATAATAGATACTGAAATTAAGTTCTTCTTTAATCCTGGAACATACACCACATTTTGAATTTGTTTTTCTTGTCCATTAGGTATAGTAACACTTATATCACCATATCCTTTAATTTATTGTCTCTTAAATAAATATGTGCACCATTATTGACTTCACGATATGTATCAAACCGATCTCTTTTGCATGACATGTGGATTTGTGCACCAAAATATATGAACCAAGCATTATCACATTCGTTTTTGTTGATAAAGCAACATTTGACACAAATTATTTAAGATTGCTAAAATCATGACTGATTGTTTCATCTCTATCAACGTAATTTCATGTATGCCTTCTTTGTTTAAATTGATCAGACCTTATTTTCATACAATTCTTAGCAAAATGACAAGGTTTTCTACAGTAATAACAAAAATCATGTCTACTTGAAATTTATTTTGGTGATGGTGTACTTTGAAATGATTTTACCTATGGCCTTTTGCCTTTATTTTTCTCCCACTTTTTTCCTTTGAAGGCCTGCTTCCCTTTAGCCATCAATGCTAAATATGAATTGGGAGATTTCCGATTCAAAATTTTCCTCCTGATTCTTCTTCTTGCATAAATATACCTACCAACTCATCAAACATAGGAGCTTTTTCTCTAGCTGCAAGACTAGTAATAAACATCTGATATTCATCAAGTATTCCATTTAATGTCACAGTAACCAAATTGGTACTAGATATTGTTTCCCCAATGTCACCCAATTTATCTTTTAGATCCTTAATTCTGAAAATAAAATTACTGATAGTTTCATTTTCTTCCATCTTAATCGAAAGAAGCTTACTCTTTAAATACAATATTCGGTTTGTAGTCTTCGTCTCATACAAACCTTTGAGAGTGTCCCACGCCTCCTTGGATGTTTTTCACTCCCTAATGTGTGGAATAATGTTGTCCTTAACGGACATCAACAAAAACACCTTTGCTTTGTTTTCCTGTCACTCCCAATCGTCAATTGTGGTAGTTGTGGCTTGATGGGGCTCTAGCTTGTCTTCAACTCCAAACACGATCGTTGATATATTGTAGCCTTCCATCAAAGTTTGTTAAACTTATAATTTTCATAGTTTTATCCATCTAACTTGTTAGACTTAGATAGATAAGACTCGACTAATACACTTTCCATGACACTTAAACTTATAAAATAACACTATTGTAAACCCTGAGACACAAATCATACAATTTTTTTATTAAGCTTCACTAGTCAAATATCATTGGACAATATATATAACTATTTGAAAATTAGAAATTAGTGACTAGGTGACTAAAAACATTAGTCATTACAACTTTTCCTAGTGAAATACAACCAAAAATTAGAAATCTTAAGTGACCCAACTAAAAATGACTAACATGAACGACTGATTTAGTCTCTGGTTAAAATATATGACTAACTAATAAGTAATACAACTAAAAATGACTAACGTTAATGAATAATTTAGTCCAAGAACAAAAATACAACTACCTAACTGTTGGGTTGTGTTATATTCTTTCCACGACTAGCTAGCCTAGTTAATCGGGGGGTTAAAGGGAGGGCGGAGCCCCCCCTTTGTTGCACCGACTATGCATCATGGGGATCACAAGGGGTTTGAGTGAGGCAGTTATCCCTCCTCTACAGGGTCCGGGACAGCACCCCGAGGAAATTAGTTTTGGACCCTATATTAGGTGGGCGGACCCACCTATGGTTTTGGGCACGATGGTTTTTCGGTCTATTGTATTAGATGCTTCAGAATTTACATATATGTATTGTAACATTAAAAGGAACATAATGAAAAATCAAGTTGGTAGTCCTGATTTTTGGATCGAGGAAAAAATCTCTGTGTATATGTGTTTTATGTGTTATGCTCTTGCATTGTTTATTTTTTGTGTTTTAGAATTCGTATGCAGGTAATTTTTGTACAGGGTTAAAACCTACACTAACAAGTACAAAAATAATATGAATCAATAATTTAAGTTAGTCATTTTAATTGTGTCACTTTGAAAATCTAAACTTACAAGTGATAGGGTATTCAAAGGCCATTAAAGATTGGTTGAAAGGTTATACTTCCTTAAACACTTTTTTATTGGATCAGTGAATGAATAAAGTTATGGATTTTATTAGAATCATTAGGGTTATATCCTTTGATCACATTCATAGGGAATTAAATTCAAATACTAAGAGATTATCCAAAATGGGAGTGGACTTACAACTAGGTCAAATACATTATGAAGAATAATTGCAAGGAGAAGTGTTGGTTAATTAGTAGAGGACACATTTCCTTTAGTTAAAGACTTAACTTTTCATGCATATTTACATTTTTTATTATCAGGGTCATATCCATTGAACTTAAGATACTATTTTTTAACTTGGATATCAAGTTCTTTATCTAGTTTGAACGTACATTATGAACATAGCAATACTAGACTCTTATGAAATTGTTTTGAATCCTATGGGGATTTTGATATTGCTCGAACATTAAATGTTGCACATATTAGAATATCACATCATACATGTGAAGCAGATTTAGTATATGTTGGATGATATAAATTACACCTTTGCATTAATATTAATACAAAAATGATGTTTTTTCTTATTGGAAAACAAATTTATGTTATTTCCCACCATCTAAGTCAATAATTACTAAAAATATTATGTCTAAATCAATAAATTATACTAAAAAAAATCATTTCCAAATTCTTCAACCTAAATCAATAATTTCCCACAACATAAATAATAATTTATAAAACAATAACAAATCATTGCTCATTGTCATTGAAAAATCAATGTTCATCGTGACTAGTCACCTGATCATAACTAAAAGCCAACTCACCTAAAAAATCAAGGTTCATTTTAGTGATTATCTCTCATGATTGAAAAATGAAGGTTCATTATAGTGATTAGCCATTGGGTTTACAACCACTATCATTGGTTTACTAATTGGTGAAGGTTAGCAACAAAAAATTCGTAATGGATCTTGTTACATCCACCCATCATCCTCGGTTTAGCCGAACAATCAATAAGGGGGCTTCCATCTGGTTGTTTAACTGGTTCACGGTGTAGAAATTTTGAATAATATGACACTTATTCACAGAGATTATCCTGATTATACACTATTGCGGAATGCATGCATAATACATAACCTCCTCTACGTTGATCATCAATTTTGCAGAATTAAAAACAATGAAACATCAATCGCATGCACACATTAACATAGTATGTAACCCCGGGAAAGCATACAAATGAAAACCCCACACTATCTGTATATTATAATGATTGAGAACATGTAACAATACATAGTACAATACTCCTCACAAGTACTCAATACTATCTCCACCTGCTACACACAAAACTAGCTCAGATATGAATCAATCATAGGTTCAAATCTCCTCCACTGCTTGCCTGCCTCCACTGCACAATCCTGCATGAGAATAGATGAGAATGGCTGATCCAAACTCGTATTTCCTTGGCTGAACCACACAATCCTCATTGGCAATACTCAATCCATGCATGTGCAAAATATCATGCACAACTATAGCCACAACTGATAGCAATCTCAACCTCTAACACCTGTCTCCACTGCACTTTCCATGCACTGAGTTAACTGATGTATTATTTAGTTGCTTTATGAGTTAATAATTAGTGAATTAATTAACAATTAATTCACATTACTCATCACTAGAATATTCTACAGTTAGACTAAATACAACTAGTTTAACCAAGTCAAACTGAACACAACTCCATCAACTCCACAATCAACTCCACCAAACTCAACCACATGAATTCTAATTGAAGTCCACCATGCAATAGCTCAACTGACCCATAAGAAAAGCGTATTTACTTCTGACAACTGCATGTGCCACATCTGTAGCTCAAACTAAAGTGCTCCAAGAGGATAAGATAATGTTTATAGACCAAATATTATTAAGAGCTAATAATATTTGATTGTTCTATTTTTATCCTAGCAGTCTAAAAATAGACTCCGCCCATATGTCTAAAAATAGAAGTCCATCTATTTTTACCAACATGACCAATCATCCACAAATAGCATCCTGCAACTCATAGACCATGATCCATATGTCTAAAAATAGACTTTGTGCCAAAAATAGCCTACGGGCCCACTTAGTGAAGGCGAATTGTTTTCACTAAGCTCCATCATCTTGTTGCATTTTCAACACTCCCTCTCAAGAAGATATGGATTATCTGCAACCCCTATCCTGCCTCTGTAATGTTCTGCATGCAACACATTTGCCCGGTCCACTTGCTCCAACAACACTTGGAACAAAAACACTCCCAACTGGCCACTCTGTTAGGCTAGGAACATTCTCTGATGCTGAAGCTCTACCTGCTGCTGACAAGTGCTCCCTCTTTGACATCTGTGCTACTGCAACATCTCCATGCGTATCACACCATTGCACACCTCTCTGTGCCACCTAGCACTGTGCAAAACACTTGTGCCTCTCGCATTGTTGCAGCCTGCTAGCTATGCGCTGTCCTGGGATTCCCTACATTGTCGCTCTCTCTGCTGCTCCATCCGCATCTGTCTCTACCCAATTATTCAGTTCCTGTTACTCCACATCGGGGCTCCCATAGCAAGGTCCCATCCAAGAGGTTGGGCACCTCAAGGATCCTGCCCCTCCTCCTTGGGATGATCACTCTATATCGCCCCACCTCCAACCTAGAGGTATGGCTGCATGTGATCCCTCAGCTCACCTGGCTCGAAGTTTCCCCCTACTGGAGGTCTCTGCATGAGTAGATGTCTTTACTCGATCTCCTCTCAGCTTCCCTTGTTGTGGCTGCTCCACAACCTCCTGAAGCTGCTGCACCAATCATGGCTCCTCTACAATCGTCTGAGACTTCATTTGGCTCTACATGTTGAGAAGTAATATACGCTCCCTCTCAACCACCAAGTCTCCATTAGTTGCCTCACTGCTCAAGGCTTTGCATGCATCTTGAACCTCAAGAGCATACAGGTTCTTGACCCGTGAACCAATCTGCTTCACCTGTCTAGTGATGATGTGTCTAAGGAAAACCTTTCCCTTACTGAAGACTACATCATAGCCTCGGTCTTCTCGCGTCACGATCGACACCAAGTTTTTCTTCAGTCCTGGTACATACTTGACATCGGTCAAGGTAAGGCGAGCTCCATGCTCCCTCTGAAAAATAACCGTGCCTACACCTGAGACACTATACTTCTCATCGTTACCCATCTGTATGAGTATTTGGAGATCTTTCTCCTCCAAAGTACTGAACAAACTCTTGTCACCGGTCATTTGGAAAGAAGCTCCACTATCAAGAAACCAACCACTTCCCACCATGGATGAAACCATGCATGCGAAGAGTGTGAAATCCAACTCAAACTGTGAAGCAAGTGCCTCACCTTCAGATCCTTCCCCGGATCCCTTCTTAGATTTCTTCTTTGGGCAATTAGTAGCATAATGGCCCAACTCATGACAACGAAAGCATCTCACCTTCGACTTGTCAACCTTCTTCCCATTATTGGAAGAACTGGATTCGAAAAGATCACCCTTCTCCTTCCCCTTCTTTTCTTTGGTATCCAAAGCGCAATTTTCTTCATCAGATGCCTTTGATGAAGATCCGTCCCTGGTATTCCGCCTGATATCCTCCTGCACAAGATCTGACCAAAGTCTCTCCCATCCTGGCAATTTTTCCTGACCATTGATAGAGTCCTCATAGGAATGCCAACTCTTCGAAAGACCAAGGAGAGCCAAGCTCACCAAGTCCTCATCATCGACAGTCACCCCCACACTTCCCAGCTCATCCCTGCATTGGGTGAACTTCGTGAGATACTTGGGCATACTATCTCCATTCTCACACTTAATGTTTTTAAGTTTATCCTTGAGCGCCAACTTCCTCTGGTCGCTCTTACTTTGGAATAGATCTGTCAACGCTTTCCACATCAAGTATGGAGAAGCCTTTCCATGCAGGCTGGACACAATGTGATCCTTCACGCCCTCCAACAGAATCCTTCGACACTTTGCTGTCTTATTTTGTCAAGCCACAACTTCAGCAACATCAGTAGGCTTTGGGACCTCAGCCTCTATGAAATCTTTCAACCCATTGTCATCTAACACCGCCTCCATCCTGTCTTTCCATGCAATATAATTTGAGTTGCCTTCAAGAGCATACTCCAATCGCAATCCGTTGAAAGACATTTCAACTTTGACACCAAGAAAACACTACTGCAAATTCGAATTCCACCAGCTCAAAAACTCAACCTCTTCTGATCTAAAATTCGTGAGAACAAAGTATTTCTCGTATAGAGATTGACTATATGGTCTTTTACTGGATATCTCACCTTCCAAACGAAGGATGAATCGAGAGGCTACCTGGCCTGATTACAGACTCTCCCTGAAGAAATAAAATGTAAACACTTTCTAAATAATAGATCTGATGATCAACAGCTCCGATACCATGTAGAAATTTTGAATAATATGACACTTATTCACAGAGATTATCCTGATTATACACTATTGTGGAATGCATGCATAATACATAACCTCCTCTATGTTGATCATCAATTTTGCAGAATTAAAAACAATGAAACATCAATCGCATGCACACATTAACACAGTATGTAACCCGGGGAAAGCATACAGCTGAAAACCCCACACTATCTGTATATTATAATGATTGATAACATGTAACAATACATAGTACAATACTCCTCAGTACTCAGTACTATCTCGACCTGCTACACACAAAACTATCTCAGATCTGAATCAATCACAGGTTCAAATCTCCTCCGCTTCTTGCCTTCCTCCACTGCGCAATCATGCATGAGAATAGATGAGAATGGCTGATCCAAACTCATATTTCCTTGGATGAACCACGCAATCGTCATTGGCAATACTCAATCCATGCATGTGCAAAATCGCATGCACAACTATAGTCACAACTGATAGCAATCTCAACCTCTAACACCTGTCTCCACTGAACTGTCCATGCACTGAGTTAACTGATGTATTCTTTAGTTGCTTTATGAGTTAATAATTAGTGAATTAATTAACAATTAATTCACATCACTCATCACTAGTGTATTCTGCAGTTAGACTAAATACAACTAGTTTAACCAAGTCAAGCTGAACACAACTCCATCAACTCCACAATCAACTCCACCAAACTCAACCACATGAGTTCTAACTGAAGTCCACCATGCAATAGCTCAACTGACCCATAAGAAAAGTGTATTTCCTTCTGACAGCTTCATGTGCCACATCTGTAGCTCAAACTGAAGTGCTCCAAGAGGATAAGAGAATGTTTATAGTCCAAATATTATTAAGAGCTAATAATATTCGGCTGTTCTATTTTT
This sequence comes from Pinus tabuliformis, assembly GCA_031772625.1. Lineage (NCBI taxonomy): Eukaryota > Viridiplantae > Streptophyta > Pinopsida > Pinales > Pinaceae > Pinus > Pinus tabuliformis. The sequence continues at coordinate 1,091,111,151 of CM062815.1, read as the reverse complement.
ATCCTGGCAGTCTAAAAATAGAAGTCCATCTATTTTTACCAACATGACCAATCATCTGCAAATATCATCCTGCAACTCATAGACCATGATCCATATGTCTAAAAATAGACTTTGTGCCAAAAATAGCCTGCGGGCCCACTTAGTGAAGGTGACTTCTTTTCACTAAGCTCCATCATCTTGTTGCATTTTCAACACATGGAAGAGATTCGAAGAGTTATAGTTAAAGAGGGGAAAATAAACCAGAGTGTAAGATTATATTTAGCCTCTAAAGTTGCGAGCACCTTATGTTGGAATATAATCCTAACATCTACATTTATTTTTAGCCTAAGTATCCTTGACTTAGCCATATGCACTAAAAATCATGTTCACACTTGGTTTTTGGTAAACTAGCTCGGTGGATCAACTTTCCCTTGTTTTTTACCTTTAAAGGCTTAATATTATGGAAATATTGGCCCAACCACTTTCCTAAACCATTTAGACATATAAGTGCATGTTCACACCTAACCACACCTCATCCACTTGAGTTATTTGAGGATTGGTGCCCCACATGAAGATCCCCCTTAAATCAAGGGATTTGGTCCCCCGGACCATTTTAGCATGTTTTAAAGTTGCCTTCCTTGGGAAATGTGCCCCTCCTCATGCTTTCCTCATGGCTGATAGTTGGCATACGTTGTCTTGAGTCATTGTTTCTATTTTAGTCCTCCCTTTAGCTTTTGTTAGCCTTTTCTATTTTTTTACTAGTTTTTTCCTAGTTTTCTAGATTCGGCAATTTCTATATAACCACCTCCCTTTGGGATTAAGGGTTTGGTTGCTCATGTATTACTACTGTTCATTAATTTAATACATTTATTTTATGGAGTGAATTATTTCTCTCCTCTCTTGAATATCAACAAATTACTTGTGTTTAATTCAACTAGAATTCTAGATCTATTGGAGTTTCTGTAGGAATTCTACATGGTATCAAAGCTAGTTCGAATCTAGTGGATTGTACAAGGTTTTATTTGCAAGTATAGATCATCAGGAGGTGCAAAAATCAGCAATGGATAATCTTTCTTATCCCACAAAACTCTATCAAATCCTTTCAATTACTTCGAATGGAAGACAGAGATCACTCTGCTCCTCCGAAGCAAAGGGCTTTATAGGGTAACAATGGGAACGGAGACTGAACCGACTTCTGTAGTGGAGAAGATCAAGTATTAAAATAATTTAGATGAAGCAATTGGTATGATATGCCTATCAATTTCCAAAGAACTCCTCTTTCATGTTAGTGGAGCCACTACTCCCGATGCGGTCTGGACCACATTGGAAGGACTATTCAGCAAGCAAGATGAAATGAGAGCGCATCAACTGGAGAATGAAATCATATCCCTTAGTCCAACTCATTTCAGCAACCTGCAAGAATACTTCACCAAGTTTAAATCCCTCCTCATTGAACTTGATGCATGTGGAGTCAAGAAAGAGGAAGATCAACTCATCCTTTTGATTCTCTCGAAATTAGGCCCTGAATATTCCGTATTTGTATTGTCTTTTCAAGCATCTAAATTAATTCAGGAAAAATGGAAAATGCCTCGATTGAATGACCTCATTGTAGCATTGACTCAAGAGTGAGCTAATTTAGTCCAAATGGGTGCCATCAAGCATTCAAAGAACCAAGTACTTGCGGCTACTGTTGCTCCAAAGAGGAGTGGAAGAGACAAGCAAAAAGGGAAGGGTAAATTTAATGAATCGAAGAAGGAGAAGTACAATATTCAAAGAGTTATTCTTTGCCTAAGGGTAAGAAGAAGAAAGAAAGAACAATTTGTAGCTACTGTTCCAAAGGTTTTCATCCCGAATAAAATTTCATGAGGAAAACAATTGATGAGATGGCTAAGAAATTGCAGCAGCACAATCTCACTGTGCCCAAGAATGCAAAGAAGAAGGATGATAACAGAACGAGAGATGGGAGAGGGAGAGCATGAGATGGTAATGCTTTAATGGCTGTCAAATCCACTCCATCAGCTTGGATCGTTGATTTAGGTGCATCGAACCATATGGCTGCATCAAAAGATGAATTTTCCTCCATCGAAGAAAGCACCAAATTCCCAATTTACTTGGGAGATGCCACACCCGCAAAGGTGTGCAGAGAAGGAATTGTAGACCTTGAAGGGGGCTGCTTCACAAATGTGCTTCATGTTCCCTCGCTATTCAAAAATCTTCTCCCGATATTTCAGATCACTCATTCCAGCTCTGGAAGGAAGGTGGAGTTCACTCCGGACTCTGCAGTGATTACCGACATTTCCACGGGTTCACAGCTTGCACATGGAATTGTAGATCACGGTTCTCATTTGTATTTCTTCTCCCACTTTGTTCCTAAATATATTAGCACTGTATTTCTGTCACAATATAATGATATCAACAGGTTATGTCATGAAATATTTGGCCATCTAAACTATAAGTACTTACATCAACTCAGCAAGGAAGACATGGTAGAACGATTGCCCGCTATTAAATTCACAAGCGGTGTATGTCAAGGATGCATTCTTAGCAAGCATCCGGAGAAAAATTTTGACAAAGGGAAGGCACAAAGAGCTTCTTCACCTCTTGAGCTGATTCATAGTCACATCATGGGCCCATTCTCTCAGCCTTCAATTAGTAAGGCTCGATATGTACTCACCTTCATAGATGATTTCTCTCGCTTTACTTGGGTATTTTTTCTGAAATTAAAATCAGAAGTATTTGAATGCCTTATAGAATTTAAAGCACTTGCTGAGAATGAGTCTGGGTGTAAGATTAAGATACTCCATACTAATAGTGGGGGGGAGTATGTCAACAAATATGTGCAGCAACTTTATATTGATGCAGGTATATGACTACAACACACAGTGCCATATACACTACAACAGAATAGTGTCGCGGAGAGGAAATACCGGTTGTTAAAAGAGATGGCCAATTGTATGCTATAGTCCAAATCATTAGCACTTAAGCTATGGGATGAAGCTATTAATTGTGAAGCATACATTCAGAACCACATTCCTCACAAAGCACTCAAAGGCACCACTCCATTTGAATGTTGGACCAATAAGAAACTGAAAGTGTCGCACTTTTGCATTTTGGTTCATGAGCATGGGCTCACATTCCAAAAAATAAGAGGAAGGCTTTGGAGCCTCAAAGTGTTGAATGTATCTTTGTTGGATATCTTGAAAGTGTCAAAGGATATAGGTTTTTGGACTCTCACACTGAAAATTTCCTTGTAGCTCGAAGTGTGAAGTTTGAATAAGAATCACTGCATGATTTTTCAGCAGACCCTGCCGAGGAACCAACTTTTTCCACTGATGAGGAGGAGTCCGAAAATTCTTTGAGCACTTTAGAGAAGCCATCAGAGAATCCTCTTGGGTTTTTTTCAGAGTATGACGAGCAGGTCATGGCTGCTCCAACTTAGCTGCCAACTTGGGTAGAGAAAACCCTGCAAGATGCGGGTGAACTAGTCGGTGATCCTGCGGATGTGAGAAGGACTAGATCATATTTTTTTGGGGCTCCTCAAGCCCTGGCTACCACCGAACCATTGATACCCATACATTTCTATATCATAGTTGGTTCAAATCCACAGTCACACTCTGAGGCTGTTGGAAACCCACTTTGGGAGGCTGGCATGGATGAAGAGTACTCCGCTCTCATGGAAAACAACACATGGGACTTGGTTCCACTTCCAAAAGGAAGAAAGCTTGCTTGATGCTGATGGATCTACGAACATTACTGCAGATGGTGAGATCATTAAGTAAAAATCTCGACTTGTTGCAAAAAGGATACTCACAGGTACATGACATAGACTACATAGAGACATTTGCACCTGTTGCAAAAATGGATTCCATTCGACTTAGTTTTAGCCATTGCTGTTTCTCGCAGATGGGAAGTTCATCACATGGCTGTGAAGAGTGCATTTATTCATGGAGATCTCAAGGAGGAGATATATATGGAGCAGCCACAGGGATACATTCACAATTCTTCCCTCGTTTTCGGATTAAAGAAATCCTTGTATGGCCTAAAACAGGCTCCCAGAGCATAGTATGCAAAGATGGATTCTTTTCTGCTTTCCATTGGATTCATTCGATGCAAATCTGATCCGAATGTTTATTTGATGCAACATGAAGATTCCATTTTGATGATAGTACTTTATGTAGATGATTTATTTATGACAGGGAACCTTACCTCAACTATTGATTCGGAAAAATTAGCATTGCGCGATCGATTTTCCATGACAGATTTTGGACTGTTGCACTACTTTCTTGGTCTTGAAGTTTCTTAGTCTACTTCAGGGATCAAGATGGCACAGTATAAGTATGCATTAGATCTACTTGTCTGCTTTCAGATGACAAAATGCAAGCCAACATCATCTCCCTTTCTTTCGGGGATCAGATTTGAGGATGCATGTACTACATCTTTGGTGGACAGTACACTGTATCGACAATTGGTTGGGAGTTTGTTGTATCTTACTCACACTCGAATTGATATATATTTTGCAGTAGGAGTTTGTTCCAGATATATGTAGGAGCCCCATGAGATTCACTGGAAAACTGCAAAGAGAATCCTTAGATATGTGAAAGGTACTTCCAGTTTTGGTATCTTTTATGATGCAGATTGCCCACTTTCACTGATTGGGTGCACAAATTCTGATTGGGCTAGCGATGGTACAGACTGCAAGTCCACCTCTGGTTATGTTTCTAGCTTTGGTTTAGGGTATTTTTGTTGTTCTAGCAAGAAGTAATCCACGATTTCTTTATCTACAGCTGAGGCAGAGTATAGAGGTGCAGTGAATGCAGCTACGTAGGCTGTTTGGTTGCAGGGGCTTCTCTCCAAGTTTGGTATTCAGTATCCATTTCCGACTGTCATATTTTGTGACAATTAGGGTTCCATTCAGATATCGATTGATCTAGTTCAGAGGCAGAGGACCAAGCACATCGAGATTCACATGCATTACATCCACGAGTTGGTCCGTGACTGAGTCATATCACTACAGTACTGCCCCACTAAGCAACAAGTTTTAGACATCTTCACCAAGTCTTTCACTGAAAAGAAATTTTCAGAACTCAGAGCTATGCTTGGAGTGGTGGCGACAACTAAGTAGGCCCTTCTTGTTAACGAGAAAAGTGTCTATTCAGAACGACCCTATCCCACTAAGGTGTGGCAGTGACCTTAGAAACAAACAGGGAAAACTACTTTCGTATTCTTCTTTATGAACTATAACGAAGAGGAATAGGATGAACCAACCTGTGTCTTGCGCTAGTCCTTTGATCCAATCTCTCTTCTCTTTGACAGCTTCTAGCTACCTTCTCCCTTACTTGCCCAACTTCACCAAGTTCCTGTAAGATCACAGAAGAAGAAAACTACACAAAGACATGAATTTATATTCATAAATAGCTTAGGATCAGATTTAAGCTAAACATACAAATGTAACAAACATCAATGAAACACAAGCATGTAGGAGAAACTCAAATAGTTTTATTGATATAACAAGAAGATCCAGGAGGAGTTACAACCGATGATTCCTGATCCAGCATCAACCTCCTAGCAAGGAATCCCCTCTTCACCTCCAACAAAGCATAAATCATCCAATACTCTGATATCTATCTCAAAACCAACAGCAATTCTCTGCAATGTCCAAAATTCCAGCCTTTGGATCTTTGGGATGAGGGATCCATATATATATGTATGCAAAGAGGATGAGTCAGCTTATGATTTGACTAGTGGCTTCTCTCTGTCAGTTCTTGCTTCCACTTGGAGACTGAGAGCCTCTTACTCATCCTTGGTCGAACTCAGTGAGGCAAGTGTCATTGGGGAAGATTCTAGAAGCTTCCATTGTCTGTCCACTTCGCGGAATGACACTGTCATTTGTCATTTCCCGCTCAACGCACCCTGGTATTGCATTTAGGTGCATTGCAACGTACCTAGCTAGTGTACTTGGGTGCTATGCAACGCAGCTAGCTAGTGGAGCAGCTGAAATGATCCTGATTTGACTGATTCTGAGCAGTTTCTGGTGGAGAACTTCTGGGAAAAGGTGTAATTTGTTGACCTTGTTCCTTTAGGGGCCGGAAAAACACTTTTAGGGACTTAGGATCCCTTGGTTTATGGACATTTCATGCTTAGAGCTGTAAGGCACAAAAATGTCTATAACAGTTGCCCCCTAAAGTATGAGGCCGTTTATCGGGTGAAATGCTTTATTAAGAGGATCCGAAGTTCTTTCAATGCTGGGAGGAGACCTGTGATAAGATACAATACAATACATTATCTTCATACTGTTTTCATGATCTAGCTAAGGCGGGCATTCCCATGCTCAGCTTTATAAATTCATTTTCATGTACATAGGACAGACAATCGTCTGATGGTAGACTGATGATTATGATAGAGCCATCATCCTTTTGGTAGGATGATTATCTCTGCTGCAATGCTGTACATTTCCATGTCTTTATTTTCCTGAATATATATCGCAGCCCGGATGGATGAACTAGATCCGGGGTCTTCAATCTCGTCCGATCTTCACTCGAAGTACAAGTCGATCCATGTGAGAAATGTTCTAAAGTCGAACATGGAAACACATCGCTTGATTACCAGTCGATGATGTAAAATTGTTAACAAGCACGAGAGGAATCACCGATAATGATGATCACCCTCAAGGTACTGCAGTACAATTCACGTGGTGTGAATAAAGGACTTGGCGTCGAACACCACGCAAAATATTTCGGTCGACGGTCATTGATGTATACCTATCGCCGGAAGTGAGAAACTTTCCATTGAGGCATGCAAGCTTCAAAGCACTGAATGGGGTGTTCCTACATCAACTTCTTGGCTAATGAGCTGATGTCGACAAGAAGCGATCCGTCAAAGGAGGGCCTTGATGAATCCCACATCAATGACATGGAACGGAGCAAATGATTTTGATGGAGGTGAAAACGATCTGATGATATATGGTTCAGGATGGCGGTCATGAAAGAATGAAGTATAATGTATGGTAGTGGATGGGACACGGGTGAATTCTCTGGATGACTTCTCTTGAACATGTCGGCGACACTTATGTGATGGATTGGTAGCATTTACCCCAAATGTGGATGGTATGGCGTGACCATGGTGATGTGACTGGTGAATGAAACAACCCAACCCGACTCAGGCACGGAGTGGAAGTTTCATGTTCAAGAGCGACTTGCTACCAATAAAGATTCTTTGAGTTTCTTCCCAATTTTTCCCCAGTCATTGCTGACTAGTACCTCTTTATTTTTGTCAAGCTTGAGGAGGATAACATATGCTTGTTCTATAATTTGCCCTTCGGGCAAACCCATCGCTATGTTTTAACGAGCCTAGCGATAGTGAAACTCGTTCTCGTCTAAAGACAAGTTTGTCGCTATTAATCTTTTTAACGAGTTTAACGACAAAGATAACTCGGTCCTTTTCATTTTTAGAGAGTCTGAAAAGGTACGTAAAGGTAACTCCAAAATTCCTTTTTCGTCATCTAATCCCTTAAGTCCGAAAAAGTATAAAACAATACAGAAGGGATGAATTTCGATAGTTTTAACGAGCTGAACAAAACAAGCGCTCGATATTTTTGTGCAATAATCCCTCAGGTCCAAAAAGATTAAAATCTAGAGGAGGGATAGCGCTTCCGGTCGCTTTAACGAGCTGGAAGGCCAGAACTCGGAAATCTTTTCATATTTTACGAGTCAGTTGAAAAGAGCTTAAAGAAGACTCGTCTTTTGAGGAACGAGTGATAAAATGGGTAGCAGCTGATTCCAGGTAAGGGTTGGAATTTTCCAATCATGACAGTGTCATAAGGATGGCTAGTGAAATCACTCTTCGCAGCTATTCCTCAAAATGGGTAAACAATCAAATGGAGGTGAATGATCGGCCAATGGAAAAGTGGAGGTGACGGTGCAAACACGACCAAGGCTTTAATGGCTGAAATGCTTCATTGACGGTGGTTATTTACCAGGGAATAGTTCATTTTTTAACGAGCTTAAACGTGGGTGGAAACATTTGTTCATGCCTTATGTTTATTTTTTAACGAGCTTGAACTATGTGCTAAAACTGCTCGATTAGATGGTCTTGTTTTTGATTTTTTACCATAAATAGTTTTGTCCTTCCAAAGATAGTACTGTATTTTTCAACTGCTTCATCAAACTAGTCAGAAATGAAAAATATTTGCTTGAAAATGAGATTAAAACGCTAATATTTTACTTTGAACTACATAAAAGCAATCAAAAAGTGTTTTTTACCTCTCATTTTATCATTTCATTTGAACTTGGTTTGTTGCAGCTTTGGAGGTGCTTTTCCCCCTCGATTTTCATCAGCTGATTTCGAGAGATTCTATGGACGATTCTCGGCGCCATCTGGACCAGGTAGGAGCTAAACCCGAGCTCTTTCATTTCATGGTTTCCTTTTTGCATTCTATGCTTCATTCCCTATTTTTCTGAGCCCCTGGGGTTTGAGGGATTCATTCTGCCATCAACGCACCCTTAGTACATCAAAACCTGCGCTAAATGCTGGCCTGTATGAAGGCAGTTTGACATTCAACGCAGCTGGAACACTGCTGCAGGTGCGTTGAGCGCAGAAAGGGAATTTGTTGCACAGTTTTTGATGGAATTTTTTCCTGTTCTCATCAAAATCAGGATCTAACTCCACTCTTGTTTGTTTTTCCAGAGATCTCGGAGCAAGATGACCCTTACATGGCAAGAACGAAAACATGAAGAAGAGGACATGATTGCCCTACATGATCCAATTACAGTGAACGCGCTGCAGAATTGTATCTTGTTGAAGTTCTTCCGCATCTCTAGCATGAGATAGCAGATTAAATTACTGCAGTATTTGCTCGATGCTTGGGATCCTATCAATCAAGTTTTCCAGATTAGGGGCAAATCTATCCCCTTGACTGCAGTAGACATCTATTTCTTGACTGGCTTGTCGAGGCGGGGTGCCCCCATCTCTTTGTCAGGTTTGGCTCGAGGAGGCGATTCTGTGAGAGATTATGTCCGCCAGTATTGTAGGGAAGGATCTCAGCCGAGTAAAGACGACAAGATCATCAGCCGTGATGTCACTTACAGGTCCCTTAGGACTATCCTGTTTACTTTTGTTAGAATGGCTGGTAGTGCGTCTTTTCATGTAGCCAACAGATCCTATATGCAGCATGCCTTGGAATGCCTCCAACCGAAGGTGTTCAACTGGTGCGACGCAGTACTTCTTGTGATGAAAGAACAGTTGACAAAGATAAAGAACGGGAGGTTGAATAACTTTGGGTTCGGTTCTATTTTGACCGGCTTTGCCTTGGAGAAGATACCACTGATGCAGTCGCAGTACATTGCACTTGACTTACCTTCTCCTACTGAACCACGTATGCAGAGATGGGTTGACCATATGTCTAGGCATGCTGGCCAGTCTCAGATTTCATTTTTTGATACCTTCTTAAGGTGGTTTGATCGTCAGGAGATATCCATATGCTGGCATGGACTTCCGGGGTGACCCAGATTTAGTACTGCCGGATGGCGAGCAGTGGGGTGTTATTGGTAAAATATCTGACCATATCGTTGTTTACTGTTTTTGTTTATAATGTCCTTGTGCTTTATTCTATCAAGACTTTTAATCAAACTCATGTGTACATGCAGATGTTGGTCCTATTCGTCTAGTAGTTCGCCTGAGAGTACCAGATGTTGCCCCAGCAGGAGAGGCCGTCGGAAGAGTTATTATTCCTGACCTCGATGTGGCCGAGACTCTCACAGCTGTGTAGGAGCAGGTTGAGAGCCTTACTCTCGGTATTCCAGATGTGAGGATCGAAGAGCTACCTTTGCAGTTACAGCGGAATACTACTGGTGTGCCTAGACGATGGAATCGTCTCTTACGCATGATCGCACAGGCTGTGACTTGCTATCACGAGCATCATTAGACTAGGGTGCCCCCTATCATTTTGAGTTTTTGGGTCATGTGACTGATTTTTTCTTGGTTACAGAACATTATATGTAAACCATAAATAGCCATATATATTTTTGATTTTCGGGGTTTTATTTTGGTTGAGCTATATGATCCACATGTAAAACATTGACGATGTGTTTCTTTTTATAAATGTTGCAAATGTCTAACACATAGTTTGCTAATGAGTCGGTTAATGTGTTTAAGTTTCTGGAAATATGTTGGTATTGAATAAGATCAAATTGTCTTTCCAAAATCTTAACCCTTAGGAACATGCGATAAATAGTTGGGTTTCAGACAAAATATATACCATTGAGTTGTAGTATTACGAGTTGTGAGTCTAGCCTGACAATTAGTCGGCGTATACCATGGGTGATGGCATCAAAGAGAAGTTCTATCAACGTGCTATACTCAGCGATGTTATTCATTGATTGACCAATACATACACCTCTGAAACTTACTAACTCGCCGCTTGGATCAAAAATGGCCCAGGCTGCGGAGGACAGGTTCCGCGAACTAGGACTCGCTCCGTCGTCATATCCAACACATGGCCCCAAAAGGTTTGACATTTGTAATAAATGTAAAAAGGTGGATTAATCGACCAAAACAAACACTTTAGCGAAAACAAAAATATAACAAAAGCATATTGGTTACTATTTATGCATAGTAACACTTGAGGTACAACCCATTACGAGGTTGCGCCAGTGGAATTCCGTCATAATCCATTAACTAGTAGGCTCCTTTTGCTAACACTCGTTTAACAATATAGGGGCCCATCCATAAAGACTTAAATTTACCTGCTCCCAATTTATCGGATTCTTAGTCGTAAAGCAAGACCAAGTCACCTTCCAAGAAGACATGGGGTTTGACATTTTTGTCGAACTGCGCCTTGACTCGTTTCGTATGGGCTTCGTTAGCCAAAGCAGTGTCACGACGGGTTTCATCCAATTGGATTAATTCCAAGAAACGAGCCTCTTCTTCTGAAGTTCCGGGGAGGAGATCAATTGCAAGTTTGAGAGACGAGATTTCACACTGGACTGGTAAGACTGCTTCCAGGCCATATACCAGTTGGAAGGGTGTGAACCCGGTTGCATTCCTTACCGATGTTCGGTAAGCCCACAAGGCTGAGTACAGGATTAGGTGCCACCTTCTGTTGTGAACTCCGATCATCCTTTGCAACATGCGCTTCAGGACCTTGTTGATCACTTCAACTTGTCTGTTGGCTTGCGGATAATACGGAGTAGAGCTATCATGAGACAATCCTAGTTTGGCAGCTAATTCGAGCATCATGTGATTGCGAAAATGCGACCCATGATCTGACTATAGCCTGTGGTACGCCGAATCTGGCGACTACATGATTGAAAAAGAAAAGGGCAGCTGTTTCACCAGTATTATCTAATGTAGGCATCACCTTGGCCCATTTGGTAAAATAGTCAACTGCGACTATGATATACCCATGCCCCCCGGTCGAGGTGGGGTTACATGTCATGAAATCGATGCCCCATTTGGTGAACGGCCCAACAACAGCTATTGGCTGTAGAGGTGCAGGTGGTCTTCTGGTTTTGCTATCAAAAATTTGACAAGCATGGCAACTTCTGACTGCGGTTATGCAATCTTTGAACATTGTTGGCCAGAAGTATCCTGCTCGTAAGATTTTTTGTGTTGTAGCATATCCAGATTGATGCCCCCCACAGGCGCCTGAATGACACTCATTCAGGGCTTTTTCGGCCTCCTCATGGGTGAGGCACCTTCTCAGAACTGTATCGATACCACGACGGTAAAGTGTATCACCGATGATCACGTAGTATTTTGCTTGGTATCGAATACGCTTTTGTTCAGAGTGTGAGGTGTTTGGCCTAAATTTTTGGGTTTGGAGATAAATTATTATATCTCCATACCACTCGTTGCTTGTAGATATCAGAAACAAATTCTCATCCACGATTGATTCTTCGGATGTTTCATCGTTGGACGACGATGGGAGATCACATAATAGTTTTGCAAAAACTAGAGCTTTCTTTGACTTGGATTTTACAAATTCCAGATCAAACTCTTGGAGGATCGCTATCCATTTTGAATATTTGCCCCCCAGCAACTGTCGCGACAATATATAAGTCATGGGGTTGCAATATGACAGAATGGTAGTTTTCCGAAAGAGGACATAGTGTCAAAATCTTTGTATCGCTTGCACAGCTGCAAGCGCTAGTTTTTCAACATAAGAATATTTGCTTTTTGTATCATTTAAGTTTTTGCTTAAATAATATATAGGATGTTCAATTCCATCGACTTCTTGAACTAAAACCATTGCGATGGTCGTATCTGCTGCAACCATATACAGGTTAAAATCTGTTTGATAATCGGGGGCGTACATTAATGATGCTTTCATTAGGGAATATTTTAAAGCATCAAAGGAAGCTTGCGCAACCTGATCCCAGACAAAGGGTACTTCCTTTTTCAAAAGACGTGTATAACCTTTAGCAAGTTCGACGTAATTTGGAATGAACCTTCTCAGAGAGTTTGCTTTCCCTTGGAGTTTCTGAATCTGAAGCAAATTTGAAGGTGGAGGCAAATTTATGATTGCCTAGACCTTACACAGGTCGAGACGAATCCCATCCTTGGAGACTACAAAGCCAAGTAAACGACCAGAACTGACGCAAAATACACATTTGTGCGGATTGAGTCGTATCTTGTAGTGTCGGCAACGTAGAAATATCCCTCTTAAATGCTGCGGATGATCAGTCCGCTTTCGCGAATGAGCTGGAAGGTCATCGAGGTATGGTTGAACGATGTTTTTAATGTCATGGAAGGCATAATTCATTTCCCTCTGAAACATCGCCCCTGCATTCTTTAAACCAAAGGGTAATTTTTGATATGCGAACGTGCCCCACAGACAAATGAATGCAGTCTTTGACTGGTCCTGTGGACGGATATTTATTTGATTATACCTGGAAAATCCATCCATGAATGAAAAGATTTCGCATCTGGCGCATTCATCAATTATCTGGTCGATGAAGGGTGTAGGGTAGTTGTCTTTTGGACAAGCTTGATTTACATCTCTATAATCGACGCACACTCTAATTGTCCCTTGTTTCTTCATAACAGGGACAATATTCGATACCTAATCGGTTAGAGGAACCGGGTAGATGAAACCAGCATGGAGAAGTTTTTCAACTTCTGCCTTAATGGCTGTTATAGACATTTTTGTGCCTTACAGCATGAAGCATGAAATGTCAATAATCTAAGGGATCCAAAGTCCCTAAACATGTTGTTCCTACCCCTAGAGGAACAAGGTCAGTAAACCACAGCACTAAATATCAGTTCTCCACCTGAAAACACTCAAAAAGAAGCTAATTCTGGATCATGTCATCTGCTCCACTGAGCATCTGCGCTGAATGTCAACTGCTCCACTCTGTACCTGCGCTGAATGTCAAAAGCAATGAAGGCTACCTGCGCTGGGCGAGTTTGGCCAAGTGGCACAGTCATTCCTCAATGTGTCAAATGCCCAGGAAGCTTCCAAAATGACACTTGGATCAGGGAATTCGCCTTGTGATGAGTAAGAGGGTCTAGATCTCCAAGTGGAAGCAAGAACCTCCAAGTGGACTCAAGAACTGAAGAATAACTGAAGTGGGAGAGGACACTAGTCAGCTCCATGCCAAGCTCAAGCTGACTCATCCTTTCTCCAAATCTCCTATATATAGAGCTCTCTCATGAGGTCTAAAGAGGCTGGAATCTTGTGAATGTAAGGAAGTGCTGTTGGTTTGAGTATAGAACTATTGGGTGATTTGCTTGAAGGAGGTGAAGAGGAGATTTCTTTCTGCTGGGAGGTGTTGCTGGATTGGGCCTCTTATGGTTGTAACACTCTCAGAACTTTACTTCTTTCATTAATAAAGCATTTGAGGTTCTTCTATATCCATGTGTCTCAATGGTGAATTGTTATACTTGTGTATTTGATTTATTCTAATCCTTGAATCAGTTATGAATGTACGTTGCTTGTAGTTTTCCTTTCATGCCCTTTTGCAGGATCTTTGTGTAGCTGGGCCAGTGAAAGAGCAAGGATCTAGGAGCAAGCAGCAACGAGAGAAGATTGGATCAATCATTAGCGGAAGACAACGGTTAGTGGATCTCTTTCTCCTCTCTCTTACATCTCATAAAGAAGTAGTCTTGAATAGCTTTTCATTCGGTTGTTGCTGAGGTACTATCACCCTTAGAGTGGGATAGGGTCATTCTGTATTGGATACTTTTCCCAACAACAAATTGGCGACTCCGCTGGGGATCGTATCTTGTTGGTTGTTTGTGTTTTTTGCTATTCATTTCATAAACAAAGGGAGCACCGAATCGAACTGCATTTGGGTCTTTCAAATGCAAAGTAGAGGGCAACTACTCTAGCTCAGTTTCTGGGCAAGTTTATGATTTGAAGAGCTGATCCACAAGGACTCTAAATAGCTCTTAGTGATAGCTTTTCATCCTCCTTTTCATCCCTTAGTGTGTACTTGACTGATAGCTTCTGATTTGGCCAAAAACTGTGAATTTTTGAGCAATCTGTGACCCGGAAACCAAGAGAAATGAAAGTTTCGTTCTTCAGTGCAGGCTGTGTGAAGGATGTCTGCATTTCAGCGCAGTTCCCGAAGGGGCTACCTGCGCTGAATGTCAAAATGACAGTGTACTACCTGCGCTGAACCAGTCTTGCCTTGTGCTACTGGGGTTTCCTGCTGTTTCTTGCCCTGTTTTCACTCTTGTTTTTGCTGCCTGTTACCAGTCAATGTACCTATCTGAAATCAACTTCCCTTGCCACTATTTCGCCTCGGTTGTATAAAGAAACTGTATTTTTTCTTTGTGTATTTCTTGTATCAGTTACAGTTTCCCATAACGAAAGTGAACTAGTCTTGCTGTGGCCTCTTAGATCTAGACCTGTGATAAAGTGTCATTTTGATCTTAAGAGTTAGTTTGTTTGCTGTTCATAGCTAATTGAGCTTTCACTTTCGTCATATGGTTTGAGTTTATTTATTTCTAGTGTCGAAACAAGTCAATCTTAAGGTGTCTTTTGATTTTGGACAAGCTTGTTTGCTTTCACTTGAAATTGAATTCAAAGTTATACAACAGCTTTCTTTTTGTGTCGCACAAACATTAAGAAAGAGAAAAGAAATACTTGCATTGTGCATGTGCATTATGAAAGTTTGCATGTTGATTTAGGAAAAAGTGCATTAGTGTGTGCTCTATGATCTGTGTGAAAAGATGTTGTCTTTCTTTTCCCTCAGTAATTAAAGATTTTCAAAGTTGAAAGATTGAAAAGCTTGCTTATCATCTTAGACTGCATTTAGGAGTGTTACTATACATCTCGTGGTGATCCATAAAGGCAAAATGCTAAACAAGATCAACCTTAAAATAAATTGAATTTACATAACAACGCATTGAAACATAACGCAAACACATAGAGGTCTAAGCTAGAGACGTGTTCCGGCGTCGTTAAACGTGATATCTTAGCGTTGAGTGGTTGGGTGATTCCTCCACGGTGAAGCGATAAGTATCAATACGGACTTGTGCTCCCACGTACCGTCGCGCATATATTGGGATACCCCTATAGGAACAAAGCCTTTATCCATAGGAAACCATGTCGGTCACCCTACTGATCGCAATGCAGTGAACACAACATTCACGAAGATCGACCACCCGTACCGTAAAACGTATTCTGTGGTTTTGCGAAAAGTTTGGCACACCCTCTGCCTAGAACTCCAGAGCAGTTTCTTTTGGCCTTTTTCAAACTCTATAACTGAAAAAGTCCATCCGAGCATTTGTCACTTCGGGCTCGTTAAAACATCGAAGGAGACTAGAGTCATCTTTAGCTTTTTCTCGACTCTTAAAAAGTGAAAAATCAAGTTGTGTCTAAAGAGTCGTTATAAAATTTATTTTAAACGGAACATAATCACCTCCTATTCCTGCGTTGATCTTTAGGTTGAGAACATGGAACGCCCCAACCAAGGAATTCCACATGATGGAAATCCTAGTCCTTTCTCCTCTTGATGAGAAGTTGGTGCGCCCCACATGGCCACATTGTCACTTCTAGGACTGACAATTGGCCTGCCTATTTGGCTATTCTCAACCAATGTAGTTCAGACCACCATGGTTCCTGAACAGTCGAGTCAACAGTTAGATGAGTCTAGAGCTGCCCACCAGCCTTCTACTTCCTATAACTCTTCCTCCAATCCTTCATCTTCGCAAGGTAGAGCCGGCAAAAGCCAAGCTCCCATGGAGAAGAAGTAGAAGAAGAAGAGAGAGAAGAAGAAGAAGGAGCCTAAGGCGACTGGGGGCAAGCAAAAGACATCTGACAAAAATCCACACACAGCACAGACCGGGCCTAAATCGCCATGTGTCATATGTAGAGGAGACCATTTCCATATAGATTGTCCCTGTATTCCCCGGATACTAAGGGACTGGTCCCCTCGTTTGCACAATTCGGGAGCATCAACCTCTAATAATCATGTTGAATGCTTACCGTCAACCAGCGAAAGTGAAGGTTCAAGACAAAGAGGGGGAGCAAGATTCCCCTGCAGACTGTGTGAAGGCGATCACACCATCCACCGTTGTCCCTTCTTAGATGAAGCGAAGAGAGTTTTGGAAGATCGCCCGGTTTCACCGTTGAGACTTCCTCCTGGATACAAAAAACTCGTGCCAAGTCCTTCGTTGGTTGAAAATACAGCTGGCCCGCTCAAGTGGTCAGCTGAAGTGTCAGTCATTGAAAATGAACCTACTGAATCCAGACCAGATGAAAGTCTAAAGGTCGATACGGCAGTTGACCCGGTTCTTCCTTCAGAGGTTTCATCCTCAAATGACACCGTCAATGAAGATTCATCTTCAAATGACACCCTCACTGAAGAGAATAAGGATGACACCATCCAGATTCTTTTCATCAACACAGATTCTGATGAGCATCAGGGCAATGCACCCATTCCTTTATCGCAGGAAGGAACATCGTCAGGGTCATATCCGGCCGTGTATTTGGTCCCACCACCAAGCAACCTGGTTGTATCCTTTGATTGGAACCAACTAGGCAGACCCCGGTTACCAGCCAGTATACCATTCAGAATCATAGTCCAAATCTACAGAATGGTAATGGCTGGAACTATCATTGATGAAGGGGCATCTGTGAGTATCCTTTCCTCTATTGCTTGGAAAGCACTGGGTTCCCCGGAGCTTTTGCCTGAGATAAGAAATCTCTCGGGTTTTGACAAAGGAACCAGTCGACCATTAGGGATCCTCCCCAATGTGCCTGTTACATTGAAAGGGAAGACCATTCAAATGAATGTGATGGTTGTTCAAGGACCCTTGGATTATGACCTACTCCTTGGATGAGACTATATATATTTCATGGGAGCTATAGTCTCCTCACTCTTTAGAGTAATATGTTTTCCACACGAAGGAAGAATGGTCAAGCTCGTAGACCAACTTTCATTTCCGGGATCACGCATCGCAAATAGTCACATATCAACCCTCAATGGTCTATTCACCCAAGAAATGTCTCCACCCCCAGTCCTCCTTCCTGATGAGTGCGAGTGATTCGGAAAGATGGGACTAGAACCCAGGGGGCATGCATCCTGGTCTTCTTAGGGCAGAGGAAACCTTGGGTATAAGGTAGAATTTCCGCGAAGTAATATGACTAGTCCGTACCCCGTCCGTGGAAGGAAGAGGGGTTGTTCTAGAAAAGGATTCTTTTGATAAGGTTACTTGTTTGACAAAGGTCATTCACCATTGTCTACTTCGGTAGACAGTGCCGAAGAGATGTTTTCGTTTGATGGTGTTAACAAAACAATCTTTGGGTAACCAAAAAGAGGCAAGCCTCCCTCAATAACACCAATGTTTTGTCTTTGAGTAGTGTTCTTCTCTTGTCGCAAGTAGCTGTTCTCTTGCGATCTTGCAAAAGAGCTGTCAAAAGTTGGGCCGATGGGAAGACAAGTACCGCGTAAGACCCGTTAAGAATAACGAGAAGACAAGTATCGTTAACATTAGACTAGCAAGACGACAAGTAGCTGTGAACACCCAAAGAAAAATAGAGGTGGGGGAGAGGAGGGGCAGCCTTGAAATTGTATTTTATACCTGGGGGCATGCAAGCCTTTTGGAGTGAAAGCTAGGAGCGGTTATTTATCTGTTTTTGGGATTAGCCGTTTCCAAACTTGCATGAAGAAAGGATGAGAGGGAGCAAAACTTAGTGAAGATGAAGCTCTATAAAAAATAGAGATCTCACAGGAGACATTCTTATCTTATGACTGGTATTATCGAGCAGTTTTACCGCGAAATTTATGCTCGTTAAAAAATAAAAAAGCGAGATTCGAGCAGTTTTAGCATAAAGTTCATGCTCGTTAAAAAATAAATGCAAGATCCGAGCAGTTTTAACGCGGTCTTCATGCTCGTTAAAAAATAAATAAAAGCAGTGAGCAATGTTTCCTCCAGAGTTTAAGCTCATTTTTAAATAAAAAATGAACCTATCTCGGTAAATAACCATTGTGATCGTAAATTTGTTAGCCATAAAATCCTTGGTCGTGTTTGCACCTGCCACCTCCATTCCATTTGGCCGATTGTTCACCCCCATATGATTGTTTACCCATTTTGAGGAACAACTGCGAAGAGTGATTTCACTTAGCCATCCTTGTGACACTGCCGTGATTGGAAAATTCCAACCTGTACCTGGAATCTGCTGCTATCCCTGTTTATCACTCGTTCCTCAAAAGACGAGTCTTCTTTGAGCTCTTTTCTCCTGACTCGTAAAATATGAAAAGTTTGCCGAGTTTTGGCCTTCCAGCTCGTTAAAGTGACCGGAAGAGCTATCCCTCCTCTAGATTTTAATCTTTTTGGACCTGAGGGATTATTACACAAAAAGGTCGAGCGCTTGTTTTATTCGGCTCGTTAAAGTTATCGAAAACTCATCCCTTCTGTATTGTTTTATACTTTTTCGGACTTAAGGGATTAGATGACGAAAAAGGAATTTTGGAGTTAACTTTCTGTACCTTTTCAGACTCTCTAAAAATGAAAAGGACCGAGTTTTCCTTGTCGTTAGACTCGTTAAAATGATTAAATACCGACAAACTTGTCTTTAGACGAGAACGAGTTTCCCTATCGCTAAGCTCGTTAAAACATAGCGATGGGCTTGCCCGAAGGGCAGGTTATAGAACAAGCATATGTTATCCTCCTCAAGCTTGACAAAAATAAAGAGGTACTGGTCAGAAATGACTGGGGAAAAATTGGGAGAACCTCAAAGCTTTAATGGTAGCAAGTCACTCTTGAACATGACACTTTGTCCTCCGTATCACATCGGGTTGGGTTGTTTCATTCACCGGTCTCATCACCATGGTCTTCGCCAAACCATCCACATTTGGGGTAATGCTACCGATCCATCACATCAGTGTCGTTATATGTTCAAGAGATGTTGTTCGGAAAGAGTCAACCGTGTCCCATCCACTGCCATACATTATCCTTCATCCACCCATGATCGCCACCCTGAATCATATCTCACAAGTTGTTTTCACCTCCACTAAAATCATTAGCTCCGTTCCGTGTCATTGATGTGGGATTCATTAAGGCCCTCCTTTGACGGATCGCTTATTGTCGACTTCAGCTCATTATCCAAGAAGTTGATCTAGGGACAAAACCCCCAGTACTTTGAAGCTTGCATGCCTCAATGGAAAGTTTCTCAC
Organism: Pinus tabuliformis; assembly: GCA_031772625.1. Taxonomy (NCBI): domain Eukaryota; kingdom Viridiplantae; phylum Streptophyta; class Pinopsida; order Pinales; family Pinaceae; genus Pinus; species Pinus tabuliformis. The sequence goes on along the minus strand of CM062815.1, from coordinate 1,091,091,550 downwards.
TTCCGGCGACAGGTATACATCAATGACCTTCGACCAGAAGATTTTGCGTGGTGTTCGACGCCAAGTCCTATATTCACACCACGTGAATTGTACTGCAGCACCTTGAGGATCATTATCATTATCGGTGATTCCTCTCGCGCTTGTTAATGGTTTATATTATTGACCGGTAATCAAGCGATGTCTTTCCATGTTCGACTTCAGCGTAATTCTCACATGGATCGACTTGTACTTAGAGTGAAGAACGAACAAGTTTGAAGACCCCGGATCTAGTTTCATCCATCCGGGCTGCGATATATATTCAGGATATAAAGACATTTGATATGTACATTATTACAGCAGATGATCATCCTCTTCAAAGGATGATAATTTCAGCAGAGAATTATCAGTCTACCATCAGACGGTCGTCTGTTATATGTACCAAAATGAATTTATAAAGCTGAGCATGGGAAAGCCCGCCTCAGCTAGATCATGAAAGCAGAATGAAAAAATAATGTATTGTATTGTATTTTATTACAGGGCACCTCTCAACGATTGAATGAACTTCGGATCCTCTTGATAAAGCATTTCACCCGATAAACAACCTCATACTTTAGGGGGCAACTGTTATAGACATTTTTGTGCCTTACAGCATGAAGCATGAAATGTCAATAATCTAAGGGATCCAAAGTCCCTAAACATGTTGTTCCTACCCCTAGAGGAACAAGGTCAGCAAACCACAGCACTAAATATCAGTTCTCCACCTGAAAACACTCAAAAAGAAGCTAATTCTGGATCATGTCAGCTGCTCCACTGAGCATCTGCGCTGAATGTCAACTGCTCCACTCTGTACCTGCGCTGAATGTCAAAAGCAATGAAGGCTACCTGCGCTGGGCGAGTTTGGCCAAGTGGCACAGTCATTCCTCAATGTGTCAAATGCCCAGGAAGCTTCCAAAATGACACTTGGATCAGGGAATTCGCCTTGTGATGAGTAAGAGGGTCTAGATCTCCAAGTGGAAGCAAGAACCTCCAAGTGGACTCAAGAACTGAAGAATAACTGAAGTGGGAGAGGACACTAGTCAGCTCCATGCCAAGCTCAAGCTGACTCATCCTTTCTCCAAATCTCCTATATATAGAGCTCTCTCATGAGGTCTAAAGAGGCTGGAATCTTGTGAATGTAAGGAAGTGCTGTTGGTTTGAGTATAGAACTATTGGGTGATTTGCTTGAAGGAGGTGAAGAGGAGATTTCTTTATGCTGGGAGGTGTTGCTGGATTGGGCCTCTTATGGTTGTAACACTCTCAGAACTTTACTTCTTCCATTAATAAAGCATTTGAGGTTCTTCTATATGCATGTGTCTCAATGGTGAATTGTTATACTTGTGTATTTGATTTATTCTAATCCTTGAATCAGTTATGAATGTATGTTGCTTGTAGTTTTCCTTTCTTGCCCTTTTGCAGGATCTTTGTGTAGCTGGGCCAGTGAAAGAGCAAGGAGCTAGGAGCAAGCAACAACGAGAGAAGATTGGATCAATCATTAGCGGAAGACAACGGTTAGTGGATCTCTTTCTCCTCTCTCTTACATCTCATAAAGAAGTAATCTTGAATAGCTTTGCATTCGGTTGTTGCTGAGGTACTATCACCCCTAGAGTGGGATAGGGTCATTCCGTATTGGATACTTTTCCCAACAACAATGGCAGCGGCTTTCTTGGGGTGTACCTGCCTTAGCCGTTGTCGTACTAGTTTGACATCTGGATACATCTTAATTTCGTGTTCAACGATACTCGAGTTGATGCCTGGCATTTCACTGTATGACCAAGCAAAGACATCTCTGAATTCGTGAAAAAGAGCATTATATACTTCCAGTTCTGAAGGAGAACAACATTTGCCAACATAACTATTCTCTACAACATCTGTTTTAGTCGAGATATTTATGGCTATAGTCTCTTCAATGTTGCATAAGTTTCGCTCGGAATCCACCGTATTTACAGTATTTGAAAGGAAATCAAAGACTAAGGGATGATAAAGCTCATTTTGAGTCTCTTCTTCACAATCTGGAAGAAGTGAACGATGGTGGGAATCATTCCATGGTGCTCCTTCAATTACCATAGCTTGGAGAATTCCTTCATCGGTGACATGCACTTTCGACCAAGGATCTGAAGGAGTATCATATTCTCTAGACCTATCTATCCAAACGCTTGATGAGCGTTGATTTGGGTTTGCATCCCATGCTATAAACATTGATTGCTATAATATTTCTATTGGGCTTGGGGGCAAAACCATTGCATGATCCATGTTGATATCATTTTCTAAGATCTTTGTGGAAGATATCATGTTGCAGGTTCCTATTGATGCTACTTCCGCCAAATTGATTGGAGGTGGAAGAGTGAAAGTTCCCATTAGTATAGGATCTTTTAGTAGGCCTACTCCGATATTCTGAAGCGAATGGGGGCTTCCATGGATCATGGGAATGCTTCCTGTAACTTGAGAACCATTGGGGAGGAAGTTTTTTTGATCGACGATTGTAATCCATCCTTGGAAGGGAAATGCAATCTTTCTAAAATAGGTCAACACAACAGCTGCCATGGCATATATCCATGGTCTTCCTAGTAGGATGTTGTAATCAAGATTCCCATCGATGACTTCAACATCTATTTCTACCGTTTTTCCCCCTAGTTCAACTTTCAAGTTATTTAGGATACCATATGGGGTATATGTCCTTCCGTCGAACGCTTTTAATGTCGTCGCAAACCGTGACAAGGTTGGAGATCCTAAAGTTTTCCAGCAACTCATCGACATGATACATGTAGATGCCCCCTCATCAATAATTGTTCGATGAACAGTTTTGTTGAGGGCTTTCACTTGAACAAGGAAAGCTAGTTGAGCCGATAACTGAGGATCCTATCCTTTGTGGTCGAAGGATACAAGATTGGAATCCTTTGGATCAATCCCACCAATGGCCGATAATAAAGCCTGCCTTTGGGATGGGCAATTTTGTAGTACTTCAAGAGTCGACATAGCGGATGGCGATTGGGCCAAATCTTCCACTACGTTATAATGCTGCGCCGCTCTAGCGCGGGGATTAAATGTCGACTTTTGTACTACTCCCTTCGGCGGTTTTATTGTCAATTCAGGAATGGTGGGTGGTACAACTTCTGTCGAAGTTGTTGTCGAACTACTTGGTTGATCTTTATCCTTGTTGTTCGATAGATGCAGATTCCCGTAATCTTTGTTCCTTGTCGAAACCAAAGCATCATTCTGCTGTTTTGAAATCGACAACATTAGCACTTGGGACGGGGAAGCATTTCCACTTTCAACCAGATTTGTTCCTAGATTTGGAAACGGATCAGTTAACACTGCTGAGGTTTTCGAACTTTTAAAGAATTTCTTAAGCTCAGCTCTGTGTGGACAATCTGCGGTCCAATGATCCTCATCGCATATATAGCATGGATTTTTTGGTTTCCTATTTCCAAGAGGGTTTGAAGAAGATTTTTCAGGTGATGATTCATCCTGTTTCTTCTTTTTCCCTTTGCCTTTCTTCTTGCTTCCTGGTTGTTTGGTTTCTTTGCCCTTATATGTCGATACGACATTTACTTCCGAAGCAAGAAGTTCGTCTTTTGCATTTTGATTTGAAATATTACGGGCCTTCTTGGATGTAGCCTTTGTCGATTTCGTGTCTGTTGTGCCAATCACGCCATCGCCGACGTGAGAGTCATTGTTCGATTTAGGAGGAGGAGGAATTGAGAATTGCGGTCTAGGGGCGTCAGGTATTTTGTCGTAGAGCATGCCGGACTGAGTATAGATCAAGTCCAGATATTGTGCATGAGCGATAACTTGCTCTTCCGTTATGACTCCCCCCTTTGCCACATCTTCCGTGATGGAAGGTAGTAATGACTTGATAAACCATTCAGCTAATAGCTGATCGAGAACGTACGTTTTTACCATCCTACGACGACGTCGCCACTCATGTATATGATCAGATATGTGAGTGGCCGTTGTCACGTAATGAAGTTGTCGAACGAAGCTCTAGGCAATTCAATGTACCATTTTGCCGTTGGACCCGTTAACGTCCTCTGAAAGAGGCGAAGCCTTATCGAATCATCATTTAGGGTGTTTGATGAACACCATAGATGAAATGTCATCATGTGATTCGATGGATCTTCACCCGGATTTCCATTAAATTTAGGAATATCGGATGGAAGTTTATGTGGAATCGCTAGCCACCAAGGGGCGTAAGCAATTGGATCGTTTGTTAACCGGTTTAAATCAGGTAACACTAAAGTTGCCACGAATGGTAACTGCTGATTCAGATTAGGTGAAGCATACCCAAGGTAAGATGGGATTGCCTGAGCAGTTGGTCTTTGCATGCCAACATAATGCATTTGATGCTGGTATGACTGATAAGGTTGGTGGACATGACCATTGTAAAATGGTTGGTTTTGACCGTTTTGAATGTACGGTTGTCCGCTGTTCGCAAAGATTTGCTGCTCAGAACCTTGGTATACTTGTTGGAATTGTGGTTGTTGGTATTGCACCAGCCATGGTTGAGAAGCCATGTGCTGTTGTGCTATACTAATCGTTGGACCAAGGTGTGGGGTAATTGTACCCGTCTGGACTTGTGTCGCCCCACTAGTTGGCGATTGTGGTTGAGTCACACGGTCAAGGGGTTGTTGCATTACAACCTGAGAAATCTGAGGTTGGCATACAACAGGCAGCGTTTGAACTTGTGACACCGTCACAATAGCCGGTGTAGTCGGTATATTTGACATAGGTACACATTGTTGCATCGAATACACAACCCTTGGTTGTTGAGGTAGTATGGGTACCCAACCACTTGAGGTAATTCCAGTATAACCTGAATATTGTTGTGAACTCCCATATGGATATCCTCCCGGAGGGGATAATGAAAGGGCATACTGCCCCCCATACGGTGGTAATCCAGAACTCAAGGGATTGTTTGCCCTTGGGGACCAGACTACCCAAATTGACCTCCAAATGGATCAATTTGTTGAGACTCAACATAAGGGTTTCCAGATATTATTCCGGATGAACAAACAGGAACGGACCAGACTGTCGAAATAGCCCCTGAGTGAGCTCCTTCTAGCGGTTGAGAGCTAGTCGGGACAGATGGTATGCCGGCAAACATTGTTGGAGTGACAGCAGGGCGTTCTGCTGTCGCTGTGTCAGATGACACAGTCCTAGATGTTGACGGTTGTTTAGACATTTGGAGTCTATCCAAAAGATTACCTGGCGATTCTACAGGAAATTCCGCTGGTGGTAGACTAACTTCTGATGAAGAAGGATATAGAGTGATCCCGACTCCAAAGTGCGTTAGAGTACTTGTTTGAGGATCTTCTACAATTTCTTCAATTGCAATCAAACCAGGTGGAAGGGGAAGACCCTCAGGTCCGTAAAATATTTCTGGTGCCGAAGAAGGGGTGAAATCGACAGCAACAGATGTTTGAAGAGCAAGACTCTCCGAACCGGCTGTAGATGGAACTAGTTCGGTAACAAAAGTGTTTACTCTCAGACTAGGATCAGTATCACTATCCCTCTGTGGCTGTTGAACTTCTTCTATAGAGGCAGGGATTCCAGAAATGTTTGGAGTAACCAGAATCTTTGATGTCGTTGGAACACTTGTTCTAACTTTAATAGGAGATTTTGAACTGGTTAAATGAGTTCCCTTTGTCCGTACTGGTTTCGATTCCGGAGACAAAGACGGTTGACTCGTAAGCCTTCGCGAATGACGGGGTTTCAATTGACTTTCTTCCACGATTGCGGATTACTCGATCAACTAAAATAAAAAGAGGAAGTATGTTTCTGAATTAAATTAATTTTAGACGCTTTTGACACAACTTGTTTTTTCAGTTTTTAAGAGTCAAGAAAAAACAAAAGATGACTCTAGTCTCCTTCGATTTTTAATGAGCCTGAAGTGACAAGTGCTCAGATGGACCTTTTCCATTAAGGAGTCTGAAAAAGAACGAAAGGGATTGCTCTGGAGATCTAGGTAGAGGGAGTACCAAACCAATCGCAAAAATGCAGAATGCTTTTTACGGTACGACAGTCAATCTTCCCGAATGCTGTGTTTGGTGCATTGCGATCAGTAGGGCGGCCGACACGGCTTCCTATGGATAAAAGGTTTTAAACCTCTAGGTGTCTCCCAATATATACTCGACGGTACGTGGGAGCACAAGTCCGTACTGGAACTTATCGTCTCAAAGTGGAGGAATCACCCAACCATCAGTGAGGACAAAAATTACCAGGCTTTACGACGCCAAAATACGTCTCTAGCCTAGACCTCTAAATGTTGTGCGTTAAGTTCCAATGCGTTGTTAGATTCATTCAATTTATTTTAAGTTGATCTTTCTTAGAAGTTTTCCTTTTGGGTTCACCACGAGATGTAGATGTAATTCCTAAAATGCAATCTAAAGATGATAAGCAAACTTTTATCTCTTTTCAGCAATGAAAATCCTAGCTACAAGGGGAAAAGAAAGACACAATCTTTTCTCAAAGAGCAAAGAGCACACTGTAAATGCATTTTTCCTAAATCAAGCCAAACAGATTATCAATATGCAAATGCACATGTGCATGTATTTGTTTTTCACTTTCTTAATATTGATGCCTACAAAGAAAGTTGATGTACAAATCTGAATTTGCTTTCAAGTGACAAACACAAACAAGCTTCTTTTCAAAATCAAAAGGTAGAGAATATTACGACACTTTATGATTTTGAAATAAATACTTGTTTTGACACTAGAAAGTCACGAATTCAAACCAAAGGCAAAAGTAAAAGCATAATCGACTGTCAACAGCAAATAAACTTTCTCCTAAGATCAAAATCGACACTTACGACAAATCTAAATCAAAGGATGACAGTATGACTATTCTACTTTTTCAATGGAAAACTGTAAATGATCTAACATCTACAGTATTTTTGTAAAAAGGAGGCAGAATTAAGGCAAAGAAAAGGGGTTTTTAAACAGACACACACTGATCACAGGCTACAAAAATCGGAGACAAAACTGAAAAAATGAAGCAAAGAACCTCAGCTGCACAGGGCTAGGCTGATCAGCGCACCTGTTACACAGAGAAACTGGATTGCAGCGCAGGTAGCCCTCTCGGGAACTGCGTTGAAATGCAGAATCTCTTCACAAAGCCTGCGCTGGGGCAGAAACGAGAATTCTATCCGGGTTCTGGGTCACGGTTTGCAGTTTAATCTATGGTTTTTGGCCGAGTAAAAGAAATCAGTAATGCACAATCAGAGGGTAGATTTAAAGGAGGTCTAAGAGATATCACAAAGGGCAATCAGATCATTTGTGAATCATCTGTTCAAATCATAAATAAATCCAGTGAATGGATTGAAGTATCAGATGTCTACTTTGCATTTGTTAATGGCAAATGCAGTTTGATTGCTACTTCTCAGTTTATGAAACAAACAACAAGAGGAACACAAACAAACTAACTAGACACCCTCCCCAGTGGAGTCGCCATTTTGTTAACGGGAAAAGTGTCTATCCAGAATGACCCTATCCCACTAAGGTGTGACAGTGACCTTAGAAACAAACAGGGAAAACTACTTTCGTATTCTTCTTTATGAACTATAAACGAAGAGGAATAGGATGAACCAACCCGTATCTTGCGCTAGTCCTTTGATCCAATCTCTCTTCTCTTTGACAGCTTCCAGCTACCTGCTCCCTTACTTGCCCAGCTTCACAAAGTTCCTGTAAGATCACAGAAGAAGAAAACTACACAAAGACATGGATTTATATTCATAAATAGCTTAGGATCATATTTAAGCTAAACATACAAATGTAACAAACATCAATGAAACACAAGCATGTAGGAGAAACTCAAATAGTTTTATTGATATAACAAGAAGATCCAGGAGGAGTTACAACCAATGATTCCTGATCTAGCATCAACCTCATAGCAAGGAATCCCCTCTTCACCTCGAACAAAGCATAAATCATCCAATACTCCGATATCTATCTCAAAACCAACAGCAATTCTCTGCAATGTCCAAAATTCTAGCCTCTGGATCTCTGGGATGAGGGATCCATATATAGATGTATGCAAAGGGGATGAGTCAGCTTATGATTTGACTAGTGGATTCTCTCTGTCAGTTCTTGCTTCCACTTGGAGACTGAGAGCCTCTTACTCATCCTTGGTCGAACTCAGTGAGGCAAGTGTCATTGGGGAAGATTCTGGAAGGTTCCATTGTCTGTCCACCTCGCGGAATGACACTGCCATTTGTCATTTCCCGCTCAATGCACCCTGGTAGTGCATTTAGGTGTGTTGCAATGCACCTAGCTAGTGTACTTGGGTGCTATGCAACGCAGCTAGCTAGTGGAGCAGCTGAAATGATCCTGATTTGGCTGATTCTGAGTAGTTTCTGGTGGAGAACTTCTGGGAGAAGCTGTAATTTGTTGACCTTGTTCCTTTAGGGGCTGGAACAACACTTTTAGGGGCTTAGGATCCCTTGGTTTATGGAAATTTCATGCTTAGAGCTGTAAGGCACAAAAATGTCTATAACACTTCTGGCGACTTAGACCTATTTTCCTCTTTTTTTGGGGGGGGGGTGGGGGGGGAGGGGTTCCCACGAGGTTTTCCCTCTTTCTTCATTTTATGAGGATCTTTTATTTATTGTACCTCAGTACCTAACATGGAATCTTGGTTAGGACTCAGTTTAGATAAGTGAGTTAGGATGAAGGGGGGGTGCTGGAATATAATCTTGACATATACATTTATTTTTTAGCCTAAGTATCCTTGACTTAGCCACATTCACTAAAAATCATGTTCACACTTGGTTTTTGGTAAACTAGCTCGGTGGATAAACTTTCCCTTGTTTTTTGTCTTTAAAGGCTTAATATTATGGAAATATTGGTCCAACCAATTTCCTAAACCATTTAGACATCTAAGTGCATGTTCACATCTAACCACACCTCATCCACTTGAGTTATTTGAGGATTGGCGCCCCACATGAAGATTCCCCCTTAAATCAAGGGATTTGGTCCCCCAGACCATTTTAGCACGTTTTAAAGCTGCGTTCCTTCAGAAATGCACTCCTCCTCATGCTTTCCTCATGGCTGATAGTTGGCATAGGTTTCTTTGAGTCATTGTTTCTATTTTAAGCCTCCCTTTAGCTTTTGTTAGCCTTTTCTAGTTTTTTACTAGTTTTTTCCTAGTTTTCTAGATTCGGCAATTTCTATATAACCACCTCCCTTTGGGATTAGAGGCTTGGTTTCTCATGTAATAATATTGTTCATTAATTTAATACATTAATTTTATGGAGAAAATTCTTTCTATCCTCTCTTGAATATCAGCAAATTACTCGTGTTTAATTTAACTAGAATTCTAGCTCTATCGAAGTTTCTGCAGGAATTCTACACCTTAAACTGTGAATTAACCTGCCTCTTCGACTACCTCAAAGTTATATCTACTACTCTTTTTTCCATGGAAAAGATCTTCAAATAATCCTTTCAAAACCAAAATAACCATCCCCCTTCCCATGAAATACAAATATTAGTGTAGAAATTGGCGCGTAAATTTCACTAAGTAGTAGTGCAACTACTACACATATAAATAAATTTTGATAAAATAGTATGACAATATGAATAACATCGACTATACTGTAAAAAATTACAATAATAATGCCATTTTTAAAAAATCTAATTCACCCGCGTTCATCAATATTATGATGAAGTATCTTAAAATCATCATTTTTTCTACGATTTTACACCCACAAAAAAATAGAATAATTACATACAAGTCTAAACTTAAATAATTACCTCAAATGAAATATTTTGGTCTTTGTACATGGTCTTTCTAGAAGGGAATTAAATCAGAGACATTGGCGGGAAGTTGGACACATAACCAATTGACATTCCCATGAATAATTTCACATATTTCAGAGGTGTGGGACCAAAAATAGGCCGAGCTCTAATGAGAAGCCCATGCAATCTAGTGGAACTAGGTTCGAATACCATAAAATATATAAATAGGAAAACAAACATCTCCACATTGCAAGCCAGCCACAATGGTGGGGCTCTAGTTTGGTGAGAAAAAATTTATACAGGGTGGAATTTCTCAAAATATATGCTTAGATGGCCGCGGCCGACAACATTTTCAATCATTTTCAATCTCTTGTTGGCTGTAGGCTTGATGCCTCTTATTTTCCCATGAAATAATTGTTTCAAACCTTAGTCTAGTAAAATGATGATGGTGTGTTTAGTTCTTACCTAGCTTGAAAAATTTTACATAAATCCAAATGGAAATCAGTTTGAAAACTTATTTTTTCTGGTCATCTTGGCAGGAAAATGGCTTGGCAAAGGTGAGAATTGGCTCAACTGATGTAATAGAAAGTGTGAAGATATTTGTGTTTTTCTCTTGAAGTTTCTTTGAGAAACAAAACCTTAGGTCAGGGGCTGCATTGCATAATATGGGCTTCTTTTAGCTTCGATGCCAAGGTTGAGAGGTAGTTATTATGTTTAATCTCTAACGACTCATATCTAGCATCATCCCCTTTAAAACCCTGTATCCATTATGAAGATGAAACTTGCTTTGGAAATTTATTTTCCTAATTGATTGTGGCATGGGGGACGTGGGAGTATCAATCTTCCATTTGATGAAGGGAATTTACAATTCCTAGAAGGTTGAATGTATCTTGGTGGCACACAGGGTGTGAGGTTGAACGCCCCTTGCATTGGTGGAAGCTTCACAATATGATGATGTTTTTTCTCAGATTTCGATTTCTTAGTGGCGTACATCACGAAAAAAGAGGATCCCTTGAATTCTATAATCGCCACAATTGCCACCGGGGGGTTTCTCCAAATGCGGCAGGGACCCGGGATGCCACCAAGTCCGCTATATTTTGTGGTTTTTTTCTTGCCTTGATAGAGGGTGTCAGGATTATGATGAATAAGATTTTGAGTGTGCAACAACAATTTCTACTGATGGTTGAATATGTGCCTAATATGCAGGGTTTTATTCCAAGGTTTCAAGGCTATGGACCCATGCCTGCCAATATTGGGGGTCCTGGGGTTGAGCCAGCTCAAGCCATGGGAGAGTAGCTCCTGGTTTGGAGGATTTAAAGGGAGTTTTGAGGGCAAGAAAGAAGAATCACAACGTAATAGTGATGGTGGCAAGGTTGAGGTTTTGGAGATTTTTCATCAGCCCAACATTTGAGTGTCTACTTCAGATTTCAAGTGAATCAGGGGATATTGGTTTGTGTCGACTTCAACTACTAGGTAAGGGACTGAAATTTATCCTGTTTTAAAGTCATGAATGAATGTACAACTTTACTTATTTATTTCCTTCCATAAGCATGCAACATACCAGTGAAAATAAGGTGATGATCGTTAAAGAAGACTCTGACATCACACAAAGAATCTGTGGAAGTGTTGTACACTCTTCCCTCTATTCATTATCTCAGTCAAGCACAAAAGATCTCAACCTGATACAACTTAAGCACATATTCCTCAAAATGAATGAGAATATGTCCACTCAGACATTTTCCACAATTTGTTGTGTGCATCACTGAAGTGATATGGATGGGAAGTACTAGCATTTCTTTCATTACCTTGTTTGTTGCTTGTAGCTTATCATTTGTGAAAATTGAACTAATGAGAACACTATAAGTTAAAATTTGGCAGTGGTATCTTTTCAACCATGTCATCAGAAGCATCAAAACATCTTGCATCCTACCTTCCTTACAAATCTTGATAATAGAGTTCATATACTTTCCCATATGTATTAGTTGTTGACATGGAGGTTGTTTTAGGTTCATTATCATCACATAATCTATCAAGTTGAAATATAAGTAGCTTGACTCTCAGATAATTCCAATTCCTACAATATTTTTGATGCTTCTTGTATCTTTCCTTCATCATAAAGAAATTTGATGAATTTTGCACAATGAGATATCAAACTCTAGTCAAAATAACAATATATGACAAATTTTGTAGTGTTGTTTAATTGGTGACTTGAACATAAATGTATCTGGTCGAATGCTCTAGTTCTCCATTTCAAGGAGAAGAATGGATGCCTCCTCATATTTATCATGCTTACACAAACAAGGAATCAATATATTTCAAATTAAATCAGAAGCCAAACTTAAAAAAAAGGATATTGTTGACAAGATTATTAGCTCCAAGTTTTCTTCCAATTTCATGAGTCGTCTCAGGAATGACATGTGCTTACTAATACTTGGCAATATGATTTCCTTTTCTATTTGATTGTAGACTTTGATAGCAATATCAAATTTCCCTTTCTTGCAAATTCCATTGATGACAGTGTCATAGAGAGACTCATCCGCATAATTCAAGGATCCACACCCTATTATGTTATTGAGAAGTACATACACTTTTTTGTATATTTCCTACCTAAAGACACCCCTTAGGTAATGACATCTGGATCGAGACCTTTATCCAAGTCTCTCTAAAGTGGTTGCTCCATGATTTTTGGTTTTGGTCTACTAATCCATTCAATGCTTTGATTTAGTCTGCACTCTGTGCAAGAATGTCACTAGTAATCTCCACATAAACACACGCCATCCTTAAATCAATGAAAACGGTTTGTCTCTCACAAATATATCTTGGGAGACTATCCTGGAAATGTGCTTGGTGGCACTATGACAATCCTTGCACATAAAAATATTCTTGATGATACATATAGGTGTCCTCGACATTTCTTCATAACACCAAATGTAATTGCCAGCTTATCACTATGAGTGGAAGGATGGTTTCCTTCTCATACTCATCTACTTCATGCAACACAAATATTGTAGCAAGGAAGTACCCCAAATCCCTTAACTGTTCATTGCATCTCTCCAACTTTGCATATATATCCTCTGACTATGGGTGTGATTTGTCTCACAAAAAAGTTGATGATCCTTATTTTAGACTCAAATTTAGTTGCATCCTAGCTTCTGTTTTACTCCTTTGTCTTTCATCATTTTTTTTCTCACATTTGCAAGATAATACACTTTTCAGTTGTATATATGTATATATGTATGTATGTATATATATATATATATATATATATATATATATATATATATATATATATATATATATATATATATATATATATATATATGTATATGTATATGTATATGTATATGTATATGTATATGTATATATATATGTATATGTATATGTATATATATATATATATATATATATATATATATATATATATATATGTATATGTGTATATATATATATGTATATATATATATATATATATATATATATATGTATATGTATATATATATGTGTGTGTATATATATATATATATATATGTATATGTATATGTATACATATATATGTATATGTATATATATGTATATGTATATGTATATATATATATATATATATGTATGTATGTATGTATATATGTATATACATACATACATTCATATATATATATATATATATATATATATATAATACGGAAGCACATGCATGAGAATATGTTATGTTGCTTATTTCTCTACATCCAAATTGCCATGGACTTTGCATGGTGACAACAAGGTCTGCCATACCAAAGCATTTAGCTCAAACCACATTTATTGATAAAATCCTCAGCACCATCCAGTTTCCCAGCATGGCCAAGAAGGTCACCCATATACACAATGCTCCATTGTTAATGTAATGCATTCCATGAGGAAATCTCACATTCACATTCATCAAATACATTTCAGGCATCTCCCAAACTTCCAAACTTTGCATCCATGTCAGCAATGGCATTTCCAATAGAGATATCTGAGCCAAGTCCACTTTGGATAACAAAATAATGGACCTTCTTTCCAATTTCCATGACTGTTAGATTGGAACAAACATCAATGACACTAGCAATAGTAAAATGATTTGGCTTCATTCTTGCTTGTAGCATTTGACCAAAGTTTTTCAATGTCTTTTCCCAATACCCATTTTGGGTGTATCTTGCAATTATGACAATCCATGAAACCTCATCTCTTTTTGGTTATTTTGTCAAACACCTGTCAAATACAAAATACCATGCATTAATATCTAATACTCATATAATCATTAATATTTCTAATACTATGCATTGACCATCCCCTGCATATGAGCAGACATAATGGCCTAACATCATATTCACCATGCATAACACATATTATCTTGTAGAAGGAGAACAACATAGTTAAACAATCATTAAACACATAAAAATAACACATTAAATACATCATATAAAGCACACCATGTGACATAGGACACCACAAGGGAAAACTATGACTCTGCTCTCATCCCAAGGACAAACTGATACTCATGATACCCACTCAACCAACCATCCCAATCACCAGCTCTCTTTTCTCCTCAGTCACACACTGCCCTCATATAATCCAAGGTTGACTTTCCCTACAGTCAAAAGAGGAAGGAAGTTGGTATTCTCTATGAAAGAATGGAAAAATACCACGATAGTTAGAACATATATATGCAGAAAAGGAAGAAATATAGTGAACCATTGGTGCAACTTCTCTATTATTATTTAAACATCTAGGTTGCAAGGGTTTTAGTAATTCCATAAAATATATACACTTTTCCCATATGCTACACAATGTTCTCAAATCTAATGTAATATTTAAAAGGTTTGGTTGGTGTGGCAACATATCTCAATTTGCATATCAATTTGGATGTAACTTTGTATGATACCATTCCAAAGGTGATTAAGGAGGTTGGTTTATGTCTTTTTAGTTATACCACTCTTAAACCGATTGAAAGGAAGTTTGAATTGCATCTTCTCCAAGTGGAATATCTTCTCCAACATAAATCCCTTCTAGTGGAGGGGAGCAACTAAGAGAATGTTATAATCGATAGCTACTCAAGCATTGAATGTTCAGGCAATTGAACCATTCATCAACACATACTTGACTGTTTCATGTTTCCACAAACCGAACCATCTCAATCATTAAAACCAGAGTGATGTCATCATCCTTGACTACAAAATTTTTATGAAAAGTCAACCACCTCAATATACCCTACGTCCACCTGGCTTCAGAACCACTGATCTTCCATTTCACAATTCAGCAAGGCCTCCCATAAGACCATAACCAGTCCCTTCCAAATGAGCCCATGAACATCTAATGTCAGCTTAAACTAACATTTTCTAGAATTAGCTGACATATTGTAGTAAACGATAGGTGTTCAACAGGTTGAAGCTGATGATAACATTTTGTTCTTACCCGATAGCCATTACACTTTGTTCATATCCCAGAATTCATGCCACATATGAAATCCTTTTTCATTAGGTGTTTGTTGGTAAAAGAGGGAAGTTACCCAAGTTGTCCTCAATCACTGGAGAAACTCTATATTGTTGACAATAGTCTAGAGAATCCCAATGCAACTGCTTAGATACCAACTTCCAAGCCTATGGCCTGCCACATTCTACTATGAAAACTGGATCCAGATAATTTAAAGGTTTCAACTGGGCTAACTATGTCACAAAGTATGGAAGGATCAGAGATGCCATGGATGTGCATAGGATTTTGAAGACAATTTCATACTAGTACTTGCCAAGGCATTTAGCTACTAACATAGTTCCTTGGGAATCAAGCCAAGCTTGTTTCCCTTCTTCTGAAAAGTGCAGAATCTCCAAGAAATCAAAGGCAGACTGCATTTCTTGATATCAACTTGGTAATGACAAGTAAACAGTAATAGAATTTTGAAGGAGGGGTTTGATAACATATATAAGAAACCTAAAGGAAGATGGTATGCCCTCTGCTGCATACATTAAAGCCTGGAAATGACACTGATAGTTGAAACCTAAGTAATTTTGAATCCCTTCCGCCCCTGTCTGGTCCATGAAATGTTTCCAATTTCTTGAGCTCTATATTGGCTTCCGCTGATGAAGGGGTCAATAAGTTTCTTTGTTCATGGTGTGGTCCTTATTTCTTAGGATCAAAAGGTGTGTATATGAATCATTGGTCTTTGGACTTCAATTTAGAAGAGGACATCCCTAAGATAGTTCCAGTGTGGGTTCACATCTTGCACTTTTCATTCACTTTTTGGATGACTTGACCTACTAGCTTATATGAAATAGAATTGGGAAATTATTGTATAGAGTAGTCCCAAAGACTTGTTAATAGATGGCGAAAGGTATGCCTGAAGCCATTCAATTGAACTCAAACCATTGGTGTCACCTTCATAGACTAGGTTACAAACAACTCCTTTTCAAATGCAACATTTGTCATGACAATGATCATTTCGAAAGAGACTATAAGAAAGGCTAGTGACCTAGACTCAATCAAAAGAGAAACTGTAGAGCCTCTAACTTGCAGCTAATTATCTATCATTACCTACAACTTTTCCTCACTTATCCCTCTCTTTTGCCCTATTTTCCTCATAAACCTACCCAGATCATTACATTTGATGTCTTTAAGCATGATTGGTTAACTTTGCTAATGTTTGACTGTTTTTCTAGATTTTTGACATATGCATAGAGATTCCGTAGCTGTCTGGCAATTCCGCAGCCATTCAGCAATTCCGCAGCTATCTAGTCATTCCGCAGCCTTTTCATTGATCTCTATGTTCCACGTGTCATTTTGAAAAACGAATCACATGGGCACGTGGGAATGAAGGTGTTAAGGGTTCCTATGCTATTGGTTCGGCCAGCAATGCCACGCACACCTCCGGTCAATGTGGAACAAACTTCGGTCAACAAAGCCAGCTCAAACGGTGCTGCGTAAGCTGAAAGGTCACGTCACTCCAGATGGCGATTCCTCCACGCTACGCAGGTTATGGGAGACAGGATCCAACCTTGGATTCAACCTCCATGACGACCGTACCCTCCAGAAAAGCACACGGACCTGTTTACGTGTTGCTGAACCATTCAATTAGCATGATTGTTAGTTAATTTCTCGTTTCATGTTTTACGCAGTAGGCAGTTGTTCATACGCCTATAAATCCAGCATCTGCGTACGCTTAAGGATTAGTCTTTAGTTGCTGTGTTTATGTAATTGCTGCAATTTTAGTGTATACAGAAACTCTGTTTTAGAGCTGCTGTTTCAGCACTTTTTACTGTAATTTCTGCATATGAGTTAATAGAAGACTGTGCTGTTTTGACTTCAAGTAGCTGATCTTTCCTTGGGTTTTGTGGATGGAGGGCCCCCATTCATAACAGCCTTTGTACAGTAAATTTACCTTTATGTTCTTGCCATTTCCTTCTTTTGAATTCAGCAATTTTCCTTTTCTTTAGCACATGTACAGTTTTGATTTACTTTCATTTCCAACATTTACTTTAAACTGATCAGGATTGTTTTCTGCAGGTGTTAGCCCGGGATTGTGTGTCTTTGTTGTATTTGCTTTATCTCTGGTGGTATTTTCAGTTGTCATATTCATAGTTGCTGCCTTTACTCTGTTTTTCTAGCTTGATTTCTAGTATAGTTTCTCAAGTTGTATGCTAACATATTGACGGTCTCCTTATCATAAGTTGTTCATCTTTAAGAGATCAGAATACTAATGAATTACAACTTGCTTTGAGTAGTTTTTGAGTTATATCACTAACTCTTTCTTCACTTGTTACACATAACAATGTATGTTGGAAGCAGAATGTTGAAGAGAGGCACAATGGTGTTATGATTTGTCATCT
Source organism: Pinus tabuliformis (assembly GCA_031772625.1). Taxonomy (NCBI): domain Eukaryota; kingdom Viridiplantae; phylum Streptophyta; class Pinopsida; order Pinales; family Pinaceae; genus Pinus; species Pinus tabuliformis. The sequence goes on along the minus strand of CM062815.1, from coordinate 1,091,073,969 downwards.
TAGAGTTTGATTACTTTTTAGACTTGTCTCTAACTACTTCTTAGTCGTGTTTCACATAGTACTATATGTTGGAAGCAGAGTGTTAGGAAGAGATGAACATTATAATTGGTCTTTAAAGTGGTTTTTCTTACCTTTTCATTTGCAGCAGCATGAGTAGTGACTAGTGCCATTAGAAAGTGGTTCTTTGCTTTCAGTTTCATTTCAAGTTTATTTCTTTCAATCTCTTTCTTTGCAAAGTTTAGAAGGTAGTTAGAAAACACCAGTGGCACACACTCACGCATTTAGAAATCACCTTACACACACTATCACTCATCTGTTTATAAAATCATCACTCCATCTTAGGAAGTTAAATTGACCACAACACCCCCAAACGAGAAAAAGATCTAAGAGGTTGCTTAAGTACATATAGTACACCTTCACTTCATCAGCTTACGAGCCCCGAGTTGACATTTTATGATAGCAATTTAGACAACACTAAATTGACTAAACATTTTGGCGTCGTTGCCGAGGAAGTGAAATTAAGTAGCCATATTCTTAGAAAAAAAAAAAACATAAAATTTCAAGGAAAGAAGTTGATAACCTATCAAAGTATGCTCTCCTCTTGCACTTCAAAGTGATCTGGAGGATCAGAAAAGAGAAAGTTATTGATTTAGTAGTCTCTTGAGTATGCTCTCTTCTTGCACCTAGAGTGACCTGGAAGATCAGAAAAAGGACTATTGACTTGACTTGAAGAAAAATAATAATAAAAAAATGACATGCATAGAGCTAGAGATTCTAGGGGAAGGTTTTTAGCTAGAGCTCGAAGTTCAATTTTTACAAGTCCATCTGCTTCAAGGGATAGACAGGAGATACCCCCGTCATCTCCAACCGACACTCCTAGCCCTAGAATTTCTGGAATTCAAGAGCCAAGAGTTGACTCTCCCACACCTTCTATTGAATTTGAACCAGGAAGGGACTCTTCTCTTTCTCCTACAGAAAGACCAATTGTAATTGAGGAAGTAGAATCATCTGAAGAAGAAGGAGAAATATCTTCTCATTTACCCTTTGTAGAGGAACCAGAAGATTTTGAAATCCCTAGGAGAACCATTATGGCAGAGGAAGAAGGAGGTGGTAGAGGTAGAGGAGGAGGAGGAAATAACAACAACAATGGAGGAGGTAGAGGTCCCCTTGGAGGAGGAAATAGAGATGGGGATAACTCATTTGGGTTTCCCATTGTTAATGAGGATTTTCGAGCTACTATGAAAAACATATCGCCATCTGTCCTCCCAAATTTCCATGGGTTAAGGACTGAGGACCCTGAAACATTCTTATTTGAGTTTGAAGTTGTGTGTCGAACTTATGACTATCTGGATGACTCTCAGAAACTCAAATTGTTCCCTTCAACACTGAAAGATCAAGCTTTGAAATGGTTCATGGGGTTACTCACTCAATCCATTAGGTCTTGGGATGAAATGAAACAAACATTTTTGGATAGGTATTTGGACTATTGTATGCCTACTAATCACAAGGACGAGGTATTTAAAATGATACAAAGAGAAGATGAGAGCTTAGAAGATTTACTTGAAAGATTTCAATATAACTTGAAAAGAGCAAAAATGAGTAATTTGGATGAAGAGATCTTAAAAGCCCTCCTATTAAAAGCCATTAGGGATGAATGGATAGATATCTTGAACATGATGGGGAAAGGGGATATATCTCAACTTTCACTCAATGATATAGCAGAACTATGTATCCATCTCTCAAGGGGCAAATCAAAAACTCAAAAAGGGCCTAGAGATCCTTCTCTCCTTAGAGCAAATAAATCTGCAACAGGATCAGTAAGTAGGGCTGAAATCGGCAATATGCTTGATGAATTCAAAACGGACATCTTAGGGAGTCTTAGTGAACAATTAGATACCCTTAAGATTCACAATAAACAAAAAGCAGAAGCTGAGGCTTTAGCCATCTTTTGCCCGAAATGTAGAAAGAAACATGCTTTAAGGGAATGTCCCTTGGATGCACACGTTGTAGAAACATGCGTAATTTTCTCAGAAACTCATGAGACCAAGGATTGTCCTTCAATTCCTGGCCTCAAAGCAGTCTTTCAAGAGGATCCAAATACACTTGAATCTCTCTATTTTGTTGCAAGGAGACCTTGGCAAGGGCAACAGAATCAAGGGTTTAACAACTCTATGAATTTTCAATCCCAACCAAATTGGAATCCTTGGCAACAACCTTGGCCTCAACCTCAAAATCCTTTTCAAGCATGGATGCAAAGCATGCAAAATCCTTATGGGAGACTTGCTCAATTCTATCAATATCCTCCATCTTTTCAGAATCAACAAGCTCCACAACTTCCAAATCAAGGTCAACAACTATCATTGCCATACCCTCAACAACAACAACCTCCTCCACAAAATCAAAATTCTCAACTCTTGCTTCAATCCCAGCAGAAGTCAAATCAACTTCCCTCTCAGCCATTACCAAATCCAAATAATAGGAACCCTCAAAATGCTTACATGATGGAAGGTCAACCATTCCCTACCTATATGGTTGTTCCTCTCAATGAAGTACAACTCAGATCAGGTAGAATCCTAGATAAACCTTCTACAAGTGTTCAACAACCAAGCATTTCTGAGGAAGAATCTCTCAAAGTCAATAAGGGTTTTGAAGTATCACTTCAAAACCAAAATATCCAAAAAGAAAAAGAAAAAGAATCAACCTCTACAACTCCCATAGTTGAGCAACCTACATCTTTAGCTACACCTCCTTTTCCTGAAAGATTACAAATTGACAAAGGAGTGGAAAAGCAAATTTGGCTGCCTGACTATAGTTTTCGAGATGAATTGAAGAATGTCTGTATCAAGATCCCCTTGTTACAAGCCATTAAGGAAATTCCCATTCTAGCAAAGACAATAAAGGAGTTGAGTTTGAAGAAAACAGGAAAGAGAACCAGAGATACCAAAAGGATACATCTGGTTGGAAAAATTATAGACATTATGATGGGTAAGATTACCATGCAAAAGTATGTGGATCCCGGTAGCCCTATTGTCAAGACTCATATTAATGGGGTTGAAATCCCAAATACTTTGATTGACTTAGGAGCCGCTATCAACATCATGAGTAGACAGACCATGGATCAGTTAAAGCTTCCTAACCTTCTCTTTACACCTACTTTACTGCAACTTGCAGATCGATCAATCATTAAACCTGATGGTGTATTGGAAGACATTCTAGTCTCCCTAGACTCTTGGGAATATCCAGTTGATTTTATGATTTTAACTCCCAAGAACAATCTAGGAGGACATCCTCTTATCCTAGGAAGACCTTGGCTAGAAACAGCTGATGCTTTTATCAGTTGTAGGTATGGAGACATGTATATATCAGATGCTAATTCCACTAAGAAATTCAACTTGTATCCTCCAGCAAAGGCAATAACAGAAATAGGAGAAGATGAGTGGGTCGATGATGAGGATACTATACAACCTGTTCTAACCATCTCTGAGATCAGTGAAGACAGTCAAATTCTAAATACATTAGAAAATTTTGAAATACCTTTAGAATATGACTCTACACAGTTTCAGTTAGATGCGGACATTGAATATCTCTCCTCTAGACAGATGTCTCTCTTCTCAATGGAAGAGTTTGGTAGTTCTACAGTTGAAATCCTTCCAGGAAAAACATTGAACATTAACATAAACTTGGAAATACCACAACAAGAAGAATTAACCAAACTTTTGCAAAAACATTCCATTGCATTTGCATGGGAATACACTGACATGAAAGGAATCGATCCTAAGACTTGTATTCATCACATCTATATTGAAGAAAACAGCAGACCTATTAGGCAACCACAAAGAAGGATGAATCCAAACCTTAGGGAAATCGTGAAAGAAGAACTCCAGAAATTACTTAAGGTAAACTTCATTTACCCCATTTCAGATATCCAATGGGTTTCTCCCTTGGTTATAGTACCCAAAAAGAATGGTAAATGGAGAGTTTGCATTGATTATCGAGAATTGAACAAGGCAACCTTAAAGGATCATTTCCCTCTACCTTTTATTGATCAGGTACTAGACACTTTAGCAGGTAAAAAGTATTTCTCATTCTTGGATGGTTTTAGTGGGTATAATCAAATTCAGGTAGCACCTGAAGATGAAGACAAAACCACATTTACTTGTCCATGGGGAACTTTTGCCTACCGAGTACTCCCTTTTGGATTATGCAATGCACCTGCTACTTTTCAAAGGGCTGTATTAGGTATCTTTTCAGATCTAATCCATGATTGTGTAGAGGTCTATATGGATGATTTTACAGTTTACGGTAATACATTTGAAGAAGCTTTGGAAAATTTGGAAAAAGTACTGATAAGATGTAAGGAAACAAATATTTCTTTAAGTCATGAAAAGTGTTTTATGATGTTTACTGAAGGGATTGTTTTAGGACATCATATTTCAGGAGATGGGATTAAGGCTGATAGATCCAAAGTTGAAGTCATCTCTAAGTTACCTGTTCCAAATTGCCAGAAAGATGTTAGAAGTTTTCTTGGGTTTACTGGATATTACAAAAGATTTATTGAAAACTTCACTAAGATAGCATCTCCTCTTTTCAAATTGCTTACCAAAGACTGTGAGTTCAAATGGGATCCTGAGTGTCAGTCTGCCTTTGAAGCTTTAAAGACTAGAATATCTGAAGCACCCATCTTAAGGGGGCCAAATTGGAAACTCCCTTTCCACATTTCTACTGATGCTTCGGATACAGCTCTAGGAGCTGTTTTGGGACAAAAGGATTTGATCCCTTATGCCATTTATTACACCAGTAAAAATTTGACTCCCACTGAGTTAAATTATACTGTTACAGAAAAAGAGTTCTTAGCTGTGGTACATGCGATCAATAAATTTAGACACTACATAACCGGCTATGAAACCTTTGTCCATACTGATCACTTTGCCATAAGATATTTAATGAACAAACCTGTTACTAATGGCAGAGTTACAAGATGGCTTTTACTTTTACAAGAATTCAACATTACTGTGTTAGATAGACCTGGAAAACAAAACACAGTAGCTGATTTCTTGTCTAGAATCCAAAACAATAATGAAGATTCTCTAGTAGAAGATAAGTTTCCAGATGAATACTTGTTTGCAGTAACTACCAAGACTCCTTGGTATGCAGATATTGCTAATTATCTAGTTACAGGGAAGCTACCTCTACACTTTTTTCCTAATGAGAAAAGGAAAATCATTAAGGAGAGTTCACATTATTCTTGGATTTCTAATGAATTGTTCAAAACAGGGCCAGATTGTATAATCAGAAGATGTGTTCGGGAAGATGAAATGCCTGACATCCTTAAGGCATGTCATGATGAACCATGCGGCGGGCACTTTGCTGACAAGAGGACAGCCTATAAAATCCTTTCTCTAGGATATTATTGGCCTTCTCTCTTTAAAGATGCAAAGCAGTATGTTAGAAGGTGTGACAGCTGCCAAAGGGTTGGGAGACCAACTCCTTCAAATGAAATGCCACTACAGCCACAGGTATGCATCGAACCCTTTGAGAAATGGGCTCTAGATTTCATTGGACCTATTAATCAACCATCAAAGCAAAAGAAGTATATATTGGTTTGTACTGACTATGTTACTAAGTGGGTAGAAGCAAAAGCTTTTCCTTCTGCCACTGAAAATTCAGTTGTTCAATTTCTTTTTGAGGATATTTTCACTCGTTTTGGTGTCCCAAGGGAAATTGTGACAGATCAGGGAAGCCAATTTACATCTAAATTGATGGAGAAGATGATGGAGGAATATAAGATCAAGCACAGAACATCTACTCCATACCATCCGCAATCAAATGGCCAAGTGGAATTTACCAATAAAGTTCTTGAAGGCATTATCACCAAGACTGTTCATCTTCATAGAAGAGATTGGGCGGAAAGGCTTCCTGAAGCCTTATGGGCCTATAGAACTACATGGAGGAACACCACAGGACATTCTCCCTATGAACTTGTTTATGGGAAGGAAGTCCTGCTCCCCATTGAGTTCCAAATCAAGACCTTCAAGATGGCAGTCCAATTGGGGATGAGCCTCTCGGAAGCCCAAAAACACAGAATGGACCAGCTAAATGAGCTAGATGAAATAAGACAAGATGCAATTCTAAGGACTGATCTAGTTCAGCACCAAAGATCTAAATGGCATGATCGTCATATCAAAGAAAGAAAGTTTCAGAAAGGAGATTGGGCTCTATTGTTTGATTCAAAGTTTAAAGACTTCAAAGGAAAATTTCAAACTCATTGGCTTGGGCCATATGAGATTGATGAAGTCTTTAGTAATGGAGCAGTTCGAGTGAAAACTATTGATGAATTTCATAATCCTCTTATTGTGAATCGCCATCGCTTGAAGATCTACCAGAAGCCACTTTCAAAAGAGGAATTTGTCAAGTTGTTTAAAGAAGATTCTGCAATCAGGTTGGTGGAGAAGGATTCTTCTCCTCCAGCCCAATCTTTGGTTTTTGAAAAAAAAAAAAAGAAAAAAAAAAAAGAAGAAAAAAAAAAAAAAAAAGAATAAATGTATAGGCCTAAAAACCAGTCTCTGATTGGCAGTCCTATGCAGAAAATCTGAGGTGAAAATTAGGGTCACCTGACACCTCACATTTTCCAAAAAAAAAAATAAAAAAAAATCTCTCTCTCCTCCTTGTTCCATCTTATTTCGCCATTTCATCCACTTCATTCACCATCTCATTCATCCAATCATTCTCACTCCACCTCATTTCTTTCCATCCATCCATCCATTACATTCCATCTCACCAATAAAGTAATTGTCAGATTTATTTCACACAGCTAAAGTTGTTTTGTGTAGACAGAAGGGTATCACTGCAGTTTCCGCAGCTGAGGAGCAATTCCGCAACCAACATCCCAATTCCGCAGTCGATACACTTTCTGCACCTGCATAAAAAAACACAGTCTGTTTAAGAAGGAATCTGCAGTCCAAAAGTAATCAGCAAAAATTGAAAAAGGTCATGTAGCAGCAATAAACAATGAAAGGTTAGCACAGATGAGCAAAAGGAATCAAAGCGCGGATACATGAGGTATGATCTAATTTCTAAACCTACAGTTATAACATTTTGCATGGTTTACGGATTGTGTTTTTAGCCATTTAATGTAATGATTACCAGTCCTTTCCATTACTCGACCGGAAATCCACGTATCCTTCAACCTTGACAGTCCCTATTCATCACGATTTTTAAAACTCAAGCACGGCTGCTCTTCCATTTAAATTCCTGTACCTGAGTGACGTAGACAATTGTACTACGGCTCTCTGCATTATGATTCCGCAGCCAAATGTACACTCATGACCGATGTCTAAGGGACTTAACCGTTTCTTCCCATTATTCATAACCCTCCTACGCATAATCTCATTCACGCTGTTGATTCACTTCCGCATTTCCCTTGTTTTCCACTGCTCTGCCTTATTCACTACTCTGCCACCGTAACCATACTCTGTTTTCTCCTCTGCTAAACTTCGACCACTGTTGTGAGTGTATTACGGCTGTTGTGTTGAAGCCGTAAATCTATTGTGTTGAAGCCACTGTTGAAGCCGTATAACCCTTTCTCCAAAGTATTAAAACAGAGCCGTAAGACAAGCAGAGAGCTGATGGGTAAACTTTTGAGGGCAGAGCCAGAGGGCTCTAAATTTCTGGAAGGATATCCCCAAGTCAAAGACGCTTTGCAGAAGGCAAATTGGCTCCAGTGCATCCAAAAATTCAAGGGTTATCATAGAGAGGTCACGAAGGCTTTTGCACGTTCTTTCAGAGACAAAGATAACCAAGTGGAGATAGGAGATCTGAAATTTACAGTCACCGAAAGCAGTTTGGCACAGGCCACTTCACTACCACAAACTGGGGAGAGATGGTTCAAAAACCGATCAGTACAAGACCAGCAATGGAAGCAAATTCTGAAAAATCCAGGTATGGACACTAGCATTTTTACAAAGGGAATCCCTGTTAGTCTTGTCAAAGAAGAATGGACAACTTTGCTTCTGTTAATACATAAATTCTTTACATGTGAAGGAAGATTTGGAGTTTTGTATGTCTATCATGCCAAAGTTATGATGCATTTCTTAGGAGAGCATGACATTAACCTTCCATACTTTTTACTCTCAAGCCTTAGAAAAATGTGCTCAATAGTACAAAGAAACCCAAGAAACATTGAGCCACATTTGTACCATCATGGGCTTGTCAAGATACTAGTTGAAGAACAATTGAAAGCAAAAAGAGACACATGGGAAAGATTTCTTGTAAGGAATCATTTCCAAGAGATAGGGGAAGCCTCTGGTGGTTCTCCTCAAGTGCCTAAAAAGGGTAGAAGGAAACGAACAGAGGAAATTACCCCAGAAACTGTTGTCCAAGAAGAAACTGTCCAAGACCTTGTTGAAGAAGAAATTGTTGCACATCATTTTGAAGAAGAAAATGACCCTGAGCCTGTTGTAGACATTGACCAAACAGCCCAAGAAATCATTACAGAAACCCTGCAAGAAATTGTCCAAGAGGCTGCTCAAAAGAAAAAGGAGAGTAGGAAGAGACAAAAGAAAGATAAAGGAAAAGCTATAGCCCAAGAAACCTACCTTACTCCTGAAAATTCCAGTGAAGAGGACACTCAGCCATTAGCACATAGATTGGCCCAACTTCATGAGGCTGCCCTTTCCAAGAAGATGCAAAAACAAAAGCAAAAGCAACAAAAGGAAAAACAGAGCATCACCACCGTGAGAAGGAGCAGCAGGCTACAAGGCAAAATGGGGGCCACAAAGGATAAAAAGTCACTCATTATTGACTTGAGCACACCTGAAAAGGTTGCTACAAGACTTGACTTTGAGAAAAGTCCTCCACATATTGAGCATGATGAGACTAGTCCTCCACGTGAGGAAAGTCCTTTTGAGCATGAACCCGAATTTGAGCATGAGCCTAGTCCAAAGAGGTCACCAGAGATTGACCCAGATCAGCAGAAGGTTTATAATTACCTGGAGACGTTAGAACAAGCTGCTGCTGGTCCAAGCACTGTTCTACCTCTTGAGCAGCAAATTCACTCACTCAAACAGGAAAATTTTGAGCTTGAAGTTTTAAATCGCCACATCATACAAGAGAATGAAAAATTGAAGGAGCAAGCTAAGGTGGACAAGATGATCCACGAAAATACCATGCTTCATCTGGGCCTTTGGCAAAGGAAAAACAGGAAGCTAAAGAAGAAATGCAGGAAGCTAAGCGGAGCTTTGGTCAATCTAAAATTCAGACGCTTGGTGAGGAAACCAAGAGTCAATGTGGCTACACAGAGGAAGAGGAGAAGACTAGATGTCCTAGCAGAGGCATCTCAGCAGGTAGATTAAACAATGTTTTCGTTGCATGAGGACATGCAACACCCTCGTAGTGGGGGTATGCAGAGCCTCTAACTTGCAGCTAATTATCTATCATTACCTACAGCTTTTCCTCACTTATCCCTCTCTTTTGCCCTATTTTCCTCATAAACCTACCCAGATCATTACATTTGATGTCTTTAAGCATGATTGGTTAACTTTGCTAATGTTTGACTGTTTGTCTAGATTTTTGACATATGCACAGAGATTTCGCAGCTGTCTGGCAATTCCGCAGCCATTCAGCAATTCCGCAGCTATCTAGTCATTCCGCAGCCTTTTCATTGATCTCTATGTTCCATGTGTCATTTTGAAAAACGAATCACATGGGCACGTGGGAATGAAGGTGTTAAAGGTTCCTATGCTATTGGTTCGGCCAGCAATGCCACGCACACCTCCGGTCAACGTGGAACAAACTTCGGTCAACAAAGCCAGCTCAAACGGTGCTGCGTAAGCTGAAAGGTCACGTCACTCCAGATGGCGATTCCTCCACGCTACGCAGGTTATGGTAGACAGGATCCAACCTTGGATTCAACCTCCATGACGACCGTACCCTCCAGAAAAGCACACGGACCTGTTTACATGTTGCTGAACCATTCAATTAGCATGACTGTTAGTTAATTTCTCGTTTCATGTTTTACGCAGTAGGCAGTTGTTCATACGCCTATAAATCCAGCGTCTGCGTATGCTTAAGGATTAGTCTTTAGTTGTTGTTTTTATGTAATTGCTGCAATTTTAGTGTATACAGAAACTCTGTTTTAGAGCTACTGTTTCAGCACTTTTTACTGTAATTTCTGCATATGAGTTAATAGAAGACTGTGTTGTTTTGACTTCAAGTAGCTGATCTTTCCTTAGGTTTTGTGGATGGAGGGCCCCCATTCATAACAGCCTTTGCACAGTAAATTTACCTTTATGTTCTTGCCATTTCCTTCTTTCGAATTCAGCAATTTTCCTTTTCTTTAGCACATGTACAGTTTTGATTTACTTTCATTTCCAGCATTTACTTTAAACTGATCAGGATTGTTTTCTGCAGGTGTTAGCCCGGGATTGTGTGTCTTTGTTGTATTTGCTTTATCTCTGGTGGTATTTTCAGCTATCATATTCATAGTTGCTGCCTTTACTCTGTTTTTCTAGCTTGATTTCTAGTCTAGTTTCTCAAGTTGTATGCTAACATATTGATGGTCTCCTTATCATAATTTGTTCATCTTTAAGAGATCAGAATACTAATGAATTACAACTTGCTTTGAGTAGTTTTTGACTTATATCACTAACTCTTTCTTCACTTGTTACACATAACAATGTATGTTGGAAGCAGAATGTTGAAGAGAGGCACAGTGGTGTTATAATTTGTCATCTTAGAGTTTGATTACTTTTTAGACTTATCTCTAACTACTTCTTAGTCGTGTTTCACATAGTACTATATGTTGGAAGCAGAGTGTTAGGAAGAGATGAACATTATAATTGGTCTTTAAAGTGGTTTTTCTTACCTTTTTATTTGCAGTAGCATGAGTAGTGACTAGTGCCATTAGAAAGTGGTTCTTTGCTTTCAGTTTCATTTCAAGTTTATTTCTTTCAATCTCTTTCTTTGCAAAGTTTAGAAGGTAGTTAGAAAACACCAGTTGCACACACTCACTCATTTAGAAATCACCTTACACACACTATCACTCATCTGTTTAAAAAATCATCACTCCATCTTAGGAAGTTAAATTGACCACAACACCCCAAACGACAAAAAGATCTAAGAGGTTGCTTAAGTACATATAGTACACCTTCACTTCATCAGCTTACGAGCCCCGGGTTGAGATTTTATGATAGCAATTTAGACAACACTAAATTGACTAAACAGAAATTGATGTGAACAATAACTAGGAGGAGATGTTGACAACCTTTATTACAATCCACTCAAACCAAATTATTGGTTTTGTGCTCAGTCTACAAAAATTTCAAGGTATTAGGTGAGAAGTAACAAGGAAAAGAAGCAGAAGTTAAGTCTTTGGTGGTCCATGAGGAAAATGAAAGGATGTAGAGGGGAAAAAGAAGATTTAAGTTGAACAGGCTTTGAATTATGATGCCAAGCCACCAAAGGAGGATCCTCCAATCTAGGGTGTTGAGAGGAATTCTTCATATGCAAGAGTGGTTAAATAGACCACTAGTTCCCCGCCTATCATGAGAGGAAGAAAAACAAGAAAATAATCACACAAAAGAGAAGTTGAGTGGAATAAAACATTGGTTTCCTAGTGTTTGCTTTCCAAGTTCAACTATTCTTTACTAGGCTCTGTGTATTAGGTATTTTTTTGTCAATGTATATTTCTATGTAATCAATTTCTTAGACAGTACTCATGTGGTACCGATCATGGCAGTGAACAAATTTCAAGTAAAAAAATTATTCCTTCTCCCTGATTTGGCTTGGGGAAGGGTTAGAAATTCCCACTGTAGACCAACAGATTATGCAATATACTAAAACACAATACAAGATCTACTTCTACAACACTTTGCGGAAGCTTAATCAAATTGAGCAAGATCAAGAGAACACATATAGCTGAGCATGAGAAATCAATCACACATAACACAGAAGAAATAACCCAGGCAAAGCCTCAACCTAAAAGCCAATCTCTGTATTATCATACAAGTGGAAAATAGTCATAGAATTACACAAAGCCTTAGGTTGGAAGCCAACCAACTCTCAGTATAATCCATCTGCTACTCATAGATAGTCAAAGGCCTCTCACAAACCTTCTCCTCTGCCCTCCAATCGTCCTACTTCCTTGCACAATTTTTCTTGGGGTCCAGTGCTTCCACACATGTGAATTCCCACCTCACACTGCTCACTTGGCCCAATAGTAACTGTGCAATCCTGAAGGAGATCAATCCTTCTGCATAGATGAGTTTCCTTTATAGGAAAAATCCATCCAACTCATAGTACAATGTCCCTCCTCTGATCTCAACTGGGTCTCTATTTGAACTGAAATGCATGAGTTATTTATGAGAGAATATTCAATTATCTGAAGTGCAACAGTTACATGCATGCAAGCTTTAACTAATTGAACTCACAATTAATTCAACAAACTGTTTGAATTAATCTAACTAGACTTGACTCAGTTAACTAAGCCAACTAATTACAACTTAATATTACAACTCATGCTTATCTCTTTAACAGATGGATAAATTCCTCAAATAATGGAGAAACTATTGCATGTCCCCACATAGACTTCATGTTTGATTTTCCTTAACTAATTAACTCAAGATGAATGAATTAATTCAAATTTTACTTCGCTATTTTAGTTCAAGGACTAACTAAAATAGGAATCTATCCCGAACAGCTAAAAATGGCAATGCTATTTTTAGAACTTGCATTTTTCATTCCTTGTTGCTTAGTCTAGCACTGGTACCTGAATTGTTATTTATAGCAGTGATATTTTTAGCACTTCTATTTTTACCATTTCTTGTTGCCATTTTCAACAAAGGGGAGAGAAAGGATTTCGTCAGCTCAACTTAGCTCTCTTGTCTTAGGTTGTATAGGAATGGTTGTAGCCCCCAATATTTTCTAGTTCAAATACAACTACTAGTACTAACAAATTTCTTTTGAATATAATTCAGACTGGAGCACAATATGTATGGTGCGAGAAAGTAGCTATTGGGTTTCTCTTGTGACAATGGAAACATACTATTCCCTTATATTTGGGTCCTACTATTGTAATATTGTTGCTCGAATGCTTTCATACTGCATTAATGTTTCTCATGGATTTGTTGGTAGAAGAGAGTGTCGACATGAGGTAAAGATATCTAACAATTTTGTGCATCTATGAAGAAATTATATGTTTTCTTAGTTGATTGTTAAACCTTCTAGTGTTTTTCACTAATCTATAATCATTTGCATGGGACTTTACTAGTAATTAGGAATTTAGGACACAAATTTTTACAAGCATTGTTGAATACTCCAGATATTGGTTAAGATTGGAAGAGGTAGTCTTATTGCACTATACTGCTTTCTTCCTATATTATTGTTTCTCAAATATTAAGAAAATTACTAAGAGAGAATTACAAGTGTCTTTAAACATTTCATGTATCTATTTTTCAAGAAATGAATTATTGGCATTTTTTGTTGTTGGAAGTTACCTTTTTTGCATGGCTTTCTTATGGTAATTAGCAAAAAAAATCTTAAAACATGTAAAGGTGGTACGTTCAAAAATCTATGGTACCATTTTAAATATATGGTTTTATATTGGTAAATTACAAGCCATGTTTAGAAAGAATCAACATGCTTGGATTTTCTTTTATAATTTCACTCTTAGCCACTGCAAATTCACTTTCTTTGCAGTAAATGTCATGCTTTGCTTTTGATGTTCATCATCTAAAGTTATTTTGTTTTGGGACTCATATATGTTAAGTCAATTTAATGTTCTAATTGCCCCTAACTATTTGGAGTCAGATAACCACATTATAGGACATGCAACATGTTATTTGACTTATAAAATCTATGTTGGTTTTGTAGATTCTTGCACTCCTTGTTAAAATATATCAAAAACTACCCTCACCTGATTATTTAAGCATTTGTCAGTGCCTCATGTTTCTGAAGGAGCCTGGCACTGTTGCAAGTATATTGGAGAAACTCCTAAGAGGGGACAAGGTAAATTTTTAGGAAATCTTGATAGTGGTTGCATGTTTCTTTGTTTAAGGAAATTTTGATAATGGATGAACTTAAACTGATATTGGGTTGCATGTTCACTGTTTAGAATTGAAACCAATATTTTTCTCCCTTTTTTGTAGGATGATGCCTTGTTGGCCTTTTAGATAGCATTTGATTTTCTTGAAAATGAGGATCATGATTCCTAATAAATGTTAGAAACCAACTTCCTGAGCTCAAGTAGCAAGGCACTAGAAGTGCAGATGTTGGACAATCTTCAGTTGTTCCAAGTGATGTTTCTAATAATGGCAACAATGCTTTGGATTAAACACTTGTTGTAATGGATACCTCTGATGGTGTCCAAATGATAGATGGTGTTATCATTCCAAATGGATCTGATAATGAATTGGATATAATAGTGTTTTTGGGAAAAGTATCCAATACGGAATGACCCTATCCCACTCTAAGCGTGATAGTACCTCAGCAACAACTGAATGCAAAGCTATTCAAGATTACTTCTTTATGGGATGAGAGAGGGAAGAGAAGGATGATCTACTAACCGTTATCTTGCGCTTAATAGTCGATCCAGTCTTCACTCCTTGCTACTTGCTCCTAGCTCCTTGCTCTTTCAGTGGCCCAGCTACACAAAGATCCTGTAAAACCACAAGAAAAGGAAACTACAAGAAGCATACATCCATAATCGATTCAGGGATTAGCATAAATCAAATATACAAGCATCTATTCACCATAAAGACACATGCATATAGAAGAACCTCAAATACTTTATTAATAGAAGAAGTAAAGTTCTGAGAGAGTTACAACCATAAGAGGCCCAATCCAACAACACTTCCCAGCAGAAAGAAATCTCCTCTTCACCTCCTTCAAGCAATCACCCAATAGTTCTATACACAAACCAACAACACTTCCTTACTTGCACAAAATTCCAGCCTCTTCCTAGACCTCATGAGAGAGCTCTATATATAGGGTTTTGGAGAAAGGATGAGTCATCTTGAGACTGGCATGAAGCTGACTAGTGTCCTCTCCCACTTTAGTTAATCTTCAGTTCTTGAGTCCACTTGGAGATTCTTGCTTCCACTTGGAGATCAAGACCCTCTTACTCATCACAAGGCGAATTCCTTGACCCAAGTGTCAGTTTGGAAGCTTCCTGGGCAGTTGACACCTTGCAGAATGACTGTGCCACTTGGCCAATCTCGCCCAGCGCAGGTAGCCTTCATTGGTTTTGACATTCAGTGCAGGTACAGAGTGGAGCAGTTGACATTCAGCGCAGATGCTCAGTGGAGCAGCTGACATGATCCAGAAACTGCTTGTTTTTGAGTGTTTTCAGGTGGAGAACTGATTTTCAGTGCTGTGGTTTGCTGACCTTGTTCCTCTAGGGGTAAGAACAACATGTTTAGGGACTTTGGATCCCTCAGATTATTGACATTTCATGCTCCATGCTGTCAGGCACAAAAATGTCTATAACAGTTGCCCCCTAAAGTATGAGGTCGTTTATCGGGTGAAATGCTTTATCAGGAGGATCCGAAGTTCATTCAATCGCTGAGAGGTGCCATGTAATAAGATACAATACAATACATTATTTTTCATTCTGCTTTCATGATCTACCTGAGGCGGGCATTCCCATGCCCAGCTTTATAAATTCATTTTTGGTACATAGAACAGACGATCGTCTGATGGTAGACTGATAATTCTCTGCTGAAATTATCATCCTTTGAGTAGGATGATCATCTGCTGTAATGATGTACATAACAAATGTCTTTATATTTCCTGAATATATATCGCAACCCGGATGGATGAAACTAGATCCGGGGTCTTCAATCTCGTTCGATCTTCACTCTAAGTACAAGTCGATCCATGTGAGAATTGCGCTGAAGTCGAACATGGAAAGACATCGCTTGATTACTGGTCAATAATGTAAACCGTTAACAAGCGCGAGAGGAATCACCAATAATGACAATGACCCTCAAGGTACTGCAGTACAATTCACGTGGTGTGAATAAAGGACTTGGCGTCGAACACCACGCAAAATCTTCTGGTCGAAGGTCATTGATGTATACCTGTCGCCGGAAGTGAGAAACTTGCCATTGAGGCATGCAAGCTTCAAAGTACTGGGGGTTTTGTTCCTGGATCAACTTCTTGGATAATGAGCTAAAGTCGACAAGAAGCGATCCGTCAAAGGAGGGCTTTAATGAATCCCACATCAGTGACACGGAACGGAGCTAATGATTTTAGTGGAGGTGAAAACAATCTGTGGAATATGATTCAGGGTGGCGATCATGGGTGGATGAAGGATAATGTATGGCAGTGGATGGGACACGGTTGACTCTTTCTGAACACATCTCTTGAACATATAACGACACTGATGTGATGGATCGGTAGCATTACCCCAAATGTGGATGGTTTGGCGAGGACCATGGTGATGAGACCAGTGAATGAAACAACCCAACCCGATGTGATACGGAGGACAAAGTGTCATGTTCAAGAGCGACTTGCTACCATTAAAGCTTTGAGGTTCTCCCAATTTTTCCCCAGTCATTTCTGACCAGTACCTCTTTATTTTTGTCAAGCTTGAGGAGGATAACATATGCTTGTTCTATAACCTGCCCTTCGGACAAGCCCATCGCTATGTTTTAACGAGCCTAGCGATAGGGAAACTCGTTCTCGTCTAAAGACAAGTTTGTCGCTATTTAATCATTTTAACGAGTCTAACGACAAGGAAAACTCGGTCCTTTTCATTTTTAGAGAGTCTGAAAAGGTACAGAAAGTTAACTCCAAAATTCCTTTTTCGTCATCTAATCCCTTAAGTCCGAAAAAGTATAAAACAATACAGAAGGGATGAGTTTTCGATAGTTTTAACAAGCCGAACAAAACAAGCGCTCGATCTTTTTGTGTAATAATCCCTCAGGTCCAAAAAGATTAAAATCTAGAGGAGGGATAGCTCTTCCGGTCCTTTTAACGAGCTGGAAGGCCAAAACTCGGCAAACTTTTCATATTTTACGAGTCAGGAGAAAAGAGCTCAAAGAAGACTCGTCTTTTGAGGAACGAGTGATAAACAGGGATAGCAGCAGATTCCAGGTATAGGTTGGAATTTTCCAATCACGGTAGTGTCACAAGGATGGCTAAGTGAAATCACTCTTTGCAGCTGTTCCTCAAAATGGGTAAACAATCATATGGAGGTGAACGATAGGCCAAATGAAATGGAGGTGGCGGGTGCAAACACGACCAAGGCTTTTATGGCTAATAAATTTACGATCACAATGGTTATTTACCCGGAATTTCATTTTTTAACGAGCTTAACCTTGCTCAAAAGCTTATGTTTATTTTTTAACGAGCATGAACTATGACGCTAAAACTGCTCGGATCTCGCTTTTCTATTTTTTAACGAGCATAAATTCCGCAGTAAAACTGCTCGATTATATGGTCACATTTTGATTTTTTACCATTACTAGCTTTTCTCTCTTCAAATGTAGTACTTGTTCAGATGAAAAGTCAATTGACCAAGGTAAAGGATGGGAAGCTGAAGAACTTTGGATTTGGTTCTATTCTGACTGCCTTTGCCTTGGAGAAAATCCCACTGATGCAGCCTCAGTACATCATACTTGACTTGCCTTCTCCGACCGAGCCACGCATGCAGAGGTGGGTCGACCACATGTCTAGGCACGCAGGTCAACCTCAAATTACTTTTACTGAGGCCTTCTTTAGGTGGTTCGAGCGCCAGGAGATGGCGTTTTCTAAGTATCCATATGTAGGCATGGATTTCCGAGGTGATCCGGATTTGGTGTTACCGGACGGCGAGCAGTGGGGAGCCATTGGTAAACTCTTTGACCATATTACTGTTTATTGTTCTTGTTCATAATGTTGCTATGCTTTATTCTATCAAGAATTTTAATTGTAATCTTGGGTGCATGCAGATATTGGTCCTATTCGTCCAGCAGTTCGTCCTAGATCGCCAGCTGCTGCCCCGGTAGGGGAGCCTGCTAGGAGAGTTGTTATTCACGATCTTGACGACACTGAGACCCTTACAGCTGTGCAGGAGCAGGTTGAGAGCCTTACGTGTGGCCTTCCGGATGTACAGATTGACGAGTTACCTTTACAGATGCAGCGGCATACTATTGGTGTGCCTAGATGATGGACTCGTCTCTTGCGTATGATCGCATAGGCCGTGACGTACTATCATGAGCACCACTAGGCTAGGGTGCCCCCTAGCATCTTTTTGAGTTTTTAGGTCACATGACCAATTTTGTCTTGGTTACAGAACATTATGTATGAACTTATATAAACAGCTTATATATTTTGATTTTCGGGTTTTATTATGGTTGATTTACGTGATCCATATGTACAATTTTTGATGATGTGTCCTTTTTATAAATGTTGCAAATGTCTATCTAACACATAGTTTGCTAATGAGTCAGTTAATGTGTTTAAGTTTCTTGAAATATGTTGATATTGAATTGAATCAAATCGTCTTTCCAAGATCTTAACCCTTAGGAACATGCGATAAATAGCTGGATTGCGAACAAAATATGTACCATTGAGTTGTAGTATTACGAGCTGTGAGTCTAGCCTAACAATAAGTCGGCGTATGCCACGTGTAATGGCATCAGAGAGTAGTTCTATCAATGCGCTATACTCAACGATGTTATTCGTTGATTGCCCAATACATACACCTCTGAAACTTACTAACTCGCCGCTTGGATCAAAAATGGCCCAGGTTCCGCGAACTACGACTCGCTCCGTCGGCATACCCAACACATGTCTCCATAAGGTTTGACATCTGCAACGAATGAAAAAGGCGGATCACTCGACCAGAACAAACACTTTAGCGAAAACAAAATACAACAAAAGCATACAGGTTACTATTTAAGCATAGTAACTCTTGAGGTACAACCCATTGCGGGGCTGCGCCAGTGGAATTCCATCGTAATCCATTAACTCGTAGGCTCCTTTTGCTAACACCATTTTAACAATATAGGGGCCCATCCATAAGGACTTGAATTTACCTGCTCCCAATTTATCGGATTCTTGGTCATAAAGCAAGACCAAATCACCTTCTGAGAAGACACGGGGTTTGACATTTTTGTCAAACTGAGCTTTGACTCGTTTCTTATGAGCTTCGTTAGCCAAAGCGGCATCACGACGGGTTTCATCCAACTGGATTAATTCCAAGAAACGAGCCTCTTCTTCTGAAGTTCCGGGGAGGAGGTCGATTGTGAGTTTAAGTGATGAAATTTCGCACTGGATAGGTAAGACTGCTTCCAGGCCATACACCACTTGAAAAGGTGTGAACCCGGTTGCGTTCTTTATTGAGGTCTGGTAAGCCCATAAAGCTGAGTACAGGATTAGGTGCCATCTTTTATGAACCCCGATCATCCTTTGCAACATACGCTTCAGGACCTTGTTGATTGCCTCAACTTGTCCGTTGGCTTGCGGATAATATGGGGTGGAGCTGTCGTGAGATAGCCCTAGCTTGGCAGCTATTCGACCATCATGTGATAAAATGCGACCGAACCTGTGACTACATGATTGAAAAAGAAAAGGGCAGCTGTTTCACCAGTGTTATCCAATGTAGGCATCGCCTCGGCCCATTTGGTAAAATAGTCAACAGCGACTATAATATACCCATGCCCCTCAGTCGAGGTGGGGTTACATTGCATGAAATCGATGCCCCACTTGGCGAAGGGCCCAACAGCAACTACTGGCTGTAAAGGTGCGGGTGGTCGTCTGGTTTTGCTATCAAATATTTGACAAGCAAGGCAACTTCTGACTGCGTTTATGCAATATTTGAACATGGTCGGCCAGAAGTATCCTGCTCGCAAGATTCTTTGTGCTGTTGCATATCCAGATTGATGCCCCCCACACGTGCCTGAATGCCAATCATTCAGGGCTTTTTCGGCCTCCTCATGGGTAAGGCACCTCCTCAGAACTGTATCGACACCACGACGGTAAAGTGTATCACCAATGATCATGTAGTATTTTGCTTGGTATCGTATACGTTTTTGTTCGGAGCGAGAGGTGTTAGGCCTGAACTTTTGGGTTTGGAGATAAACTATGATATCTCCATACCACTTATCGCTTACAGATATCAGAAACAAACTTTCGTCCACGATTGACTCTTCCGATGTTTCATCGTTGGACAACGATGGGAGATCGCATAACGATTCCGCAAAAACTAGAGCTTTCTTTGATTTGGATTTTACAAATTCCAGATCAAACTCTTGAAGGATTGCTATCCATTTTGAATATTTGCCCCCCAGCAACTGTCGCGACAGTATATAAGTCATGGGGTTGCAATCTGATAGGATGGTAGTTTTCCGAAAGAGGACATAATGTCGAAACCTTTGAATCGCTTGAACAGCTGCAAGCGCTAGTTTTTCAACATAAGAATATTTACTTTCTGTATCGTTTAGGTTTTTACTTAAATAATAGATAGGATGTTCAATTCCATCGACTTCTTGTACTAAAACCATCGCAATGGTTGCATCCGCTGCAGCTAGATACAGGTTAAAATCTCTTTGATAGTCCGGGGCGTACATTAATGATGCTTTTAATAGACAATCTTTCAGAGCATCAAAGGAAGCTTGCGCTACCTGGTCCCAGACAAAAGGTACATCCTTTTTCAATAGACGAGTATAACCTTTAGCAAGTTCTGCGTAATTTGGAATGAACCTCCTCAGAAAGTTTGCTTTCCCTTGGAGTTTCTGTATCTGAAGCAAATTTGAAGGTGGAGGCAAATTGATGATTGCCTGAACCTTGCAGGGGTCAAGACGAATCCCATCTTTAGAGACTACAAAGCCAAGTAAACGACCAGAACTGACGCAAAACACACATTTGTGCGGGTTGAGTCTTATCTTGTAGTGTCGAAAACGTAGAAATATCGCTCTTAAATGCTGCGGATGATCAGTCTGCTTTCGTGAATGAGCCGGAAGATCGTCGAGATAAGGTTGAACAATTTTCTTGATGTCATGGAAGGCATAATTCATCGCCCTCTGAAACGTCACCCCTGCGTTCTTTAAACCAAAGGGTAATTTTCGATAAGCGAATGTGCCCCACGAACAAATAAATGCAGTCTTTGACTGGTCCTGTGGGCGGATATTTATTTGATTATACCCGGAAAATCCATCCATAAATGAAAAGATTTCACATCCGGCGCATTCATCAATTATCTGGTCGATGAAGGGTGTAGGGTAGTTTTCCTTCAGACAAGCTTGGTTTACATCCCTATAATCGACACACACTCTAATCGTCCCTTGTTTCTTCATAACAGGGACAATATTCGATACCCAATCGGTTAGAGGAACCGGGTAGATGAATCCAGCATGGAGGAGTTTTTCAACTTCCGCCTTAATGGCAGCGGCTTTCTTCGGGTGCACTTGCCGAAGCCGTTGTCTTACTGGTTTGACATCAGGATACATTTTAATTTCATGTTCAACGATACTCGAGTCAATGTCTGGCATTTCATCATATGACCAAGCAAAGACATCTCTAAATTCGCGAAAAAGAGCGTTATATATTTCCAGTTCTGAAGGGGAACAACCTTTGCCGACATAAATATTCTCTACAACATCTGTTTTGGTCGAGATATTTATGGCTATAGTCTCTTCAATATTGGATAGGTTTCTCTCAGAATCCATCGTATTTACAGTATTCGTTAGGAACTCAAATACTGAAGGGTGATAAAGGTCACTTTGAGTATCTTCTTCATATTCCGGAAGAAGGGAACGATGGTGGTGATCATTCCATGGTGCCTCCTCAATCATCATTGATTGTAAGATTCCTTCGTCAGTCCCATGTACTTTCGACCAAGGATCTAATGGGGTTCCATATTTTCTAGATCTATCTACCCAAACGCTTGACGAGCGTTGATTTGGGCTCACCTCCCATGTTTGAAACATTGATTGCTACAATATTTCTAAAGGGCTTGGGGGCAAAATCATTGAATGATCCATGTTGACCTTCGTGGAAGATATCATATTGTAGGTTGCTACAAACGGTACATTTCCTGTATAAATAGGAGGTGGTAGCGCGAAAGTTCCCATCAATGTGGGGTCTTTCAATAATCCTACTCCGATATCTTGAATTGAATGGTTACTCTCATGGATCATGGGAATGCTTCTTGTAACTTGTGAACCATTAGGGAGGAAGTTCTGTTGGTCGACGATCGTAATCCCTCCTTCAAACGGGAATGCGATCTTCCTAAAATAAGTCGACACGACAGCTGCCATGGCATAAATCCATGGTCTACCCAGTAGGACGTTATAGTCAAGATTTCCATCAATGACTTCTACATCAATTTCTACTGTCTTTCCTCCTAGTTCAACTTTCAAGTTATTAAGGATACCGTATGGGGTATAAGTCCTTCCGTCGAAAGCTTTTAATGTCGTCGATGATCGCGACAAGGTCGGAGATCCTAATGTTTTCCAGCAACTCATTGACATAATACATGTTGAGGCTCCCTCATCAATTATTGTTCTGTGAACAGTTTTGTTGAGTGCTTTCACTTGAATAAGGAAAGCTAGCTGAGCTGGTAACTGAGGATCATATCCCTTGTGATCAAAGGATACAAGATTGGAATCCTTGGGACCAACCCCACCAATTGCCGATAAAAATGCCTGCCTTTGGGTTGGACAATTTTGTAGCACCTCAAGAGTCGACATAGCGGATGGCGATTGGGCCAAATCTTCCACTATGTTATAATGCTGCACCGCTCTGGCGCGAGGATTAAATGTCGACTTGTGTACTACACCCTTTGGCGGTTTTATCGTTAATTCTGGGATGGTGGGTGTTACAACTTCTGTCGAAGTTGTTGTCGAGCTACTTGGTTGATCTTTACCTTTTTCATTCGACACCTGAGGATTCCCATAATCTTTGTTCCTTGTCGAAATCAAAGCATCATTCTGCTGTTTCGAAGCCGACAACATAAGGACTTGCGACGGGGAAGCATTTCCACTATCAACCAGATTTTGACCTGGGTTAGGAAATGGATCAGTTAACATAGCTGATGTTTGGGAACTTTTAAAGAACCTCTTTAACTCAGCTTTGAATGGGAAATTCTTTGTGTTATGATCCTTATCATCACATATTAGGCATGGATAATTTTGTTTCCCTTTGCCAGGAGGGTTTGAAGAATTCTTTCCAGGGGATGACTCACCCTGTTTCATCTTCTTCCCTTTGTTTTGTTTCTTCTTGCTTCCTGGTTGATTGGTTTCTTTGCCTTTATCTTCTGATACGGCATTTACTTCCGAAGCAAGAATTTCTTCTTTTGCATTTTGATCCGAATTCTTACGGGCTTTCTTTGATGAAGCCTTTATCGATTTCACGTTTGCTGTGCCGATCACGCCATCGCCGGCATGAGAGTCACTATTTGATTTAGGAGGGGGAGGAATTGAAAACTCTGGTCTAGGGGCATCAGGTATTTTGTCATAGAGTGTGCCGGACTGAGTATACACTAAGTCCAAATATTGTGCACGAGCAATCACTTGCTCCTCTGTTACGACTCCCCCCTTGGCCACATCTTCCGTAATAGCCGGAAGTAACGACTTTATAAACCATTCAGCTAATAGCTGATCGGGAACATATGTTTTCACCATCCTACGACGACGACGCCACTCATGTATATGATCAGATATATGGGTAGCAGTTGTCTCTTTGAAGTTGGTTAATATTTCTGTTCCCGTTTCATACCTTATCGGTAATTGAAAGTGAGTTAAGAAAGTCGTGGCTAGGGAACTAAAATTGTCGAAAGGGGCTCTTGGCAATTCAATATACCATTTAGCCGCTGGACCTGTCAATATCCTCTGAAAAAGGCGAAGTCTTATCGAATCGTCGTTAAGGGTGTTCGACGAACACCACAGATGAAAAGTCATCACGTGATTCGACGGGTCTTCACCTGGATTTCCATTGAATTTAGGAATGTCAGATGGAAGTTTATGAGGAATCACTGGCCACCAAGGGGCATAAGCAATCGGATCGTTGGTTAAACGGTGTAAATCTGGTAACTCTAAAGTTGCCACGAATGGTAACTGTTGATTCAGATTAGGCGAAGCATAACCAGGGTACGATGGAATCGCTTGAGCAGTGGGTCTTTGCATACCAGCATAATGTAATTGATGTTGGTATGATTGATATGGTTGGTGGACTTGACCACTGTAAAGTGGTTGGTTTTGACTGTTTTGGATATACGGCTGTCCACTATTCGCAAAGATTTGCTGCTCAGAACCTTGGTACACTTGCTGGAACTGCGGTTGTTGGTATTGCACAAGCCATGGTTGTGACGCCGTGTTTTGTTGCGCCATGCTAACCATTGGACCAAGGTTTGGGGTAATTGTACCCGTTTGTACTTGTGTCGCCCCACCAGTTGGCGATTGTCGTTGTGACCCATGGTAAAGCGACTTTTGCATTACAACCTGAGGTTGACATGTAATAGGTATCGCTTGAACTTGCGACACTGTTACAATAGCCTGGGTGGTTGGGATGTTCGTCACAGGTACACACTGTTGCATAGAATATACAATCCTTGGTTGTTGAGGTAGCATAGGTACCCAACTACTTGATGCAATTCCAGTATAACCCGAATACTGTTGAGAACTGCCATATGGATATCCTCCCGGAGGAGGTAATGAAAGGGCATACTGCCCCCCATATGGTAGCAATCCAGAACTCAGAGGGATTGTTAGTCCTTGAGGACTAGATGGCCCAAATTGACCTCCATGAGGATCAATCTGTCGAGTTTCAACATAAGAATTACCGCGTATTACTCCGGATGAACAAACTGGAACAGACCATACTGTCGACATAGTCCTTTGGTGGACTCCTTCTAGCTGTTGAGAGCTAGTTGGGACAGCTGGTATGCCGGCAAACATCGTTGGAGTGACGGCAGGGGCTTCTGCTGTCGCTGTGTCATTTGACACAGTCTTAGATGATGACGGTTGTTCAGACATTTTAAGTCTATCCAATAGATTGCCTAGCGATTCTACAGGGACTTCCACTTGTGGTGGATTAACTTCTGATGAAGGAAAGAGAGTGATCCCTACCCCAAAATGAGTTGGAGTACTTGCTTGCGGATCCTCTGCAATTTCCTCTATCGCAATCAAACCAGGTGGAAGAGGAAGACCGTCAGGTCCGTAAAATATTTCTGGTGCCGAAGAAGTGGTTGTTTCGACAGTGACAGTTGTTTGGGGAACAAAACTTTCTGGACCGGTTACAGATGGAACTGGTTCAGTTACACAAGTATTTGCCCCCAGACTAGGATCAATATTACTGTCCTTCTGTGGTTATTGAACTTCTTCTATAGAGGTAGGGTTTCCAGAAATGTTAGGAGTAACCGGAACCTCAGATGTAGCTGGAACACTTGTTCTAACTTTCAAAGGAGATTTTGAACCGGTTAAACGAGTTCGCTTTGCCCGTACTGTTTTCGATCCTAGGGACAAAGACGGTTGACTCGCAAGCCTCCGCGAACGACGAGTTTTCAATTGACTTTCTTCCACGATTGCGGATTACTCGATCAACTAAAATATTAAAAGGGGAAATTTGTGTTTCCGAATTGGATGAATTTTATTAGACGCTTTTAGACACAACTTGCTTTTTCACTTTTTAAGAGTCGAGAAAAAGCTAAAGATGACTCTAGTCTCCTTCGATGTATTAACGAGCCTGAAGTGACAAATGCTCAGTTGGACTTTTTCAGTTATAGAGTTTGAAAAAGGCCAAAAGAAACTACTCTGGAGATCTAGGTAGAGGGTGTGCCAAACCTTTCGCAAAACCACAGAATACGTTTTACGGTACGGGTGGTCGATCTTCGTGAATGCTGTGTTCACTGCATTGCGATCAGTAGGGCGGCCGACACGGTTTCCTATTGGATAAAGGCTTTATTCCTATAGGGGTCTCCCAATATATACGCGACGGTACGTGGGAGCACAAGTCCGTATTAGTGCCACCGACTCTCAGGAGGAATCACCCACCTTCGTCGAGATCGACAGTCACTACGTTTAACGACGCCGGAACATGTCTCTAGCTTAGACCTCTAGATGTTTGCGTTATGTTTCAAAGCGTTGTTAGGTTCATTCAATATATTTTAAGTTGATCTTTTTTAAAGTTTGCCTTTCAAGGTTCACCACGAGATGTATTGATACAAATTCCTAAATGCACTCTAAGATGAGAAGCAAGCTTTTTTCAATCTTTTTGACTTATGAAAATCTTAACTACTGAGGGAAAAGAGAGACAAAATCTTTTCACACAGATCAAAGAGCACTCACTAATGCACTTTTTCCCTAAATCAACATACAAACTTATATGCAAAATGCAAAGATGCAGGTATTTCTTTTCTCTTTCTTAATGTTGGTGAAATGCAAAAAGAAAGATGTTGTATAATTTCGAATTCAATTTCAAGTGAAAGCAAACAAGCTTGTCCAAAATCAAAAGATACCTTAAGATTTACTTGTTTCGACACTAGAAATATACAAAATCAAACCAAATGACGAAAGCAAAAGCTCAATCAGCTATGAACAACAAACAAACTAACTCTTAAGATCAATACGACACTTAATCACAGGTCTAGATCTAAGAGGCCACAGCAAGACTAGTTCACTTTTCGTTATGGGAAACTGTAAATGCACAATAAATACACAAAGAACAAACACAGTTTCTTTATACAACCGAGGCGGAATAGTGACAAGGAAAGTTGGTTTCAGATAGGCCTACTGACTGGTAACAAACAGCAAAAACAAGAGTGAAAACAAGGCAAGACATAGCAGGAAACCCCAGCAGCACAAGGCAGGACTGGTCCAGCGCAGGTGGAACACTGCCTGTTTGACCTTCAGCGCAGGTAGCCCCTTCGGGAACTGCGTTGAAATGCAAACAACCTTTGTACAACCTGCATTGAAGAACGAGACTTTCGTCTGTCTTGGTTACCGGGTCACAGATTGCTCAAAAATTCACAGTTTTTGCTCAAATCAGAAGCTATCAGTCAAGGACACACTAAGGAATGACAAGGAGGATGAAAAGATATCACTAAGAGCTTATTAGAGTCCTTGTGGATCAGCTCTTCAAATTATAAACTTGCCCAGTAACTGAGCTAGAGTAGCTGCCCTCTACTTTGCATTCGAAAGATTCGAACACAGTTCGATTCGGTACTCCCTTTGTTTATAAAATGAATAGCAAAAAGAACACAAGTAACCAACAAGATACGATCCCCAGCGGAGTCGCCAATTTGTTGTTGGGAAAAGTATCCAATGCGGAATGACCCTATCCCACTCTAAGGGTGATAGTACCTCAGCAACAACTGAATGCAAAGCTATTCAAGATTACTTCTTTATGGGATGAGAGAGGGAAGAGAAGGATGATCTACTAACCGTTATCTTGTGCTTAATAGTCGATCCAGTCTTCACTCCTTGCTACTTGCTCCTAGCTCCTTGCTCTTTCACCGGCCCAGCTACACAAAGATCCTGTAAAAGCACAAGAAAAGGAAACTACAAGAAGCATACATCCATAATCGATTCAGGGATTAGCATAAATCAAATATACAAGCATCTATTCACCATAAAGACACATGCATATAGAAGAACCTCAAATACTTTATTAATAGAAGAAGTAAAGTTCTGAGAGAGTTACAACCATAAGAGGCCCAATCTAGCAACACTTCCCAGCAGAAAGAAATCTCCTCTTCACCTCCTTCAAGCAATCACCCAATAGTTCTATACACAAACCAACAACACTTCCTTGCACAAAATTCCAGCCTCTTCCTAGACCTCATGAGAGAGCTCTATATATAGGGTTTTGGAGAAAGGATGAGTCAACTTGAGACTGGAATGAAGCTGACTAGTGTCCTCTCCCACTTTAGTTAATCTTCAGTTCTTGAGTCCACTTGGAGATTCTTGCTTCCACTTGGAGATCAAGACCCTCTTACTCATCACAAGGCGAATTCCTTGACCCAAGTGTCAGTTTGGAAGCTTCCTGGGCAGTTGACACCTTGCAGAATGACTGTGCCACTTGGCCAATCTCGCCCAGCGCAGGTAGCCTTCATTGGTTTTGACATTCAGCGCAGGTACAGAGTGGAGTAGTTGACATTCAGCGCAGATGCTCAGTGGAGCAGCTGACATGATCCAGAAACTGCTTGTTTTTGAGTGTTTTCAGGTGGAGAACTGATTTTCAGTGCTGTGGTTTGCTGACCTTGTTCCTCTAGGGGTAAGAACAACATGTTTAGGGACTTTGGATCCCTCAGATTATTGACATTTCATGCTCCATGCTGTCAGGCACAAAAATGTCTATAACAAATAGAAGTCATTTATGCAGAAAGACTAGAAAATATTAAAGGAATTTTGTCTGGTGAAATGGCTATACTTCTGATATTGCAGTTTTTGTACAGTCACAACAGGTCTGAAGTCTCATCTTGTGCAATGTTTTTTAATGTCAATTTATTTTTTTTGCAATTTGATTTAGTATTCCCTAATCTGCATTTATGACTTTTGTGTGCTTTAACTTGTAGTTGGATTTTTTAATGAAACTAGTATGCAACCATGTTAAAATAATGAGAAGATAATATTGTTCTAAGTTCTATCAATGAATGTTGTGAGTATATTATATTGGGATTTTGTCCAAAGGCATCATTACAGAGATAGTTGGGCACATAGTGGGGAGCTTAAGCATCGAATTCAAATGGTCACAGTTCTTCTATTGTTTTTCTCTTAACAATGACAAAGATTTATATTAATACTGGAACTGGAGATTACATATATAAGTTGAGGGAAACACGAAGCACCCTTTACTTGGACATGAAAAATACCACTATTAAAATATACAACCGAGAAACAAGAGTAAAACTCTATAGCCAAATATCCATGCTTCCCCTGTCTTTTAAGTTTATGAAAATAATGAAATTTAATTAACTTGACAACTGAGAATTCAGAAGTTGCAGTTGTTGGAAATGTTGGGATTGCATACATATACAACTGGTAACAAGATATGTACTGTAAAGAATTTGGCTTGGTTGTGGTACTAAGGAATGCTTGGAGCTGAGACATTGATGTCACTATGGTGCAAATGGATCTCTAGTTCCCCCATTGGTGTTAGCGATGGCCTTATTTTCCATCCCATTAGCCTCTTTGATATGCTTTCACTATTTCTCATCACTTTTCCAATCTCAATGTTTGAAAAGCATTTGTCTTGGCCATGGTGCTAGGGAATACTTGGGACTGAGATGTTGAAATCATTGTCAGGAAAATGGATATCTAGTTCTCCCACTGGGACAATGGCCTCATTTTCCATCACATGAACCTTTTTGTCATGCTTCTTATCAGATGTTTAACTTAGTGTTTGAAAATTTCTCCATGGTGAATTTTCACATCTATATTATCATGTTGATCTTGTGATTTTGGACAAAATGGTGTACTTAAATGGCTTCCACAATCAATTTGAGTATTGTATGCAAATTATTGCTTGCTTTTGTAATCAATTGACAATTAAAGCCCTATCATGGCTGCCAGAGGTTCTACCATATTACTTGATTGAATACTTACATTTCATGCAACTTTACACTTGGACTCTTCTGTGTCATAAATTACTCCAGATTCAGAAGGGATGGAATTCCTTCCAGATGCTCCATCAAACATTGATATATTCTTGTCTTGATATTTAACCCACCCAAAGATACCACTTATGTGTGGATCTGAGGGCATTATTTTACCTACTACAGAATTCAAATAATCTCATCTTTGTGTTTCTCATTACATGTCTGATATCAATACTTGAAATTTTTTACAAGGTGAATTGACACCTTTTTATTATCCTATTGATTCTATGATTTTGGAAAGAGTGGTGTCTTTTAATGGCATCCACAATCAATTATAAATCCCCAAGATTGGTTTTAAGAGGCCTCTTGACTTCTCCAGTGGATGACCTTCTCCCTAGAGCACCTTTCCCACTTCAGGTACTCTCTAGATGTGCCAAGCCATCCCTTGCCGACTAGACAAGAATTGAATTGGGCCATTAGAGAGGACGTCTACAAATTTTACATCCAGATTACTTGGACCTCACCTTTGGAAATTGGAAATCTCTTGGAATTCAAAATTCAATGTAAATAAGAAATTTCATCTTCATCCTAGAAGGTTTCTCGGATCTCAACCCTGTATGAAACAACAGTGGAAAGAGTACAATGTTTCACTTCAGAACAACCCAAACTTCTTGGAAATTCAAGGAGAAAAGATACCAAATCAAAGGGTTAAGTTTCAATCCATTTTAAGGAAACTCATTTGCCAATAGCCAAATCTGAAAATACCCTTTCACAACAGTAATAATGGCAGTATGGTAAAAGTAAAATAAGCAACTTATACTCTTCACTCAGATGTCAAATAACTTCACAGTTATGATTTTACTTGTGTCAAATGAGCAAACCATATATGGTTGTTGTTAGCTTTGCTACACTTTTCAATATTTGGAAGTCATAACCAGCCTGGTCGTGTTGCTGCTCTTCAAAGAGGGCTCACATTTGTCATTCTTCTCCTGCTCCTTCACTTCATTCACACTCCCATACCCCCCCCCCCCCCCCCCGCTAGCCCTATTTTCCTTCAAAAATCAGCATGAACCTATATTTCACCATAAACCTGTATTTCCTTAGGCTCTGAGCACTTAACCCACGAAACCGCGCCCATATAACCCTTCACCGCAATCACAGCGGTCGATCGCACATCGTCAGATCCGATGGTCCCCACCACGAGTAACCTGCACGTTTCCTCCGCACTGTCTGATCTACCCTACCACGATCGAACATCATTCGCACCTCCCGCACCCATAAGTTTCCCGTGCGTTAGCCCGCGGGGAAAGTGGTTTCCCTCCCGTTGCATCCGCCACGCGTTGTGCGATGAATGGGATCGCTCCCCCCACATACGGTTATCACCGCCCTCTGAAAGCGGTGTGGGGAATACCGCTTACCACCCGCTCACTATCGCCCGTGCATGTTATCCGCACAATAGCCATTGGATCTGCCCTCCCGGGAACCAACGGCTCACGCTTGTTCACTCCCATTTCTCTTGATGACTCCCTCCGAGTCAATCTTAGCCGTTCATCTGTGCAATCCAATGGCTGATAATTGTTCCCGTCATACTCACGCCTCCGCCATACTGTCCGTACCACCCTTGAACATTCTATGCTGCCGAAGGACGAAGGCGATCACCTACCAGCACTATGCCCAGTTAATCTTCAACCACCGCATTCAAAAAATAGAGTGTCTGAGAATGAAAAGGACATGCCTCGAGCAGTTGAATTCATCCAGCAGTTAAGGAATTTCATCCTTTATGACACTTCACCTGCTCGAGGAGTACAATAGAATACCAGAGAATGTCAAATTTGTTCATTAAAACACACAGAATGTAGCAGAGGCCCATTTTAGACAGATAATGTTGTTGGTGGTCAATTATGACCCCTCCACGCATAAAATAGCAGAGAATTTTTGTAATCAAGCTCTATATATACCCAGAAACAAGAGGGGATGATGGTTGATGGTTGTTGTTTTGATGTAAGGTTCAACTTCTGGAGACTATAACTACTATGATACTTGCAGCGTCTGGTCTTCATTTTCAGCTAATACAAGCTTCTTTTGCCGTTAATTACTCACTTTCCATTTCTACTCTGTTCTAGGCTGTGATTGTTATGTATTTGTTCATGTGCTCTTGATATTTAGCATTAGAGGGGCTGTCATCCCACCTCTGTGTTGAAGTCTAGTATGTGTCATTGAATGCGTTATGCAGGTTTCTGTTTACTTAGTGCCAGAGAGCTGTTATCCTATCTGTGCATTAGGAAATAGATTTGCAGACCTCTTTACTGGTTGCAGCTGGCTATCACATGGTCTTGTGCATCTGCTGGTGTGGTCAGTATTCTCCATGTTCACTTAATCCTCAAACTGTGAATAATTGGTGGTTTAAAGCCTTGTAGTCTGGAGGTGTTCACCCATGTCTGGAGTTAAGCATAGTAGAAGTGGTTATCGGGCTTGAATATGTGTCATTCCTTCCATTCATCCATTTCCAACATTTTGTTGAGTTTGTAATGTTCTCGAGCATCTCTGAGATACAACCTAGGAGAGTTTCTTGGGGTGATAACATTAATTGGCGCCGTTTCCGGGGAGAGGAGATTGAAGCTCAGATTCCCTGGGTGGACGACACAGTTCCCGATTTTGATGATAGAAAAGGTCTGGGCACATTTCTGGTTGTAATCATCTATCTGGCGACTCCACTAGAGGAATACCAACCTTTGGCGACTCCACATTGCAGTTTTGGCTCAGTTTGTGAGGCATACTTGAAGAAATCCTCAAAAATCACCAGCTGAACCAATGCCTAACCCTGAGAAGATTGTCAAATTGAAGAAAACATCATAGAAAGGATCATCAAGATCAGATTAGCTTAAGAAAACTTATGCATCTATGAAAGAGAAGGTTATAACTGAAAATATACGCTTTGAAGATCTAGAGCCTAACATTGTTAGTAAAGAAATTCCTTCAGAGATTAATAAAGCTCCTTTCTCAGTCAGTTCCCCTTTGAATCTCAGTCCAAATAAAACTTCCCATATAGTCCATAAAATGCCTTTGTCTTTGTCATCCATTACATTGCTTCAATCTACCCAATCTGCCAGTGTCCTCCCACATACCCCAGTCATGGCAGGACAACAAGCACCTACGAAGATGGAAAGAATTATTGCTGCTAGGTATGGACCCCTGGTTTTTCCTGTTCCTTTGAATGCTATGCATGCAGGAGAATATCAGAAATATATGCCTAAATTCACTGGTACAGAGGGGGTAACAACTGAAGAACACCTTGAATATTTTTATAGTTATGCAGATAACCTAGATATCAGTGAGGATGATGTGTGGATGAGAGTTTTTGTCCAGAGCCTTGATGGTGAGGCTAGGAAGTGGTTTAGAGAATTACCCCATAGGTCCATAATAGACATTGAGGCATTGGATGATGCATTCCTGAAGCAATGGGGAGATAGAAAGGCTTGCTCTACTACCATACAGAGTTTGGAAACCTAAAAAGGGGGAATGGGGAATCTTTGCTTGATTTTAATAAGAGATTTAATCGTATGTATAGTAAGATACTAGCTGAGGTAAAGCCTACTCCCATCTCTGCCAAACTCACTTATGCCAATGCTTTTGACTCTGATTTCTGCCTATTGTTGAGAGAAAGAAGATGTGCCACTCTAGCGGATATGCAAGATGCAGCCCTAGAAGTAGAATCTAATATTATGGCTGCAGAAAAGCTTAA
This sequence comes from Pinus tabuliformis, assembly GCA_031772625.1. Lineage (NCBI taxonomy): Eukaryota > Viridiplantae > Streptophyta > Pinopsida > Pinales > Pinaceae > Pinus > Pinus tabuliformis. The sequence goes on along the minus strand of CM062815.1, from coordinate 1,091,040,712 downwards.
AACACATGCTAACAAAAGGAGACAGAGAGGTGAGGCTTCTTCTTCCTCTGCCTCATCTTCAGAGACCAAATTAGATAAAATGACTAAGATGATAGAGTCATTGGCCGCTGAAATATCCAAGTTGAAAGTCAAGCAGAATTCTGGGAAAACAAGGTTTCAAAACACATTTGCTCCAAGAAATCTGAATCCATTCAGAAGAGTAAATGAACAATTGCAAATCATTCAAAGGGGTAAAGAAACAAATGAAGAACAAAAGGTTAAAGATCCTTTCCAAAATGTAGTCATGGAGGAGGAATAGTTTGAAGATGAGGATGAAATTCATTGCATGGGAGATAAAGGCAGTGCTGCATTTTTGACATTGGCTACATATGAAGAATCATTGTTGCAGGAACAAGACAGTCAAAAGTGGGACAGAGAGGTTGTCCTACAAACTGAGGAGCAGCAAAGATATAATTTGAGGTCAAATGCAAAAAATGCCAAGTAGAATCCTGCCCAAAGAGCTGCTATCCAAACAGAGTCACAGAATATCAGGCAGAGAAGACCAGCAGCTGATCCAGTCATCCTCAAAGCTCTAGTTCAAGAGGTAAGAGGTTCTGACAAGTTACCTTCCTCTTTCAGCTTTGAGTCAGAAGTCCAGAAGTTAAAAATATTTGTGCCTCTGGTAGAGTTGGTAAAGAGTGAAGTGTTTAGAAAGCCTATCCTTGAAGCTCTTGAGCTGGAAACTACACAAACCTCCACTGACTCTGTCAATTTGCAAGATGACAAGCCTACCATTGTGCTTAGCCCCATGATTGAACCTGCTGATAATAATTCTCCATCATTTTATGTCTCCTTGACCATTCATGACAAAATCCTCCACAATTGCCTACTAGATATAGGGGCCAGCCTCAATCTGATGCCTAAAGCTGTCATGGAAGAGTTAGGCCTTGATATCACTAGACCATATCATGATTTATTCTCTTTTGATTCAAGGAAGGTGAAATGTCTGGGGTTGATTAAAGATCTAGCCATTACCTTAACTCATCTGCCCATGAAGAGTATAATGATGGATATTGTGCTGGCAGATGTCCCTCCTAAGTTTGGCATGCTGCTGTCTAGAGGATGGATTAAGAGACTAGATGGGACATTACAGAATGATCTATCTTATTCCACTGTCCCAGTCTTTGGAGGATAAAGCAGGAGATTGTACAGAGAAGCACAGTTGGCATACATCATCAGTGATGAGAAAAATCCTACTAATCATCCCATATATGCTGTGGACACTGATTTTGGAGCATGTATCCTCCAAATAGAAGAATCCCAGAAGACCTCAATGCAGCTCAAGAAACCAACAAATCAGGCCGAGGAAGAGCAAGGAAGTCAGGTTTGGGAGGTGTTCTTGGATGGAGAATGTTCCAGAGAGACTGCAGGAGTAGGGGTGGTGCTGGTATCTCTAAAACAATAAAGCACCCATCTGTCTTTCAAGCTGGCTTTTCAAGTCACAAACAATATATCAGAGTATGAGGCTCTGCTATTGGGCCTTAATGCAGCAAAACACAGAGAAATCAAGAACATAAAGGTGTTCGAAGGTGCTGATCTTATCATTCAGCAAGTAAATAAAACATTTAAGGCAAAGCACCCAAGGCTGAAAGCATATAGAGATGAGGTATTGAGACTCAAAGATTCCTTTGATAATTTATGTATTTCATATATCCCTAGAGCCAAAAATCATCTTGTTGATTCCCTTGTTGTGTCTGCTAGCATGTTTATCCCTCCCATGCCTCCCATACTATTTTATGAAGTCCAAATGAAATACGGACCATCCTTGCTTGACAATGTCCACCATTGGAAAGTTTTTGAAGATGATGATGAAGTGAATAGTTTCTTGCAAATCATTGGTGAATTTTCCGAAATTCAAATTGACCAAGAGAATGAAGCCTTGGAAGAAAGACCCAAATCCCACCTTAGAAACAAAATTGGCAAAGATAGTATTGTCCAACTTCCCAGGAATCATATACCTAAGGGTTTAATTCCTCTAGAAAGACTATTTGACCAGAATGATGTGCCTTACAAGGCTACCCAGAAAGAAGACCAATCTGTAGTCTGTAAGCATGATATAGGGAGTCCAGGTCAGCCTAGATACATAAATCTTTCTTCTCATCTATTTGCTGATCAATGTTCTGAATAATGCAATCTAATGAAGCAATTTGTTGATGTGTTTTCCTGGGAATATAGTGACCTGAAAACCTATGATAAAAAGATTATTCAGCATAAAATACCTTTAGAGAAAGACACCATACCTTTCAAACAGAAGCTGAGACCAATAAATCTTATGCTCCTCCCTCTGATTGAAAATGAAATAAAAAAGTTGCTGGTGTTATCACTCAGATTTTCATAGAAGTTGTTGGGAAGAGGAAAGGGGTCCGAGGTAACCACAAACCAACTTTTAAGTATAGATTCTAGCCAATCTATACTCAGAAAGGGCTCTATCTTTATGATTTAGCTTGGTTTTGAAAGATATTAGGCTAGTTGTGAAGTTTAAGGGTTTTGTTTGAGTTTGGGTGGTAAGATTCAATAATAAAGGGGTAAGACTGAGTAGCTTAGTCCATTGGGCTGACGGAGTCAAAGAAAATGGCTTAACTAGACTTGGTTTCTTCACAAAGGATGGTTTAACAGAAAGGTAGTCAAACAGGGAGCAATTAGAGATTGAAAGATGGGATGGGTTTAAAGGGTTATAGGGCAACTAAGAATCCTTTAACATACTTTAAAAGAGCAGAACATGACTACCCATCAATAAAGAGCAATTAAGAATTCTTTATTAAATGATTAAATTGAACAAACTAGGAAACATGAGCAATAAAAAATTCACTGTTTATACTAGTTCAGAAGAAAACATGGAGAATAATAACGATTGAAAATAGAGTGAAATTAAGCAAATTCTAAGTTATTCTTTTTCGTTTATCATTCAGATGTGAAACATAGATGATATTTTAAACAAGGAAAATGGTAAAACACAAGGTATATATGAACTTATTGATCCAGTGTTTGATTCAAGAATTCTGAGAAAAGTCCTTAGCTCCAATTCTTCATCCAGCAAGCCAAAAAGTTGGTCCAAACAACACTTTATTCCAAAATAGTCAATATTACAGCAATGTCTAAGAATCCACCCTCAACACTCCAATTGAGGGGGTATTTATACAAACAAAATTTACAAAAAATCTCATAACAGAGTGAGATATTTTCTAGTGATGACTAATTATTTTTACAGAAAAATAGAGACACTTAGTCTCGAAGATAGGAGAAAGGTGAACTGATGTTGTGCTGTTCCTTTTCTCGCTGAATGTGTTGGAGGTAGGCCCTTTTATTTGGCTTGCTGCTGTCCTCTTTAGTAACTCTGTGCTGGCTGCCTTGTTTTGACCAATACTTTTCACCTGTTCTGATACACTTCGACCTGTTTGACCCCTCTTCATCTTTGTTCATCTTGCTATGGTAAAAGTCCAAAATTTACATTTTACCAAAAGTAAATTTACAAAATTTTCAATATGTCTTCCCACCATTTTTGCTCTGGCAATCTGTGTTTCTGAAGTTTCCTCAGAGTCTCATCAGTTTCTGTATATCTGAAAAAATTAGGCTGGAGTTGAAACAAGTGCTTTACCTCATGTTCAATATAGAATAATTTCTCCAAGTTGTCATAGAGAACTCGGCTTGTGGGAAGTGTTTTTATTCCCGATGCACCTGTTGATGAACTAGCTTGATCTCCAGCATACTTATTCAATTTATCTACATAATCAATGTGCTTCATTAACCTGTCATTGACCAAAGGACTTGGTAGCCCTTTATTCTACAAAAGTGTGAACTTCTCCATAAAAGAATTGATTTCCACCTGCATATCTTGACATCTTCTTTCTAGATTTTGCATTAGAGTTCTTTTAGTTAGCACCCTTTTGATTTCCAAAATAGTGTCTATCCTGTCTGGGATGCCAAGTGCTTCTAGTTGTTCCTTGTTTTTGGTATTCAAAAAATGTATAAGCATGTTGCCTTGTTCAGGCATTTTTCCTAACTCCGCTCTTGTCTGTTGAATTGCTCCATGTGTTGATTTCACTAAATCAATCTGCTCATAGATCACTTGGATAGATGCCCATACATCATTTATTGATTGAATGATGTTGGCCCAAAGGATTTTCTTGATCTATATTAGAGGCTTGTCAAAAGTGAGCTCTTGTTCTAATGTTTTAACTTTCCTTTTTAAGGCTTTAATCTCCCTGGTTTTTTCTGCAACATTTATTTTTGAGGCATCATACTTCTTTTCTATATTAGCCAATTTTTCTTTTGCTTGTTTTAACTCTGAAATTTGTAGTTTCACTTCTTCCATGGCCTTTATCAATTCTTCTATGCTTAAATTGGTGCTGCCACCTACTCTTGATGTACCTGTGATTACCTCTATTGTGGCTGCTGGGACATTTGGAGCTAATGTTGTTCCAAGTGTAGAAGGGACTACTGTTGAGACTATGGGGATTACTTCAGGGAGTTGGGAGGTCGAATCTCATTACTTTTCCTTCAGTGCTTTCTCTAATGCCTGCTCTATATCATTCAATCTTTCATTAATTTTTAAGAGCAGGTCCATCATATCTTCTTCAGATTTCTGTTGTATAACTTCTACTGTCTGAGGGTGCCTTGAAGGAGGTAGCTTCAGCTGTTTCCTCAGGGCAACAATGTCCTCTTCTTTCTTTTTGATCAAAGCTTGTATGCCTTTAGCATCTTTTAGATCATGTCCCAATCCAATGATGATCTCTTCTAATGATTTGATTCTGTTATCCTTGGCTAGAGAAGAGGCTTTCTCCAAATGTAATTGAGCTGTTGTGTTGTCCAAGGAATTTTGTAACTGATGGGCTAGCATTGCTTTATCAACCATTGTGGAATAGACCATTTCCCCAGTCCGTTATGAAGTTAAATTTGGTCCATAGGATGAATATCGTTAGCTAAGACCTCCAAATTTGTTCTGATGTAATCTGCTGCTAACTGGGGTTGCTGCAACTTTGGCTTAAAATAACTCATTATCATTTTGCCTTCTTTAATATCATAAGTTGACATCAATCTCTGTTGGTTTGAGGGGGCCATTTTCAGATACTGATTATAAATTTGAAGCCTTACTGGATCATTCCTATCTTTTATCTCTGTAAATGTCTTCTTAATGTTTGAGGCCTGTTTTCTTTGTGGCTTGGTGGATGACACTTCTACATTGTGCTGCCTTTCTAGCTCCTACCTTTGTGAACTAAGAGATGTTTCTCCCAAGGAAGAATTTTGCTGGCTCACTGCCCTTTGTTCTTTGTGGCTGTCTATAGTCTCTTTCATCATTTCCTCTTCTGATAGAGGATTCAATCTTTGTATTTTAGTCCAGGTTGTTCCATGGGCCCACTGGCAGGAGTAGTGGTTTCCCTGTCCCTCTTTTTGCCTCTTTCCTCATTTAGAGGAGTTTGCAAAACTGGAGTTTCTACTGCTTTAGTTTGAGGTGGAGGAGTTGGTACTTGACCCTGTTCTTTGGACTTTCCAGGCTGATCTGTCATTGTGGGCTGTTCTGTGGTCTCTACTTCCTTCCCTTTAGGTGTGCCTGTGGCTGGTATGTTGACTTCCGGTGGAGGCTGTTGAGAAGTTCCAGCAATGGATGCCCCCCTTTCTGGCCCTTGAGATAGCTTGAAAAATACCTGCCCAAAATAATCTAGGTCAAGGGTTTTCTCAAGATCTCTCATAGCATTTTCCATCTTTTCCGGTTCACTATTCTCTTCTATTAGGGTCTCTTCTACCCATTCATCCTGATTTGCAAACTGTTCAATTTCTGGGATCCTATGATGTACATAAACTGATAGCCTGTTTTTTGTCCTTCTGTCACATATGAAACTATTTGGGTCATATGGCACCCACCAAAAACTTTTCTTCAATCTAAGGTGGTCTTCTAAAATCTTTTCAGCTTCTTGCCATGCATCCCTAGAATTGATGACAAAAGGGCCTAACTGGTTCTTGATTCTTAGTTGAGCCTTTTTCTTTGAGCTACACAAATGGACTAAGTCTGCATTTATAAGCTGTCTAAAATATTCTAGTGAAAATAATCTCATAGGCACATATTTAGGTAACTTGAAAGGGCAAAGTTCACACCCATACATCCTGATCTCTGTGTGATTTTGATATAGGTACCAGTCACCTATCGTGTACTGTTTAGAGAGCTGTAGAATCTTCTTCATGTCACCAGTGATCCTAGGAGGGGAAACTCCTATCAATAAAGTGTTTGCTAGATGCACAAACCAGTCAATTAACTCATTATAAGTATAAGGGGACTCACTGGTATTATGAAAGATGGAACTCCAAAAAATCACACACCTTCGATTTCCTTTTGAGTCTAATTTCCTGATGGGGAAAGTAAAGCTGTCTGGCTGATGATACAACAAAAGATGGTATATAAAAGATGTATATTTGAAGACTCTTTCCCTCTCCAAACTTATGAATTGATCATGGATTTTGTTGGCAATGAAAGTGGCATAGTCATATCTGACAGCAGGGGGCTGTCCTAGAGTAAAGATTGATAGTAAAACTAAGGTGATATCATCAACATATTCACTGGAATTGAATCCCATGATCAGGGATATCATTTCAACAATGAGTCTGCCAGTGTCAGTGAAAAAAGTCTGCAGATAAAGAGGTGGGCCTTTAGGTTGGTGCTTTGGTAGCATGAAGGTCTGAGCAATACATCTTATCTCTGATGTGGGCAATTGAGATGCTTTTTCAAGTAGATACCCCATGGAAAGAGGAGCAAGGGGATCAGAGGAGTGGAACTGTATCATTTCATTAATGGACTTAGAAGTTATGGGAGAAAGGACAGTTTGGGATGAGGACATAACTGCTCTATGGACAGGGTCATAGTTAGCACAACAATGATGAATTATTTCTAGAAAAACATGGACTAAGGGGAGGGAATACATGGGAAGATTAGATTCCCACAATCCAAAAATGTCAGACTTGTTTAGATAGCTATCTCTGACTTGGTAGAAGGCCTGAAGATGGTTCCTGTCACTAGATAAATCTTTTATTTGAAAATATTTATTTGCAAGAGGCAGATAATCTAAGTCTTTGTGAGGAGCATTAATGGGTGCAACATTCAGGGTTACAGGGGTTTCCATCTTTGGTTCTTGTATTCAAAGATGAAAATAGGGGAAATTCTGTGAACAATAGGCAAGACAATAGGTTGGGAGATTTGTATGGCCAATTCAAACGTGGAATAGACCTGAATTTGGCTGTTTCTTCTAGAATTTTAAACAAAAACCAAAATCACAGGGTTTCGGCGCAGCTTGGATAAATACCTGTTTCAAGACGGTGAATAATTCCTAGATGGGAGGATGACAGGTTCTGGGCGGCTTCGCAGCAAGGTTCTCAACCAGGTGGTGGTCTGCAAGCTTGAACAGTCGATTCGACGTTGTTTTGCATGGGAGCATAGTCTGTAGTGAATAATAGTGAAAATGACGTTTTTCTGCTTTATTTAGAAAAAATAAGGTTGGCGGGACTTTTTGGCATTTATTGGGGGGATGACATCAGTGTGATGTGACGCTTTTTCATTATGCGGAAGGGTGGTAAGCGGTGTTAGCTACCTATACCAATAGGTTTCATTTTTCATGATTGGCAGGGGAAGTGCCAAATATGCTCTACTTTGGTGATGCAAAGATCTCATATTTTTGTGGAAAACACCTATCTACAGTTGTTTGATGCATGACCTACTTCTGAATGGGTGATCCAACAGTCCAAGCTGGGTCATGCCACATTTCAATTTTTGTTGTAGACTAGAGAAAGGAATCTGTCCAAACTGTTCAATCTTGGCAGATAAGTATTTAGGTAGAGAATGAAGGTTCCCAACTGTTTAATCTGGGGCCTTGGAAGTAATAAGGCTAGCCTTAGATAGAAAATCAAAAGAAAATGCCAAAAGAAAAGAAAAGGGCACATGAGGGTTTGCAAGTCTAAGTGCACCCTCCCTGAAGTAATAAAAAATGCTAGGCAATAGAATGGGTAGGTAGATGGGGTTGCAGAAGCATGATTTCTTTCATATCACTGGCCTAAGCAAAGGAAACACATGGTGGCAAGTGCAGATCTTCCTATTCAGCAATTTTGTAGCAACAAACTGAAGCATGTCTAACTTCCCAATCATTCCCTTTTAAACTTCTTTCTAACATCCCACTGTCACCTTTGTTCATAAGAGGAGTCAAACTCTTTTGTTGGTTCTTGTTACATAAAGAGCCACATTTCCTGTGTAAAAATATTTTCATTTTGATCTACTCTCATAACTAAGTCTCTTCCCTAAAAAGCTTAGTGTTTGCTTCTTCTCTTCCATATCTCCCATCCAATACTAACTACTAACCCTATTATTACTTAGCTCCCTATCTTCCCCTTTTCCCTATTATTATATCACTATTGTACATAAAAACCCCCAAAAAGTGTATATACCCCTTCCCCTAGGCAATATAGCCTTATGATTCCAAAAGGTCAGAGCGCAAAGAAATTAGAGCGCTAAAGGCAAAATAGCGCTAATATGATATCTTGGGATTAAACCAAGATCCACTTGGTTTAACAGCCCTAACCCCTTGTTGTGAATAAATAGCAATAAACCCATTTTTGCCCACAAAACACTGAAAAAACCCAAAAACCCGCCGAAGGCTAAAGTCCCGCCTTGGCGCGCATCCCGAGAGAAAATAATTTTTTATTACCCGCTCCCCGCCGTATTTTCCTATCACCTTTTTCTTCCCGTCGACCGTCGGATCAGGGCCCCCCCATCCGACGGCCCACATCAATATCGGACCACCTCCGATGCCCAGATGATAGCGCTCGAAATCTGTGAGAGGGTGACGTCAGGGCTCGGACAAGCGTCACTCCTGGGTTGTATCGGGAGGCCGCCTGCCAAAACCGTGCCCGTACCTTAAGCGGTCCGATATTAACGCTTACCGCCTTTTGTTTTACCGCCCACCACGTCACCCCTACGTCAGCTCCAAGTCGTTGCTGAATCAGCATCATGTCAGCGCCCGACCCGCCACTGCTCCAACTGTCTGCCATGTCACCTACCCACGTGGAGCCACTCACTGGCCGCCACGTCATCACTCCGTACTGACCCCACCCATGACGTCATGCTGACATCATCTGAAAAAATGTGCCAAAAGCCAAATTTTCACTATTTTGCCTAAAAACCCATTTTTTTGTGTTATTTGCAATATTGTGCACTGTGCTCTTGCATGAGCAGGTACGTCGTTCTCCGCCAACTTTGAAGATTGCTCCTCACTACTGGTGCCCCGAATTCACCTGCTCTTCCACCATTGCCCGAGTATACCAGGTATTTATCAAAATTTCCCTTCCGCGCCTGGTTTTTCACATTATTCACTGAACAAGCTAAGAGAAGAAAAACATAGTAAGTTCAAGAAATTCTCATGAACCAGTGATCCTCTTCCACTCTGTAAGACCAATTTCCCTCACAAAAGTCCCCATTGTGCCGAAATTCCACAAATTCACAGTCTGTTTGCGCATTCGCAAATCCAAACCTCTGCTAGATAAATTCACCGGGAAAGCAAGTCCCAAATCCTGGCATTTGCTCTCTGAATCTATCTTAGGAGCAATTTGACTTATTTTCACCCCAGTTTGCCTCTTCCCCTCTGCAAATTGCCCTGCTCCTGCAAAATTCATTGCTCTGTGTTGCTGTGCCCAGAAAAACAAGTTCAAATACAATTCAAAGTACCAATTGACCATGGAAACTCCAGTGGCATTGAACATTGCACCCTTAAATGCCCCACAAAGAGAGCTAGAATGGCTAGCCCTGGCTGACAGAGACTACCAGATGGCAGAAATAATCCCAGAGTACAGCAGGTACCATATTCATGTACTCAATGAGCTGAAATCCGAACATCTCAGTGGAAAGGATATTCTAGGGATTTGGGACTCCAATTTGCCCATTTTCAATCTTCCTCAAGTCAATGTTCTCCCAGATTTAATCCATAGATGCAGTGCCAACTATGACCCATGTCAGAGAGCTGTCCTCAGTCCCGCAGGCTCAATTTTGTTCCATGTCACCCCTGAGGTCTATAAATCAAATGCTGCACTTTCATACTACAAAGCCATTGACTCCTCTATCTATGATGGACTTGATAAAGCAAGGAGGCAAGCTGTCCAGTGCCCAAATCATAGAGATTAATCAACTATTCATTCAATCAGGCTCTCAAACTGTGAGGACTCCTCCTATTGGAAATGTATATCTCAATGAGTTGGGCAAAATGCTTGTGGATATGATCAGTTATGTCCTGGGATATAGATCATATGAGGATGTTGATGAAACTATTCTGGCCATGATGTTTATCTTCTCCCCTGGAAAGCCTCCTTCTGTTCACTATGATTTTGCTACATACATTGCCAATAAAATTCATGAGCAATTTATGAATTTAGAGAGGGAAAGGATATTTAGATACACTTCTTACATCTATCACTTGTTCCTATTTTATCAGCCTGATAACTTCCCTATTACTCTCAAGAAGTTTGATGCTCATGGAAACCAAAAGTCTGTGGTATTTTGGTCTTCAATATTTCATCACATATCTTTTTCACCATACAGCTACTGTGAATTCATAGACCTTTTCATCCATCCACCCATGTCCTTGCTGTTGAGCTCTCCTCCTCCAAGATTGATAGATGAGATGCAAAGAATCCTCCAGCTCTCAAAGGCCTATAGCATTGGGGATTGGTACTTTTACCAACACCATACAGTGATCAGAATATATGGTTTTGAGTTAGCCCCATATAGGCTACCAAGATATGTCCCTATGAGACTCTTTGCCTTAGAGTATTTCAGACAATTTGGAAATGCAGACATGGTCCATTTCCACAACAAAAATAAGAAGGTACAACTCAAAGTCAGAAACCAGCTAGGCCCATTTATTTATAATAAAAGAGAAGAGGCATGGCAAGAAGCAGATAAGATCCTGCAACGCCTCGGGTTGCAAACCAGTTTCCTCTGGATACCCTATGATCCCAATCATTTCATTAGTCTTAGAAGGGTCAAATATAAGTTGGCTAGCTATGATCATGTCAGGTTGCCTCATATTGAAAAATATGCAAATCTGTTAAGATGGAAAGAGGGCACTTTAGAAGAGGCAAGTACTAAAGAGGAAATAGCACAAAAAGAAGCAAAGAAACTTGAGAAGGAAGCTGACTTGGAATATTGTGGACAGGTTTCTTCTTCTTATCATACTCAACTTGGATCAGCTGCCTCATCTTCTACAACTCCCCAGCAAGCAGCTCAAACTATTCCTCAAGCAGCTAGCACAGAAAAGGGAAAAGAAACGAAACAGGAGCAAACACTCCCAACAACAAAACAACAGAAAGAACAGGTAGAACAACAAGAGGAAATGGCTGAGGCCCCTGTATCCACAGAGTAGCAGGCACAAGAAAGTGTGCCTCCAAGGCAGGAAACAACAATGGATACATCGGTACTTCAAACCCCAATAAATGAAGAGAGAACCAGGAAGAGGGACAGACAGCAAGAAACCCCCCTCACTACATCAGCAAGTCAACAAGGGGAGAAAAGGCAAAGGCTAAACCCTTTTTCTGAAGAAGAGATGCCTATTGGACCATCCATGGGTATGGGCCCCCCTAGCATGGAAGCATCAGCCAGTTCCTTCCAGCAGGAACAAGAGAGACCACTTGGAGGAGAGGTCAGTTCCTCAAGCCAGCAAAGAAGAGCAGAGTCTGGAATCAAGAAACAATTTATGGATATAAAAGCTAGGAATGAGCCAGTCAGAATCCAGCTTTACAATCATTTGCTCAAGATGGCTCCCACCAACCAGTAGAGGCTCATGTCCGCATATGACATTACAGAAGGGAAGATGACTATGAGCCATTTCATGCCTACCTTGCTGCAGCCACAGTCAGCTGCAGATTACATCAGGACCAACCTAGAAGTTTTTGCAAAGGACATCCACCCAATGGACCAAATAGAGCTACATAAGCAAACGGGTGAGATGGTCTACTCTACTCTTGCAGATAAAATATTTCTAGCCCACAAACTGCAGAATTCTCTCCATAATACTACTGCCCAACTGGAATTGGAGAAATCTTCTTCTCAAGCCAAAGACAACAGGATTAGGTCTTTGGAAGATATCATTATAGAGCTTGGGCATGAACCAAGTGATCCTAAAGCTGTGCAGGTGCTCATGAAGAAAAAATATGAAGATATATCAACTTTGAGGAAGATGGTCAAACTTCCAGCAACGCTTCACCCCCAAACAGAAGATGTTGCTCAGCAGAGAAAGGATCAAGATGTAGTGGCCATGTTGTTGACACTACACAAACAATTGGTAGAAACAAAAGGAAGATTGTTAGCAACAGAGGGTGCATTACAAGCAGCCCTGAAACAGAAAGAAGGAGGGCAGATATCTCAGCCCCCTCAGCCAATAATTAACCTTGAGGAACCTCCTCAAATTATAAGTCCTCCCACAGGACAAACACCAGAGGCAGGCCCTTCAACACCAGCAACAACATCAGGACAGACACCCAGCCTTGATATGCAAAATATGATGAAAGAACTTCAATCTTTGGAGGCCCAGATGGCAGAATTAAACGAGGCCAAGGAAAAATTAGCTACACTTAATGAAAAATATGATAAATCAAAGCAAAGTGTAGCTGAAAAAACAAGAGAGGTAAGGGCTCTTGAGAAGAAGATAAAAGAACTGGAGAAAGAGCTCTCTCTTGATAAAGTTGTGGTTGAAATCAAGAAAGTCTTGTGGGCCAATATTGGTCAGTCTATAACAGATCAATGGCAATATATTGAAACCATCCATGAGCATATAGATCTCATAGGCAGGGCCCAAAAAGAAAGTCAAAGAGCAAGGGAATCTCTAGGCAATATGCCTGAGATAGCCAATAGGATGATCAATTTCCTTAACAATCGCACAGGCCCCTAGCTGGCAGCAATGGGTATCTCTAACAGAACTGATACCATTTTACTAGTAAAAAGGGTGCTCACTTTGAGAAATCATGTGCAAACATTGGATAGAAGGTGCCAGGAAATGCAGACAGAGGTGAACAAATTCATGGAGAAATTTACAGCATTGCATAACAAAGGCCTTCCCAGCTTACTAAACAGTGCAGGAAGGTTACTATCTCATGAAAACTATGCCAAGAGGGTAAATATATTTGCTACAAATCAGATCACTGCAGCATCAAGTGCTCTAGAGGAGACAGGGCCTGCATCTGGGCAGAGTCTCTATGACAGAATAGAGAATTTTTTTTTTTTATCATGAATGAGATTAAACATCTATTTGAAGTGCCTCCAAATTACTACAAATATACTGAGGCAGATGAAACCTTAGGCATAATTTTGAGACATCAGTTGCCTACTCAGGAATGGTGGACAAGTATGATACAGACATTGCTGTGAAGAAACAGATTTTTCACCAAATTTTTGTACATCAATTATAAGTCATCATGCTTAGAAAATTGATATATTCACTATGACTGGAGAGGAGTGGATAGAGCCAAATCAGCAAACAAATTTGGCCACTAAAGCAACACCGACAGATGCAGATGACGGGGCTGAAATAACTGCAGCACGACAAAGCAATAAAGGGCTTATTACTCAGAATCAATATGAAGCACCCGGCAGACCCAGTTACCCCAAAAGTCAAGAATTTCTGACAAACAACAAGCAGCTGTTGTACATTCATTTAAGTAGCTTTTAATTTTGTAAGAAATATCGTTGAAAGTTGGTAAGAGCCGTTATTGTGCAATAACTCACTGTTGAGATATTTCTATGATATTTTGTATATATATGCACCCCCGTATAGCTTATTGGGGGTTGTTGTTACTCATTTGTTCAAGAGAACTCGGCTGTTTAACCTCTGAAAGATATAATAAAAAGGAGCTGTTGGTTTCCAGAAGATATGTTTGGCTTGGATGTGCTGTGATGAAACTATTGACTGCTGCAGGATTCTCATGTTATGGCGTGATACAATAAGTGTTCTCTAACTGTATTTGTGTTTCATTTCTTGTATAATATGTCTGTGAGGTATGGTGTTTAATCTTGGTAGAAAGGTAAAAGACTAGTTCAGGATTTGTCCATTAAGACACCCTAAACACAATCCTTACTACTAAATATGTTTTCTTCAGGGTTAGCTGCAACTATGGAATTCTTAAATGCTCCTATTTTCCCTAATCACATGATAAGTCTTTATTCAATAATTCTCTTTTGCTGCTGAGTTAGATTTGTTCTTCATTTCGTATTGCACTGTGAAAGAACTCTTGATTGCCTTTCCTGGTGTAATTTATGTTGTTTCTTCTCTAAAAATCAAAGTTTGTATCATGAATACCCATCTAGCCTTGCAGTGAACCTCTCTTTATCACAGACACCAAATACTTTTCATTTCTGGACTCCACATGCCCAATGGACTAAACTTTGTTTGATGCTTGCATGCCCTTCTTTGAACAATAGCTGAAAACAAAAATTTAAACAAAACTCTCACCTAATAACTAGCCTAAAATCTTCAAAAAACAAAGCTAAAACTAAAAGAGAGAGCCCTCTCTGATCACAGGTAGGCTAGAACTTGTAATCCAAAGCTTTGTTAGTGGTTACCCCGGCCGTATTCCTTCAGGAGTCAAAGGGAACAACCTGGGTGTTAACATAAATGGCGACTCCACTGGGGACTGAAAGAAATTCATAAACCCCTGTCTAATTCTTAATACTGTAGATAAAGCCTGAGTGACAACCAGACAGCCTTAGAAACTGCCTCTGCTTTGCATTTGCAGGAGTATATATAAGCTACCTCAGTCAATCTTTATTCATTCTTAAGTTCCATACAATTGTGCTATACCTGATCAGTCCTTGTCGAATATCAATACTTCTTAGAAAATGCTCCCAAAGAAAATCATAGAAACTGGCTCCTAAGAAGAAAACTCGTTATACAAGATCTAACCCGGATCCAGATCCATCACATGAGTTCCAAAACCCAAACTTGATCCCAAGAATCCTTAAGAAACACAAATCAGAAGGGACTTTATCAGATTCAAGTTCTAAAGCAGGATTTCAAACTAATATTCCAACCCCTGCTAAGGTTTCTCTACATCCTCATACCACCGCTCCACAATCTCCTAGTTCTTCATCCACTTCACAAGGTGTCCTTTCAACCCCTCCATCAACTACACATACCCTTCTCATCCCCTTTCCTCCCCTTGTCCCATTCGTTCCTGTTATCCCTATTGTCCCACCAAACATGGCTAATAGATATGCTCCACTGTAGTTACCTGCCAATCTAGGGCCTATGCCTCAAGATTACCAAAGCAAGATTTCATATTTTGATGGTACTGGCTCTTATCCAACCCTTCAACATACTAAGAAAATGCAGGATTATTTTGAAAATTATGAGATAGATGATGATGGGGTTAGAATGAAATTTTTTGTGAAAAGTCTAACCGGAGATGTAAGATCATGGTTCAGGTCACTTCCAGCAAACTCCATAGCTGACCCCGAAGCCCTGTATCAAACCTTTATCAATAGATGGGAGAAGAAAAAGGATCCACTTCATATTTTATCTGAATACAATACTATCAAAAGAGGCCCCCAAGAAACTGTCTTGGACTATTGTGCTCGATTCAACAATGTCTACAATGCTATTCCCCAAAATCTCAGACCCCCACCTGATCTGGCTCTATACACCTTTCCTGATGGGTTCGATTCAGATATGGCATACCAATTGAGAGAAAGAGCTCCCCGAACTTTAGCTGAGATGCAAGATATAGCAGTTAGTGTAGAAGCCAACCTGATAGCTAAGAGAAATAGGACCAGAACTGAAAGAAAGACTACCTTCAAAGAAGAGCCTTCAGGCTGGGATCAGAAATTGGATGCAATAATCACTGGTATGCATAGATTAGGTGACAGAGTAGAATCAGTTGAGAGGAAGTCATCATGGGAAGCACCACAGAACAATCCTATCAGGAATCCAAATTTTAGAAGAAATCAAAATCCTAATGTTGGCAAGGCCAGCCTTGAACCAGAGATTAGGCCTCCATTCCAAGAAAACTATGTTGAAGCATCCACTTCTAGTGAGCAGATAGATGATACCCACATTAAATTGATGGGCCTGAATGATGATCAGCAAGTTTTTCTGAGTCAAGAGGATCACAAAGATGATCACATCAATCGTTCCAAACTAAATCAGGTGAATCATTTGATTTCAAACAAGGCTATGACACAACTATTTTTGAAGTTCATAAACAATACAAATTGAGAAGCAGAACTATAAATGTGACAGCCCGAAAAAACAAAGGATACCCCACAGTCTAAGAAGGCTATTGTCATAGAGCCAATCAACAAAACTGATACAATTACAAATGAAGTAACAGTTGAAGAGGTAACCGAAGCATTTCCTTCAAATCAATAACCAATGGCTACACCGCATCTACAGCACAATCCAAGTAACACCTTTCAAAAAGTGAGCAAAAAGGACAAACCTCAAGATCAGATTGAGAGTCAAGAAGAAGCCTCTAAAAACTCAATTGAGAAAGAAAAAGTTGTTAACCAGAACACCAAGATCCAATCTGAAAAACCTTTTGACTTAGAGGCTGAAATTGGTAAATTAAAGATAGCCATTCCTCTATCAGAGCTAGCTAAACGTAACATCTACAAACAACAAATCAAGAAGTCCCTTCAACTGACCCATAATAAGGATGATGTCAATGTGTTGGATGATACCCCAGAATTAATTTTCGGTCCAGAAGTTGATGGAAAGACAGGAGGTATTGGGATCTTACCTTTTTATGTCAGCTTGCATATTCATGATAAGATATTACACAATGCAATGTTTGATTCAGGCACCTCTCATAACCTTATGCCTAAGTCAGTAATGGAGAGATTGAATCTAGACATCACAAGACCATATAAGGACCTATTTTCATTTGACTCTAGCCAAGTTAAGTGTTTAGGCTTGATAAAAGATCTATGTGTTTCCCTTGTCTAGCACCCAAATAAAACAATTTTAATGGATGTTGTAGTTGCTGATATCCCACCTAAATATGGAATGCTGTTATCAAGATCATGGGGAGCCAAACTCCAAGGTTCCCTGCAATTGGACATGTCATATGCCACCATCTCTGTCTTTGGGCAACCAAAGAGGCTATACAGAGAGTCACTCATGAAATACATGGTGAGCAATGAAGAAAAACCTCAAAATTTCCCTATCTATGCAGTCCATTCTAACATGGATTCTTTCATTCTGTTCAATGACAATATAAGTCCAATATGTGATGACAAATCTGTCTTACTTGAACAAGATCTACATATGAGTGAGCAATCAAGTTCCTAAGAAATCAAGGTTGGGCAATCAATTGAAGAGACCGTTCTAGAAGACAAACCAGATGAAAAACAAGATCTCCAACTTATAATCCCAAGTCATAGAGAAGCTGCTAGATCTCCCCTAAATCAAGAAATCCTTTGGTTTCTTGAGTTTGATGGATCAGTCAACAAATTAGGGGTAGGAGCTGGAGTGTGGATTCATAACAAACAAAGCAATCATGCAGAAGGTCGAGCCTATAGGCTTAATTTCAGATGTACTAATAATATGGCAGAGTATGAGGTTCTTTTGCTAGGCCTCAAACTGGTAAAATCCTTACAGGCCACAAAAGTTTCAATCCTGGGAGATTCAGACCTCATTATTCAACAAGTTAAAGGCAATTTTGTCACCAATGACAAAATACTAAGATCATACAGGTCTGCTGCTATTGAAATACTCAAGGCTTTCACTGAATTTCAAATGACCAAAATATCTAGGACCCACAACCTTCATGCACATAGTTTAGCTACATTTTCTAGTACATGCAAATTGCCTTTTGAACCCAACCACTGCTTTACAGCTGAGATTAAACACAGACCTTCTATCCCAAACAATGTTAAAGATTGGCAAGTATTTGAGGATGACACACAGATAAATAGTTTCTTGACCTTGCAGCATGAATTTTCAGGTTTGAACATTGACATTGATTCTGTAAAAGACACACAACCACTAAGTGAACAGGACCGAACAACTATATCGCCCAAAACATCAAATAAAATACTTTGTCCAACAACCTTTGACAAGGAAAATATACAAGAACTTAAACAATTGCATTTTGATGAAATAACTGGTGCAGAGGCTGAAATCATACAGCTAAAAGACAATTTTCTACCAACAGGCCTGACTCCGTTGGAGGACATTTTTGACTCAAATGATGTTCCTAGAAAACCAAAAATGCAGCCTCTTAATGCTGCCATTGAAGAATGCAACATTGGAACTACTAAAAAACCCAAGATAATAAAATTGTCTGCATCTTTACCTCCTGACCAAAAGCCCAAATACATTGACCTTTTTAAACAATTCCAAGATGTGTTTGCATGGAGTTATGAGGATTTGAAATCCTATGACACCTCTGTTATTCAACACACCATCCCTCTCAAACCTAATCAAAAGCCATTCAAGCAAAAATTAAGAAGAATCAATCCTATGCTTCTCCCTTCAATTGAAAAAGAAGTACAAAAAATGTTTAAGGCCGGTATCATAGCACCAATCAGGTTTTTAGACTGGATTTCAAATTTGGTCCCCACAAGAAAGAAAACTGGTGAGATTAGGATTTGTGTTGATATAATGAATTTGAATCAAGTGTCCCTCAAAGACAATTATCCCTTACCTAAAATGGATCACATTCTCCAAAGAGTGGTGGGGGCTTCAAGAATCTCATTGCTTGATGGATTTTCAGGTTTCAATCAGATCCTAGTCCACCCTGATGATCAAGATAAAAAAACATTCACAACCCCATGGGGAAATTTCAAGTATGTCAAAATGCCTTTTGGGTTGAAAAATGCAGGAGCTACATTTTAGAGAGCAATGGATATTGCTTTTGCTAAAGAGATTCGTGATTTCCTTGTTATTTACTTAGATGACCTTACACCTTTTTCAAAATCTGACCAAGAACATTTGAAACACTTGAGACAAATATTCATAACATGCAGGAAATATGGAATTTCCTTAAATCCTAAGAAGTCTCTATTTGGTTTGGAAGAAGGTAAGCTTTTGGGTCATATCATTTCAAAGGATGTCATTAGAATTGATCCAGACAGAATACAGGCCATCTTGCAAATGCCCCATCCAAGAAATATTAAAGAATTACAAGCCTTCTTGGGAAAGATCAACTTTTTAAGGAGATTTATCCCAAAGTTAGCAGAATTGATCAGATTGCTAAACAACATGCTAAAAAAGGATTCTATTTTTGTTTGGGGTTCATTTCTTCTCATTTTTTGACAATTTTATTCCTTTTACCCTTTGATTTTTCTTTTAGGGTATACCCTCTTTACATTTTTTTGATTTTTTGACAATATGGAAAACCTTTACAACAAGAAAAGGTATGAACATATTACAAAGCTCATCAAGTCAATCATGAAATATGACACCTATTGGTATAGGAGCATAACATTGGCTCCACTTGGGGATGGCTTTTCTTGGTGGAAAGTCAAGAACAGTAGGTCAAATGGCCTTTTGAATGACTTTGACTATGCTCTGAAATCTCCTTCTATTGGTTGCTTTATTGTATGTATGACAATAATCCTTCTGAAGCTTGGGGCCTTCTCTCCAGGATTCAACTCCAGTAAGTTACTATCCAATCCAAACTGTGACATTACCAAGGATATAGTATTTACATGTTAAAATTAGAATACATTAACAAGTGGGATCATAGTAATGCTTCAGCATCCGACCATTAACTGGCCCTTCTTCTGTTTGTGTGTCATCCAAGTTTTTTAGATAGTAGGTATTGTTCCCTTGTAAAGCAAGGATAAGAAAAGGTCCTTTCCATAGGAAGTCAAACTTCCCATGTTTTCCCTTATCCTCTCTCCTGGAACTCCATCTTAAAACTTTGTCTCCAATGTAGAAGTCCTCTGCCTTGGTTCTTTTATCAAATATTTTCTTAAGTTTCTCTTGTACCACTTGAGATCTCTGATATACTTCCTCTCTGGTCTGCTGCAAATGGATGGTCTGGTTAATTCTTCTTTGAATATCATTGGGCTCCACTTGAGCTTCTTAAAGCAGTTTCATTACTGGAACTCCTAAAGATGAAGGAAATATAGCCTCCATGCCATAGACTAATTCATAAGGACTAGTCCCAATGGATTTCTTTGTAGTAAGTCTGTCTGCCCACAGTGCATTAGTAAGTTTCTCGTGCCAATTTTTCTTGTTTTCTTCCAATAATTTCTTAATAATATTGATTAGGCTCTTATTGGAAGACTCAGCTAGACCATTACCTTGAGGGTAATAGGATGTGGAATGGCCTAGAGTGATATGGTATTTATTACAGAAACATATCATTTTCTTGGATTTAAAGGCAACAACATTATCAGTTATTATCTTCTCAAGACAGCCAAATCTAGACAATATGTTGGTTTATAAGAATCCTATAATCACAGTATCATTGGCTTTTCTAGAGGGAATGGATTCTATCCATTTGGTGAAATAATCTATGGCGGTGAGAATCCATTTACGTTGGCTAGAACATGGAGGATGGATTTCTCCAATGAAGTCTAAGCCCCATTGTTGAAAGGGTTTTTCAGTGGAGATTGGTCTCATGGGTAAAGGGAGTAGTTTTCTCTTGCCCTCAAAAATTTGGCATTTATGGCAAGCAGTAACAAATTTCTTTACATCGGTGAACAAGGTTGGCCAGTGAAATCCAACCCTTAGGATCTTGTCTGCAGTTGCCTTCCAGTAAAGGTGTCCACCACAGTCTCCTGCATGAAATTCTTGGAGAACCTTGTCAGCTTCTTATTTTGTTAAACAATTCAATAGAATACCTTCATGATTTTTCCAAAATAAAACATTATCTAAAATACAAAATTTTGTGGCTTTCAGCTTTAAAAACCTTTTCTTTGTTCTGGATAACCCTGGAGGAGCCTGTAGGTTTAATAATACATAACTTAAATTAGCATACCAAGGTGATTCTAAGAAGGCCTGGCTGATTTGTGGAGTCACCATCTCCTGTTCGTTATCCAGTTCATTAATATCTAGGGCTTGACAATTTGTTTCAGTCATGAGTTTAGCCAATCCTTGTCCTTTTATAAGCTTCATAGGTCTTATTTCAATATCATATTCCAATATAGCAACAATCCATTTACCTCGTTTGCTCTCGATTCCATCTTGAGTTAAGATGTCTTTGACAACAACATTTGGTACATAGGCTATTACATGGGAATACAATATGTAGACTCTAAAGCCTTTAATAGCTTTCACCAGTACAAAGGCTTGTTTTGCCATGATTTTGTATTTCAGTGGTGCATCCCTAAGTGCTTTACTAAAAAAGGCTATTGGTTTTTCACATCCTTGATCATCCTTTTGCAGTAAAACAACAACTATAGTGTGTTCTGATGCAAAGGAAAATATTATGAAATCTCTATCAAACTTTGGACTTGTGAGGACCAGTGTTCTAGTTAAAGCCATTTTAATCTCTTCAAAAGCTTGCTTGGCTTCAACTGTCCAACTAATACTAGAATCCTTTTTCAACATATTATTAAGAAATCTAATTAATTCAGCTAAATTGGATATGAATCTTCTCAAAAAATTGATCTTTCCTAGGAAAGCTTGAAGTTCTTTAATATTTATAGGGTGGGGTATTTGCAGAATAGCTTCTATTCTAGCAGGATCAATTCTGATGCCTTCTTTGGAGATGATATGGCCTAAAAGTTAGCCTTCTTCTAGACCAAACAATGACTTCTTAGGATTTAAGGAAATACCATATTTTCTACATTTAAATAATACTTGTCTCAAATGATCCAAGTGTTGCTGATCTGATTTAGAAAAAACAGTCAGGTCATCTAGATATATAACCAGAAAATCATGAATTTCCTTTGCAAATGCTATGTCCATTGCCCTCTGAAAGGTCGCCCCTGCATTTTTAAGTCCGAATGGCATTTTAACATATTTGAATGTACCCCATGGTGTTGTAAATGCAGTTTTTTCCTGGTCATCAGGATGAACCAGAATCTGGTTATAGCCTGAGAAACCATCGAAGAGTGAAATCCTAGAAGCACCTACCACCCTCTGTAAAATGTGATCCATCTTGGGCAAAGGGTAATTTTCCTTAAGAGAAACCTTATTAACATTCCTTAAATCGACACATAATCTGATTTCTCTAGTTTTCTTCCTAGTGGGTACTAAATTAGACACCCACTCTGAAAACCTGATGGGAGCAATTATTCCTGCTTCATACATTCGTTTGATATCTTTTTCAATTAAGGGCAAAAGTACAGGATTAATTCTTCTAAGCTTTTGCTTGAATGGTTTCTGGTTTTCCTGCAGAGGTATTGTATGTTGAATTATGGAGGTGTCATAAGATTTCAGGTCTTCATAACTCCAGGAAAAAATATCCTGGAACTCTCTCATTAGCTCAACAAATTTGAGTTTTTGTTCAGGGGGCAAAGATTTAGATAACTTCACTATTTTAGGATCATACTCAGTTCCCAAATTATAGTCCTCAATATCTGCTCTTAAGGGTTCCATCTTGGGTTTCTAAGGAATATCATTGAAATCAAAAAGATCTTCCAAAGATATTAATCCCCGAGGCAAATGATTGTATTTTAAATTGATTACTTCAGATTCTCCTTCAACAATTTCATCAATATCCATCTCTTGAAGTTCCTGCATTTCTTTATTGGTGAATTTGGTTGGGTGAAGCATTTGAGTTGCACTTTGTTTTGAAATGTTTGTTTCTATCTTGTTTGTTTGATCAAATTCATTTACTGTATCTACATCTATATTAGTGTTACAAAATTACTCATCTAAGGTTAAGAAATTATTAATTTGCTTATCACCATCAAACACTTGCCAGTTCTTTAAATTGTCTATAGCTGGCCTATGTCTAATCTCAGCTGTGAACTGATGATTAGGTTCAAATGGTAACTTGCATGTGCTGGCAAACATTGCTAGACTATGAGCTTGCAAATTATGTTTTCTTGGGATTTTGGCAAGCTTAGTTTCTAAAAATGTGTTGAGAATCTCTATCATTGTATCTCTGTAATACTTCAGTCTGGGATCATTTGTTGAATACTTTCCTTTAATCTGTTGAACTATTAACTCAAAGTTTCCCAAGACAGACACCCTAATCGCTCCTAATTTTTTAACTAGTTTAAGACCTAACAATAGAGCTTCATATTCTGCCGTATTATTGGTGCACCTGAAGTTTAATCTAGGCATGGCCTTCAGCATGGTCATTTTCAAGATTATGCACCCAGACTCCAGCTCCAGCTCCTAATTTGTTAACAAAACCATCAAATTCTAAGTGCCATAGAATCTCATGTTCATAATTTGTGTTAGGAGTCTTAGGAATTTGTTTAATAGGGAGATCTGGTTCCTTGCTTTCTTCTGTTTTCTCTAGGGTGTCTGATGTCTCATCATTTTCAGAAATTTCATTTATTTAAACACTAGATTTATCATTTGCAATTTCTTTTGGTTCTGCTAAAACTTCCAATTCAGTTGAAGGATCAATTTCAGCATTGTAGAGAATGAAATAATCCATATCAGAGTGAACTAAGTAGATAGGGAAATTTTGAGGTTTCTCTTGACTACTTACAACGTACTTCATTAAGTTTTTTCTGTACAGTTTCTTGGGTTGACCAAATATTGAAATAGTAGCATAAGGCATGTCTAGTTGTAGAGATCCTTGAAGTTCTGCACCCCAAGACCTAGACAATAACATGCCATACTTCGGTGGAATGTCAGCTACTACTATGTCCATTAAAATTGTTTTGGCATGATACTGAACTAGTCACACACACAAGTCTTTGATTAAAACTAAACACCTGACCTGACTTGAATCAAAAGAAAAGAGGTCTTTATATGGTCTGGTGATGTCTAAGTCTAATTTCTCCATTACAGATTTAGGCATTAAGTTATGAGAGGCACCAGAATCAAACATGGCATTATGAAGTATTTTATCATGTATGTTCAGACTTACATAGAAAGGAGGAACTCCTCCATCTACTGATTTCCCATTCACTTCAGGGCCAAAAATCAATTCAGGCTGATCATCAAAAGCATTTACTAAATCTTCATTAATCGAGATTTTGAGTGACTTGTTAATTTGGCTTCTGTAGACATCATGTTTAGCTAGTTCAGACAATGGAACAACTATTTTTAATTTGCCTACTTCAGCTTCCCGATTAAAAGGCTTTTCAGTTTGAGTTTTTGCATTCCGGACAGCTGGATTCTCTTTTTCATCTGTGTTCTCTGTGTTTCTCTCCTTCTAAGGAGTAGGGTTATGGGCTGAAGTTGTTTCCACATCACCTTCTGGAGGTTCTTCCACGTTTCCTTTGGAGGGAATAGAAGTGGAAAGTTGTCTATTATTGGGTTGATTATCGGATACATGTTCAATAATTGGGTTAGCTAGGTTAGAGTTTGTTTTGGAAAGAATATGTACAGGGATATTATTAGTCTTACCTTTGTTAGGCTGCTTGGTGGCTTTCTGTTTATTAGTGTCAGGAACATCTATTCTTCTGCTCCTCAGATTGTATTGTTTGTGGACTTCATAAATGGATGTATCATATCCCTCCCTAAAGCCAAATGATTCACCTAATTGAGTTTGAAATTGTTTCAGAACGTAGGCTTCTTGATCGTCTTGGGTCAAGAAAACTTGTTCTCCATTGTTGAGTCCCATCAAATTGATTTGGGTATCTTCTATTGGTTCATCAGAAGTGGAGGCTTCAACATAATTTTCTTGGAAAGGGGGCCTAAGGTTTTGATCAACGCTAGTCTTCCCAGTATTCTGATTTTGGTTCTTCTTGAAATTTGGATTTCTCCCATTGTTGCTAGGTTGTCCATCCCAAGGGGATTTCCTTTCGATTGTTTCTACTCTATCTTCTAATCTCTCCATACCTTTAATAATAGCATCAAGTTTTTTTTCAAAGGCTGAGGTTTCTTCTTTCAAAGGTATCCTCCTTTCAGCTATGGCTCTAGCTCTTTTTGATATTAGGTTAGCTTCAATGCTAATAGCTATACTTTGCATTTCTTCTAAGGTACGATGAGCTCTTTCCCTGAATTGGTATGCCATATCTGAATCAAATCCACTAGGGAATTTGATTAATGCCAAATATGGAGGAGGTATAAGGTTTTGAGGGATAGCATTGTAGACATTATTGAACCTAGTACAATAATCTTGTACAGTTTCTTGTGTTCCCCTCTTCAAGTTTTCATGCTCTGACAAAATATGGAGAGGGTCTTTCTTCTTTTCATCAGCATCAACTTCATATATCTCAAAATAGTCAGTCATTTTCTTGGTATGTTGTTGAGCTGTGTAGGTGCCAATGCCATCAAAAGGAGTGATTTTTCTTTGATAGTCTTGGGGCATAGCCCTTGGGTTGGCAGGTAAGTGCAGAGGAGTGTATCTGTTTGCCATGGCTGGAGGGGTAGATGTGACAGATGGTTGAGCAAGTATAATAATGGGAATGTGAGTTGTAGATGGCGGGGTGGAAGGGGTAGCCTGGGTTGAGATGAATTAGGAGAGGCTGAAGTGATCACAGAAAGGTTTGATGTTCCTACAGAGGTAAGTTTAGATTGAATGGAATTCTGCAAATGTCAGTCAAGATGTGAAGTGACAATCTCAAGTTGTAAATTTTCGATGACTAAAGGATCATGAACCATGCGGGCTAAGGAAGATTCAGAAAAGGTTACAAATAAAGAAGTCTCAAAATACTCGTCAAAAGGTTCCTCCTTGAGGTAAATCCACTTATCTGGATAAGATGTTGATCTATGTAAAGGCCGTGAACTAGCAGAACTCTCTTGGCTATCTTGTCTCCTCAGAATCCTAGGGATCATATTAGGATTTTCGAACATAGGGGGTAGATTTGGATTAAAGTTAGCTCTGGTGTAACGAGTCCTTTCTGAAGCGAGGTTTCTAGGTCTATTTTTGGGTTTTTTCTTTAAAAGGGTTGGGCAAAACAACTTCTTACAGTTTCTTTAAAAGCTTTAGATATGGGATTTAAATTCTCTTAAAGACTTATTTGATAAAAGGAACTAATCCAGAATTTGAAACTAAATGTTCAATCCATAAACTAGACCAGAGATAGACTGAAGCAGCATTCATTTAGTTCTACAATCGCAAAGCAAGAGCATTTCAAAGGCTACCTGGCTAACTTCAGGCTCCATCTGTAGTTTATAAAGTAAACAATAGTAACAAACAAAATGTTCATATCCCTAGTGGAGTTGCCACTATGTTATCACTTAGATTTTCTTAGAAGTTGTTGGGAAGAGGAAAGGGGTCTGAGGTAACCACAAACCAACTTTTAAGTACATATTTTAGCCAATCTGTACTCAGAGAGGGCTCTCTCTTTATGATTTAGCTTGGTTTTGAAAGATATTAGGCTAGTTGTGAAGTTTAGGGGTTTTGTTTGAGTTTGGGTCGTGAGATTCAATAGCAAAGGGGTAAGACTGAGTAGCTTAGTCCACTGGGCTAATGGATTCAAAGAAAATGGCTTAACTGGACTTGGTTTCTTCAAAAAGGATTGTTTAACAGAGCAAGGTAGTCAAATAGGGAGCAATTAGAGACTGAAATATGGGATGGTTTTAAAGGGTTAAAGGGTAATTAAGAATCCTTTAACATACTTTCAAAGAGCAAAACATGACTAACCATCAATAAAGCGAAATTAAAAATTCTTTATTAAATGATTAAAATGAACAAACTAGGAAACATGAGCAATCAATAATTCACTGTTTATACTAGTTCAGAAGAAAACATGGAGAATAATAACGATTGAAATCAGAGTGCCATTAAGCAAATTCTGAGTTATTCTTTTTCGTTTATCATTCAGATGTGAAACATAGATGATATTTTAAACAAGGAAAATGGTAAAACGCAAGGTATAGATGAACTTATTGATCTGGTGTTTGATCAAGAATTTTGAGAAAAGTCCTTAGCTCCAATTCTTCATCCAACAAGCCACAAAGTTGGTCCAAACAACACTTTATTCCAAAATAGAGACACTTAGTCTCGAAGATAGGAGAAAGGTGAACTGATGTTGTGCTGTTCCTTTTCTCACTAAATGTGCTGGAGGCAAGCCCTTTTATTTGGCTTGATGTTGTCCTCTTTAGTAACTCTGTGCTAGTTTCCTTGTTTTAACCAATACTTTTCCCCTGTTCTGATACACTTCAACCTGTTTGACCCCTCTTCATCTTTGTTCATCTTGCGATGGTAAAAGTCCAAAATTTACATTTTACCAAAACTAAATTTACAAAATTTTCAATATGTCTTCCCACCATTTTTGCTCTGGCAATCTGTGTTTCTGAAGTTTCCTCAAAGTCTCATCAGTTTCTGTATATCTGAAAAAATTACGCTGGAGTTGAAATAAGTGCTTTACCTCATGTTCAATATAGAATGAGTTCTCCAAGCTGTCATAGAGAATTCAGCCTGTGGGAAGTGTTTTTATTCCTGATGCACTTGTTGATGAGCTAGCTTGATCTCCAACATACTTATTCAATTTATCTACATAATCAATGTGCTTCATTAACCTGTCATTGACCAAAGGACTTGGTAAACCTTTATTCTGCAAAACTGTGAATTTCTCCATAAAATAATTGATTTCCACCTGCATATCTTGACATCTTCTTTCTAGATTTGCATTAGAGTTCTTTTAGTTAGCACCCTTTTGGAAATACCCTTTTGATTTCCAAAATAGTGTCTGTCCTGTCTGGGATGCCAAGTGCTTCTAGTTGTTCCTTATTTTTCGTATTCAAAAAATGTATAAGCCTATTGGCCTGTTCAGGCATTTGTCCTAACTCTGCTCTTCTCTGTTGAATTGCTCCATGTGCTGCTTTCACTAAATCAATCTGCTCATAGATCACTTGGATAGATGCCCATACATCATTTATAGATTGAATGATGTTGGCCCAAAGGATTTTCTTGATCTCTATCAGAGGCTTGTCAAAAGTGAGCTCTTGTTCTAATGTTTTAACTTTCCTTTCTAAGGCTTTAATCTCCCTGGTTTTTTCTACAACATTTATTTTTGAGGCATCATACTTCTTTTCTATATTAGCCAATTGTTCTTTTTCTTGTTTTAATTCTGAAATTTGTAGTTTCATTTCTTCCACGGCCTTTATCAATTCTTCTGTGCTTAAATTGGTGCTGCCACCTGCTGTTGATGTACCTGTGATTACTTTTGTTGTGGCTGCTGGGACGTTTGGAGCTAATGTTGTTCCAAGTGTAGAAGGGACTACTGTTGAGACTATGGGGATTACTTCAAGAGAATGGGAGGTCGACTCTCCCTACTTTTCCTTCAGTGCTTTCTTTAATGCCTGCTCTATATCATTCAATCTTTAATTAAGTTTTAGGAGCAGGTCCATCATATCTTCTTCTGATTTCTATTGTATAACTTCTGCTGTTTGAGGATGCCTTGAAGGAGGTAGCTTCAGCTGTTTCCTCAGGGCAGCGATGTTCTCTTCTTTCTTTTTGATCAGAGCCTGTATGCCTTTAGCATCTTTGGGATCATGTCCCAATCCAATGATGATCTCTTCTAATGATTTGATTCTGTTATCCTTGTCTAGAGAAGAGGCTTTCTCCAAATGTTATTGCGCTTTTGTGTTGTCCAAGGAATTTTGTAACTGATGGGCTAGAATTGCTTTATCAGCCAGTCTAGAATAGACCATTTCCCCAATCTATTTATGAAGTTCAATTTGGTCCATAGGATGAATATCCTTTGCTAAGACCTCCAAATTTATTCTGATGTAATCTTCTGCTGACTAGGGGGGCTACACCTTTGGCTTAAAATAACTCATTATCATTTTTCCTTCTTTAATATCATAAGCTGACATCAATCTCTGCTGGTTTGAGGGGGCCATTTTTAGACATTGATTATAAATTTGAACCCTGACTGGATCATTCTTGGCTTTTATCTTTGTAAATGTCTTCTTAATGTCCGAGGCTTGTTTGCTTTGAGGTCTGGTGGATAAGACGTCTACACTCTGTTGTCTTTCTAGCTCCTACCTTTGTGAGCTAAGAGATGTTTATCGCAATGGAGAAGTTTGCTAGCTCACTGCCTTTTCTTCTCTGTGGTTGTATATAGTCTCTTTCATCATTTCCTCTTCTGACACAGGATTCAATCTTTGTCTTTTAGTCCTAGGCTATTCCATGGGTCCACTGGCAGGAGTAGTGATTTCCTTGTCCCTCTTTTTGCCTCTTTCCTCATTTAGAGGAGTTTGCAAAACTGGAGTTTCTACTGCTTTAGTTTGAGGTGGAGGAGTTGGTACTTGACCCTGTTTTTTGGACTTTCCAAGCTGATCTGTCATTGTGGGCTGTTCTGTGGTCTCTACTTCCTTCCCTTTAGGTGTGCTTGTGGTTGGTATGTTGACTTCTGGTGGAGGCTGTTGAGAAGTTCCAGTAATGGATGCCCCCCTTTCTGGCCCTTGAGATAGCTTGAAAAATACCTGCCTAAAATAATACAGGTCAAGGATTTTCTCAAGATCTCTCATAGCATTTTCCATATTTTCCTATTCACTAATCTCTTCTATTAGGGTCCCTTCTCCCCATTCATCATGATTTGCAAACTGTTCAATTTCTGGGATCATATGATGTATATAAAATGATAGCCTATTTTTTGTCCTTTTGTCACATATGAAACTATTTGGGTCATATGGCACCCACCAAAAACTTTTCTTCAACCTAAGGTGGTCTTCTAAAATCTTTTTAGCTTCTTACCATGCATCCCTAGAATTGATGACAAAAGGGCCTAACTGGTTCTTGATTCTTAGCTGAACCTTTTTCTTTGTGCTATGGAAATGGACTAAGTCTGCATTTGTCTAAAATATTCTAGTGAAAATAATCTCATAGGCACATATTTAGGTAACTTGAAAGGGAAAAGTTCACACCCATACATCCTGATCTTTGTGTGATTTTCATATAGGTACCAGTCACCTATCCCATTTTGTTTAGAGAGCTGCGGAATCTTCTTCATGTCACCAGTGATCCTAGGAGGGGAAACTCCTATCAATAAAGTGTTTCCTGGAAGTACAAACCAGTTAGTGAACTCATTATAAGTATAAGGGGACTCACTGGTATTATGAAAGATGAAACTCCAAAAAATCACAGACCTTCGATTTCCTTTTGAGTCCAATTTCCTGATGGGGAAAGTAAAGTTGTCTGGCCATTGATACAACAAAATATGGTATATAAAAGATGTATATTTGAAGGCTCCTTCCCTCTCCAAACTTATGAATTGATCATGGATTTTGTTGGCAATGAAAGTGGCATAATCATATCTGATAGTAGGGGTCTGTATTGGAGTAAAGATTGATAGTAAAACTAAGGTGATATCATCAACGTACTCACTGGAATTGAATCCCATGATCAGGGATATCATTTCAACAATGAGTCTGCCAGTGTCAGTGAAAAAAGTCTACAGATAAAGAGGTGGGCCTTTAGGTTGGTGCTTTGGTAGCATGAAGGTCTGAACAATACGACTTATCTCTGATGTGTAAAATGTAGATGCTTTTTCAAGTAGATACCCCATGGAAAGAGGAGCGAGGGGCTCAGTGGAGTGGAACTGTATCATTTCATTAATGGACTTATAAGTTATGGGAAAAAGGACAGTTTGGGATGGGGACATAACTGCTCTATGGACAGGGTCATAGTTAGCACAACAATGATGAATTATTTCTGGGAAAACATGGACTGAGGGGAGGAAATACATGGGAAGATTAGATTCCCACAGTCCAAAAATGTCAGACTTATTTAGATAGCTATCTTTGACTTGGAAGAAGGCCTGAAGATGGTTCCTGTCACCAGATAAATATTTTATTTGGAAATATTTATCTGCGAGAGGCAGATAATCTAAGTCTTTGTGAGGAGCATTAATAGGTGCGACATTCAGGGCTACAGGGGTTTCAATATTTGGTTCTTGTGGATTCAAAGATGAAAATAGGGGAAATTCTATGGACAATAGGCAAGACAATAGGTTGGGAGATTTGTATGGCCAATTCAAACGTGGAATAGACCTGAATTTGGCTGTTTCTTGTAGAATTTGAAGCAAAAACCAAAATCACAGGGTTTCGGCGCAGCTTGGATAAATACCTGTTTCAAGATGGTGAATATTGCCTAGATGGGAGGATGACAGGTTTCGGGCGGCTTCGCAGCAAGGTTCTCAACCAGGTGGTGGTTTGCAAGCTCGAACAGTCGATTGGGACGTTGTTTTGCATGGGAGCATAGTCTGCAGTGAATAACAGTGAAAATGATGTTTTTCTGCTTTATTTAGCAAAAATAAGGTTGGCGAGACTTTTTGGCATTTATCGGGCGAATGATGTCAGTGTGATGTGATGCTTTGTCATTATGTGGAAGGGTGTTAAGCAGTAAGCGTCGCACCACTTTTGGCCTAGGCGGTTTTTAACAGAGGGCGAGCGAGCATATGGAGCGGGGACGCGTGGTGGGGGTACGGCGGAAAACTGCTAGGCGATCACGAGTTAAAATGAGGTGGGAAGGGTGGTCGCGATATCGTCGTCGACCGTCAGATGGGAATGCACTGATCGGACGGTTAACGGGCTTTGGAGATGGCGGGGAGTTATGCAGCGGGGCCCGGCACAATAAAACATGGTTTAATCGTATCGGGGCCAATTTTATTGGTTGATGGGTAGGTTATTAATTAACCCAAATGGTTAATTAATCCCGTATTGCATGGCGGGGAAGGTTATTAACAAACTCCAGACAAGTTTATTAATCCCTTTTTAAATAGCGTTTATGGTTTATTTAACTGGGGCGGGAATTATATAACATTTCGGGGTTTTACCTATAATTACATAATACGGGAAATGGGTAAATGATTTCGTTGGGAGTTATATAATAATTGTTAATAAGTTAATATGAAAAATGTAATGGAAAGTGCTAAGAAAAAACATTGAAGTATATATTCAAACTTAGGCTAAAGTGGAAAAGGGGTCTTTCAAGCGATATTATGCATTTCCTAAGTAAAATAGGTTTTTTACTTGAAAAAACTTTATGAAATGAATAGTTTATGGATGATATTAAATACTTAGGTTTTTAAATCATTGGGCCGAGGGTCCGGTCCCCCCAGAAGTCAGAGAAATGCTATGAGCCCCTTTGATTTTCCAAGACCTTGATACTTAGGGGAAATTAGTGAATGATTAGGGAAAAATGTAAAGAGGAATTAGTTATTTAAATCTGTTTGTTTGAACTGCATCAAGTAAAGTGTCTTCCTTGCCCTTGTGATAAAAGTCAAAGTTAACACATTTTAGAAGCATTTCTTTATCACAAGTATTATTCTACAACATCATCTACCTACCCTACCTACTTTAGCTTGACATTTTTTCTTCTTTATTAGGGTGCACTTAGACTGGAAAACCCTTATCACACTTTTTCTTTTACATATAGAAATATATCTAAGTCTAACCTTATTACATCCAAGGGCTCAAATTAAACTGTTGAGCTCCTTTTTATTTACTCTACCTATCTATTTATCTGCCAAGATTAAACAGTTTGGTCAGATTTTATTCTCTATCTCTACAACATGAAATTGAAAGATGAAAGAGCCAAGTTTGAACAGTTTGACTCTTCATCAATTATGGCATAAGATTAACAAGTTGCACACAATTACTTATTACAGAAACTAAAATAATAGTGGCATTTTGTACTTGCACACTTTCCTGGTCTATTTTTGTTTGGGGTTCATTTCTTCTCATTTTTTGACCATTTTATTCTTTTTACCATTTTATTTTTCTTTTAAGGTATACACTCTTTACATTTTTTAATTTTTTTTAATTTTTTGACAATATGGAAAACCTTTACAACAAGAAAAGGTATGAACATATTACAGAGCTCATCAAGTCAATCATGAAATATGACACCTATTGGTATAGGAGCATAACAGCTGGCTGCCAAAATCATAGTCCCTCTCAGATATTCAAAATGGGTAGCCAAATTGGTGGTGGTGAGGAAGAAAAGTGGAGAAATCAGACTGTGTGTTGATTTCAGAAACTTGAACAAGTGCTCTAAAAAAGACAATTATCCCCTACCAAAGATGGAGCATTTGCTGCAAAAAGTCTCAAGAGCCAAAGTAATGTCTTTCTTGGATGGATTTTTAGGGTTTAATCAGATTGTTGTGCATCAAGAGAAGACTGCATTCACCACTCCTTGGGGCACTTTTATGTATGCCAAGATGCCTTTTGGGTTGATGAATGCTGGAGCTACCTTTCAGAGAGCTATGGATATAGCATTTGTGGGAGAGAAGGATAAATTTGTCTTTATCTACCTTGATGACATAACAGTATACTCCAGCAGCCATCAAGATCATTTGCAACACTTGAAGAAGGTGTTCCTAAAGTGCAGAAGGTTTAGGATTTCAGTCAATCCTAAGAAGTCACAGTTTGCTTTAGAAGAAGGCAAGCTGTTGGGGCATATTGTTTCTGCTGCAGGTGGCTGAATTGACCCAGAAAGTGTAAGAGCAATACAGACTTTTTCTGTCCCAAGATCAAAGAAATATATCCAGTCCTTTCTGGGCAAAATAAATTTTGTGAGGAGGTTTATACCAAATTTTACAGAATTGGTGAAGCATATTACCTCCATGTTGAAGAAAGGGGCAGAAATCAAATGGACTAGTGCAACAAGAAAATCCTTTGAGTCCATTAAGAAAGCTATTATGGAAGCTTCTACTCTAAGCAGTCCAAATTACAGCAAGGAGTTTCATATATTTTCATTTGCCTCTGAAGACACCCTTGCAGCAGTTTTATTGCAAGCAGATGAAGAAGGCTCAGAGCATCCGGTGGCATTTTTCAGCAAAAATTTAAGGGATGTTGAATTGAGGTGTGAAATTATTGAGAAACAAGCATATGCTCTTATCAAATCTTTGAAAGCTTTCATAGTTTACATTCTACATTCCAAGACAGTTTCATATGTGCCCTCTGCTGCAGTGAAAGATGTCCTAACACAGCCTGATGCTGGTGGAAAAAGGGCTAAATGAATTGCAAAGTTAATTGAGTTTAATATAGAACTGAAGCCCACCAAACTTGTCATAGGTCAAGGTCTTGCCAGATTGTTAGCTGAAGAAAATTGTAGAACATTGGACATAAACCTCATAAGCACAGATGCAGAAAGTGGTCAAACAAAAGAAGAGGAAGCAATTGAACCCAAGAGAAAGCAGTCAGTGGTAGAAAATCTAGCTTCTTGTGATTGGTACTCTGCAATAGCTAATTTCTTGTTGAAGCTAGAAATTCCTCCAGGCTTAAGCATAAGTCAAGCCATAACTATTAAGCTTAGGGCAGCTAAATATTGCATTAATGAAAGTTATGCAGCAGTTTCATTCTAGCATGTGTGGAGGACATCACTATTGGAAAACCACAACCCACAAAATCCTCAGATCAAGGTACTATTGGCCTTCCTTATTTTCTAATGTATTTTCATTTGTTAAATCTTGTGACAGGTGCCAAAGATTTGAAGGAAAGCAGCAATTGAAGTCCTTACCCTTGAAACTGATACATGCAAATGGACCTTTTTAGAAGTGGGGTTTAGACTTCATTGGAGAAATCAATCCACATTCCAGTGGCTAGCACAGATGGATATTAGTAGCCACTGATTACTTTACTAAGTAGATTGAAGCAATCCCTACCAGAAAGGCTAATCATAATGTGGTCATCGAGTTTTTAACAAAGAATATCTTTACCAGGTTTGGATGTCCACATAAATTAGTCACAGATAATGTAGCAGCCTTCAGGAAAAAATAATTGGTGGAAATGTGTGACTCAATGGGCATTAAGCTGGTTCATTCCACCTCATATTACCCTTAAGGCAATGGTGTAGCAGGATCCTCTAACAAAAGCCTGATAAGGATAATCAAAAAGCTGCTAGAGGACAACGAAAAGAACTAGGATTCTAAGCTCAGGTATGCACTGTGGGCTGACAGAGTGACCATTAAGAAATCCACAGGGAATTCTCCGTTCAAGTTGGTGTATGGCACTGAGGCTATATTCCCGATTCAGTTAAGTCTCCCTGTGGCGAATTTCCTGCAACCAGAACAGAATGAGGAAGAAGACATGGCACGAAGGATCACTGATTTGGCAGAGGTACACCAAATTGGGGAACAGTTGGTTGAAAAGGCTACACCACATCAGAAAAAGATCAAGGATGCTTTTGACAAGATGACAAAATCAAATAATTTTTAGGTTGGAGACTTAGTTCTAAAGTGGGATGCACTAAAAGAAAATAAAGGAAACCATGGGAAGTTTGATGCTTTCTGGATGGGGCCTTTTATCATTTCTCAAGTTCAAGGGAACAACACCTTCATACTGAAAAGTGTGGGTGGAGAAACAGTTTTTGATGGCCCAGTTAATGGGCATTTTCTGAAAATTTATGTGATTTAAGGTCTTTTGGCCTTAAAATTGTAAATATTTGATTTTATCAGTCTTAGTGTAGGTTCAATCAGACTCCATGCCCAATGGAACACTAGGAATTTTGTTAATTTGTTTTTCATCAGAAAGGCATTGATCTACAGGTTCCCGAGACCTCACAAGGAGGATCTCATCCCCAGAAGGAGCCAGTGTTAGCTCTGCTACATTTTTCAATATTTGGAAGTCATAAGCAACCTGGCCATGTTGCTGTTGTTCAAAGAGGGCTCACATTTGTCATTCTTCTCTTGCTCCTTCACTTTGTTCACACTCCCATACCCCCCCCACTAGCCATGTTTTCCTTCAAAAATCAGCATGAACCTATATTTCACCATAAACCTATATTTCCTTAAGCTCTGAGCGCTTAACCCATGAAACCACGCCCATATAACCCTCCGCTGCAATCGCAACCGTCGATCCACGTTGCCCAATCCGATGGTCCTCATCGCGAGTAACCTGCACATTTCCTCCGCACTGTCCGATCTATCCTATCATGATCGAATGGCATTCGCACCTCCCGCACCCATAAGTTGCCCGCGCGTTAGCCCATGGAGAAAGTGGTTTCCCTCCCATCGCATCTGTCACGCGTCGTGAAATGAATGGGATCGCTCCCCCCACATACGGTTACAACCGTCCTCTGGAAGCAGTTCAGGGAATACCACTTACTGCTTGCTCACCCATTCCCCGCTCACTATCGCCCCTGCACGTTATCCGCCTGATAGCCGTTGGATCTACCTGCCCAGGATCCAACGGCTCACGCTTGTTCGCTCCCATTTCTCCTGATGTCTCCCTCCAAGTCAATCTCAGCCATTCATCTGTGCAATCCAACGACCGATAATCGTTCCCGTCATACTCACGCCTCTGCCATACTGTCTGTACCACCCTTGACCGTTCGGTGCTACCGAAGGATGAAGGCGATCACCTACCAGCACTCTGTGCAGTTAATCTTCAACCACCGCATTCAACAAACGGAGTGGCCAAGAATGAAAAGGACATGCCTCGAGCAGTTGAATTCATCCAGCAGTAAAGGAATTTTATCCTTTATGACACTTCACCTGCTCGAGGAGTATAATAGAATACCATAGAATGTAAAATTTGTTCATTAAAACACACAGAATGTAGCAGAGGCCCATTTTAGGTAGATAATGTGGTTAGTGGTCAATTATGACCCCTCCACGCATAGAATAGCAAAGCATTTTTGTAGTCAACCTCTATATATACCCAGAAAC
The DNA here is from genome assembly GCA_031772625.1 of Pinus tabuliformis. Lineage (NCBI taxonomy): Eukaryota > Viridiplantae > Streptophyta > Pinopsida > Pinales > Pinaceae > Pinus > Pinus tabuliformis. Next base: position 1,091,004,066 of record CM062815.1, on the reverse strand, counting down.
AAGAGGGGATGATGGTTGATGGTTGTTGTTTTGATGTAAGGTTCAACTTCTGGAGACTGTAACTACTGTGATACTTGCAACGTCTGGTCTTCATTTTCAATTAATACAAGCTTATTTTGTTGTTAATTGCTCACTTTCCATTTCTACTATATTCTAGGCTGTGCCTGTTATGCATTTGTTCATGTGCTTTTGATATTTAGCATTAGAGGGGCTGTCATCCCACCTCTGTGTTGAAGTCTATTATGTGTCATTGAATTTGTTATGCAGGTTTCTGTTTACTTAGTGCTAGAGAGTTGTCATCTTGTCTGTGCATTAGGAAATAGATTTGCAGACCTCTTTACTGGTTGCAGCCGGCCATCACATGGTCTTGTGCATCTGTTGGTGTGGTCAGTATTCTCCATGTTCACTTAATCCTCAAACTGTGAGTAATTAGTGGTCTAAAGCCTTGTAGTCTGGGGGTGTTCACCCATGTCTGGCGTTAAGCATAGTAGAAGTGGTTATCTATCTTGAATATGTAGCATTCCTTCCATTCATCCATTTCCAACAACTTTTTGAGTTTGTAATGTTCCCGAGCATCTTTGAGATACAACCTAGGATAGTTTCTTGAGGTGATAATAGTTGTAAATAACAATGCATAAAGAACATATGTAACTAAATCAAATTTGGAAATTGCACAAGATTTTGGACAACTGCAAACTTAATTAACATGCTCAAGATGAAGTACATGTACACATCATGGCTTTCTCTCAAGTCTGGTACAAATCCCCTCCTTGTGCTCCAAACCCTAGCTAGGGTGAATCGATAAAACCCTAGCAACCAAGAAGATCCAATATGCAAGCATCACTCTAACACATCCTCTAAATCAAGAGGTCCTCTCTTCATTCTCTTCTTCACAATTCCACCCTAGGGTTTGATCGCAAAACCCTAATATCCAATCTCCAAGGGATAAAACTTAACCCTAGACCTGCAAAATTCTCCTTGTGTGCAACGTGCACTAGTGTGAATGAACATATTTTAATGGAAAAACTCTCCTTCCTCTATTTATATGAGAGATAAGAGAGGCCAACAATTCAATGTGGGCCTTAGCCCTTACAAGCGCTTGTAGGCCAACACAAGAGAGATGCTATGATCTTTTGGGAACTTCATATTCTAGATTAAAGTGACCAACTATTTAATAACAAGCCCACTTACTTAAAGACCCCCTCAAAATATTTTATCCTTGTTGGCCTTGGTGAATCAATTTTCTTTTGTAAATCATATAATATAATTTAATGTTGTTTAAATACCTTCGGTATTGGCAATACTCCAATTAGTTTTGTAATTTTCTTTTTCCAAGGGATGGGATAATGATGGATAGGTTTCTATTTTTACTACTGCTTGGATTTTTTAATTTTTATTTATTTTTTTAAATTTAAAATTAAAATTGAAAGTTTAGATATGTCAATGTTACTACTTCTAAATGCAAGAGATTTTTCTAACCCAAATCAATATTTATTATGTGTAGGTCAGATCTCCTCATACTGTAAACCATAAAATAATATATTGAAATGCACAATAGTGTATGCCACAGTGCGACCATTTATGCCAATGCATTGATGCATGTTGGAACAACTGCAGACACTTTCCTCAGGGAAAACTTGGTGATTCAACTGTGCTTTTATATTTACAATAAGTTTGTGTTCACATTTAACTGTTTCTTACAGAATTTTGTTTTATATTATGGTATTTTATGGTTTTGATCTGCTGTGTTACCAGGAATGGCTGAGCAGAGCCACAAACTAGGAAAAATTTAGTGCTACGGTTGGCTTGGGAGTCATTCATAGGGGTCATATTCAACAAGGATGTTCTTTGATGGCTCCTTATCTTCCTTAGAATGGTGCTAGTGGAGGTGGAAGTCCCTTTTTTGAGGGTGGAGCCCTATATGCCTTGGGACTTATACATGCAAATCATGGAGAAGGGATCAAACAGTTTCTTCGTGAAATCTTACATAGTGCAAATCTTGAAGTATCTCATTCCTTTGAAAATATGCACTATTTTATAATAAAAAAGTTGATTCACCCTATTTTTCTAGCATGTTTTTCTCTGAAGGGAGCCATTACAGATGTGTGTTGTAATTTCTACAAGTAATTCAACATGGTGCATGCTTGGGTTTGGGATTGGCAGCTTTAGGAACTGTCGATGAAGAAATTTATGAGGATATAAAGAATATTCTCTATTTAGATAGTGCAGTTGTTGGGGAAGCTATAGGTATTAGCATGGGTCTCCTTATGGTTGGGACTGCAAGTGAAAAAGCTAGTGAAATGCTTGCATATGCACATGACACAACATGAGAAGATTATCAGGTATTAATTATTTTTTATGTAACAAAGAACTCTACTTTCAAAATAAGCTTTTTACTTGAAACTATTAAATTTTCTTATTTTGCCTCGGTCTACCTAGAAGATATGATTCCAATTTAGAAATGACATGCAGGGGTTTGGCACTTGGAATAACCCTTATTGTTTATGGAAGAGAAGAGGAGGCAGATACACTTATTGAACAAATAACATGGGATCAAGATCCTATTTTGCAATATGGTGGAATGTATGCACTCATCCTGGCATATTGTGGAACAACCAATAGCAAGGTTGTTAAGGTCCAACCCTAACCCTTTATTTATGTAATAAGCCAATGGGCCGAGTCATAGTCATAATGTTGGGCATGGAATTCTCCCAAGGCATGTTTTGGGGCTTAAAGCCCAAGTTTTGACCAAATCTTGTTGTAAAAGCTCCGCGAATTGCGGGTGCGGGGTGCAAAAGTATGATAGAGTCATAGGGTTGTCCACCCTAGTTTTGTAATGTAATGTTGGTTGGATAGACCTACCCATGGTCCACGGACCATGGAAATTGTATAAATAGAGCGAGGCTCTAAGTGTAAAAGAGAAGGGAAAGGAGAGAGATAGAGGAGCATGAGAAGTCTAAGTGGTTGAGTCAAAGTGTAGAGTATGTCTGTGGGTCGTAGAGTAGCAGAAGGCTTTGTAGTTGTGTGCGCAGAGGCCTAGTAGTCCGCAGCTGAGTGCGCGGACCCTTGCAGCTAAGTGCGTAGGGTGAGTTGAGTCTGTAACTGTGGAAATAATCAATAAAGAGAAGTTTTGCTATAATTTTGTGTATCTGTTCATGGGTTAATACATGGTTGATATAATTTTCAAATATATTGTTTATTTACTGTGCACACCTGTATGAAGGTTCTATATTGTGAAGTATAACTTAAAGCACTCAAGTAGGCAAAGATAATTAACTAATATTGGAATATAAGAAAGGTTTTGGGTAATAATGAAGAACATGGTGCACAACCCCTAGGTAGGGCTGCGCGAAGGCAGTATATCAGGCCGCGAGGAACGGGAAAGTGTGCGGAGAAACCTGCGCGCAGGGACAAACCGCGGACTAGTCGAACTCATTAGACATCTCTAGGGTGCAGAAAGCTGGTTCTAGCACCCTCCTATACTACTTCAGGTGAGACCTTAGTCCACGCTCTGCAGACTTTTGTCAAAAGGTCTAGTAGTACTGGGATTTATTTGGCTAATTAACTCCGAACCTAGGCTAGGCCCCAATAAGCCAACAAATGGTTCCATTGCCAGGACTGGGATCTACATAGAGATGTTTGATGTCATATCGCTAGAATATGACCAAGAAAGGAATTGAAGAGTGGTTGGACAAAAAGATTCATGAGTTTGCGGTGCAAGAAAACAGGAATCCATGACTGTTAAAGGAAGAGTTGTTAGATTACTACTTGTATACGGAGATCCACAAAATTTTCTTTGCATCCGTCCCTACTAAGTTATACGAGTGGATCGCAAAGCTAGCAGATATCCAAGGAAGGTGTAAACTCAACAAACCTATTGTGTGGACTCTTGAATTGGTGCATACTAGAAGCATCAGAAGATAAGATCGCATGTGTTGTCGATCACTGGCTGGATCAAATCATACGAGGGTTCATCACCAAATTTGTGGTAGATACTTCGGTCATCTATAGTGACGCAGAACGATGCTTCCTCAAGGGATCACGAGGTAAGTACATTAAATCTTTGAACACTTGGATTAAAATTCTACTATGTGAAAAGTGGGTTATGCGAATAAATTGATGTTTGGGGCTACGTGGAGTGGGAGAATCTACAGAAACAAAGGTAGTATAGAACTAGAAACTAGCCCCTTGATATCACCTCCGCGAGGGGTCGAAGAGGAGCTCCCGAAGGTTTCACCAAGAAGTGTGATCAATCTAATAAAGTAGAGAATTCCGTGCATACCACCCCCACCCACACCACCACCAGTTTCACCATATTCCCCCCGAGTTTTCCCATACCACCTCTACCACCACCACGAAGCAGTATGGCCAGTGCAATAAAGCTACCCGTGTTCAAGGGAGTAGGGAATGAAGATTCGAACCAATTTTGGTTCATGGTAAAAGCTGTATGGGAAGCACAAGGTGTCACGAATGACAATATAAAGAAGTCCACATTGGTCAGCACTCTGCAGGATCATGCATTGACCTGGTACATTAAGCATTCCAATGACAATCTAAATGTGGGGATAGCGGATATTCAAAGTGTGCTAAACAAATAATTTTGCAGGACAAAATCAGAGGCACAGTCGATCATTGGATTCAAGTAAATCACAATGCTACTAGGCGAAACGTTATGGGAGTTGGATCAAAGATTGAAGTGCATAATTTGCGAAGCGAACATGACCTTAATAGATGGGAAACAATGTGAATGGTTTGTAGCTTCATTAACACTGCATCTACGGAACACACTATCGCAACAAAGGCTAACCATTCAGGCTGAAGCTTTGGAGGTCGCGATGAGATTGCACAAGACACCGATAAAATATCCTAACCTGGGAGTCCAACAGATTCACGCGCAATTGAAAAAATTGTGCTTGGAGATGCAGAGTTTGAAACAAGATAGGACGGCTCATCGAGAAGTGCATGACGAGGTATGGTGTGTAAAGTGCAAGGGCCAGGGGCACGACAAAGACCACTTCCCGGTGTTCGCGAATTACCTTGCGGGAGGAGGACCAATGCCATTGAGACTGAAGGCACAAGTAGGACCAAGTGCGGTGCCTGCATTATGGTGCATGAATTATCATATGGGAGGAAAACATGCTACAGATAACTACCATCTACTACAAAAGTATACACAGAATAATAGTTGTTCTATAATTTCTACAGGTTAGTAAGACATGATGAGAGCGCACTTGTAGAAGTTATGAACTGATGATGGATCAGACTCCTACCTACAGAGTTCAAGCCGAAACACGTCCCCTGATCAAAATGCAGGAATGGTGCGTACTGGATTTCAGGGGCGCGAATGAGGCCGAGGTGGAATGGGGCTAGGAAGAGGTTGCAGACAACTAATATGTTACAATTGTGGAGGGCCGAGGCATTATGCTCGTGATTGTACAAATCCAACGAGACCATCATGCTTATATTGTATGCAGTTTGATCATGAGACAGAGGACTGTACCACACTGATAGCGAGGTTGCATGATAAAGGAGCACTCCAGCCACCCTCGACTCAGAACCTGCAAATGATGAGGTTTGAGTCGCACGAGGAAGACCCCAATGTAAATATCGTGCTCTGAAGTGGTATTACGACAGGGGATGACAAAGGCAAGCAGCCTGAAGAAAGTACCTGGGTTCGCAAAGCCCCAACAAAGGAACCAAAAATTTATTTGGAGCACGCTAGGAGACCTTCATGGAATGCAAGAGGAGCTTCGCGAATTCCTCCACTTCAGGGAGTAAAGACAGACTGGAGCTGGAAATAGACCCGTCATTGCTCACTACGTTTTTAGATACATGCATGAAGTTGTTGCGCGACAACAAGTCGGTGAAGGGGATGCAAGAACTCATAACTAGATGTGCTAGGTCCGTGCCAGGAGAACTGTGTGTAGTCCGAAAGCTTGGGAAGCACACGACGCGAACAGGAAGGGAGATGAGATTGAACGTGCAGATCAAGGAATATGGGATGGACCAAGAGATTCTCGACCTAGGGCCGAACACGAACGTCCTACCAAAGCAGACATGGGAACACATGGGTAGGCCTGTGTTGCAATGGTCTCCTATCCAACTGTGAATGGCGAACCAGCAAAAGATCCTACCTATGGGGAGATTGTAGGGTATCATAGTAGATATCGAAGGAGCGAGTGCGCTAACAGATTTCGAAGTGATAGATATTGTTGATGACAACAATCTCTATCCCGTGCTACTGGGAATAGATTGGGCCATTGACATGAATTGAGTGATAAATCTAAAGAAGCGCAAGATGATTTTCTAGAAAAAGTCACTGTGCGTAGTGGTACCTTTAGACCCTACGGAAGGATCGTGCTACATAGATCTAGTGCACGACTAAGACAGTGACAATGATCTAGATTGTATCTACAAGATAACTGTGCGTGATCAAGACTGGGTAAATCTGACTGCGGATGGTTGAATCTCATGGGAGTGTAAAAGATCATGTACATTAGATTTTGATGAAGAGATAGAACGATGGTAGAACCAGTTACACGAGGTAACCATGCTCAATTATAACATGATGACGAGTTCATTGTGCTGCATCACAACAGAGGTAAGAGATTTGCCTACGTATGATGAGTTGGGTGAGGTGGATGATTTCTTGAACAAATTTGAAAAAAAGTGCCAGAACATCAGCGTTTCAACACTCTGAAATGGGTACTGAGAGCTACACCCACAAGATGGTGGGGTACACACCAAAGAAGTTTTGAGGACTGGCACAAGTGCAGAAGGATGATGCACATACAATTTGGGAAGCCTCAGATGTAATTGAAAGACAAGTATGACGGATGAGATGATCCACGTGCACACCTCGTAAAATGAACAAAGGTCTATGGGGAAGAAGCACAACCTGAGTGGGTGCACCTGTTTTGTCATACCCTGGATAGTATACCCATGAATTGGTATATAGAGATTGAGCTCCACCATGGCACGAATGAATGGGATATCTTGCATGAAGGATTCCTGTTAACCTTCATGTTTGAGGATAGTTGGTGGGATACTGTTGATGATGTGCTACAAGCAGTAAAAACAATGATCTTTAAAATACCCCAGGAACTAATGGACGTGTTGCAACCTGAATGGGTGACCCAGCTGAGCTACGCGCTGGAGTGTTACAACGTAAACATTGAAGAAGACGACGAAGATCCGTGAAAAGTTAACATTCCACAAATTGAAGGCTATCATGAGGTTCAAGGGCTGTTGATTGAAGAACCTGACATTACTGCACTGGTAAAGACGAAGCAAGTGAACATTGGTACAGAGGCCTAACCAAATTATGCAATGCTCGGCGACTACTAGGATGATGCCACAGTGGATAAGGTTGCTGAGTTACTCCATGAGTATCAATAATTATTTCCGACCAAGATCATGGACTTAAAGGGGATCATTGGCGATTTAGGGATGATGAAGATCACCCTCAAACTCGACACAAAGCCAGTTAATCATAGGCCTTACCGCTTGAATCCGAGGTACAAGGAAAAGGTTCATGAAGAATTAAACAAGATGTTCGTAGCTAGAATTATTGAACCAGTGGAAGAATCTGACTGGGTAAGCCCTATGGTAGTACAAGAGAAGAAGCAGAAGGGTGACATAAGAAAATGTGTGGACCTCAGGAAATTGAATGATGCCTTTGTGCATGACCCATTCCCAACCCCATTCATAGATGAAGTATTGGAAAATGTCAACGGGAAAGAAGCATATTCTTTCACTGATGGGTTCTCAAGGTACCACCAAATCAAAATCGTGACGGAAGATCAAGCAAGACAACCTTTTCGATTGAATGGGGCTGCTTTCAATACACCGTCATGTCATTTGGGTTAAAGAATGTGCCAACCATCTTTTCGCGAATAGTTGTTGCCACATTCAAAGAATATATCCACAAATTTCTGGAGGTCTACCTGGATGATTGGATTGTATTTGGATTGGTAAAGCAACATGTAGCGAGCTTACGCTTGATGCTGGATACTTGCCGATGACACCAAATCGTGCTGAACCTTAAAAAATGTACGTTCCTCGTTCCCTTTGGGAACCTATTGGGACATGTGGTGTGCAAACAAGGATTAATGGTAGACCCCATGAAGATTGCAGTAATTCTGAATTTGAAAGCACTGCAAAGTGTTAAATAATTACGCTCTACCTTGGGACATACGGGGTACTATACGAAGTTCATCAAAATCTATGCACAGATTACCATGTTAATGGAGAAACTATTGAAAAAGGATGTCACATTTGCTGGAATGATGACTGCATGAAGAGCCTGGATGTACTAAAAGAGAAATTGGCCTCCACCCCAATCTTGGTCTTCCCAAAATGGGGTGTGGAGTTTCATGTCCATGTTGATGCATCCTATATAGCATTGGGAGTAGTGCTCACAGAAGAGGGTGGAGAGGGCTTGGATCACCCTATCACGTTTGCAAGTTGGAGGTTGTCTAAAGTAGAAAAGAACTATTCCACAACCGAGCACAAGGGGCTGGCTATGGTGCATGCACTCTAAAAATATTAGCACTATTTACTCGGCAGACATTTCAAGATGTATACAGACCATTCCGCACTAAAATACTTGGTCAATAAGCCTGTGTTGGGGGGGCGCATATGCAGGTGGCTCTTATTGTTCCAAGAATATGACTTTGAGGTCATGGTAAAGCTTGGATGCCTAAACACAGGACTAGATCACTTGTCACAGATTGAGATGGGCGAGGAACCTACTAGTTTGGAGGAAGGATTACCTGATGCACGACTCTTTGTTGTGCACGTCGCGAATGGACACTTTGAAGATATCATCCACTTTTTTTACAATAGGGACTATGCCGAAGGAGTACTTCATCCAGCAGTAGAAGGAACTGGTGGTGTGTGCGATTGATTTTCTCATCATCACAAGGCACGTATACAAAACGGGAAATGATGAGATACTGTGAAGGTACGTACTTGAATTTGAATGAAGTCATATCCTCATGGAAGCACATGGGGGCGCTACAAGAGGACACTATGTAGGACGAGCGACTGCAAAAAAGATTCTTCACGCAGGGTTGTGGTGGCCAACCCTTCATCAGGATTCAAAAGCACATTGTAAGGCTTGTGATATATGTCAAAGGACAGGTAAAACATCGCGAAGGGACGAGATGCCTTTGAATCCACAAATGACGCTGCAACCCTTTGAAAAATGGGCAATCGACTTTGTAGGACCTATCAGACCTCAAGGAAAAATGGATGCGCGATACATAATCACTGGGATGGAGTACTTGACTCGCTGGGCAGAAGCACAACCGATCAAAGACTGCACGACTACCATGGCTGAGAAGTTTTTGTTTGAACACGTGTTGACTCGATTTGGCTGTCCGAAAATCTTAATGAGTGATCGCGGTACACATTTCCTGAACGAAACCATTAGCGCGCTAACAAAAGAATTCTAGGTGTATCATCAGAAAAGCACACTGTATCACCCACAAGCCAATGGGACAGTAGAAGCATTCACCAAAATACTGGAGACTGCGCTAACCAAAGTATGCAATGTGCAGCAGAGAGGTTGGGACCTGAACGTACCTGCAGTACTATGGGTTTATAGGATGACATGCAATAAATTGATGGGACAGACACCTTTTCGCTTAGTTTATGGCGTGGAAGCTATCATGCCAATGGAGTATATTTTCCCTAGTTTGTGCATAGCAGTGCTCATCGGTATGACGGATCATGAGGCCTTGGAAGAAAGACTTGCAGAGTTGGAAGAACTCAAGGAGGAACGGTTCCTGGCTGGATTTCATCAACAGGTGCAAAAGCAACATGAGAAGGCCTGACACGATCACCATATTAAGTTTTGCACCTTCAAGGTAAATGATTTAGTGTTGTTGTATGACAATAAGTTTGATAAATTCCCAGGAAAGTTTAGAATGCATTGGTTGGGACCATTTGTCGTTTAGGAGGTCACAGATGGAGGCACAGTATAGCTAGTCAAACTAAATGGAGAGCCTTTCCAAGGCAAAGTGAATGGCAACCGCTTAATGCCCTACACAGGTGGCCCGATTATTTAACTAACCAGTAGAAGCACAGTGTTCATGCTCCAAGGACCCAGGCAAAGGTGTGGGACAATAAGCAAATGTAGGGGATATGGGCACAGATGCAGAGAATCACTCTTGACACAAAGGTCTCAGAACAATGAATGCAGCAGATCCAGCAAGTAGCAGCTCAGTGTGCTGCTGACCTTGACGCAGTTCGAGAACATTTGGAGGGACTCTGCACAAAGATCGCCGCGCCAATAGAGTGACTCAAGGGCAAGTCATGATGCTTGTGTTGGGGGCCTATTAGGCATGGAATCCCCCCAAGGCATGTTTTGGGGCTTAAAGCCCAAGTTTTGACCAAATCTTGTTGTAAAAGCTCCGCGAATTGCAGGCGTGGGGTGCAAAAGTATGACAGAGTCACAAGGTTGTCCGCCCTAGTTTTGTAATGGAATGTTGGCTGGATAGACCTACCCATGGTCCACAGACCATGGGAATTTTCTAAATAGAGCGAGGCTCTAAGTGTAAAAGAGAAGGGAAAGGAGAGAGATAGATGAGCATGAGAAGTCTACGTGGTTGAGTGAAAGTGTAGAGTGCGTCTGTGGGTCATAGAGTAGGAGAAGGCTCTGCAGCTATGTGTGCAGAGGCCTAGTAGTCTGCAGCTGAGTGTGCGGACCCATGCAGCTGAGTGCGTAGTGCGAGTTGAGTCTGTAACTGTGGAAATAATCAATAAAGAGAATTCTTGCTATAGTTATTTGTATCTGTTCTTGGGTTAATACATGATTGATATAATTTGTAGATATATTTTTTATTTAATACGCTATTGTAGCCAACAACAACCCCCCTTCTCATTTAGTGTTATTTGTAATATTAAATGAGTGGGAACCCGTAGTTATAAAATCCAGGAAACTCAAAGTAGTGCTTAAATTTCCTTTTCGCAAATAAAGTTACCATCATAGGCTTAGGAAGCTCCTTGGAAACTCTTAAAATCTAAGTTTATGATAAGGTAATAAATCTCTAATTAGGAAAATCGCATCGCAAAAAGATAGTGGGATGCCACCTTACAAGCACAATCCCAACATTTCCGAGATCGCGATAATGAACAAATATCGCGTCGCATTTAGCATAACTTACATGAAACACTTCAAAATCTGCCGAATTGCAATGACGCCGATCGCAAGATCGCATCTCGCAAGAAGTAGGTAAACGAAATTTGTCATACATAACACTCCCGTGATCTGCAATATTGGGATATCTTGATTTCGCGATAAAGCAATGTTGCAACGTCAGGCCAGATCAACGCTGCGATGTTTTGTTTTTGCGATTCTGCGATTGTGCGATGTTGCGAAGAAAATCGCAAAATCGCTCCATCGCAGATCTTTCGGGCACGTTATTCAAGAAATGTATTTTCCATAAACTGACACATGGTTATGTGCTTTAAATACTAATAAAGGAGTTTGTTGTCAGTTATTAATGGAATATGAGTGCATGCTTTTTGAAGAATCATTTCACGTAAGGTGATGTATTTGGTATGTCTGCGACATTTAAAACTCTCCCATCACCATTCCTTGTCATTCATTTCTACTTCACTTGTGAATTGTAGGAACGGAGAGCAGAGGACAATAAAAAGCAATATGCAGGCTGAAATGGGAAAGAAAAGCAAAGCCCTGAGCTCCGAAGAAAAGGAAATGACGCCTTTGTATACAGACACGGCTTGTAACAGAGACGCGGGAATAGCTACGTGGGAAGGCATGTATAATCTGCTCGAAGAGGAGAATCCCAGAGTAATGGAAGTTACTGCTATTGCAGGCTCACAGAGTCCTTCTGAAGCATCCCTAACAGAGCTGGCTTGCTCATTCTTACATCTGATAGCAGCAAGGCCAGAAATCCTCCCCTACACGGACATGGTCAAGTGGATACTGGATAGCGCATAAATCAGAAATAGACAGTTCAAAATTCATGGTCAAGGACTCATCGGTTCATTCGCTACGCAGGATTTAAAGCTCATGTATCATCTTCCGGAGCCACAGCAACTTATAACAAGCAATTTATGGAGAAATTTGTAAAGGAAAATCAGGACCTGGCAGAAACCACCAAATACTGGTCCAGGAGAGACGAACCGCTGAAGAAAGATAAACACGGTATGTACAATACTGGTTCCCTTACTTCCCCATATTGTTTTGCTGCTGCCATGCTCTGTAGAATATTCAGAATGCCAGATATCAACAAATTTTCATCCGAATGGCTACCATTATTGGATGTTACAACAAATGCCACTATTGTAGATTGGGCCAAAATTTTATTTGATAACCTAGTCATGGCCATTGTTAGTTACCGGTCCAAAAGAGCTGCGGCCCAGAGAATTTTTCCTCCTTTTTACCTATCTGCATATATAATGGATTCAATATGTTATGTTTCTAAGTTTCATGTTATGGGTTGGAAGTGGACAACTCAATACCCCTTACCCATCCATGTCTATCATAAAGAATTGTGGGACTCTCAGTTCACTCCATACTTCTACCAGATTTGTCATGGAATTATGATGCCCTTGTACAAAATGTTGTATGATAAATACCTCCCGAGGTGCTCGCCTAAAGCAGAGGTAGATATCCTCCCTATCGCAAGATGGTTCGGGGAGGAATTGTTTACTTATGTCAGGGTCTTTGGAAGTACTGCACCCCCTCATGTCCTACCTTTGTATATCCCTGATAAACTCTTAGCTCGAGAGATTGCCTATCAAACCTGTGGGGAAGGTGGTCTAACTAAAGATTTAAAGGACAAAAAGAAGGCTATATGGCCACAGTTTCCTGTAGCCTGTGGGGCCTTTTCGCTATTTGATGTAGGCCACGCATTCACGGAAGTAAAGAATATGACGTGTTTACAACTATTCAAATTTTCGGGAAGACCATTTGACCCTAATGGGGTTGCCCAGAATTTCACAACTACAGTCAAGATAAAGGTGTTCTCTGGAGAAAAGGATTTATTTGATGATATATTCCAACAGAAAAGCACACTTGAAGAAATTCTGCACAAAGCCCAATTGCAATTATCTCCAGAAGAATTCCAAAAGTTCAAAATATACAGAGAAAGACGGTTAGCCAGTATTCCTCTAGAGAAACTACGCCTACCCTCAAGAGAACCAACTCCAAGTGTTAGTCTTAGTGGGATTTCAAGCACTAACGGATCTAAATCCAAGTCTAAAAAAGAAATGTCTGAACACTCTAAAAGATCTGGAAATGAACAGGATAAGAGCGAAGGGTCAGTAAAGGATACTGCCCAGTCAATGGAACTTCTACATCAGTAGGTTATTACCTCCCCGCAAAGAGATCCTTCCCCTCTCATCATTCAAGTACCCCCAGTCATAACTGAATTAGACAAAGAATGGGAAACCTTCAATGACTTGATCAATCTTGAAGGACAAGCCATAAAAACACATGTGAGCAATGCACAGGTAGCAAAAGAAGTAGTCACAAGAATAGTCAACGATGTCTCAGATATGGAGCATATTCCTGTTGCCCCATCTTCTGAGCTTATACTCAAAATAGAAGAAATCCCCCCTCTGGATAAATTTTATAGCCCATATCACAAAGCAATGGTAAGAAGACAGAGGAAGAAAAGGAAATTGGAAAACACGCTCTCTCAAGACGCAAAACAATTAGACGTCTTGTGGAAAGATCCCACTAGCGATCCTACTGAAAATTTCACCAAACTATCTCAGATCGCAGGAGCATATGCCTCTGCGACTATTGATAAAGCAGCTGAGCTAAAACAGTTGTTAAAAGAAAGGGAAGACCAGATACAAGTACTGCAACAACAGTTGCAACAAGCTAACACCAATAATGAAGCACAGAAACAGCTTGAGAGGTTGCAGCAGGACTTCCAGCAAATGCAGATAGGATATCATAAAAGTTTGGATGAGAAAGGAAAGCAGTTACAGGATTTACAGGAGATTCACAAAGATGACCCTAAGCTTACAGAATTTATTATGGAGTCCATTTCCTTGAATGAACAATTACTACAGCAGCAAGAAGCGTTGGGCCAAAAGATATCACAGTGGAGTTATTATTGTGAAATTAGTGATAAAACCACTAATCAAGTGGTAGATTTATGAAGTGACTATGATCTAATTGATAAACGGGTGACTGAATATTTGGCTTGGAAAGAAAAAGACGAGGGAATAAGAGCAGGTGCACCAAGGATAAATGAAAACCATAAAGAAATGCTCTTTAACAAATGGGACGAGCAAATCAGGGAGGCAGAACAAGCGGCAGAAGGAGTAGCCACGGCAGAAAGCAGGCTTATTGATTGTGTAAATGAAAATTTTCATAGGGCAAATTTGATTGCAGAGACTACTCCAGGATATTTACCGAATGCACAGCAACTAGAGGCAGAATGGAAACAGAGAGCGCAAGAAAAGGCAAAAGCAATTCAAGGGCTGAGCAAGTTAAACTGGGAGTATTACTGGGCATACTTAGTGAAGCCGCATAGCCAGTGGATGACTGTTAAGTGTATCATAAATGCGGCCGAGAAAATGGCACCAGCTCTCGTCGATTATGTTTTCTCAGCTCAGCTAAAACCATAAGTCATCCAGCCGACTCTCCTTAAACAGATGCTGCATACGTGCGATTTCAAAGACCAAATACAAAAGTATTTTAATTTTAGGTTCAATTTTAGCTTTAATTTTGTTTTATTTTCCTAAAAAAAGGATGGTCATTTAAACTGCATCCTGAACTTTTGTAAATAAGTTATTTTTAGATTTAGTTAGTTGTATTTAAAACCCTTCTCATGCATTTAGAGAAGGGTCCAAAAATTTCTCAAAAACTTGTCCTCAGAACATGCACTTTTGCACCCTCCGAGGAGGTTTTGATGAATGAATGGAACAGGATTTGTTGATGTTTGCATTTAATATCTGCTACTTATGTTGCACTTCTGTACTCTTAGTCGATGTTAGATCAAGGAGAGATAAATCATTGTCGCTTGAAGCTCATGAGTAGGACTAGTTATAAATGGTACTTTTATCTCTTAACCATTTCTGCTTATGTGTTAAAGTGATATACAGTTTTTAGTTGTTTATGTATTATTGCATGAATGCCTGAGTTATCATTTGGCACTTTTGTATGGTGATAGCTATTTATCTATGCTTGATGTATGAATAGCTCATTATGAGATATGTTTTTCACAACTGTTTCGTCTAACATTTTATACGAAGTGGTTCATCCTTATTGATTTCTTTTCTCATAATAGCTGAATGATCTTTATTACCAATTGTTATTTGAAATCTTTTTAGATCGCATAATAGAAGAATTACATCCTGGGTTAGTATAGACTTAGATGTTGCTGCTTATTAGAATACAATAGCATAGCATTAGATTAAAGTTAAAATTAGAATATCTTAATTAGGAACTGTTAGATCAGGAACATCAAATTCTACACACACACACACTCATAGATTGGGAAACTGGTCCCATATCCCTAGTCGGACCCGCTATACCAAATGGATAAGGAGCTACCAACCAAGGTCCGGATCGGGCGGGTATCCCCCTTGTTGTAGACCCGATTTTCGGGGCTTCAACATATTTGGTGCTAGAAGGAGGGCCTGAAACATGTTGTCTGTTGGGGTTTGTTTTCAATTTTAATATTTGAATTACGATGGCCTCTCTTAAACTTCCAATTTGGAGTTGCATCCATGTACGTGCATCTTCCGACACTCCACCCGAAGTGGTAAGGCTCTTGTCTGAGGTAAAATTCAATGGTAAGAGAAATTCTTCTGCTTTTAATCATGCCCTTCAATTTATTCAAAATGTTTCAAATTCTAATTTTCAAGGAATTCATGAAGGCATTTTATGCAGAATTTTTACTCTCACATTTGTAGCGGAAGCTAGAAACTAGTGTAGAACCCTTCCGGTTGCCTCAATTCACAGCTGGGATCAATTTGTCACAGTTTTCATTTGTAAATTTGACTGCTATGATTATGATAAGGTATATTTGTAATTGAGTATCTACGAAAAGAATATGAATCTGTTAGAGATTTTAATATTCGATTTCATCTAAATTGTTTGAAATTTGATGTTGAAAATGACCCCATAAGTGAAGAATCACTAGATTGTGTTGATCATAATTATTCTCTGCCTCCTATTCCCGATCCATATGAGATTAGTCCAAGATTTGTTCAATTCCCTTCTAACATAAATGAGAAATCCAATTTGGATGTGCAAATAAATTGTGATGAAGAAGTTTCCCAAAGCTTAGAGGATATTTCTGATCAAATACAAAAGACAAAAGCAACAATTTTGGAAGAAAGGTCGCCTTGGAATCGGGAAGCAACTTTGAGGCAAATTCAGAAAATATGATTGCAACTCAACAAATGCAAATGCCAAGGTTAGAATAGAAAAGTAATCTTCTTCCAAAAAATATGATCACACAAAGGTATGATCTAAAACCTAAAATCTACGACGAACATAATGCACAAGAATTCTCAAAAAGAGATATTTTTAAATGCATTATTTCAGAGTCACATTTTTCTCTTTATCCTGATATTTTTAATGATGGTAATTTTTCCCCTCTCAGTATTAATGATATTTCAGAAAATACAGAGACTGATCTAAATAAATCACCATTAAGTTTTTTTCAAGATAGAGAAGCAATTATAGAACATTCTTTTGCCATTAACGAACATGAAAGGCTTGTCCCTCCTTGTTTGAATATACTGGATGAAACTGAAGGGAAATCTAGAGAATCTTGTGAAGTCATTTATGATAATTACTTTGACATTGAAGATGTTGATTTATCTCGAGAGAATCATCAGAAACTTCAAATAACAACTGAGAATGAGAGGTATTTTAATTCAGAAATCATTTCAACCGATCCCCATTCTAAAGCAGCAAATCATCTGCATGATTTCACTATCCAAGAAAGTATTCCAGTCTATGATTCATATCATGATCAAGCTTTCACGCCTGTTCATAATCATAATTTGCTTTCTAATTCACAAGATGGAATTCGAAATTACTCGAATTTCATAATTCTAGCCAACCCTTGTGAAAGAGAAAATATTTCAAAACGATCCCAATTGTGCTATAACACTAGTTGTACAGATAGTCATTGCATTCTATTCCATTTGCACCCATTTTGTATAAAATCATATTTAGTTTTAGATTTTAATTTTCAGACTTTTGATATATTACGCTGGCATACTGAGCACCTTACTATCAGACATTCAAGTGATGTATTGCCCTGTTGGAAAGTTGAAGTTTTTCAAAAGAATGTAGAGCTGTTTCAATTTCAATTTCAATCAATGTCAATGTTTTATCAAAAGCTTCTATCCTATCCAAGACAATATCAACAAAAGGATGTATTTTTAGAAATATGCCAGCAATTCAATTTAATTGATAATTTTCCTTTGAAATATTTCCATCCATTCTTCATTGACCCATTCAAAGAAATATATTTGGAAACTTTTCTTTCACCGAAAATTGTCAAAAGTTTAACTTTCACACATAACATTAATAGTATGTTACAGGCTGTTAAATCTAAAAATTCATATCTTCAATCGGGCATGTCATCTCTTTCCTTGAACGTTTATCAATCTGTAATAGAAATCCATCCAGATTTCTATGATCCAATAGGTATTCAATTGGAAAGAAAATTTCATAAGAAGGAGATTTCAAGTAAAATTCTAACAATAGTTGTACATTCTAATTCCACATTTAATGTTCTCAGTTCAGCAAGAACTTTATTTCTAGTACTAATATTTGAAATGTATATATGTGCAGGAATAAAAATGAGAGAATGGTTACACTGGAAATATGACTATACCTAGTCAATTTCATGTATATAGTTAAAATAGGAGTAGAATTAATTTAGTTAGTTTGTTATGTTGATAGTTTATTTTTAACAGTTTGTAGGTAAAAATAAAGGAAGTAATTAGCCCTCTTCATATCATATAAATATCCAAGGGAATAGTTACCTCTCATCTTCTTTAAATATATCTTCCATAATAAAATCTATTGTCGTTAGTTACATTAGGCATTTACAAATGAGATACCAATTCTCTTTCAGATTTTGATTTTTCACTTGTATAAATAGCAAATCTTTTGGAAAATTGATCTTTATTATTGATAGATACAATTAAAGACTCTAGCCTAGATATGATACTAGTTTTAACTTCATAAAGTTTGATGAAAACAACCTTTTGTGAAGAAATTGTTTTATGTCAGTACAATGAAAGGTATCAATAACAAAATAAAGATTCTCTGTAGAACAGCTATTTCCAAAAACTCTAATATTGTCGTCCAGAGCTATCTTAAGGAAACAATGACTTCCTCCTTGCTAAGGAAATCACAACTTTCAGAGGAACAACCCAAGGACACACTTCATCTTTAAGAATAAGAGGTCTCATCACGAGCCGACTTATCATAATCACAGATATTATAACTTGCTGACTTCGCCAAATACTGTACACCACAACACGGCAATGACTTAAGATTGTTGCAATCAAAATACAAGGGGTCTCATCACGAGCCAGCTTGTTCAGCAAAGTTATAAATCAAGTGAATGACTGTGTCATAAATTGGCTATCAAACCAAGACATTGTTCTTTAAGAGTAAAAAGAAAATCAAAGCAATAAGTGTGGATGTGGATTCTTCTTTGAGAGTTGTAGGTTGCTTTAAGTAGGATACAGGATCATTGTTGGGTAACAAGTAACCTTGTCGAGGCTATAAATGCCTACTGGCAGCAAAGGCTCTACCTACGAAAAATGAGCATATTTAAAACTGGGTTACAGAGAAGACTTTGTTTTATCTTTACAGACCAAGTAATGACTAATGTAAATACAAGGACTAGCTTGAGGAAGAAAATAATCAAAGTTGAAAATAGTTGAAACAAAATGTTATTGACAGGTTAGAGCATAATATACTTTATCTTTCCATAATAAAGTTTAACTTTCTGGAAAATTTTCAGTTTTGGAAGTTTAGAAAATTCAATAGAAAAACGGAGATAACTGGTTCTTCCAAGTGAATTGCCAATTGTTGTAGCCAACAACAACCCCCCTTCTCATTTAGTGTTATTTGTAATTAAATGAGTGGGGACTCTTAGTTATAAAATCCAGGAAAATCAAAGTAGTGCTTAAATTTCCTTTCCGCAAATAAAGTTACCATCATAGGCTTAGGAAGCTCCTTGGAAACTCTTAAAATCTAAGTTTATGATAAGATAATAAATCTCTAATTAGGAAAATCGCATTGCAAAAAGATAGCGGGATGCCACCTTACAAGCACAATCCCAACATTTTTGAGATCGCGATAATGAACAAATATCGCGTCGCATTCAGCATAACTTACATGAAACACTTCAAAATCCGCCAAATTGCAATGACGCCGATCACAAGATCGCATCTCGCAAGAAGTAGGTAAACGAAATTTGTCATACATAACACTCCTGCGATCTGTGATATTGGGATATCACGATTTCGCGATAAAGCAATGTTGCAACATTAGGCCAGATCAACGCTGCGATGTTGTGTTTTTGTGATGTTGTTTTTTTGCGATTCTGCGATGTTGTGATCTGCGATGTTGCAAAGCAAATCGCAAAATCGCTCCATCGCAGATCTTTCGGGCACGTTATTCAAGAAAAGTATTTTCCATAAACTGACACATGGTTATGCGCTTTAAATGCTAATAAAGGAGTTAGTTTTTAGTTATTAATGGAATATGAGTGCATGCTTTTCGAAGAATCATTTCACGTAAGGTGGTATATTTGGTATGTCTACGACATTTAAGACTCTCCCATCACCCTTCCTTGTCATTCATTTCTACTTCACTTGTGAATTGCAGGAACGGAGAACAGAGGACGATACAAAGCAATACGTAGGTTGAAATGGGAAAGAAAAGCAAAGCCCCGAGCTCCGAAGAAAAGGAAATGGCACCTTTGTATACAGACACGGCTTGTAACAGAGATGCGGGAATAGCTATGTGGGAAGGCATGTATAATCTGCTCGAAGAGGAGAATCCCAGAGTAATGGAAGTTACTGCTATTGCAGGCTCACAGAGTCCTTCTGAAGCATCCCTAATAGAGCTAGCTTGCTCATTCTTACATTGGATAGCAGCAAGGCCAAAAATACTCCCCTACATGGACATGGTCAAGTGGATACTGGATAGCGCAAAAATCAGAAATAGACAGTTCAAAATTCATGGTCAAGGAGTCATCGGTTCATTCGCTGCGCAGGATTTAAAGCTCATGTATCATCTGCCGGAGCCACAGGCAACTTATAACAAGAAATTTATGGAGAAATTTGTAAAGGAAAATCAGGACCTGGCAGAAACCACCAAAGACTGGTCCAGGAGAGACGAACCGCTGAAGAAAGATAAACATGGTATGTATAGTATTGGTTCCCTTACCTCCCCATATTTTTTTGCTGCTGCCACGCTCTGTAGAATATTCGGAATGCCAGATATCAACAAATTTTCATCCGAATGGCTACCATTATTGGATGCTGCCACAAATGCAACTATTGTAGATTAGGCCAAAATTTTATCTGATAACCTAGTCACGGCCATTGTCAGTTACCGGTCCAAAAGAGCTACAGCCCAGAGAATTTATCCTCCTTTTTAACTATCTGCATATATAATGGATACAATATGTTATGTTTCTAAGTTTCTTGTTATGGGTTGGAAGTGGACAACTCAAGACCCCTTACCCATCCATGTCTATCATAAAGAATTGTGGGACTCTAGTTCACTCCATACTTCTACCAGATTTGTCATGGAATTATGCTGCCCTTGTATAGAATGTTGTATGATAAAGACCCCTCGAGGTGCTCGCCTGAAGCAGAGGTAGACATCCTCCCTGTCGCAATATGGTTCGGGGAGGAATTGTTTACTTATGTCAGGGTCTTTGGAAGTACTGCACCCCCTCATGTCCTACCTTTGTATATCCCTGATAAACTCTTAGCTCGAGAGATTTCCTATCAAACCTGTGGGGAAGGTGGTCTAACTAAAGATTTAAAGGACAAAAGGAAGGCTATATGGCCACATATTTCTATAGCCTGTGGGGCCTTTTCGCTATTTGATGTAGGCCACGCATTCACGGAAGTAAAGAATATGATGTGTTTACAACTATTCAAATTTTCGGGAAGACCATTTGACCCTAATGGGGTTGCCCAGAATTTCACAACTACAGTAAAGATAAAGGTGTTCTCTGGAGAAAAGGATTTATTTGATGATATATTCCAACAAAAAAGCACACTTGAAAAAATTCTGCACGAAGCCCAATTGCAATTATCTCCAGAAGAATTCCAAAA
The DNA here is from genome assembly GCA_031772625.1 of Pinus tabuliformis. Taxonomy (NCBI): domain Eukaryota; kingdom Viridiplantae; phylum Streptophyta; class Pinopsida; order Pinales; family Pinaceae; genus Pinus; species Pinus tabuliformis. Next base: position 1,090,982,736 of record CM062815.1, on the reverse strand, counting down.
GTTCAAAATATACAAAGAAATACGGTTAGCCAGTATTTCTCTAGAGAAACTACGCCTACCCTCAAGAGAACCAACTCCAGGTGTTAGTCTTAGTGGGAGTTCAAGCACTAACGGATCTAAACCCAAGTCTGAAAAAGAAATGTCTAAACACTCTAAAAGATCCGGAAATGAACAGGATAAGAGCGAAGGATCAGTAAAGGATACTGCCCAGTCAATGAAACTTCCACATCAGTAGATTATTACCTCCCCGCAAAGAGATCCTCCCCCTCTCATCATTCAAGCACCGCCAGTCATAACCGAATTAGACAAAGAATGGGAAACCTTCAACAACTTGATCAATCTTTAAGGACAAGCCATAAAAACACATGTGAGCAATGCACAGGTAGCAAAAGAAGTAGTCACAAGAACAGCCAGCGATGTCTCAGATATGGAGCATATTCCTGTTGCCCCATCTTCTAAGCTTATACTCAAAATAGAAGAAATCCCCCCTCTAGATATATTTTATAGCCCACAGCACAAAGCAGTGGTAAGAAGAAAGAGGAAGAAAAGTAAATTGGAAAACACGCTCTCTCAAGGCGCAGAACAATTAGACGTCTTGTGGGAAGATCCCACTAGCGATCCTACTGAAAATCTCACCAAACAATCTCAGATCGCAGGAGCATATCCTCTGCGACTATTGATAAAGCATCTGAGGTACAACAGTTGTTAAAAGAAAGGGAAGACCAGATACAAGTACTGTAACAATAGTTGCAACAATCTAACATCAATAATGAAGCACAGAAATAGCTTGACAGGTTGGAGCAGGACTTCCAGCAAATGTAGATAGGATATCAGAAAATTTTGGATGAGAAAGGAAAGCAGTTACAGGATTTACAGGAGACGCACAAAGACGACCCTAAGCTTAGAGAATTTATTACAGAGTCCATTTCCTTGAATGAACAATTACTACAGCAGCAAGAAGTGTTGGGCCAAAAGATATCACAGTGGAGTTATTATTGTGAAATTAGTGATAAAACCACTAATCAAGTGGTAGATTTATGAAGTGACTATGATCTAATTGATAAATGGGTGACTGAATATTTGGCTTGGCAAGAAAAATACGAGGGAAAAGGAGCAGGTGCACCAAGGATAAATTAAAACCATAAAGAAATTCTCTTTAACATGTGGGACGAGCAAATCAGGGAGGCAGAACAAGCGGCAAAAGGAGCAGCCACGGCAGTAAGCAGTCTTATTGGTTGTGCAAATGAAAATTTGCATAGGGAAAATTTGATCGCAGATACTACTCCAAGATATTTACCGAACGCACAACAACTAGAGGCAGAATGGAAATAGAGAGCGCAAGAAGAGGCAAAAGCAATTCAAGGGCTAAGCAAGTTAAACTGGGAGTATTACTGGGCATACTTGGTGAAGCTGCATAGCTAGTGGATGACTGTTAAGTGTATCATAAATGCGGTTGAAAAAATGGCACCAGCTCTCGTTGATTCTTTTTTCTCAGCTCAGCTAAAAGTAGAAGTCAGCCAGCCGACTCTCCTTAAATAGATGTTGCATACGTGCAATTTCAAAGACCAAATACAAAAGTAGTTTAATTTTAGGTTCAATTTTAGCTTTAATTTTGTTTTATTTTCCTAGAAAAAGGACGGTCATTTAAACCGCATCTTGAACTTTTGTAAATAAGTTATTTTTAGATTTAGTTAGTAGTATTTAAAACCCTTCTCATGCATTTAGAGAAGGGTCCATAAATTTGTCAAAAACTTGTCCTCAGAACATGCACTTTTGCACCCTCCAAGGAGGTTTTGATGAATGAATGGAACAGGATTTGTTGATGTTTGCATTTAATATCTGCTACTGATGTTGCACTTCTGTACTCTTAGTGGATGTTAGATCAAGGATAGATAAATCATTGTCGCTTGAAGCTCATGAGTAGGGCTAATTATAAATGGTACTTTTATCTCTTAACCATTTCTGCTTATGTGTTAAAGTGATATACAGTTTTTAGTTGTTTATGTATTATTGCATGAATGCCTGAGTTATCATTTGGCACTTTTGTATGGTGATAGCTATTTATCTATGCTTGATGTATGAATAGCTCATTATGCGATATGTTTTTCACAGCTGTTTCGTCTAACTTTTTATACGAAGTGGTTCATCCTTATTGATTTCTTTTCTCATAATAGCTGAATGATCTTTATTACCAATTGTTATTTGAAATATTTTTAGATCGCATAATAGAAGAATTACATCCCGGGTTAGTATAGACTTAGATGTTGTTGCTTATTAGAATACAATAGCATAGCATTAGATTAAAGTTAAAATTAGAATATCTTAATTAGGAACTGTTAGATCAGAAACATCAAATTCTACACACACACACACTCATAGATTGGGAAACTGGTCCTATATCCCCAGTCGGACCTGCTATACCAAACGGATAAGGAGCTGCCAACCAAGGTCCGAACCAGGTGGGTATCCCCCTTGTTGTAGACCCAATTTTCGGGGCTTCAACATACGCGCACCAGTATGAAGGTTCTATATTGTTAATTATAACTTAAAGCACTCAAGTAGGCAAAGATAATTAACTAATATTGGAATATAAGCAAGGTTTTGGGTAATAACATAGAACGCGGTGCACAACCCCTCGGTAGGGCTGTGCAAAGGAAGTATATCAGGCAGCGAGGAACGGGAAAGTGTGTGGAGAAACCTATGTGCAAGGATAAATCGTAGACCAGTTGAACTCATCAAACATCTCTAGGGTGCTGAAACCTTGTTCTAGCACCATCCCATACTACTTCGGGTTAGACCTTAGTCCGCGCTCTGCGGATTGTTGTCGAAAGGGCTAGTAGTACCAGGATTTGTTTGGCTAATTAACTCCGAACCTGGGTTAGGCCCCAACAAGCCAAAGGCATGTTTTGGGGCTTAAAGCCCAAGTTTTGACCAAATCTTGTTGTAAAAGCTCCGCGAATTGCGGGTGTGGGGCATGAAAGTATGATGGAGTCACAGGGTTGTCCGCCCTAGTTTTGTAATGTAATGTCAGCTGGATAGACCTACCCATGGTCCGTAGACCATGGAAATTGTATAAATAGAGCGAGGCTCTAAGTGTAAAAGAGAAGGAAAAGGAGAGAGATAGATGAGCATGAGAAGTCTTAGTGGTTGAGTCAACATGTAGAGTGTCTCTGTGGATCATAGAGTAGGAGAAGGTTCTGTAGCTATGTGTGCAGTGGCCTAGTAGTCTGCAGCTGAGTGCATGGACCCCTGTAGCTAAGTGCGTAGGGTGAGTCGAGTCTGTAACCATGGAAAGAATCAATAAAGAGAGCTTTTTCTATAATTCTGTGTATCTGTTCTTGGGTTAATAAATGATTGATATAATTTTCAAATATACTGTTTATTTATTGTGCGCAACTGTATGAAGCTTCTATATTGTTAAGTATAACTTAAAGAACTCAAGTAGGCAAAGATAATTAACTAATATTGGAATATAGGCAAGGTTTTGGGTAATAATGCATAACACGGTGCACAGTCCCTGGGTAGGGATGCGCGAAAGCGATATATCAGGTTGTGAGGAACAAGAAAGTGCGCAGAGAAACCTGTGCGTAGGGACAAACTGTGGATGAGTGGAACTCATCATACATCTCCAGGGTGCGGTAACCTGGTTCTAGCACCCTCCCATACTACTTCGGGTGAGACCTCAGTCCGCGCTCCGCGGACTGTTGCCAAAAGGGCCAGTAGTACCGAGATTTGTTTGGCTAATTAACTCCGAACCTGGGTCAGGCCCCATCAAGCCAACACATAGTTATTTAGAGAGTAAATAAATCCTGTATTCATAATTGTAAGTGGTTGAACCGCATTAGAGAAAAGGGACCACATTTAGTTGTAAATGGGCCATAGTTAATAAATAAAGTTGTTAACCCGTCTTATGCAAGGGAGCACTAGTAGTTATGTTTTTGGATGTAATTTAGCTATAAATAGTCTTAGTTAGTAAAGGAATGATCATCGAGTCTTATTGTAATCGAGCTCTCCTCTACTGGAGGTTGCCCCCTCGAAGAGGCAAGTGAACATTGAATCTATTTCTAAGTAATAAAATACTTGCAGTTTTTCTTATTTTATTCTGTGTTCTGAGCTTCACATTTATGGTATTTTGGAATTTCTTGTAGGTTAAGAGCATAATAAGTGGTATCAAAGCACTTTCCAAGGCCAAATGTACCTCTAATTTCCACAAATATTTTTTTAGTCTAGAGATTGTAGGAATTTACAGGGTAAGTTCCTCAGACAGAACACCAAAGGACACCGCTCACACACAGATCATAGATCAATACACCAGTATTTTGACGTGGTTAAAACCCTCAAAGAGGGAAACAGTCCATGGCCTGAGCCAACGTGGCCACTTCAGGTTTAATTGAGCTCCATGCTTCTTCTAGAGTGATATTCTTTAAAACCTTAGTAGGAGTGCGATTTATTATGTAATTTGCACAGTTAATTGCTTCTGCCCAATAACTAAGACTAAGTCCTTTAGATTGAAGCATACAATTAGCCATTTCCTTTAAGGTGCGATTCTTCCTTTCAACTACACCATTTTGTTGTGGAGTATATAAAATAGTATGTTGCATTTGAATTCCATTCTCAGTGAAAAAGTTGATGAATTTTTTGTTAACATATTCTCCGCCATTATCAGATCTTAGCTTAAGAATTTTATGTCCAGATTGTTTTTCAACAAAGGCCTTAAATGCCAAGAACATGTTAAATACTTCACTCTTGAGTTTTAAGAAGTATACCCAAGCGCGTCTAGAGAAATCATCAATGAAAGTTAAGAAATACTTGTAGCCAGAGAATGAAACAACTGGAAGTGGACCACATAAATCACTATGCACGAGCTGTAAAGGGGCTGAGGCGTGCCAAGAGGCACGTTTTTTAAAACTGTCCCGATGATGTTTTTTGAGTACACATCTGGAACAAACACCATCTCTGCAAGATACCATTGGAAGACCTGTCACTATATTTTATTTACATAGATTCTGAAGAGAGCGATAGTTTAAGTGACCAAATCGCTCATGCCAAAGTTTTCTCACTTCATCATTATGAGCAACAAATATTGAGGGAAGATTTGATGACCCAAAGTTATGAAACTTATACAACCTTGTAGAGTCATCAGCAATGCCAGTAGCTAAAATCTGTCTAGGATCTCTTAGGTCCTTAATTACAACATCGTGAGGTGAAAATTCAACGATTTTACCTTCACCTGAATGAGTTATCTGATATATAGATAGAAGGTTGCAGGATAAGGTTGGAACACATAATACATCATTAAACTGACCATTGTCTATATGAACAGTTCCAGTCCCTACAACACTAAGAGATCTATCATCACCAACATATATATTTTTGGTGTTACAATCATTTAAAGAAGAAAACATGGCTTTGTTTTTGGCCATGTGATAAGAAGCTCCAGAATAATTGAGCCACTCATGAGAATGAGAAGAAGAAGATACATTTAGTGCATAGCCAGACCGAGATGCTTGACAACCACATGCAGAAAGTGCCATTCTGGAAGATGAAGTTGAAGTTGAAGACTGCTCCAAATGGATGTTATGATTCTTCATTGCTGCTTCCAAGGCTTCCATCTTCTTAAATCATTTGGATTCTAAGTGGCCATCTCGATTACAAAGGTTGCAATGTCTATCAGTCTTCTTCCCTTTGTTTTTATTTGTCTTATCATTTTGTTGAAATGATTTTTAATTTTGAGGCTGAAATTGCTTAGGACCCTTGTTTGGTTTGGGACCATTCCTTTTAGGATACAACTTCTTAGGATTATTTGGATTTGGTTGCTGATGGGTGGCTAACGCTTTCTTAGAAGAGTTTCCAAGGTTAAGAAGACCAAGGTGTAAGAGTTTTTCTTGTTCTCTTATTAAAGAATCACAAAAAGAATCAAAGGAAGCGGGCTTGTAGTCTTGTCCTTGAGAAATGAAGGCTTCTCTTGTAGAATGGAAGGTGGAAACACACACAGAATAGGTTGGTCCCAGCTTAGTAAGAATGGAATAGATAAGGCTGCTATCTTCTTTCTTAACCTTAACACCTTCCAAGAGAAGTCTAATGGTCTTGAACTTGGACAAAAAATATTCAATGCAAGAAAAATTATTGGGGTCCAGTGTAAGCAACTCATTTTCGAGTTGATGGGCTTTAAGTTCATTTTTAATTCCAAAGACTTTAGTGATCTGTTTCATTGCTTCCTCAGGAGTATCAAGTTCTACAATATGGAATCTAAGATCTAGAGAAATAGACATCCCTGTCAACCCACATGCTTGATCTTGCCTATTTTCCCATTTAGCTGCCTTATCTTCATCTTTCGGTTCGGTTTCTTGGCCTCATGCTATTCTGTAGAGACCTTTACTTCTAAGTAAATCCACAATGTAGGACCACCATTGGAAGTAGTTGGTGCTGTCAAGAATAACTTAGCATGGACTTTCCATTTTAACAGAAACTGAAGCTATGGATGTTGAAACTAAGTGTTGCAATGGAAAGATCTCGAAAAATTAGGCTGTTTAAAAAAAAAACAGTTCTAAAATGGCTTCCGGATGAAGAAGTTATGGCTTTTTGAAGAAAATTTGATGAAGTCGCCGACGAAGTGCGGGAATGTGCGCAAATGAAAAATCTGCCCCCACAAAAAGGAGACTTGAACTCAAGACCTCTACTCTCATAAATTAGCTTTGGACCAAGTGAGCTATACAAAAAGTTTGATAGAGAGAGAGAGAGAGGGGGGGGGGGGGGGCGGGGCGGGGCGGGTTGAAGCTTTGGGTTGCGTGCTTGCTTTGAGAAAGCTCTTTTTCCCTACAAAACAAAAAAACACAAAACCCAACACGGACATACAAAAAAAACGAACCTTGCAGCTCGAAGTTAGCTTTAGCCGGAAACTAAATATTTTCCTCAATGTTTCTGGTTTTCCGAGATCACACTAAGGCACAACAGAAAAGAGCATACGCATGAGAAAAATCCTTCCTTTCTGTTTCTAATTTGCCTAGATCGCATAGAGTCGCGGGGCAAAGAGCATACGTAAAAATGAAAGGTATAGATCCGGTAATAAAAAAGGCTAAATAAACTGAAACCGAAATAAACAGAGAGAAAATAACTATAAAATGCAAATAAACACTATATACCTCCAGATCTTAAAAATGACGCAGCTAGGGCTACCAGAAACCTTTTCGCGTGAAGTGAAAAGGGTTCCTCACTGGAAAAGATGCTCCCAACACAACAGAGTAGTCCTCTTGGCCCGAAAGCAATCAGAAAAAGTAGATCTAGGAAACGGTAGTCGGATGCAGTTCTACCGGCTTTAGATTTGGATCACCAAGGGACGCGGCCCTCAAATAGCTCTGATACCATGTAGGAATTTACAGGGTAAGTTCCTCAGACATAAGACCAAAGGACATCGCTCACACACAGATCACAGATCAATACACCAGTATTTTGACGTGGTTAAAACCCTCAAAGAGGGAAACAGTCCACGGCCTGAGCCAACGCGGCAACTTTAGGCAATTTATTAATAAAAGAATGAAAATTTACATAAGCTTCTCTCATGAATGGTTAACCTACAAATGACCCTCCATGCTCTTTAAATAGAGGTCATGGACCAATCGGGTGTTAAGCCACGGATCAAGTGTCTATAATACCGAGGAGAGAATGAACCGTCGGATCACTACATATCGTGACCGTCGGATTGTAAGTTACAAAATGTACATAGTAAAGAAACACACTTTACCTAGCTCTATACTAGACCAAGTTATACTTAACTATTTCCTATGTGTAGGAATATCCTAACAGAGACTTGTTCTGGCGTCTTTAAACCACGAGATTTGTTGTTGAGAACATAAACCTGCGGATTTGGGGAGGCATGCACACAAGAACTACAAGAGGTGGTCACACTTGTTCGACTCCCTTGTAACCCCTATGGGTACCCCTTTGAGTAGTAGCGCATTAGATAGAACTACACATGCACTGCACTTCCACGTACCCTTGGGTATATCAGAAGCCCCCTAGAATAAGCTAAAACCTCGCCTTAGATAAGTTGTTGACCATCTTGCTGCTACAATACACTGAGAAAAACACTTGGGCAGATTACTCGTGCCTACAATAGGGTAGTCAGGTAGTACGGCTAAGGGTACGGTCGATCCTCCTTAGTTAGCGCCCTGAAAGATTGGGCCGAGTAGTATTGTTGGACCCTTGTGTACATTTCAATCTATAGCACCTAACACTCCTTTGTGACCATAGTTCCATCTTCTATCTGAAGATCATCCTCTAACTTATCTTCCAAATCAGATCCAACAGGTGGTATTCTACTTTCATCGTGAAAATCAGATCCAACAGTTGTGGTTCTGCCGCCACTGTGCAAATCAGATCCAGCAGTGGGGGTTCTACCACCGACATGCAACTCACATTTAGCAGTTGGGATATTCATAGTGTTGATTAGACTCTTTTTACAGTGAGGGTTGTTGCTACTACTGTTCGGGCCTTATTTCACAGGACATTAGGCAAGATCAAGTTTTCTAGAATTCGGCTACTGCAGTATTGATCACCCGGGAGTAAAACTCCTTTTGGAGTAAAAAAAAAAAAAAAAAAAGAGTTAGAGACCATCCTAGGGCACCTGCAAGAGACCTAGCCCATAATATTGAGGTTAACAAGCTAATCGCAGTGCTACCATTCACTTGTAAGCCCCAAAGTTTTTGGCTGTCCCAAATTTTTTCCTAATGCAGCCTCAAGTCATCCACCCCATTAGAATCTTGAGCTTGCCCTCTTTCTAAGAAGAATACTCTTAAGTAAGCTCAAATTTTTTTTCTAGGATTGGTGTATGCAGGGTATCCAATCTCAAGTTATGGCTATGGAAAATGCACTCGAGAGGGTCACCAGCATTGAAGAAATATTCGAGGTATTCAACGACATGGTTTTGAAACACCTCTCACAAATATAATCCATTATATGATTTCCTCATATGGAGGAGCCTAGTGTTGATGCACACCTAGAAGGAGAATCTATCCATCACATTCACTTCCATGGAAATCACCACTCTTCCAACTACCAGACACCCAAGCTAGACATTTACAAACTTGATGGCTCTAACCCTGCAGTATGGGTAACACAAATGGAACAATATTTCTCCCTTAATGATATGTGGGAAGATCAAAATAAACTACATGTGGGAGCCCTTTACTTGGATCAAGAGAGATGGAAATGGTGCCAGTGGCATCAGAAATGTTATCCAGGAAAATTAACTTGGTATATGTTCTCAAAATCCATATGTGATCGCTTTGACCGCGAATCTAATTTTCTGGATCATCTCACTAATCTCCAGAAAACTGGAACAGTAAAGGACTACATTGCATCCTTTGAGAAACTGGCCATCAGAACTGACGGTCTAGGAGATGAGTTCTAATCAGATTGTTTCATCAGTGGCCTAAAAGAAGCCATCCAAGCCCATGTTTGGATGCACCACCAATCTACTTGGATGGACGCCTGCAAAAAGGCCTTAAAAGTGGAAATAACATCAACTTCCAATCCAATCATTCAAATATTTATGCCAAGGCACATCCCACCTAGGCTCAAGGCCCCACCCAAACACTTGGTTCAAAAGGTGTCACCAACAGAAATGGCCGAAAGAAGAAAACAAGGATTGTACTACTATTGTGATGACAAGTACTAATCTCCTGGACATAAATGCAAGGAACCAAAATTATTTCAAATTGATACTACTGATAACAGTTCACATGAGGAAGCTCCATCCCTTGAGGTGCTCGAGGAAAAATTTAGGGAAACTCAAACCGAAAATGACTTCACAACTATGTCGGATGAGATGGTTATCTCACTACACACTTTGGCTAGCATTTCTTCGCCTCAAACTCTCAAAATTCGAGGCTTTATTAAACATCGATCGGTTGTGATATTGATTGATAGTGGCAGCACTCATAAATTTATCCATAAGTGAGTCACAGAAGTTGTTTGTTTCTTTGTGCAGGTAGTAGCTAATTTCCAAGTCCTTATCGCTGATGGGGGGACCATGAAATGTGAAGGATGATGTGAAAATATTAAGCTTAAGATTGGATACTACCACCTAAAGACCCACATGTTTTCTAGTGAAATGGGTGGTTGTGACATTGTCTTGGGTGTTGAATGGCTTCGCACATTAGGCCTAATCGTAATGGATTTCCAAGGGTTGTATATGATCTTTAAGAAAAATGATCACATTCATACATTATAAGGACTCTAGGCAGGTGCTCCTACTTTTATTAGCTCACATCGAATGGAAAAGATTTTGAAAAGGGGCCATCATAGAGTCATCGCCCAATTTAATTCCATCCAAGCCATTGAATCCACTACTACTCATATTCATCCTGAGATGTAACAGGCCTTAGACCGCCACCCGTAGGTATTTGACAAACCTAAAGAGCTTCTACCCTCTAGGGGTCAATATGATCATAACATCCCTTTGGTCTTGGGGGCCCAACCACCTAATGTGCACCCATACCGATATCCTTTCACCCAAAAGAATGAAATCGAAAAAATCATCAAGGAACTCCACAAATCTGGTGTTATTCGTCCCAACGTCAATCCTTATTCATCACAAGTGGTCATGGTGCTAAAGAAAGATGGAGAATGGTGCATGTGTCTGGACTTTCGAGCCCTTAACAAGCTCACTGTCAAGGAAAAATTTCCTATTCCGGTTGTTTATGATATTATTGATGGATTGCATGGTGCTCAATTCTTTACCAAGCTAGATCTTCGCATGGGCTATCCCCAAATACACATGAAGGAAGTAGACATTCCCAAGACTGCCTTTAGAACTCATGAAGGCCATTATGAATTATTGGTCATGCCATTTGGTCTCTATAATTCTCCATCTACTTTTCAAAACCTCATGAACCACCTGATAAAACCATATCTCCAAAAATGTGTCCTCGTCTTCTTTTATAACATTCTCATCTATAACCTAACCTGGGACGAGCATCTTCAACATGTACACCTGATCTTGCAACTGCTCCAGAATCACAAATTATTTGTCAAATTGTCCAAGTTCTCTTTTGGTGTGGAAGAATTCAAGTATTCGGGACACATTGTGGGTCGTGAAGGAGTGAGGGTTGATCCACAAAAAAATATAGGCAATGCAAGATTGGCCCCAACCAAAAACCTTGAAGAGTTTGATTGGATTCTTGGGTGTCACTAGCTACTATCGCAAATTTTTCCACAATTATGGTCGCATTGCAATACCCCTCACTAATATTCTCAAGAAAAAGTCATTTCTCTTTATTGATGCAGCTCATCAGGCATTCGTGGCTCTCAAATAGGCCATGTTTTCCACTCCTGTATTGGCCCTACCAGACTTCACCAAATCTTTTGTGATTGAATGTGATGCTTCTGGTACTGGTATTGGTGTTGTATTAATGTAGGAAGGTCGATCATTGGCCTTCACCAGACAACAAATGAGTGGAAAACATATGGGTAAATCTACTTATGAGAAAGAAATAATGGCCATATTACATGCAGTAGACACTTGGCGACCATACTTGTTAGGAAGACAATTCCAAATCTGCACGGACCATCAAAACCTAAAATATTTTTTGGATCAATGTATATCATCGCCACAACAAAATAAATTGCTGGCCAAAATGCTGGGATATGATTATGAGGTAATCTATAAGAAATGGCATGACAATGTAGTATGTAATGCTTTATTGCGCTAATTTGAGGATGAAAACACCCTGCTAGCAATAGCTTTACCCATACTAGATTAGATTGAAGAGGCTCGCAAGGGATGGTTACCACACCTCTCTCTCTCCCAACTTTCTAATAACTTAAGAGAAGATTCTAATTCGTCAGCCGACTACTCTTGGATGGATGATATTCTTCACTACAAGGTTCAAGTAGTTATATCACTGGAATCCACCCTCAAAACCCATATTTTGGAAGAGTTGCACTCATCTCCAACTACAGGGCATTCAGGCTTTCAGAAGACTTATGCTCACACTTGTCATTCTTTCTTTTGGACTAGCATGAAAAGTGGAATTCTTACTTTTGTAGCTGAATGTGATGTGTGTCAACACAACAAAGGAGAAATAGTCAAGTTACTAGGAACCTTACAGCCATTTCCACTCCCTACCTCTGTCTGGATGGATGTTTCCATGGATTTCATCACTGGTATCCCAAAATTGGGAACCAAATCCATCATCATGGTGGTTGTGGACATAATTTCAAAATTTGATCATTTTTGTGATCTATGCCACCCATTTACCCCCACTTTGGTGGCTCAATCTTTCATGGAGTAGATCTTCAAAATCCATGGCATGCCAATTTCCATTGTGTTGGATAGTGACCCCACTTTCACAAGAAAATTTTGGCAAGAAATTTTCAAGCTACAAGGCATGCAACTCCAAATAAGCACAACCTATCATCCCCAAACCGATGGTCAAACAAAAGTAGTCAACAAATGTTTGGATACATATCTAAGGTGCTTCACTTCAAAAAAGAAACATCAATGGGTACAGTGGCTACCTTTAGTTGAATGGTGGTATAATACTAATTATCATAAACCCACCAAGATGACTCCATACGAGGCAGTGTATGACCAACTCCCACCTTCACCTATTTCCTATATCCATGGATGTTCTAAGGTGCAGGTAGTTAATCATATCCTACAAAACCATGCCGCCGTGATAGCTCATCTCAAAGATAATATACATCAAGCACAGAATCGAATGAAGCAATATGTAGAACAACATCGTTCCAAGCGCCCATTTCAATAAGGGGATCAGGTATTCCTACAACTATAACCATATAAGAAAACATCTCTCAAAGAAAAGGGTTGCCAGAAACTAGCACCAAAATTCTATGGACCTTATCAGATACTTCAATGCATCGGAACAGTCGCCTACAATCTGGCCTTGCCACCAACTTCAAAAATCCATCCAATCTTCCATGTATCATGCCTCAAGAAAGTGGTGGGGAACAATTGTAGAAATCAAGCTAGTCTACCCGAATTCGATGAGGAAGGCTCACTCTAGCTCCAACTAGAATAGGTCCTCGATACCCATGAAAGACATCTCCGTAGTTGCACGATGAAGGAAGTCCTCATCAAGTGGAAAGACACATGTCCAAAAGATGTGACCTGGAAACCAACCACTATTCTTCATCAGTTTCTCCAGCTTCAGCCTAAAGGACAAGGTTGCTTTTGATGTGGGAGGGCATGTTAGGGTCCAACCCTAACCCATTTATTTATGTAATAAGCCCAATGGGCCGAGTCATATTCATAGTTAGTTGGAGAGTAAATAAATCTCGAATTAATAATTGTATGTGGTTGACCCGCATTAGAGAAAAGGGACCACAATTTGTTGTAACAGGCCATAGTTAATAAATAAAGTGGTTAAGTCGTGTTATGTAAGGGGCCACTAGTAGTTAGGGTTTTGGATGTCATTTAGCTATAAATACACTTAGTTAGTAAAGGAATGATTATCGAGTCTTATTGTAATCGAGATCTGCTCTGCCGGAGGTTTCCCCCTGGAAGAGGCAAGTGAACATTGAATCTATTTATGAATAATAAAATACTAGAAATTTTTCTTATTTTATTTTGTGTGTTTGGGCTATATTTCTTCGCATTCCTGGTGTTCTAGAATTTCTCGCAGGTCAAGAGCATAACAAAGGTTATCTGACGCCTTCTCCACTTTGTTGTCTCAGATGTCAGTGATGATGTGAGAAAAACTATAGTGTTGGCCCTTGGGTTTGTTTTATACTCAGAACCTGAGAAGGTTAATTTTTTTTGCGCATCTCGATAGAATTATCTTTTTCTAGTCAGAATCATAAGTGGAATGTTTTTCATAAATATGTTGGCAACATTACTATTGTTTCTATTTTCCTGTTTTGATTTGACAATTTCCCTGTATTTTCATCGACATCATAGTTTGTATCTTTTCTTTCCGAGTCTTACAATCCACATGTTAGGTATGGAGTAGCTATAGTAGTGGGTGTTTCTTGTGTTGGTACAGGATTGAGTGAAGCCATTTCACTGCTAGAGCCTTTAACATCAGATGTAGTTGATTTTGTTCAAGGAGCTTTAATAGCAATGGTTATGGTTCTTGTTCAGACAAATGAATCGTGTGAATCACGTGTAGGTAACTTCAAGTATGTTATCCCCTAGACTTTACAATGGCTTAGGAGTACTTCATGGAAGTTCAAATTTTAAAAGAAAATATTTCCATTGCTTACCAAGTTGTTTTCAAAATGTTGGTATATACATTTATTTCAATTTTCACCAAGCTGAAATGATTTCTTGATATTGTTTTAGGTGTCAACTAGAGAAAATAATTCTCGATAAGCATGAGGATACCATGAGTAAGATGGGTGAAATTTTGGCTTCTGGTATTTTAGATGCATGTGGTAGGAATGTTACTATTAAAGTACCTTCTAGGTATAAGTATGATAGAATGATTGCAGTTATTGGAATGGCAGTCTTCACATTGTTTTGGTATCGGTATCAACTCATCTACTTTTTGAGCTTGTCTTTTGTACCAACTTATTTTATTTGGCTTAATAATAACTCAAAGACCCCAAAGTTTGAATTTATATGTTGGGCTAATTTATGGTCCTAAATTAACACAATTATTTCTTATCAATCTGGGTTGTTTATGCTTTGAGGCAAGTTCACTATATGTGAAGATCAGATATAACCAAACCTTAAAAGATAAGTTATTCAAAAGCTAAAAATAATATATCTATAACTCTAATTCAATCAACTTAAAAAGAGAGAAATATTGAAAGGGTTCTTGACCTCAAGAAGTCCACCTTCACCTCAATTATCACTTAATGAATCAGAGACTGAAACCAAAAGCTTAAGATGGATAAATTAATAATGAAAGAAGATCTTAACTTAAGAGACACAGAAGATATTCCATCATAATTCATTCATCTCAATATCCAAATCTTAATGAAAATAAAACTACTTGCATGCAAACAAAAGAAACTAGTTTTGATTCATCATTTTAGCAGAAGGGATGCCCAACTTGAACACCTGTTTTTCCAACTCAATAAAGTGATGAATAGGCTATTAACAAATGAAATCAATCATTATGCATAAAACATAAAGCAAACTGAAATAAAGCTTTGAAAAACTAGTGCTACAATCAACCAAATTACAAGGAAATAAAACTAGTTTAACAAGGAAGTATACTTAGCTTGGAGTGGGGGCCCTCCACCCTTGCCTTGCACACTTTGGGAGGTGATATCAGAAGCTTAGATCAGTCACACATCCATAGTATTTAACAGCAAAATAATAATAACACAATTCTTCAAATTAACTCCTCAATCCAAAGATGTCACAGCATAAAAGTATATCACAAAATCAATACATAAGCCATCAAAGTTTTGGCTTTAAATAAGAAGTCTCATGAACAAACTGATCTATATTCACTCAAACAAACCCATCTACTCTCATCCACCTATCCAAGTCGAATTCATTATCCCTATCCCAAGAAAGATTACCATTCCTATGAAATCTCAAAACTGCCTTATTTCTATGGGATTCCTGCATGACTAGTCATAGTTGACTAGCACCAAATGGGCCTAATAAAGCTTGTTCTGTTCGAACTAAGGATTGCTGGCTTAGTCCTAGTTCCCAAGCTGTCCATCCATGCATTCCATTCGTGCCCAAGTGTCTTGCAACCATATCAACCATAGAGCTATTACGAGAATTTCTGAATCTGCCAATTTTGCACTAAAAACCAAATTTTCATAAAAACTTTAGAAATTGAAAAATTAAAATTAAATACCTGAATGGATATCAAATATACATCAAAATGGGATAAATGAAGGGAAAATGGATGGAAAATAGATGGATAAGTAAGTTTATTTGAGCAAAAATAATACCAAAACTAAGGCTCAACATTATATTTGATGCAAAACCTTCATTGTTTGAGTATCCTCATCCAATGGCACCTCCAACAACCACCTCAACTGCAAAGTTGCCAACCACTATTTTTTCAACATCAGCAAGGGCTAAAACGAGAGGAAAAAAAGAAATAGATAATACAAGTACAGTTGAAACAATATCTCGTGATGATGGTAATACATTTGTATCTTCTAATGGTGTTGTGTGCTCTGGAAAGGGCCCAAAGTCTAGTGATAAGGACGGTGAAACATGTAGGTTGTGTGCTCTGGAAAGGGCCCAAACTCTAGTGATAAGGACGGTGAACCATGTACGTAATTAGTGTTAATATTAATGTGTATTTTTTTAGGAAAATATTCTATTAAAAATGAATTATAAAAGTACTGATGAACATATTGGTGGCATTTAGTATGTGGAGAATGGTGATATGTGTTTATTTGTTTCTCTGTTCACTAGTTTTCTTGTGTTTTTTGTAAATAGTAATGTCCTTCTTGGGGTGGATCCAAATTTGGAGATTATTATTGATCGATAAAGGTAGAAAATGTGATTCATATTATGTAGAATAAGGGTATTCATCTTATGAAGAACCATGTTACACCTTTATCCACAATCTACCCTACTTTCTGTGGAAAGTTACAGTTGTTACTATCCAATGATAATGATAATTTTGATCCCTGATTCTGTCAAAAGAGTATCATGCCTCATCATCAACTGGTGACTTATATAGGGCTTCAAAATTGACCTCACCCAATCTAAATTGTTGCAAAACAAGAACGATGTTGTCTCAATGAATGTATTTTTTTTAAATGAAGTTCTGGAATCATGATTTAGAGGTCGATTACTTGGACAACTCACAAGCAACACATACAACGTATCTGATACCAGCTTTCAAGAGATGCAAGCAACATCATAGATATGAATTTTGTGGTTGTTTGAGAGAAGTGTGAAACTGTACTGACAGTCTCAAGACAACACCTTAAATTCAATAGTTTCAAGAGGTCAAATGGCACTGTCTTCAGGATCCCCATAATGTTTAGACACTAGTGGAAAAATAGAGACCATAAAAATGATATACTATCTAATTGCATTCCACCAAGGGAACATATGGCATATAATGTCCTTAAGGTTATACTCAACGTGTATGATTGTAATGTTATAAGGACTCGCCTACAACATGGTTCACTTTGTCTAAAAGAGTTTGAAAAGGCTAGATAAAGCCATGCTATCAAAGAAACGTTTTTTCCTTCTTCAACAATGGGAATATAAATCCAATGCAAGGTTTATATGAGCTCAACCTTTCAAATGACCAAGATATTGTTTTCCCCATTTCTTGGATTCTAATGAAGGAAAAGAATCAAAATTTAGGACTTATGTTGAATATATCTCAAAAGAAGCAACCTTCTTGACATTATTAAGTGTATTTGGAATTTGATGCCTTGACCTAGAGAAAACGAAAGTTGTATACACTTAGGATATATGTTAAGACATGAGTCATTGTTTGAGTGCAAGGCTATGTGAGGTTTGATATTAACTTTTAAAATAAAAAAGAATAAGGCTATAATGAAGCAATTGTAACAAGGGTTTACACAATTGCAAGGAAACTCTTTTAATAGACTCAAGTTAGGGCAACAAAGTTGAGATACTCTCTTAAAATTGAAAAAGTATATAGGTTAAGAGGCTAAAATTCAAGCTTTCTTACACTAGCTAAAGATGGGAGATGGGCCAACCAAAGCTTTCTTTAGATTCCTTGTATCAAAGGAAGCAATGAAACAGATCAAATTTATTAACAATATTGAAGGGAGGGTTAATGAAGTAGATATCAAAAAAGTGTTTGAAATCATTATAAGATTACTTTTCAAACACAAGTTGATATAAAAAAGAAAAGTGGCCATGCAAATGTCTATTGGTGTAGTTCCTTGATGGTTTTCTAATGAACAACAAAGGCTATGTGATCATGGTTTAATTTTAAATGATTAAATCACTGCATTGGAAAAATGGCCAATGATAAGTCTCGAGGGATTAATGACTACTCGTGTGAATTTTAGAAGTCTACGCGAGATTTTGTCAAACCTAACCATGAAAGGGGTATAATGAAGCGCTTTACTGAAAATCATTTAGAAGTTCCTTAAACAAAGGTTTGATCATGTTCATTGCAAAACTTAAATATTTTGAGTTAATCACCAATGGGCACTTGATAATGTTATTCGATGTCACATTTAAAATCATAGTCAAAGCATTGGCACAAAGTTTGAGACATATTTTCCAAAGATCATTAGACATGGTCAAACAAGTTTCACTAATGGGTGTTATATTATACTCAATGTCATTGTAATTTAACATGGAATTAAAAAGGCCAGTACACTAGGTTAGAAGCTATGTTCATTAATACTAACTTTGAAAAGGCACATGATATCATGTGATGGCCATTCGTTCTTTCTATGTTGAAGGCCTTGGGGTTTTTCCCTTTCTCAATTTAAAGTGACAGAAACCTTTTTCATTGATGTTATTTCCTTGTCCACTAACTAGGTTAGGTTAGAGGAAATTAGCTTGTTCAGGGAAATTTGGCAAGGTTTCCACCTTTTGTTTTCCCTTTTTGTGATGCTAACAAAAGTGCTAGATCAACTTCTTTAGAGCAAGAGTGCTCAAGGCATTATCAAAGGCATACCCCTTTAACATGGAGATTCTTAACTTGTAAAAGGCTTTGTTATAATACCATGGGCCAATACCATGGATCTCAATCCTTTATTTATAAATATTACTAAAAATATTTTGTAAATTAAAATACTTACCATCCACCTATTAATTATTGATAATTAAATTAAAATTATGAAATACCCATTCCAAAATATACACCTCTAAAAAGAGTGTATAAATGTAATTATTAATATTATTGAAAAAGAATTATTATGAAACTCACTTGAACAACTTTAATGATTACCAAGGTCAGGGCTACAACAAAGATAAAATTACATGCTCCATTAATATTTAACATTGTAGTCTAACGAGGCATCATTTTTTCTCAGAAAACAATGGAAATTCCCACATGATTTTGATAAAATCTTGTGGAATTTTTGGAAATCTGGGTTACAATTGTCAAGCTTCAATATTTTGGGTTCCCTAAGGTTTTTTTTATGGTTTTGAATCCATTTCCATCATTAAAAACAAGATTGAAGCACCATTGTTAGATTTTTTGAAAATAGTTAGTCGGATTTCAAAGATTTTTGGCTCTCCAGGAAAAATTGACGCTCAATAGATAATGCCCTATTTAACACCTACATTATGTAACCAATTCTTTGTTATAGGTGGTCTAAGGAACCTCCATAAGAAGGACTTGATTCAAGGTGGGATCCAATGCAAGATGACCAACGCTCCAACATGTTTTGCGTGGTATAACTTTCAATAAATTACTTATTGGCAATAACCATCCCTTCTCGTCCATTTAAGCCGATATAATATTGTTGGTGGATTGTGTATTTGTGTATTGTATCTTGATCCTATTTAATTCCATTCTTGACTTCTTAAGGCACCACAATGTGGTTAGTCTTTGGAACATTGTTTCTGCATATTGTGAATTTATTTGATTTATTTTAAATATTGTATTGAAAATGAACAATTGATTTCACTTTTCAAAGTGGTTTTTTTTGGGAGTTGTTTTTTAAATTATTGTCGCTCTATTTAATATTTCTTAATCAAAATTCAACATTTTTATTTGTAAATAATGTATTAGTCTCACTGTTGGGCAGTGGATCCCCCCACAGTAGGGTTTTGCGGCTTAAAAGCCCGAGTTTTGGTCAATGTGATATAAAGACTCCGCGAAATGCAGGCATGGAGCGCGAAAGTTGAGGATGAGTGATAGGGTTGTCCGCCCTAAAATAATGTAATTTAATGTAAAGTTGTGTCGGCCTACCCATGGTCCGTGGACCATGGGATTGTATAAATAGAGCGAGGCTCTAAGTGTAAAGATAGTTTTTGGGAAGCAATTAATAGATAGATGTGAAGGCATCGTTAGAAGAAAGAAGTGGATCCGAAGTGTCTTGGGTCGTAGTAGTAGGTAGAGGCTCTGCAGCTGAGTGCATAGAGGCCTAGTAGATTCCATAGCTTAGTGCACAGACCCCTGCAGTTGAGTGCACAGGGCGGAGTCGAGTCTGTATTGAACTAAACTTGAAAAGGATTATTAATAAAGCTAAGTTGATTTGGCATATTGTGCATCTATTACGTAGATCTATATTTTGATGTTATGAATTAATGGTATATGTTTATTTATATGCGTGCACTTGTAGGAATGCTTATGTATGAAAACATTCTAAGTAATTAAGCAAACAAAACCTAATTAAGTAAGACAGGTATTTAACACTAGTCGCACTACGGCTAGAGTTGCGCGAAGGCAGTACCACAAGACGCAAGAAGCTCGCTGGTGCGCGTAACCTAGTAAGCACGAAGGTTGAATCGCGTACCTATCGTCCCATATCAGACATCCCCGAGGTGCGGAAACTTGGTTCCAACACCCTCCCATACTACTCTGGGTGAGACCTCAGTTCATGCTCTCCGGGTTGTTGCCGAAAGTGCCAGTAGTACCAGGATTTTCTTGGCTAAATCAATTCTAAACCTGGGTCAGGCCCCACATAGCCAACAAATGGTTTCGTTGCCGGGACCGGGATATACCTAATGGATGTCTAATGTTGTGCCACTGGAACCCAACAAAGAAGGAAATTGAAAAGTGGTTGGACCAAAATATTCACAAGTTCGTGACATAGGTAAACAGAACTCCGCAAATATCTGAGAAAATGTGGCTAGATCGCTACGTGTATACGAAAATCCACGATATTTTCTTTGCATCCATTCCATCTGAACTATATGAGTGGATAACGAGTTTAGTCGACAGCCAGGGAAGGTGTAGGCTCGACTAACCGATAGTGTTGACTCCGAAGCTAGTGCGCAGACTAGAAGCCTCACAGGATAAGATAGCACGAGTTGTGGACCATTGGCTTGATAATAGGGGGTTTTATCACTAAGTTTGCGGTAGACACGACTGTGAGCTACAACGAAGCAGAACAATGTTTTCTCAAGGGACCGCAAGGTAAGTATACTAAATATTTGAATACTTGGATTAAGATGTTGTTATGTGAGAAGCGGGTTATACGAATACATTAATGTTTAGGATGATGTGGAGTGGAAAGATCTACAAAGGCATCAGGGAATTAGAAAACAGTCCCTTAATTTCACCTTTGCGAGACAGTGAGGAAGAGCTCGCTCGGGTCTCTCCAAGGAGTGTGGTCAGTTTGATAAGGCAGCGCATTCCACAATTACCACTTCCATCCACGCCACCACCTACTTCACCTCCCTCACCTCCATATCCACCCACTCCACCTCCACCACCCCCACAATTCAACATGGAGAGTGCGATCAAACTACCCGTATTCAGAGGAGTAGGGAATGAAGATCCGGACTAGTTCTGGTTCATGGTAAGAGCAGTGTGGGAAGTGTAAGGGGTCACGAACGACAACATTAAGAAGGATACATTAGTGATCGCGTTGCAGGATTTCGCATTGACATGGTATATCAAGCACTCTAACGACCACCCAAATGCAGGGATAGCAGAGATCCAGAATGCGTTGAACATAGAATTTAGTCGGCCAAAATTAGAGACACAGTCAATCATCAGGTTTAAAGAGATCGTGATGCTTCCAAGAGAGAACCCTTGGGATCTGGATCAATGGCTAAAGAGTACGATCCATGAGGCCAATATGATGCTAACAGATGCCCAGCATCGCTCATGCTTTGTGTCAACCTTAACATCGCACTTGAGGACGACACTGTCACAACATAAACTTTCCACCCAGGGTGAAGCGTTGGAAATGGTGATGAGGTTGAGAATCTATGCCTGGAAATGTAGAGTTTGAAGCAAGATAGTGTTGGAAATAATACTGAGAGGGGGGGTGAATCAATATTATCAAATTCTTTTCAATATACCTTCCATATTTATATTTTAATTTATTCTTCAGATATTGATCATTAGCTAGTGTGTCAGTACCATATAATAATGAACAAGAACAAGGAAAAACAGATAGTCACACAAAAGAACACCAGATATAAGGTGGAAACCCAATGTGGGTGAAAACCACCTGCTGCAATATGTCTCTATCTTCTTTCAATTAGAAACTTCTTTTACAATTATTTTGTACTGGTGCAGTCCTTTACCAGTACGTAGGCTGCAACCTGTAGAGAGCTACAACTCTCTCTCGTTTTCCAGTCTCTCCTGGAAGGGAGCTACATCCCTCTTTTCTCTTATACTTCTTTAAGGACCACGTTTCATTAATTTTTAGATTGGATCCAAGAACATCAAATAATCATCAAGTACATGTGAATCAACCAATCTCCTTATACAATCAAACCAATGAACCACCCAACTTCTCAGAATGCTGTAAACAGAAAACCAATACCAGTAATCTAAACCCAGAACTCTGCAGCAATAGATAAAAGGCAGCCAACAAATATTTCAAGAAAAGTCCACAACTTCACCAATATAAACCTGCGGATGTCCGCAGCTCTTCTGTGCCTGAACTGCGCAGATCCGCACCTGATCCTTCTTCTGCTCTGCGTACCTCCGCACCTACTCCTTCCGTTGCACTGCGTACCTCAGCTCAGATCCGCACCTGCACTGTCTGTCTAACAGCGTACCCCCACACTGGTCCTTCTGTTCCTCTGCGTACCTCCGCACTGTGCTTTCTGCTGCTCTGTGTACCTCGCACTAGCGCCTTCTGCTTGCCTGCGTACCTCCGCACCTGCGCCTTCTGTTGCGCTGCGGACCTTCGCACCTACGCTATGGATCACCTACGGACCTTTGAATAGATCCAAATTAACAGTCCTCCAATGTGCCACAAACAGTCAGATCCACATATCTGATCATGCGCCCGAGAGATCACAACTTATCAACAGTTCCACCTTACACTTAACAGATTTCACCTTGATTTAGATCTAACTTTTTTAAACCGATTACTCAAAATTTCAGATCTTAAGATATTTAAATTTCACAAGTGTAGCCAAGTAATCTCCTTTCCTTTTTATAGTCAAGCCCTTATTCACACCATGGGACAAAACCATCGAATCCAATACAAGGGATCCAAACCGGGGTTCAATAATTTAGATCCTATACCACGGGCCAAAACCATAGGATCATGAACGATGGGCTAAATACCAAGGGCCAAACATAAAAAACCCCATGTGAGCGCGCTTCTGTGCATTGGAGTGAGTGAACTGGGGTCCGCACCTTCTGAACAGAGAACCTGCGGGTATCTCCGCACTTCTTGGTCGGTGAACCTGCGGGTCTGCACCTTTTGAATGTTGCACCTGCGAACCTCTTATTTTCCATCATTTTGAGAGCCTGAATAGAGTTTTTCCACTTGAGTGAGTTTCCATCAAGTACAATACTTGTGCCATAGCGCTAAACCTGAATCATAATGCCAGCAATCTCCCCCTTTGGACTTGATGGCAACCTCAAGATCCTCAACGTCATTCTCCCCCTTTGACATCAAGGGCAAAGGGTTATGCTCCCCCTAAGAACATGCCTAAGTCTTTGCTTTGCTGATCATGCTCCCCCTAACTATAGACCAAATCTGTAAAAGAAGAAAAATTTCTTCAAGAAGAACCATAATCCACCATACACCATAAATGACCGTGAAAGAGATAGAGACATATTGCAGCAATATTCAGATCAGCATCCATGTTCTCCTTTTGAGCTACCATAATGCCAAAAATGCATTATATATGCTCCCCCTGAACCTGTGCCATTCAATCTTCGACCAATCCATAAACCAGCAAATGTATGCGTATACCCCATATGAACCTTGTGTACAACCAAAAATCTCTGAAACAGATGAGATTCAACAACAAGATGATGCATCAACTACCCCCAGCTTTTGCCTGAGGTATTCAAAGGTTTCCCTGGGAAATGGTTTGGTGAGTATATCAGCAACTTGTTCCTTAGAAGGAACATACTCCAACTTGACCATTTGTTCAAGCACTTGTTCCCTGAGAAAGTGATACTTGATCGGTATGTGCTTGGTATTTGAATGCATGAATGGGTTCTTTGAAATGTTGATTGCACTTGTATTATCACATAAGATGGAGATGGGTGGTGTACAAGTGATTTGAAAATCTTGTAAGGTTTGCATCATCCAAAGGAGTTGAGTGTAGCAAGATGCAACAGCCACATATTCTGCTTCAGCTGTAGATAAAGCAATCGAACTTTGTTTCTTGCTGAACCAAGATACTAAACTGGAACCCATAAAGAATGCACCACCACTTGTGCTCTTCTTGTCATCCACGCTTCTGGCCCAATCTGCATCTGTATAAGCATGAAGTGTGAGATCTGTATCTCTAGGATACCATAAGCCATAGTTTTGAGTTCCTTGAAGATACTTGAAGATTCTATTCACTGCCTGAAGATGAGTTTCCTTTGGATTTGCCTGAAATCTTCCAACTATTCCCACTGCATGCATGATGTCTGGTCGGGTACCTGTCAAATAAAGTAGACATCCAATCATAGATCTATAGGTTGGTTGATGCACTACTGCTGATTCATCATTTGCACTGAGGCTGCATCCTGTGACCATGGGGGTACATATTGGTTTTGCATCTTCCATGCCATATTTCTTCAAAATCTGCTTGAGATACTTGGTTTGAGACAAGAAGATCCCGCCTTCATTTTGCTGGATTTGCAATCCAAGAAAATATGTCAGTTCTCCAAGCAACGACATTTCAAATTCTTTCTACATCACCAAGGCAAAGCTTTGACTCATAGCTTCTTTATTGCTGCCAAAGAAAATATCATCTACATACACAACAAGTATTAGCAATTTGTCATTTTCAATTTTTATATAAAGATTGCTATCTAGTGATCCCTTTGAAAAACCTTGTTGATGAAGATATTTGTCCAAACGGTAGTACCAAGCCCTTGGAGCCTTTTTAAGACCATAGAGAGCCTCTTTTAGTCTGCATACAAGATTTGGATCATTCCCAAGGATGAAACCATCTGGTTGCTCAATGTACACTTCTTCTTCTAAGTCTCCATTCAGAAAGGCTGATTTCACGTCCATTTGAAATAATTTGAACTTCTGAAAGCTTGAGAGAGCAAGGAACATTCGGATGGCCTCAAGTCTAGAAACGGGAGAAAAAGTTTCTTCAAAGTCTATTCCTTCTTGTTGAGCATACCCTTTACAAACAAGTCTGGCCTTGTTTCTAATTACTTCCCCATTTTCATTCAACTTATTTTTGAAGATCCATTTTGTCCCTATGACATTCTTATCTTTTGGTCTAGGAACCAACTCCCAAGTGTTATTCTTTTTGATCTGCTCAAGTTCTTCATCCATTGCCTTGACCCAACATTCATCTTTGCATGCCTCTCTTACATTTTGTGGTTTAGTGGAGGAGAGCAATGCCAAATAGCTTGAGGCTTCTGCAATTGTTCTTCTTGTTTGTACACCTGCCTCTTTCTGCCCCAAAATCTGAGATTCTGGATGATTCTTCTGAATGTACCTGGATGGAGTCTTCTCTTCTATCCTTATCTATTCCTCTAGTGCCTCTTGAGGTTCTTCTTCATCATCTGTCTGATTTGGAGAGTAGTCTTCATCCTCTTCGATATTTTCATAATTTACTTGCCTAGGGATGTATCCTTTTTCATCAACCACTACATCAATGTTATCAACAATTCTTCCAAGTCTTTTATTGTAACACTTATGTGCTTTGCTATGGGGAGACTAACCAAGGAGAATGCCTTCATCTGCTCTAGGTTCAAGTTTTCCAATATGTTCATCATTATTCTTAATATAGCATTTTCTTCCAAAAAATTTGAAATTCTTTACCGAAGGAGTCTCACCATACGAGAGCTCATGAGGAGTTTGAGTGCTGTTCACTCGGACATTTGTTTTGTTGAGAATAAAAATCGCAGCAAATGCAGCTTCACCCCAGAAGGTTGCGGGAGTTCCAGACTCATCAAGCATAGCACGAGCCATTTGTTGGACCGTTCTGTTCATCCTTTCCACCACTCCATTTTGCTGAGGAGTCCTAGCTGTAGAGAATTCCGTTATTATTCCATGTTCTTCACAGAAATCGAAAAATTCATTTGAGGTAAACTCCCCACCTCTGTTGGACCTGAGACACTTAATTTTGTGATCTGATTCGTTTTCAGCCAAGGCTTTGAAGGATTTGAATTTTTCGAATGCTTCGTCTTTGTGCTTCAAAAGTCCTAACCAAACCATCCTAGAGAAGTCGTCAATGAATAATATAAAGTATTCTTCTCCTCGAGGTGACCTTGTCCTAAATGGACCACATACATCTGTATGGACTATCTCAAGAGGCCTGCTAGCTGATCCTTCCTTCTCATGGAAGATAGTTCTGGTTTGCTTACCAAACTGACATGATTTACATATTGTGTTGTCTGGAATTTTGATATCTGGAAGACCACGAACTGCCTGGTATTTGCATGCTTTCCTTATTTGTGAAAAGCTTAGATTCCCCAACCTCCAGTGCCATAACCAGTGTTCATCATCCTTGCTCAGATAGCATTGTTGTTGTCCTTCTTCAAATATGTATAAATTATTTGGAGTTCTTATGCCTTTGATCACTGTTTTCCCTGTATCAAGATCACGAACACTACATCCATTTGATCGAAATATTACCTAAGTTCCTTAATCACACATCCAACTGACACTTAGTAGATTATGCTTCAAGCCATCAACATACAAAACATTTCCAGCCTTGACTTTTTCTTTCAACTGAACAGTACCTTTTCCTTTTATGACTGCAGGGGTATCATTTCCAAAAGAAACTTTCTTTCCTTTTTCTAAAGCACTATATGATTGAAGTTTTTCTTTATCACCTGTCATATGCTTCGAACACCCACTGTTGATGTACCATTGATTTTCCCGTCCTTCTGCATATAAAGCTATCCCGCATCTTTCTGGTTGCAGCTCCTTCATTCTCCATGTTCTGGCATTTGAGGTTTGTTCCTTCTAAATTGTCTTCCGAAACCTGCTCCTGCATTCAGAATCCTCATGACCAAAGTTATTACAAATAGAACATTCAATTTCACTTTCAAGGGCCGAAAAGTTGTTATAGGTCCTTTTCGTGATTCCAGTCATGCTTCTTTGTTTTTGAGCTTCTCTAGTCATGATTGTCTTATAGGAAACACATTGAGTTGCCTTGTGACCAAAGTTATGGCAAGCGAAACATTGGCCACTGAAGAAACTCCTGTGATTTTCAAATCTACCAGCCAAATGATTGTATTTTCTATTGGCATCCATTCTTGAGGAAAATTGAGAAGGTTTTACCTGTGGCTGGTTGTAGCTTCTGTTTGTCCTTAAAGTAGATTGTCCCCGATTTTCGTGATAGTCTTTGTTCATTCTTGAGGAAAATTGTCCCTGATTTACCTGATGATATCTATTAGGCCTTTGCTCGCTCTTCCTTGCTCCATCAAGATAACTTTTGGAAGTGGATGCTTGTGATGCTCCTCCATTATATCCCAGACCTGTCTTGATTAGTGGAGAACGCTGCACATTGATAATCTCGTCCAGAGTTTCAGATCCTTTAACAAATTTAAGATTAATAGCTTTTGTTTTCTCAATCTCTTTTCTAAGACCAACAATTTCACATTCCAATTTTTCATGATGTTTTTCCCTTTCAACCAGTTGACATTGCAGAGAATCAATAATCATATTTTTCTCTTCTAAACAGACTTTGAGTTTACAAATTTCTTCATATAAACCTTCTTCATCTATAGCATCCATGTAATCATCATCTTCAAAAGCCAGTAAAAGTTTATAATTATTACCTCGTTCATCTTCATCACTATTTGAAAGTCCAAAGCTATCTTCATGAGTGTAATAACTTTTCTTATTTGCATTCTGTTTCTTGTTCCATCTAACAGGTTCTTTCCCCTTGTCAATCTTATCCTTATGAGGAAATTTGGCAGCATAGTGACCAACTCTTCCACAAGCAAAGCATTTGAAAGGTAACTTACCTCGGAATCGTCCAGCACCCCGTTGAAGATTTCTGACAAAATTTGATTCTTCTTCTTCTTCTGACACGTGTCCTGACTCATAGTACTCTCCTTTGCCTGAAGCCTTGAAGGCAGCTTCTCTCCTGTCCGATGGACCTCCTTTCCTCATTTCATAAGCAGTTAGAATTCCATGTAGCTGTGAAATTTTAAGATTTTCTAGATTCTCTTTTTCTTCTATAGCAGAAACCTTAGATTCAAACCTAGGGGATAGAGATCTTAGAACTTTTTCAACCACAATAGTCTCTTTTACTTCTTCACCCAAGTTTTTCATACAATTAACAATCTCATCTACACGATGAAAATAGTTAGCCACACTTTCATCATTGTACATTCTGAGATTTTCATACTGAATTATGAGGGTTTGAAGTTTTGCTTATTTTACCTGATCATCTCCTTCATAGCTGAGGACAATCTTGTCCCATATTTCTTTTGCGGATTTATACTACATAACCTTGACAAATTCTGATTGAGATAGACATCCTAATAGAGTATTGACCGCCTTTGCATTTGTTTCATATTTCTTCTTCTCAGTCGGATTTGTAGGAGTTGTTGATGGAAAAGTATACCCTGTATTGATATCCCAGACTTTTGTACCAAGAGATTGAAGATAGGCAGTAACTCTTACCTTCCAATATACGAAGTTTGTCCCATCAAAAACCGGTGGCCTGATTGATGTTTCCCTCTCGTAGTTGCTCATGATGAAAGATCTTCCTTCAAGTGATCAAGCTTCTTCTAAAGGACTTGCTTTGATACCAATTGTTGGAAATAATACTGAGAGGGGGGGTGAATCAGTATTATCAAATTCTCTTCAATATACCTTCCAGATTTATACTTTAATTTATTCTTCAGATATTGATCATTAGCTAGTGTGTCAGTACCATATAATAATGAACAAGAACAAGGAAAAACAGATAGTCGCACCAAAGAACACCAGATATAAGGTGGAAACTCAATGTGGGTGAAAACCACCTGCTGCAATATGTCTCTATCTTCTTTCAATTACAAACTTCTTTTACAATGATTTTGTACTGGTGCAGTCCTTTACCAGTACGCAGGCTGCAACCTGCAGAGAGCTACAACTCTCTCTCGTTTTCCAGTCTCTCCTGGAAGGGAGTTACAACCCCCTTTTCTCTTCTACTTCTTTAAGGACCACGTTTCATTATTTTTTAGACTGGATCCAAGAACATCAAATAATCATCAAGTACATGTGAATCAACCAATATCCTTATACAATCAAACCAATGAACCACCCAGCTTCTCAAAATGTTGTAAACAGAAAACCAATACCAGTAATCTAAACCCAGAACTCTGCAGCAATAGATAAAAGGCAGCCAACAAATATTTCAAGAAAAGTCCGCAAATTCAGCAATATAAACCTGCGGATGTCCGCAGCTCTCCTGTGCCTGAACTATGCAGATCCGCACCTGATCCTTCTTCTGCTCTGCGTACCTCTGCACCTACTCCTTCAGCTGCACTGCGTACCTAAGCTCAGATCCTCACCTGCACTGTCTGTCTGACAACATACCCCCGCACTGGTTCTTCTATTCCTCTACGTACCTCGGCATTGTGCTTTCTGCTGCTCTGCGTACCTCGCACTAGTGCCTTCTTCTTGCCTGCGTACCTTCGCACCTGCGCCTTCTGCTGCGCTGCGGACCTCCACACCTACGCCTTCTGCTGCGCTGAGGACCTCCGTACCTACGCCGTGGATCGCCTGCAGACCTCTGAATAGATCCAAATTAACAGTCCTCCAATGTGCCACAGACAGTCAGATCCACAGATTTGATCATGCACCCAAGAGATCATGACTTATCAACAGATCCACCTTACACTTAACAGACTTCACCTTGATTTAGATCTAGCTTTTTTAAACCGATTACTCAAAATTTCAGATCTTAAGATATTCAAATTTCACAAGTGTAGCCAAGTGATCTCCTTTCCTTTTTATAGTCAAGCCCTTATTCACACCATGGGACAAAATCATCGAAATCCAATACAAGGGATCCAAACCAGGGTTCAATAATTTAGATCCTATACCATGGGGCAAAACCATAGGATCATGAACGACGGGCTAAATACCAAGGGCCAAACATAAGAAACCCCACGTGAGCATGCTTCTGTGCATTGGAGTGAGTGAACTGGGGTCCGCACCTTCTGAATGGAGAACCTGCGGGTATGTCTGCACTTCTTGGTCGGCGAACCTGCGGGTCCACACCTTTTGAACGTTGCACCTGCGAACCTCTTATTTTTCATCATTTTGAGAGCCTGAACAGAGTTTTTCCACTTGAGTGAGTTGCCATCAAGTACAATACTTGTGCCATAGTGCTAAACCTGAATCATAATGCCAACAGATAGGGCACCATGGCTAGAGGCGTGCGAGGAAGTATGGTGCATAAAATGCAAAGGCTACGGCCATGACAAGGATCACTATCCAGTATTTGTGAACTACTTGGTAGGAGGGAGACCAATGCCATTGAGGCCAGAGGCATAGGTAGGGCTGAGTGCGACACCTGCGTTATGGTGCGTGATCTGTCAGATAGGAGGAAAACACATGATGGACAATTGTCATTTGTTGTAGAAGTATACACAAACTCCCCAACAGTTGTTTTGTAATTTCTACAGGTCAGTAGGCTACAACGAGTGCACTTGTTGCAGCTATGAGCTAATGATGGATTGGACCCCAACCTATAGGATGCAAACAGAAACACGAGCCCTCGACATAGCTGTGGGGATGGCATGTGCTGGATTTTAGGGGCGAGGTCAAGGACAAGGAGGAATGGGACAAGGAAGGGGCTGTGGACAGTTAATTTGTTACAGTTGCAGAAGACTAGGGTACTATACAACAAGGATATTCTATTCGTACTGTGCTCAGTTTGATCATGAAACAATAGATTGTCCTATGTTGATCAGACATATGCATGAAAATGGGGTATTTCAGCCTCCTCTGACCCAGAATATCCAAATGATGAGGTCTGAACCACACGAAGAAGACCTGAATGTGAACATGATGCTTAGAAGTGGCGCGACCATAGGGGAAGATAAGGGGAAGTAGCCCGAGGAAGATACATGGGTTTGCAAGGCTCCTGCAAAGGAACCTGAGTTTGACTTAGAATGCACAAAGGAGATGTTTATGGAAGCTAAGAAGAGCTTCACGGAGGTCTCCACTTCAGGTAGTAAGGATCAACCAGAGCCAGAAATGGATCCTTCCATGCTCACTACCTTTCTGGAGACATGCATGAAACTGCTGTGCGACACTAAGGTAGTGAAGGGACTACATGAGCTGATCACCAGGTGTGGAGGGTCAGGAGAACTGTGCATAGTCTGGAAACTGGGAAAGCATGCATTGTGCACCGGGAGGGAAATGAGATTGACGGCGCAGATTGGTGAGTACGAAATGGATCAGGTCATCCTAGATCTGGGGTTGGACGCAAATGTGTTACCGAAGCAAACATGTGAACACATGGGCAGGCCTGCATTGCAGTGGTCCCCTATTCAATTACAAACGGCGAACCAACAAAAGATTTTTCCCATGGGGAGGTTGCAGGGGGTAACAGTTGATATTGAAGGCACGAGCACGCAGATGGATTTTGAAGTAATAGAGATTGTTGATGACAACAATCCCTATCCCACGTTGTTAGGAATAAACTGGGCCACTGATATGAACAGAGTCATCAACTTGAAGAAGCGAAAGATGATATTCGAAAAAAAATCACTATGCATAGTAGTCTCGCTAGACCTAGCCGAAGGAGCATGCTACACTGAACTAGTGCGCTACGATGAAAGCGACGATGAGTTGGATTTTATTTACTAGATAACGGCGAGAGACTAGGATTGGGTGAATCTGATTGCAGATGGGAGAATCTTGTGGGAGCGCAACAACTCCTATACTTCGGATTCAAATGAAGAAGTAGAGCATTGGTAGAACCGGTTGCATGAAATGACAATGCTGAATTGCAACATGATGATTAGATCACTGCATTGCGTAACGAGAGAGGCAAGGGAACTGCCAACATATGATGGAGTGACAGTGGTGGATGAATTCCTAGACAAATTTGAAAGTGCAATACCAGAACAACAACGATATGGTGAGCTAGAATGGGCATTACGCACAACACCCGCACAATGGTGGAGTACACATTAGGAGACCATTGTAAACTGGCGCGAATGTAGAAGTAGGATGCGCCTATGGTTTGGAAGCCACCAGTGTTGAACGAGAGTCGGGTAGCCAGGACGAAGTATCTTGCGCGCCCACCTGTGTCGTTGGGTTCAGATGTGTGCTTTGCAGTCCACACAAGCACACCCCAGACTAAGGATCGAAAATCGGAACTAGACGCAATAGCAGGAAAAGCGACGTGCACCACAAACATTCCATGTAGAAGCATTCAAGAAGGTATGCAGGATCCTGAACAAGGTTCACCAGGCCAGACGAATTGATTGGGACCTGTGCATACCAGCGGTCCGATGGGCCTCTATGGCCATGTACAAGAACCTGAGTGCAGAGACGATCCTGAAGATGACGGGAAAAGTCGAGGCTATAGTTTTGGGAGGAAGGAATCCTCACATAGTTGGAACAATATGAGGGGACTAGGACAAAGGAATTATGTAGCCGCACGAGGTTGAACATATGCAGATTCAGGAATCCATTCGGCGGGGGAACCTTAGGTTTCACGAACTCAAAGATCAGGTACGACTGAGGAAGAAAAGCTTGTTAATGGATGCAGAAATCAATGAACCAGAAACTGAATCTGCGCAAGCATGCCACATCAATAAAGTAAGAATGACAGGACAAGATATGGGCTGAAATACTACTGTATTAGAAGATTTCTGCCAAGAATTTGTCGCTCTGCTACCATGGTTGCGACCGCACACTACCAGACAAAGTAACTAAGGAGCACACCGCATAAGGAAGAACGTGTGGCACTAACTGTCACAAGGGAAATTGAGGAGGGTCCACGGACTAGGTTGGAAGGTGAATTGAAGCCTTGCATAGGTGGTGTGACCACCTGACTATCGATAGGGAGCACAGTCTCAATGTTCCAAGTAGTTGAAAGAGAGTGCGGAACTATAAAAGAGTCTGTATGGAAGTTGTACGATAAGGAGGTTGCATGCACGATCAGTATGTCATCGATGTCACGGCCACGAATAGTGGGACGCATTTCCGTGTGGGTAGGTTGGGAAGTAACCGTTGGTGTCACTTTTCATGACAAGTTGTCCAAATGAAGACAACAAGGAGCGGGTGGTGGGAAATTAATACACGAAGTTAGAACTAGATTTGGGATGATCTACTGCCAATCTCACATTAATGAGATGAATGAGGGGGGAATGGTCAAATTTGAATTCAAAAAGGCCTATAAATCGCAGGTGGTTATCCATTAAACAACCCTTGGTGTCTTGAGAATTCAGTTGGTGCGCTATCAATTGGGTATGGACCTTATGAATTTAAAGGCTTTGAGAGCAAGTTCAGTGTTTGAGACATTGCCAAAAGAAACGCAGGACTTCCTGAATAGAGTGATGACAACAGCTGAGGGAGCCGCGCAGAGCCCTACGCCGTGAGTGGGGGATGCACCAGAAATTCCTAAATCGCCCCAGATGGCGAGGCCCAAAAAGGATCCACAGGTATCAGGACCAGTCCACATGTCTCCACGAAATGCGTGGTTTGGTAAACTATCTATGGAAGAAAAGGGCAAGACGGTTAATCTTGAGACAGATGAGGAGGAGGAGGATCTACAAGCCTTCATAGAAGAGATGAAACCAGATGAAGAAATGGAGGAAGACATTCAACTAGTGCACACTACAGCAAAACTGCCCAAATATGTCCCCCCACGGAGAGGGAAAGCAAAAGTGCCCAAGGATTTGGATGCCGTTAATAGCGCACTCGAAACCCCACTCCTCCCAGATGGAATTCTATTTGAGAGTTTAGTCTTGGGCTGCGTACCCACGATGAAATTTGAATATTAGGACCTTGCAGACAGTGAAAAGTTCCCACATTTGGAGACTAGCCAACTCATGCAACAAAGCAAGGAGGGATGAGTTTCAACACCACAGCCACGGAAATGACTGCATGGGGTGAAGGAGGTCGGGATACTCCACTTACTATGGATTCCACACTTTCACCAGGCACCAATCATGATATTTGTCATCAGGAAACTACTTTTCTTAGTGCATGATGGGTACTTGTGGTTGGAGGAGCCTATTCCCATCATGGTGGAGCTTATTCATAGGATTTCTTAGCTTCCCTGTACGAGAAGGGACCCCACGGAAATAGCTGGCAAAAGCAGAGACTTGGTGCTCATAGAGGCCATGAAGAAGAAATACAAGTTCGAGAAAAAACAAAGGGGCTACGCCATTACTAGCATTCAAGACAAAGGGGTGCACATAGCCACCCAGCTGCTGGCAGGAAAAGTGATGATAAAATGTTGCGGCAATGAGGTACCAGCAATGGTCATCACACTGGCCAAACAATCTCCAGAGGGGGTACAGTTCAACTGGATGCAGTTCCTCTACAAGGAGTTTCTAATGAACTGCAAGGAGGCCCAAGAGTAGGGTAAGACCTTCCACTACGCGTGGTTGCTCTTATCCACCTTGTTGGTTGTAGGGGAATTGCCTAAGGACAGTAAGTTTCCTCCTCTTAAATAGGACTTGCTAGATGCATCAAAATACACGTCGCTCTGGGTGACAAAGGACGCCACGCGAATCCGTGAGACCAAGATCTTCTGGATACTCATGGATGCAAGCATTCAGATGTGGATCAACAAAAGCCGTGGCTATCCCCCATGGTGTATTCCAGTCTACGAAGCTTTGCAGACTTTAAGACGGATATGCACAATGTGTATATCAAGGCGCGAAAGGATCCGAAGAAGAATTGGACCAAACTCCCTTTCATCGCAATTAATGACGTTGCTTTCATGGTGCTTGACCAATGGCCACCTCAATGGGATGCCCCAAATCTGGCAACGTGTGATGAGACAATGATACAAAGATAGAAGGATGTCGCCAAGCTGCTGGCACAACAGAAGTGGAATGAGCAGTTTACCGAGGAGGTAAGAGCTTCCCGTAAGGCATCAAAGGTTGCCCCAGAGCAGACCGAGGCCGCCAAAAAAGCAGCAGCAACTAGGGCCACCGCAACGCAAGAGGAAAGAGGCCCAGACCTGCCCATAGGACAAGAACAAATGACACGCCAAAAGGCATAGACCTAAGCATGACACCTACACAACTAAAACGATCGCGCGGTACAGAACGAACAAGGCCACAGAAGAAGACCAAAGCTTCCAAGATGGATGGGGAATCTATTACACTGACAGAGGGTGACCTATATGACATCGGTGACATAGTTCGCGAGGTCACCAGGGAAGCACTCTAGTAAGCAATGATGGAGCAGAAGAATGTGTTGGGGGCCCTCAGGGCGCAACTGCAGGGACTTCAGGTGCAGTGCCCACAAGAAGGAACAGTAGTCACCTACGGTGCTGCGGGTACATCGGCAAAAGAGCAGCTATTGCGGGCCAAAATGGCTAACACCGTCGTGCTGTTGGGAGGATCACTGACAGCAGACAACACGGAGGACAGAGCTGTGGTGGTCTAGATCAAGGGACTTTGCCTAAACATGGCTGCCCTTCCATGAGATATATTAAACCAACTACAGGACGGAGCGACAACAGATCTCTGCACTAGGGAAGGATGTGCAGTGCAAATTCTCAGTGAATAGCGAATCAACATCGAGTAGCTTAGCCTACAACGCAATGAAGCATTGGCGCAGAATCAGCAACTGCAGCAAATCATAGAGGAAGTATGTCGATGCGCCCCAGAGCTAGAAATTGTGACAGACCTACCAATAGGAGTGTGGATCCACAAATTGGTCAGTGGATTCCACGAGGCAAATGAGGAAGCAAGGACCATCCAGCTGGACCTAAACCTACAGATTGTTGAACTGTGATTAAAGGTGCAGTCGTCCACGCCCCTAGAAGTTTGGGAACAACACGTTGATGCTATCTAAAAGGGGTTGTAAGAAATAGGACAAGCAGTGCAGACCTGTATAACTCTGTTGGAAGAATCCTTTGAGGTCCTCACTGCCTTACAGGAGGACCCCACCATTTAGTGCCTAGAAACCGAGGCACAGGAGCTTCAAATGCAATATGACAATGTGTGTGGGATGACACAGATAGTGATCCTGACTCAGCTGCTAGTGAAGCTACAGCAGGTGAAGGCGTTGAAGGAACAAGTGGATGTCATGAGTGAAAAGGAGGCATTAATTAAAGCACGCGTCTAGCCTTGGATTGATGAAGCCTTCATCATCACTGCCGACATTGAAGGAAATATTATGCAAATGAAAGTGATGCAAGCTTTACGACATGGATTTGCCTTTGACAGTGAGCATTCAGTTGAGCGAGTAGAGCAGATCCAACAGACGACAGAGTAGTGCATTGTGGACCTTCGCGGAACCCAGACACAGTTGGAAGGACTTCATGCCAAGATCGCCACAGAGTGACTCGGGACGAGTCACGATGATTCTGTTGGCGGCCTGTTGGGTAGCGGATCCCCCCACAGTAGGGTTTTGGGGGTTAAAAGCCCGAGTTTTGGTCAATGTGATACAAAGACTCTGCGAAATGCGGGTGTAGAGCACGAAAGTTTAGGATGAGTCATAGGGTTGTCCACCCTAAAATAATGTAATTTAATGTAAATTTGTGTCGGCCTACTGTTTTGGGGAAAAATGCCTATGCAGGACGATCCTATCCACCTAAGGTGTGACAGTGCTTTAGCAACAAACAAGGACAGCTATTATGGTTTCTTCCTTTATGAAATGTGAAAGAAGAGAGATAAATAGACTTACCGGTGTCTTCCATTTGTCCCTCGATCCGGTCTCTCTTCTCTTTAGAACTCAGTCCATATTGGGATTTGCTTGGCTAGATCACTTCTGAACCTGGGTCAGACCCCACATAGCCAACACCCACCTCTAGTCTTGTAAGCATATTCTATTATATAATATTTTTATTTCTGCAAGTTGTTGATTTCCATTCATGCCTTCTTATTTTTCTTTCACAGATTTGTAAATACAAAATAAATTGGAATTCTCAGCTGCCAGTTTAATATTCTAGAATCTAAACATACTCTGGCTGGAACTGTTTTGGTCTTTTTCCTTCTTCTGCTTCCACCTAAAGACAAGCACCTAATTTTATCTTTAGTTTCTTTTCTTTATTTCAATTCCTTGATATACTAGGTTTTCATAATGATGACTGGTGTTAATGTTAATTGATGCCAATATTCATTTTGTAATTCAGGCTCGTAATTTTTTCTAGGAATTTAGTGGTAAGGTGTGACCTTATATGGTTGTCTCTCCCCTATATTCATAATCCCACATCTACATTTATATTTTCACACTTGTGCAAGCAATGAAATTCATGTGGCATTCCTAGATTTAATGTGGGGTACTCATAGTTATGATAAAACAAATGATAAGGTACAAAATATGTAGTAGCAACTCTGTAAAAGATGTATTTCTCAGGATCATTTTGGTGGCAGCATTTATACTAGTAGTTAAAGAAGACACCTTTAGACATCATAAATGAACATTGCAGCCCATAAACCCATAGGAATACCATCATCTACAACACTAAGATTGACAATTAAGACTAAGAAACTTCAAGAAGTTAAGACAACAGGTGAAAGCAACATTTCAGTGTTTTTGTGAGTAAGATGATATGAAAATTCTAGATGCAAATTGATGACATTCTGGAGATGCAAAAGGAATTTGTATTCAAGAAGATATTGGAGTGTATTGGTAGTAGAGACAAATGATATAAAGGTTGTAAGATTTCCTATGGTCCCTCCATCCATATTCTTTGGCCTAACCACCACT
This sequence comes from Pinus tabuliformis, assembly GCA_031772625.1. Taxonomy (NCBI): domain Eukaryota; kingdom Viridiplantae; phylum Streptophyta; class Pinopsida; order Pinales; family Pinaceae; genus Pinus; species Pinus tabuliformis. Next base: position 1,090,944,933 of record CM062815.1, on the reverse strand, counting down.
GGGACACTCTATATATACCAGGAGGTTGCTGCTCTACTCAGGAAAATAGGGAAAGTTCAACTATAGCATTACATCATCGACATATTTCTTCTGTTCTCTTATAAACAAATTTGGATTAGAACATCCTCATTATTGGTACATACCTTGTGCATTTCTCGATTGAATATTTTTAGATCTATATTGATAGCTTGAAGACAACATTTTTCTTTTCTTTTTTTGCTTAATTATTAATCAACATACTCCATATTATTTACAACATTATTAGACTTGTTAAGGGGTGTATGGAAAGGGTGATTTATGCAGTCCCTATGGTTGTTGTTTTTCAAGAATTCTAGACTAATAATTGAGCATATTTAGGGAACTATGTTTAAGGAAGTTGCAGAGAAGTTTTAGAATGAGTTTGAATTGGGAAAGGTCTATTATATCCCAAATGGAGCCTTTTGAGTGGAAAACAAACAATTCAAAATAGTACCAAATGATTACAAGATGGCCTTGCATGAAAATTCAAAAGTTGAAGCAGTATGACACAGATGGAAAGAGTTGTTTCCATATCCTTATATTCTGAGCGTGCATTTGTTTCTGAAATCATTAAGCCTTTTGTAGGTGAAGGAGAGCCATCCTACTTCAATGTTAGAGTACGTACGAGTAGAATGGCTCAATCCATTGAGGGTTGTATGGGAGTTTATACAAAGCATGTTCATCACTTATATTTAGCCTAGAATGGGGGTTTTTACACTATTAAATGTGTTATTTTGAAGGAGGAATTTGATCAAGGGCCAATTTATTCCAAGAATTTCTAGGGTGGACTTATTCCTAGACCCATGTTAGGGCTGAACCCTCTTCATATTCCAAATAGAAAGCATTTATATGCTTGTTTGGGCACATTTGATGCCTCCTCAGTGCAAAAATACACCACATTGATGATTCGTGGCATTACTCAATCCCTGAAGTGTAGTTGGAACTCACAGTTTGCAGAGTTCTTTGAAGACCATGACCAGAATGGAGAAACTATAGCATTATTATTGGTTTTAGGCATATTTCTTCTAGCACAAGTTTGAAAGTACACCTGTCGGATCAACAAAAAGACATTGTAATGTCACTTATTCTAGCAATGATGAAAATTGATGAATGAACAAGAATAAACAGTAATAAGATCAAACTCTATCCAAAAAATGAAACATGCTCTGTGATAGTAGGATGAGATTGACATAAGAAAGGGGACTGACCCAGGTTCAGAGTTAATTAGCCAAACAAATCCCGGTAGTACTGGCCGTTTAGGCAATAGTCTGCGGAGCACAGACTGAGGTCTCACCTGAAGTAGTATGGGAGGGTGCTGGAACCAGGTTTCTGCACCGTTGAGATGTCTGATGAGTTCAAGTGGTCCGCGGTTTGACCCTGCGCGCAGGTTGCCTTGCGCACTTTAACATACTTCGCAATCTGATATACTGCCTTCGTGCAGCCCTACCCAAGGGCTAAACGTCGTGCTATGTGTTATTACCCAAGACCTCAAAGGTATTCCAATGTTAGTTAATTATCTTTTCCTACTTGAGTGCTTTAAGTATACTTAACAATATAAACCATTCATACAGGTGCACGCAGTAAATAAACAATATATTTGTAAATTATATCAATCCTTTATCAACCCAAGAACAGATACACAAAATTATAACAAAACTTCTCTTTATTAATTCCTTTATCAGTTATAGACTTGACTTTACCCTGCGCACTTAGCTGCAGGGGTCTGCGCACTCAGTTGTGGACTACTAGGCCTTTGCGCACTCAGCTGCAGAGCCTTGTCCTACTCTACGACCCAAAGACACACTTTACACCTTGACTTAGACTTCTTCTTACTTTTCCTTTTTTACTTAGAGCCTCGCTCTATTTATACAATCCCATGGTCCACAGACCATGGGTAGGTCTATCTAGCCGACATTACATTACAAAACTAGGGTGGACAACCCTGTGACTCTTTCATACTTTCATGCCCCGTTCCAACAATTCGCGGAGCTTTACAACACGATTTAGTCAAAACTTGGGCTTTGAGCCCCTGAAGCATGCCTTGGGGGGTTCCATGCCCAACATAGACCTTGTGAACAAGATCAACCCTCCACCTTTTCATACTTTCAAATCCAAAATTAATTTTAGAGAGGCTTCCCATTTCCTGTGTTTTCTTTTCAACTAATTGGTTGACATTTCCAGCCTACATTTAAAAGAATGAGCAACTTCTTTAAGAGGTGACCTAGTTAACATATTGTGGATTGAATTTTCGGAAAAGAGAATATTGTACCCCACGCTTTTAGGCATTTCTCTGAGGAGGTTTGAATTTTTATTTTTTGGACTCGCAAAGGAGAAGCAAGGCAAAGATGTAATCAATCAATCATTATGTTAGTAGGAGGTTTACTTGCTCTAGACCCTAAGGATCATGGAATATTGGGGCATGTTACCCACCCACATGTATGGGTAACCATAGGAGGAATTTTTTCTTCAATGATGCAAATTTCCAACCAACTGTCATACATTATTTATTATATGTTTTTTTTTTCCATTTGTTTTCACAAGTTATCTACAACCTAAGATTTTTAGCATGTAACTTAGTTGACATGATTATGGATATGTTTTTCTTGAAGGTTGAATACTAAGTTCCTAAGTTGTTCTTTTTATGGTGACATTTTATTTACTTTGTTTATACAAGTCATTTGGCCACATAGTGGCCACTATCGCCCAACTGAAGAAAACATGTTCAAGTTTCTTGTTTTTCTGGGGGAAATGGCATTGACATTGTTGATGTTGAGGTATATGTTGTATAAATACTTTATAGTCTAATTTAGATTATATTCCAGTGTTCATCGTCTTTCATGTCTTATACTTTGCATTGTATTTTGTTTCATTTTCAGAAGAGTAACTCGATATTGATGGTAAGAAGCATGAATTAAAAAAAGAGGAGAATAATAACACTAGAGTTACAAATGCAGAAAGAGAGAGAGATATATGATATTGATGTGTATTTTTTAATGTTTCTCTCATTGTTTGTATGTAGTGGCGAAACATAAGACACATCTATTGCATATCTGACAGTGGGATTGGCCACGATAATGTTCATTTTTTAGTATTTGTTTGCTTTAAAGTGAGTAGAAATATTAGTGAGTTCAAGTTGTGTCAAATGTGAAACCTTAGTGTGTGTGGAGTTGAGTGTTTAATCCTTGTTCTGTTATATACTTTAGGATTACAGGTTTATGATTATCATGAAGGAATTAAGGTATAAATTCACTTTTGATCTATATGTTTTGTGTATCTGCATCATCAGGGCCAAATCAAGGTAGGTGCCCCTTGCAGGTCTGAGTGACTTGCCAAATATAATTAGGTTCTTTCATAATTTGGTCCTTTTATTTTTGTGGAATCAGTTATTTGTTCTACCTTTTATTTATAGTATTTATTGTCACCTTTGCATCTCTTACAAATTGTGGTGGAACTGGGGTCGACAACAATGTATGCAGGTGCAATTTTCTGCAAGCCTGTACAACCATACTAAATAAAATTGTTTTCTCATGTTCAAGAATGTTTTTAATGTTTATGATGTGGGGAAATCAATAAGATGTTTTTCCATTTTCGAGAATGTTTCTCTCCATTTTTTTTGGAGAGAGCCTCGATTGCAGTGGAGCTATAAGTAATAAAGTCTTTGTTTACGTACAAACAATAAAGTCAAAATACCTTTTTCTTCTTGGATTCCTTGATTATTAAAATTATATTTTTAAAATGTTGAAGAATACCATTCGAACCTAGACAAGGTAGCACTTGGAACTTACTTTAGACCAAATCATAGGTATTGTTAGTGTCGGTATCTTCATCCCTCTGTCAGTGATCAAATTCTCTTGTTGCATTGCATGTTAGGTGTCTCACCCAATCATCTGCATTCCATTAGGGTAATAGATCATCTTACGGTAGTGGCTTATTATACATTTTCCCTCATGTGCTGGCCCATTTCCATTCATCTAGATCATCTGCAGTCAATTTTTGTCTTTAAATTTGCAAAAGTCATTTTTAGGGTTTTAGGTCTCATTAGGTCTAGGGTTTCGTCAATAAGATCTTCAAAATGCTAAATAATGGTCAGCAGGTGCATGATGAGGTCAAATAAAGTTTCAGCAACAATAATTTCCATAATCACTTGCTCATTGATTGATTTCCTGTTTTGAGGAAAAACAGAGTTTTTATGTTTTCATGTGTAAATTTGATGTAATTTCATTTTTTTTCATATGTAATAACCTCAATGGAAACCCTGGTCACCTTGCCAAGCCTATGCAACTCCATCACCTGCAAGGAAAATAAAAAGTCAAAGCATTCAGTTCATCAAAGGCAAAAATAAAGAAAACTGCCCAGAAACAGAGTTTTAAAAGCAAGTCAAAGGCAAATATTAAAAAGTGGGTTTTTATATGTGAAAAATTAAAATCCTTTGTATATAAACCATTTTTTATGTTTAAAGAGTTCATTTGCATCTAAAGGAGAAAGAGTGAACAAGAGAAAGGTCGTCTTGAAGCCAAAGAGAAAAATCGTAGCAACTTTGGCAAAATTCAGGCGTGCGGTGCATTGGGTCGTGGGCATGGCACATCCATCTGGCGTGGCGCATTGGGCCACACTCTTTAGTGTAAAAATTACATAGACACGATGCATTGAAGTGGCACGGTGCACTAGGTTTGTGGCACGACGTACATGGTTTGGAAGCCGATTTCATTCACAACCACCTCCCAAATTGCCAAATTTGCTCAATCTTCAGTTGTTCAAGTAAGTCAAACATTCCTCCATGATCAGTGAATGAGTTTCTTATGGGGTTTATGGTGATTTAATGAGAAAAACTTGAAACCCTACCTCTTTGCAATTTTTGTCAAAAATAATTGCATAGGGTTTACAACTTGTGTTTTTTGCTGCTAACTCCACAAAATTTCTCACTCCCTCACTCTTTCATTCCCTCATTCATTTTCTCCCTCTCATTACATTTTCATCAACCCATTCCCCCAATCCCCATATCCCTAAGTTTACTAATTCTAAATCCCTAATCCCACTATCCCAAACCCTAGTTAAAAATTCCCAAACCCTAACTGCTGCCCCAAAGCTTAAATATTGTTCCCTAAACCCTTCTATTCCCCAAAATCCTGTCAACAACATTCCCAAAACCCCTCATACACTTTCCCTCCACAGTCCCTCATACATTCTCATCCTTGACAGCAAAAACCTAAAGACACCATAAATCTCTTCATACTCATCAAGAAAACTCAAACATTGGCAAACATGGAGTCAGATCCTTCCTATGATTAAGATGAGGAGACACTCAGTGATTGTTCTAGAGAAATGCATGCACCAAGGAGACCTCACAAGGGTGGTAAACATGTACTAGAAGAGCCTACTTCACTTTTCGAGTTGCTGGCCTATCCTCTTGCTGTCACATGCTTTCAAAACCAATCTTGTTATCAGTTCTGTGAGATGGTAGAGAGAGTCCAGTACCATCATGAGTTGGCAAGATTGTTTGTGCTCCATCTTCATAATGGTCAAGTCACTTTGGTAGGTGTGAAATTCACCTTGATACCCGAGACTATTTCTCAAGCAACTGGCATTCCAAATGTTGGTGAGCAGTGGAATAAAAGGCAGCAGATTGATAGAGAGCATTATGAGCCTTACATCAAGGTTGGTTATCAGAGGCATCTCAGTAGAGTTTTTCCCTTCAGATATCTGAAGGACACATATGCTCCCTTGATGAAACTCATAATTAAATATTTCAGCTATGAGGGCCGGTTTTCTCACCTATATGCCTATCAAATCATATTGTTGATGCACTTCACTAGGGTGAGAATGATGAATCTCCCCAATTTTATTTGTTGAAACATTGAGAAGATGACCACCTTAGTGCATAGGAAGCCTCCTCAGCAGAAGTATAACTGTATATATCATTTTGCACTAATAAAATTTGTGGCCTTGCATCATCTTGGTTTACAGAACATTTCATGGGAGGAATTCATTTCACATGAGGTCTTCACAGGTCCTCAAGTACCCCCAGCAGTTTTTCATGAGACAGGAGGGTCTTCACATCAGCAAGAGATTCATGAGACACAAACCACTAGTGTGCCAGTGTTTGTCACCTATCAAAAGGGCACTAGAAGGTTGTTTGTAGCGGCAAAACGAGTATTATATCCACCTGGGGTGGAAGGGGTCTCATTTCCTCCATCAGCAGAGCAGGTACAGGACAAGGGAAAGCACCCATTACATGATGAGGGGCCTTCAGGAGGGCAAGAGATAGATTTCATTCTTATTTAGGATGACGACACCGATTTGGGCTCACAAAGCTCAAATCTTAGAGAGATCATTCAGGAGCAACAAGATGACATTCAACATTTGTCTCTCAACCTAGAAAGTGCCAAGTGGATAATCAAATATCTGGAGCAAAGAAACAAATAGCTAGAGGATCAGCAAACCATTATGGAGCTACAAAATATACAAGAAAACCGACAAGTTGCCAAGAGGAGGAAATTCAAGCTCACACCACTTGAAAAAGAAATCAATGCTGATTGTGAATCTTGGCTTGAGAGGGAAAATATCCACTTGGAAAAGATGCTAGAGAAGGCCAATAGAGAGAAAACTATGTTGAGGCACATGGCCCATCATTACTTGGCGAGAAACAAGGTGTGCAAAGCAAGAATCAGGATTTTGAAGGCCAAGTTGAAGAAGGCATCGAGCAAGCAAAAAGAGCACGATAGACTTTAGATCTTGGCTGAGGCTTCCTTGGCCCAAAACAACACTTGATGAAGGACACTCAGCCCAAATTTCAAGAAATTTGGGACACTTTTTGCAATTTTGAAATTTTTGGCCTAAAAAACAGGTTTTTCTACCTGATGCGCCGCGCCACCTGGCGCGCGCTTTTGCTAGGGACCTCCTTTTGAGGAAAACTCAGCATTTCTAGATTTTTCATGAAAAGATATGAATGCCCACAAATTTCCAAGAAATTTTGAAAGGTTTTGAGCTTCCAAAAAGGTCAAAAACACCTCATAAATGACCTTTCTGCCCCTTTTTGGACACACATGAAGCTGTGTTGGGAGAACTCAGTTTTCGAGGGGAAAATGGAGGCCAAATTCAGAACTTCCATTTGTTCCAGAAAGTAGACAGGTAGGCCTTTCTAAAAAGCCCACTTGGAGAAAATTTGGACACCGAGAAGGCCTCCAAAATCAGCTACAAAAGGCACTATGCATAGGGAAATCAACTCAGCGCATAGAAGGAAATTTGCTCATTTTGGCCAAAAAACTTTGTTTTTTGCCTAGTTTCTTCACAGTTTGACTTTTCTCTTTATAATAGTCAAACTCATGATGTAATTTAATGTGACTTGATGTATTTTGATGTAATTATGCTAAATTTTCACTCATAGAGGTAGATTAATCCATCAAAAGATAGTTTGCAACTGAATGAATCGGTGCCCTAGTTTTTAGAGGCAAGCTGTTCCACTACCTACTTTTTAGTTCTCAATTTAGATTTTGTTGGAACGGTTCCTAAACTTATGAGCTCGACCCCTAGAGGCTAGGATGATTTTTTGGTTGCCTATATCCTGTAATTTTTCAGTCATTGGCAAAGGTTTGACTTTTGGGAAAGCTTGGAGCTTCATTGTATACTCATTTCAGCAGTTTGGCAAAGGAGTAGACCAAGGTTTACAACACTTTATGGGATTCTTGTGGCATCTTGATTCGGTATTGTGTTTTCTTTTGTAATTGTAAGTTTACACGTGTTTTATGTATGTCATTATCTCTCTTTACTTCATCTTAACTAAATCAAACAAGGATAAAGGTAGAATACATTGAAAGTGCAGTGCTTTACCTAGGGTTTGTTTAGTTATCTATGTTTTCAGCTATTTGAAGAGGATCCCTGAGAATTTCATGCCCTATTCAACTCCTCGCCAGTCTAAAAGCTCTCCATCTCACTCAATTTGAAGAAACAAATGATTTGCCTACCTCGCCCCATAGAGATCTTTTCAAAACTAAGCCTCATTCCCTGGACCCAAATCTTCCTTTCACATTTGAGCTAACAAAACATCATCAAATTCAATCAAACACCTCTGTACACATACCTAACCTAAAATCAGTCATTACATCAGTCATATCAAGCTTCATAGGCCATCTTTTCTGAGATTGACAAGGAGAGATCCCTCTCCTGACCTGGTAGGGCTAGCTACCAGGTTAAGCATGGTTTGATGTTACCCTAGATCCTACCTTTCTCAGCCCGAGGTAGATTTAGGCCCTAACAGGCATGTTTCGAATTTAGCTCATATTTTCTTTAGATCCAACAATGAATCCTATGGCACTACAGACAACTAACTTACAGGGAATAATATCAAGACTTAATATGCAATGTGTATCACTCTTGCACTTTATTTAAAAGGTTGTTTTTCTTTTAATAAATTCATTTATTCAAAATGGACCCAACATTGTACTATATGAAAAAAACCTAAAAGTTCACACATAATCTTATGTCATTCTTGCACAATAAACAAAAACCACCTCGTGAAAATGTGAGAAAAAAACAAGAGCAGTGACATTGCCACCACGTGGCTCTTGTTTCTTTTATGATGCAATTTTCCAACCAACTGTCATACATTATTTATTATAGCTTGTCTTTTTCTTTCCATTTGTTTTCACGAGATATCTACAACCTGAGATTTTTAGCATGTAACTTAGTTAGCATGATTGTGCCTAATTTTTTCTTGAAGGTTGAATGTTAAGTTTTTAAGGTGTTCTTTTCTATGGTGACATTTTATTTCTTTGTTTATATAGGTCAACTAACCACATGGTGGCCACTATCATCCCACTCAAGAAAACTTGTTTGAGTTTCTTTCTTTCCTCGAGAAAAAGGGTAGACATTGTTGATGTTGAGGTATATGTTGTATAAATATTTGATAGTTTACATTAGTTTAATTTAGTTTATGTTCTAGTGTTTATCTTATTTCATGTCTTCTACTCTGCATTGTGTCTTCCTTCATTTTTAGAAGAGGAAAACAATATTGTTCGTAAGAATCAAAAATTGAAGAAACAGGAGAACAATAACACTAGAGTGATAAATGTAGAAAGAGAGAAAGAAGATAATTTTTCTAGTGATGCCCTTAAAGTCAATACCCTACATGAGACACACACATACGAACTGATGGTCAAATCGTTATATTTTCTGAATTCACCTGCAATGCCTTGACAATGTTTTGAAGTGATGAAACAATAATATTTCATGTGTAAATTGTAGTCCAACAAATATTAAGTTGGAAACTCATGTTGTAAAACTTGACATTTTATATAATATAATTTATGTGATTGAAATTATTTATAGTTGCACTTGATATTATTTAGTGTTGTAATTAACATATGTAACTTTGTATTTTCATATTAGATGAACATGCACATTGTATGACATTTTTTTTTTAATTTAGTTGCAAAATCATACTAATTAATTTATGTTGATAAATAATGAACACATAAAATCAATCTAAAACTACTAAATTAGTAGTTTATATTGATTAATGATGAACACAAATAAAATGAATATACAACTAAATTAGCCATTTATAATGATTATTAATGAAAGTAAATGAAATGAATATAAACTACTAAATTAGTCATTTATATAATGAAAATGAAACTAGAAAAAATAAATAAATTACTATTGCAAATGATAAATTTGTGATTACAAATAACGACTAAATTTTGCATATATACGACTATTACTAGGTAATTTACAATGTCTTATAACACGACTGAAATTTAGTCATATTTCTTTGGTCATTACTTGGCTTCAAATGATGACTAAAATTTGCATATATATCACTATTAGTAGTTAATTTACAGTATCTTATAACACGACCAATATTTTGGTCATATTTATCTAGTCATTAATTGAATTTTTTAGGTGATCATATAGTAATATATTTAGTTGTATATTTGGTCATTAATTATCACAATTAATGACCAAATTTATGACTTATGTACTATTAGATGATAAAATTGAGACAACCAACTAATGACTAAGCTAAAAACGACTAAAAGTTGGTCACATTATAAGATACTATAAATTAGCTACTATTGGTGACCAACTGAAAAAGGGTCATTTATATATATATATATATATATATATATATATATATATATATATATATATATATATATATATATATATATATATTCCATAATAAAAAAAAAACCAAGCATGATTTCACCATAGGGCCCATCAATCATTGAAAAATATCCTAAAATGAAAATGCCAATTTTCAAAAGATTAGGAAGCCAATCACTAATCAACACCACAAACCACTTTTTACTTAGTTGGAAATTTCCATGAACTTAGGAACCCAAAAAAACGACCACAAACTATTTTTCCCAAATTTCAAACTCAAAGTTTTGGATTAATAAAGATGAAACACTATTCTAAATTATTTAACCCTTATAAGAATTTTAACATCAGATATTCAGAAAGAGAACATATGAGCACCACTAGAGGATGGACAAGAATCCTTCATGATATATGCAACTATCTTCAAAGGAAATATACCCCCTCCTTTTTTTTTCAACAATTATGGTTTCGGGAGGAGATAGGAGTTGTAACTATGAAATCTTGGTTCTAGAGCCCTTTGACTAGGACTTGTGCACAATGAGAAACTTAAATATTCCTTCAACACAAACCTCCTTCAAGTCTCACTGTCACATGCAGGCTCTCACACATGGGGATGGAACAATCTCAACTTTCAATGATTTCTCACATTGGCTTCACATTGATTTCTCTACAATTACCCTCTGAGCAAGACAACGGTCTCTCAAACTCACACAACAGTCTCTCTGATACTTCTGTTCAACATAAAATTATCTCAAACTCACATAGTGATCTCTTAGACTGATCACTCACAAAAAAAATTCACACTGTCAACGCTCAACCTTGCTCTGATACCAAATTAGAGTATGCAAACTGAGCAACATGATCATTTCATTGCTAATGAAGGAGATTTATACATGGAGATGAAGTTTCTGGACCGTCTGGATTGTTAGTGACAATGATTTCTTCAAGAAGCTTGATAAACTATCCAAAAGCCATGAGACAACCTTCCTGATGACTTTAATGTAGTTGGTAAGGTAGGTTAAAATTATTGTTATCCAACAACGTTGAGTTTGGTAGATTCTATAGAAGAGTGGTCGAGGAGAAATGGTGTTGACTATGTATACATGGTCACTGAAAGGACAACATTGAGGTTGGTAGAAGCTATAGAAGAGTGGTCAAGGACAAATGGTGTTGACTATGTGTACATGGTCACCAAAAAGGATAACAAAGCGTGAATCTATATTTTTGTAGAGAAATTCGGCTTTATAAAATTTAGAACACTCGCCATATTAGTCCACCCCCTCCACTGCCTATCCAAATGCATCTCCACTAGATAAAACATACTCAATATTGAGGTTGTGGAAGCAAAGAGTTTATATCAGCAATGCATGGGGATGGTGGAATTCTTCCCCAAGGACATATACGTCGTGTTGGGCAATGGGCTGAGCCTGGGAACATGGGTTGTCATCCCTCAGGTGGAGCAAAGGTGATGACCCAACCCTTACGATGCTCATTACGGTGTTGGTACTTCATGTGTGGTTGTCAACGTGAAATGAAATGAAATGAAATGTATTTTAATGACATCCACGAGACCTCGCGGTCTAAGGGACCACCCACTATCGCTTAGTCCATATTCAGAATTTTTTTCTAGGTTGGTTCTGGTGTTATGGATGTTCAGTAAGGAATTCATTGTTTTGTGAAGCCTTATTTCCTAAAAAATTTCACTGAGATTGTTCACCTTTAGGATTCGATCAAACTGATGACAAATAACTTCATATGCGGCACACTCTTTGATAAAATGACATTATGTTTCTACCACACCTCTATTGCAAAAAATGCAAGTTCATTCTTCCCAATCTTCTTTATGAACCGTCCATCTACTAGTTTCACATCTTAGATGATGGGAGTTGAGCAATTAAAATTTTAGTTGTTCCCTTGATTGATGAACTTAAGTACTCTTTATCATCATGTTTCCATGTTGGGTTAAATTATTTGACATAATATGATTTCTTTTGGCTTACCTTCTTTGTCCACATGGAAATCCTAAATTTTTCTAACCCACATTTTTACCTCTTCCTTAGCATGAGGTAAATCATGCAAATTTATGTCCCAGTTGCCTAAGCACTTCCTATTTTGTTTCATTCATGTCTTTTTCCAATGGTTTATCTCTTCTTCAACAACCAATTTAGGCCACTGATGCGTATCCATATTTTAAACCTTCTTCAAATAACTTAGGAAATGAATGATCGTTAATGCCTCAATTGGAAACATACCAACCTCACCTAAAAGATATCATATGGGACCATTGACTTGAATTTGAGGCTACGTTTGAATTCTTTCTATTTGCCGCCATTTGTGGCTTGACATGTTTCTCCCCCATATTTCACAACCATAGAGGATAACTGGCACCACTAATAGACCAACGAGGGTTTTCTTAATCTTCTAATCCCATAGTTATACATGTCTACACCTGTTCTGGAGAAGGTAAGAAGATTCCCAACCCCCTTGGATCCTCTTTGATCTACATGTCTCCCAACTAAGCCTATAGTGAATATCAATTCCTAAATACTTGTACTCATCTACCACCTCCAAGGGGTTTCTATCAAAGAGAAAAGTAACCTGGTGTTTCTTTCTTTTCAAAGAAAGAATCATGACTTTATTTTTACTGGTATTTACTTGCATTCCCACCTCTTGAAAAAATAGTTTCAAAGCTGTCAAGTGTTATCTCAAACCTAGTGCCAATTTAACGATAAGAATAAGGTCATCTGCATATAAATGTAGTTTCACCACACATCTTGGTAGTTGGATTCCTTCTCCTTCGGTATTTTTTATCCACTCTCTAAGCTTATTAATATATAAACCAAACAATCTAGGGAAAGAGGACATCCCTCTTTGACTCCTCTGTCACTGGAAAATAATTCAGACATGCTTTCCTTTGTTCTGATTTTGTCTCTAATGCACTAATAAAGCTTATGAACAACTGCCCTATATTTCTTTGGGACCTTTAGTTCTTCCATTATCTGCCATAGTTTATCTCTAAGAACAATAGTGAAGGATTTTTTGAAGTCAGCAAAGCAACAAAATGGTTCATCACATTGGTTGTCCCAAACTTTTTCAATGAAGTGTCTTAGAGTGATGCAGTGATCAATGGTAGAATGTTTAGGCCTGAAGCCAACCTATCCCTTTTCTATTTTTCTCTCTTTTTCTACCCATTCACCGATTCTTCACTCTAACATGCTCCCAATTTTTTTTCCAAGAAGAGGGTTGATCATAATAGTATGGTAGTTAGAACGGTTATTTATGTCTCTGTTTTTGTGAAGAGGTATAACAACACTAGTTGTCCACTCAACCACAAAGTTTCCTTGATTGACTCTATTGAATATCTCCTTGATGTGTGGGTGTTGTAGGGAAAAGTATCCGACTCGGATGACCCTATCCCACTCTAAGGGTGATAGTACCTTAGCAACAACTGTAAAGCAAACTACTTAAGGTTTACTTCTTTATGAAAGCAGAAGAGAGTGGAGAAATGCACTAACCGTTGCCTTGCGCTTAATGTCGAATCCAAACTCTTCTCTTTGGCCGCTTGCTCCTAGCTCCTTGCTCTTTTGCTGGCCCAGCTACAATGAGATCCTGCAAAATGACAAAGAAGGAAACTACAAGAGGCATGCAATCATAACTGGTTCAAGGATTAGTGTAAACCAAACATGCAATTATCACAATATATTATTGAAACAAGAGCACATAGAAGAACCTCAATAGCTTTTATTAATGAAGAAGTAAAGTTTCTGAGAGTATTACAACCATTGAAGGCTCCAATCCAGCAACACCTCCCAGCAGAAAGAATTTCTCCTCTTCACCTCTCTCAAACAATCACCCAATAACTCTATAGTGAAACCAACAGCATATCATTACTTTGCACAAAATTCCAGTCTCCTGAGCTCATAGGAGAGAGCTCAATATATAGATGAATTGAGAAAGGATGAGTCAGCTTGCAACTGATGTGTAGCTGCCTTGTGTCCTCTCTCTCTTCAGTTAATCTTTAGTTGATCTTCAGTTCTTGAGTCCACTTGGAGAACCTTGCTTCCACTTGGAGAAACAGAGCCTCTGACTCATCACAAGGCGAAATCCCTGATCCAAGTGTCATTTTTGGAAGATTCCAAAGCAATGACTCATTGTGCCACTTGTCTCATCTCGCTCAGCACAGGTGGCCTTTGTTCCACTTGTATTGCAACGCAGGTACACCATGGAGCAACTGAGTTTCAGCGCAGAAACCTAGTGGAGCACCTGCTTTGATTTCAGGATTGCTTGTTTTGGAGTGTTTTCAGGTGGAGAACTGATCTAAGAGCTGTTGGTTTGCTGACCTTGTTCCTCTAGGGGTAGGAACATCATGTTTAGGGAACTTTGGATCCCTTGGATTATTGACAATTCATGCTTGTTGCTGTAAGGCACAAAATTGTCTATAACAGATGCCCCCAAAAGTATGAGGTCGTTTATCGGGTGAAATGCTTTATTGAGAGGATCCGAAGTTCATTCAATCTGCTGAGAAGTGTCCTGTAATAAGATACAATACAATACATTATTTTTCATACATTTTCATGATCTAGCTGAGGCGGGCATTCCCATGCTCAGCTTTATAAATACATTTTGGTACATAGAACAGACGATCGTCTGATTGTAGACCGATAATTCTCTACTGAAATTATCATCCTTTGAGAAGGATGATCATCTGCTGTAATGATGTACATATCAAATGTCTTTATGTCCTGAATATATATCACAGCCCGGATGGATGAAACTAGATCCGGGGTCTTCAATCTCTTCCGATCTTCACTTGATGTACAAGTCGATCCATGTGAGAATTTTTTGAAGTCGAACATGGAAAGACATCGCTTGATTACCGGTCAATGATGTAAACCGTTAACAAGCGCGAGAGGAATCACCGATAAGGATGATGACCCTCAAGGTACGGCAGTAAAATTCACATGGTGGGAATAAAGGACTTGGCGTCGACCACCATGCAAAATCTTCTGGTCGAAGGTCATTGATGTATACCTGTCGCCGGAAGTGAGAAACTTGCCATTGAGGCATGCAAGCTTCAAAGTACTGAAGGGGGTGTTCCTAGATCAACTCCTTGGATAATGAGCTGATGTCGACAAGGAGCGATCCGTCAAAGGAGAGCCTTAATGAATCCCACATCAGTGACACGGAACTGAGCTAGTGATTGTGACGAGGTGAAAACAAACTGTGATGTATGATTCAGGGTGGCGGTCATGAAATGGATGAAGGACAATGTATGGCAGTGGATGGGACACGGTTGACTCTTTGCAGAACCACATCTCTTGAACATATAACGACACTGATGTGATGGATTGGTAGCATTACCCCAATTGTGGATGGTGTGGCGAGGACCATGGTTATGAGACCGGTGAATGAAACAACCCAACCCGATGTGATACGGAGGACAAAGTGTCATGTTCAAGAGCGACTTGCTACCATTAATGCTGTGAGGTTCTCCCAATTTTTCCCCAGTCATTGCTGACCAGTACCTCTTTATTTTTGTCAAGCTTGAGGAGGATAACATATGCTTGTTCTATAACCTGCCCTTCGGGCAAGCCCATCGCTATGTTTTAACGAGCCTAGCGATAGGGAAACTCGTTCTCGTCTAAAGACAAGTTTGTCGCTATTTAATCATTTTAACGAGTCTAACGACAAGGAAAACTCGGTCCTTTTAATTTTTAGATGTCTTTATGTCCTGAATATATATCGCAGCCCGGATGGATGAAACTAGATCCGGGGTCTTCAATCTCTTCTGATCTTCACTCGATGTACAAGTCGATCCATGTGAGAATTCTTTGAAGTCGAACATGGAAAGACATCGCTTGATTACCGGTCAATGATGTAAACCGTTAACAAGCGCGAGAGGAATCACCGATAAGGATGATGACCCTCAAGGTACGGCAGTACAATTCACATGGTGGGAATAAAGGACTTGGCATCGACCACCATGCAAAATCTTCTGGTCGAAGGTCATTGATGTATACCTGTCGCCGGAAGTGAGAAACTTGCCATTGAGGCATGCAAGCTTCAAAGTACTGAAGGGGATGTTCCTAGATCAACTCCTTGGATAATGAGCTGATGTCGACAAGGAGCGATCCGTCAAAGGAGAGCCTTAATGAATCCCACATCAGTGACACGGAACTGAGCTAGTGATTGTGACGAGGTGAAAACAAACTGTGATGTATGATTCAGGGTGGCGGTCATGAAATGGATGAAGGACAATGTATGGCAGTGGATGGGACACGGTTGACTCTTTGCAGAACCACATCTCTTGAACATATAACGACACTGATGTGATGGATTGGTAGCATTACCCCAATTGTGGATGGTGTGGCGAGGACCATGGTTATGAGACCGGTGAATGAAACAACCCAACCCGATGTGATACGGAGGACAAAGTGTCATGTTCAAGAGCGACTGGCTACCATTAATGCTGTGAGGTTCTCCCAATTTTTCCCCAGTCATTGCTGACCAGTACCTCTTTATTTTTGTCAAGCTTGAGGAGGATAACATATGCTTGTTCTATAACCTGCCCTTCAGGCAAGCCCATCGCTATGTTTTAACGAGCCTAGCGATAGGGAAACTCGTTCTTGTCTAAAGACAAGTTTGTCGCTATTTAATCATTTTAACGAGTCTAACGACAAGGAAAACTCGGTCCTTTTCATTTTTAGAGAGTCTGAAAAGATACGGAAAGTTAACTCCAAAATTCCTTTTTCGTCATCTAATCCCTTAAGTCTGAAAAAGTATAAAACAATACAAAAGGGATGAATTTTCGATTTCTTTAACGAGCCGAACAAAACAAGCGCTCGATCTTTTTGTGCAATAATCCCTCAGGTCCAAAAAGATTAAAATCTAGAGGAGGGATAGCTCTTCCGGTCCTTTTAACGAGCTGGAAGGCCAAAACTCCGCAAACTTTTCATATTTTACGAGTCAGTGAAAAGAGCTCAAAGAAGACTCGTCTTTTGAGGAACGAGTGATAAACAGGGATAGCAGTAGATTCCAGGTACAGGTTGGAATTTTCCAATCACGGCAGTGTCACAAGGATGGCTAAGTGAAATCACTCTTCGCAGCTGTTCCTCAAAATGGGTAAACAAACATATGGAGATGAACGATTGGCCAAATGAACGGATGGAGGTGATGGCATATAAACACGACCAAGGGCTTTTAATATGGCTGTCATTTCTCAAGGTTATTTACCGGTTCATTTTTTCTGGGTGAGCTTGAACTGTTAGGGAAAGATTGCTCACAATTTATGTTTATTTTTTAACGAGCATGAACTCTATACAAAAACTGCTCGATTCTTGCGTTTATTTTTTAACGAGCATGAACATTGCTAAAACTGCTCGATTATGGATGCCCCCAGCATAATAATGCAGACGAGGCATATGTCCTCTAATCCTTAAGGGGACATTTCATTTTTTAATGAGGTTGACATCGTAAAGAACTATCCTCTTTACTCTTTATTTCATTTTTTAAACGAGGTTGACTTGAGATAGGAACTATCCTCGAAACTTTTAGATCCATTAAAAATAGAAGGCTTCATATTCCGTTGCACCCATCTCCGTAAGATTACTTGGTGGTGGTGGGGCAAAAGTGCCCATTAAAGAAGGTCCTTTTAGGAAAATTACTCCGATATATTGGAGAGGATGATTGCCTCCATGGATCGTCGGAATGCTTCTTGTATTGGATGGTGGCACAACTTCTGTCGAAGTTGTTGTCGAACTGCCTAGTCGACCTTTTCTTTCGCCATTCAACGACTGCGGATTCCCATGGCTTTTGTTTAATGTTGAATTTAAAGCATCATCTTGGCGCTTAAAACTTGACAACATCATAACTTGTGATGGGGAAGCATTTCCACTATCAACCAGATTCTGACTTGGTTCGGGAAATGGATCAGTCAACACGGCTGGAGTGCGCGGATTCTTTACGAATCTTTTAAACTCAGCTTTGTACGGGCAATCTGCCATCCAATGATCATCGTCACATATGTGACATCTCCTAGGTTGTTTCTCCTTTCTACGAGGAGTTTTTCGAGGAGATGACTTTCTTTGATCTTTCTTCCCTTCGTTTTGTTTCTTCTTGCTTCCTGGTTGATTGGTTTCTTTGCTCTTATCTGTCGATCCAGCATTTACTTCCGAAGCAAGAACTTCTTCATGCGCATTTTGATTCGAATCCTTACGGGCCTTCTTTTGATGGGTCTTTTTCGGATTCGTGTTTGCCGTGCCAATCACGCCATCACCGGCATGAGAGTCACTATTTGATTTAGGAGGAGGAGGGATTGAAAACTCTGGTCTAGGGGCGTCTGGTATTTTGTCATAGAGCGTGCCGGACTGAGTGTATACTAAGTCCAAATATTGTGCACGAGCGATAACCTGCTCTTCTGTTACGACTCCTCCCTTTTCCACATCTTCCGTTATGGCCGGAAGTAACGACTTTATAAACCACTCAGCTAACAGCTGATCAGGAACGTATGTTTTAACCATTCTTCGTCGACGTCGCCACTCATGTATATGATCTGATATATGAGTTGCGGTTGTCTGTTTGAAGTTGGTCAATATCTCTGTTCCCTTTTCATACCTTATTGGTAATTGAAAGTGGGTTAAGAATGTCGTGGCAAGGGAGCTAAAATTGTCGAACGAAGCTCTAGGCAATTCTATATACCATTTTGCCACTGGACCTGTCAATGTCCTCTGAAAGAGGCGAAGCCTTATCGAATCATCATTTAAAGTGTTCGACGAACACCATAGATGAAATGTCATCACATGATTCGACGGGTCTTCACCTGGATTTCCATTGAATTTAGGAATGTCGGATGGAAGTTTGTGCGGAATCACTGGCCACCATGGGGCGTAAGCAATTGGATCATTGGTTAACCGATGTAAATCAGGCAACTCTAAAGTCGCCACAAATGGTAACTGTTGATTCAAGTTAGGTGAAGCGTAACCAGGATACGATGGAATCGCCTGAACAGTTGGTCTTTGCATACCAGCATAATGGAGTTGATGTTGGTATGATTGATACGGTTGATGGACTTGACCACTATAAAGTGGTTGATTTTGACCATTTTGAATATATGGTTGTCCCGTATTCGTAAAGATTTGCTGTTCAGAACCCTGGTACACTTGTTGGAATTGCGGCTGTTGGTATTGCACTATCCACGGTTGCGACACCATGGGTTGTTGCGCTATACTAACCATTGGACCAAGATGTGGGGTAGTTGTACCGGACTGTACTTGTGTTGCCCCACCAGTAGGCGATTGTGGTTGGGTCGCAGGGTCAAGGGGTTGTTGCATGAGAACCTGAGAAATCTGAGGTTGACATACAACAGGCATTGTTTGAACTTGCGACACGGTCACAATAGCCGGTGTAGTTGGGATGTTTGTCACAGGTACACACTGTTGCATAGAATATACAACTCTTGGTGGCTGGGATAGCATAGGTACCCAACTACTCGTTGTAATTCCACCATAACTTGAATAAGGTTGAGAACTCCGGTATGGGTACCCTCCCGGAGGGGGTAATGAAAGGGCATACTGCCCCCCATACGGTAGCAATCCAGAACTCAAGGAAATTGATTGTCCTGGAGGACTGGATGGCCTAATTAGATTCCCAAAAGGGTCAATTTGATGAGTCTCACCATGAGAGTTACCAGACATTACTCCGGAACAAACAGGAACAGACCATACTGTCGAGATAGTCTCTTGGTGGACTCCTTCTAGCAATTGAGAGCTAGTTGGGACAGATGGTATGCCGGCGAACATTGTTGGATTTGCAGCAGGTAATTCTGCCATCGCCGTGTCATTTGACACAGTCCTAGATGTTGACGGTTGTTCAGACATTTTTAGTCTATCCAATTGATCACCTAGTGATTCTACAGGAACTTCCACTGGTGATGGACAAACTTTTGTTGTAGCAGGAAATAGAGTGACCCCTACTCCAAACTGAATTGGAGTGGATACTTGCGGTTCCTCTATAATTTCCTCTATCGCAATCAGACCAGGTGGAAGAGGAAGACCGTCAGGTCTGTAAAAGATTTCCGGTGCCGAAGAAGGGGTTGTATCAAAAGCGACAGATGTTTGAGGAACAAAACTCTCTGGATCAGTTACAGATGGAACTGGTTCAGTCATACAAGTATTTGCCCCCAGACTAGGATCAGTATTACTGTCCCCCTGTGGCGGTTGAACTTCTTCTATGGAGGCAGGGTTTCCGGAAATGTTTGGAGTGACCAGAATCTCAGATGTTGTTGGAACACTTGTTCTAACTTTTAAAGGAGATTTTGAACTGGTTCGACGAGTTCGCTTTGCCCGGATTGTTTTCAATTCCGGAGACAAAGATGGTTGACTCGCAAGCCTCCGAGAACGACAGATATTCAATTGACTTTCTTCCACGATTGCGGATTACTCGATCAACTAAAATATAAAGGGGAAAATTTGTGTTTCCGATTTGAATGAATTTTATTAGACGCTTTTAAACATAACTTTGCTTTTTCATGTTTTAAGAGTCGAGAAAAAGCTAAAGATGACTCTAGTCTCCTTCGATGTATTAACGAGCCTGAAGTGACAAATGCTCGGTTGGACCTTTTCAGTTATAGAGTTTGAAAAGGGCCAAAAGAAACTGCTCTGGAGATCTAGGCAGAGGGTGTGCCAAACCTTTCGCGAAACCACAGAATACATTTTACGGTACGGGTGGTCGATCTTCGTGAATGCTGTGTTCACTGCATCGCGATCAGTAGGGCGGCCGACACGACTTCCTATGGATAAAGGATAATTGCCTATAGGGGTCTCCCAATATATACGCGACGGTACGTGGGAGCACAAGTCCATATTAGTGCCACCGACTCTCAGGAGGAATCACCCACCTTCTTAGAGATCAATAGTCACTATGTTTAACGACGCCGGAACACGTCTCTACCTAGACCTCTAGATGTTTGCGTTATGTTACAATGCGTTGTTAGGTTCATTCAGTATATTTTAAGTTGATCTTTTTTAAAGTTTGCCTTTCAAGGTTCACCACGAGATGTATATGAAAAATTCCTAAATGCAGCCTAAGATGAGAAGCAAGCTTTTTCAAATCTTTTTGACTGATGAAAATCTTAACTACTGAGGGAAAAGAAAGGAAAATATTTTCACACAGATCATGGAGCACACACTAAATGCAAATTTTTCCTAAATCGTCAAGCAAACAGTCAAATGCAGAATGCACAATGCATGTATTTTCTTTTCCCTTTCTTAATGTGGATGGGTTACAAAAAGAAAGTTGTTATATAAATTTGATTTCGATTTAAATCGAAAATAAACAAGCTTGTCCAAAATCAAAAGACACCTTAAGATTCACTTGTTTAATCACTGAAATACATGGAATCAAACCATAATGCCGAAAGTAAAATGACCAATCAGCTATGGACAGCAAACAAGCTAACTCTTTAGACCAGCAAAATGCCTAACACAGGTTCAGATCTAAGAGGCCAAAAGCAAGACTAGTTTACTCTTCGTTATGGGAAATTGTAAATGAGTAAGAAATACAAAGAACAAGTACAATTTCGTTATATAACAGAGGCAGAATGATGGCAAGTAATATTGGTTTCAGAACAGGTACAAGACTGACACCTAGCAGCAAAATCTAAGTGAAAACAGGCAAGAGAAAGTGAGGAAACCCCAAATGCACTAGGCAAATTTGGGCCAACGCAGGTGCTGCACAGCCAATCTGGCTCTTAGCGCAGGTAGTCCCTTCGGGACCTGCGTTGCAAAGCAGGTAGCCTGTGTACTACCTACTTTGGAAAACGAGAGTTGCGTTTTCACAGTTTCCGGGTCATAATTTTCTAAAAAATGCACAGTTTTTGCTCAAATCAGAAGCAATCAATCAAGCACACTCAAAGGGATGATAAGGAAGGTGAAAAGCTATCACTAAGAGCTTACAAGGATCCTTGTAGATCAGCTCTTCAAATCATGAACTTGCTCAGAAATGAGCTAGAGTAGCTGCCCTCTACTTCGCTTTTGATACGGTCAAAAGCTTTTCGATTTGGTACTCTCTTGTTCAGGAAATGAATAGCAAAATACTACAAACACAATCAAACGGATACAATCCCCAGCGGAGTCGCCAGTTTGTTGTAGGGAAAAGTATCCGACTCGGATGACCCTATCCCACTCTAAGGGTGATAGTACCTTAGCAACAACTGTAAAGCAAACTACTTAAGGTTTACTTCTTTATGAAAGCAGAAGAGAGTGGAGAAATGCACTAACCGTTGCCTTGCGCTTAATGTCGAACCCAAACTCTTCTCTTTGGTTGCTTGCTCCTAGCTCCTTGCTCTTTTGCTGGCCCAGCTACAATGAGATCCTGCAAAATGACAAAGAAGGAAACTACAAGAGGCATGCAATCATAACTGGTTCAAGGATTAGTGTAAACCAAACATGCAATTATCACAATATATTATTGAAACAAGAGCACATAGAAGAACCTCAATAGCTTTTATTAATGAAGAAGTAAAGGTTCTGAGAGTATTACAACCATTGAAGGCTCCAATCCAGCAACACCTCCCAGCAGAAAGAATTTCTCCTCTTCACCTCTCTCAAACAATCACCCAATAACTCTATAGTGAAACCAACAGCATATCATTACTTTGCACAAAATTCCAGCCTCCTGAGCTCATAGGAGAGAGCTCAATATATAGATGAATTGAGAAAGGATGAGTCAGCTTGCAACTGATGTGTAGCTGCCTTGTGTCCTCTCTCTCTTCAGTTAATCTTTAGTTGATCTTTAGTTCTTGAGTCCACTTGGAGAACCTTGCTTCCACTTGGAGAAACAGAGCCTCTGACTCATCACAAGGCGAAATCCCTGATCCAAGTGTCATTTTTGGAAGATTCCAAAGCAATGACTCATTGTGCCACTTGTCTCATCTCGCTCAGCGCAGGTGGCCTTTGTTCCACTTGCTTTGCAACGCAGGTACACCATGGAGCAACTGAGTTTCAGCGCAGAAACCTAGTGGAGCACATGCTTTGATTTCAGGATTGCTTGTTTTTGAGTGTTTTCAGGTGGAGAACTGATCTGAGAGCTGTTGGTTTGCTGAACTTGTTCCTCTAGGGGTAGGAACATCATGTTTAGGGAACTTTGGATCCCTTGGATTATTGACAATTCATGCTTGTTGCTGTAAAGCACAAAATTGCCTATAACAGTGGGGCTAGAAGCTTCATTCCCAATTTTAAAAATTATGCATGTAAATTGTCGATGTCTTGCGCTTTTCCATTTTCCAGTTTCTTTATACCTTTTCCAACATCAGCAACCGAAAATAGCTCTTTTGAGGAGACAATTATGGGAGGCTTTTTCTCATTTATACACTCATATAGAAGTTTTACATAGTCTAACCACCGAGCCTTTGTGATATTATTTTCTATTTTCTTTTTCTTTTGTTGTAGTTCCTTCCAGAAACCTTTGGGACTATGTTTTCTCAAAGAAATTAATTCCTTCCTTCTTGAAATCACATAACTTTCTTTCTTTAATTTTATTAATTGTTTATATATAATCTTGCTTTCTTTGCTTGACTCTTATTTGAGAAATATTTTTGCATCTTTGCATTCTTTATCATACCAAGGATTAGGTGGGAAGGTGTTTGAGATCCTCTTCAAAAGCCTACATCTCTTACATGCAATTAAAGATTTGTGTATTAAGGGAATCAACATACTACTATAAATATATATTTTATCACTTTTGTCACCCTTGCAGCCCCTATTGTTGTTTTTGGCCAATTAGAGGTGTTCTTTAAGAGAAACCCTAAAGAGCTCTTGATTTTCTTGGTTTAAGATAATTCTCCCATGCTCATAAACATTATTGTGTGAATGATGGGGATGTTCTCCCTTTCAATCTTCTGTATTTATACCAAGCTTAATAAGAAGAGGATAATTTTCAGAGTCTAGATCTAGAGGGCATCACTCAATATTAATGTTCAACAACTTGGAAATAGACCTTTGAGAGCATATAACATAGTCTACTGTGCTTTTCCCGTTGTACGTTTTACAAGTAATACTGTTGGACTTCGACCGAGTTTTCATGCCATTACATACAACCATGTCATTTAGGTATAAAGGCATAATAGTTCAGCTCCAAAGTGTGAAACCTTCCCTTTCCCATCTTGTGATATCCTCCTCTAAGGGTGCTCCTCATTCTCTCTAAGCCATAATGGATTGTTATCCTCTCTCATATAGCTTCCCAACTGAATACATTGATTATTTTTTGTTCTAGCATTAAAATTACCAATTAAGAATATTTCTCCCATATTTCTAAAGTTTGAAATGTGTTTTTTTAATGTTCCATATGCGTCTTCACTATCTAGGTTCCTTTTTTTTGTAGAATTTTGAGCTTTCTGGAGCAAAATAACAAGCAACCATCCATATTGTTGCGTCCATATCTATTATTTTCAGCCATATAAATTGTTTATTTGGGTCTTATTTCTCCAACTTTATAGTCCTAGTCCATCTTTCTTTCATTAGGACTGTTATTCCTTCATGTCCTTTACCTGATTTAGTTTCTTCGTTCCAAAAGAGATTTTAGTGTATCCTTCGAAGTCTGGAATTCTACATCCCTTTTGTTTGTTTGTTTCCATAAGGAAAATAATGTCTTTACCCTCAACTATGGGCCCGAACCCTAGTCCCCTTCTCCATGGACAACCTCTCCAATTCTAGCTTACCATGTTTAGGTACTCCTGTGGGGCCTAAATCCCTATTTCTTGTGTGTTAACCTATCAGTGACTTGGGCTTTCCCGTTTTTCAACCATGCCCACTTTCTTGCCTCTCTTGTTGACTTTACTTTCTCCCATTATTTCCTCATTTCTTCTTGTTGGGGGAGTGTTAAGTCTTCATCTAAGTAGATATGAGTGGCTTTAAGCAGCCCTCTATTCTTTAATATCCTCACCTTTTCCTCCATGCCTCTTAAAGTAACTCTCACATGTTTATTCCTTCCTACTCCCACAATATTACCTATCATGCTTTTCTGCTGAATCCCACCTTTCCAGGGCATCTCGTCATTGAGAAAATTCCTTGCTAGAATATTTGTTCTCTCTTTTTCCCAAAAGTATTTCAAACCTTTGATGATGATATTTGTCGATTTTTCTTCTCTGCCCCTTTCTTCTCTCATCTGTATCTTGATTTGTTTTTCTATAATTTCCTTTTGTTCATTTGTTGGTTATTTTTCTACCTGGTCCTAGGATTTAGCCTCTTTTATTTCTCCATTATCTTGTTTTCTCTTATTTCTGTGTCTACCATTACTAACTAGAACTTTTCCATCTGAATTGTGTTAGCCGCTCCCATTGGCAAAATGAATTTTTTTTTTTGGTCTAATTTCTTTCTTTAAGTTGATTAGCTCTTGTTTCTCTTTCTCCATTTTGTTTTTTATGCTTCTTACCTATTCTTTCAACAACCTGTTCTCTCTTTCAATCCTCCCTCTAGGTAATTTGTGATTTCTTTTATCTGGTTGTCTTCTTGTTGTACCTTTGCCTCTTAAATTTCATTCTTCTTTTTCATAGTCATAAGATCAATTATATATAGTTTTGTAGACCATACTAAAGGTAAGATTGTGGGATTGTATAATTCTTTGTTCCTTTGATGCCCATCATTACTCTTCCCTTTGATTAATTCAAAGGTTTCAGTTTTGATTTGTTTGTCTTATATGTTTCTTGTAGGTTTTAACCCCATACAGAAATTCCCTGCATATGAATTGTAAAACATAGAAAATAAATAATGCAAGAGCAGAACACATAAAACACATATACTCAGAAATTTCCCCTGGATCCCAAAACTGGGACTACCAGCTTGATTTTTCATTATGTTCCTTTCAATGTTATAATACATATTTATACATGCTGAAGAATCCAATACCATGGACCGAAAACCATCGCGTCCAAAAAACATGTGCGAAAATCATGCACAAAACCATAGGTGGGTCCGCCCAACCTAACATAGGGTCCAAAACCACAATTTTCCGGGGCGCTACCCTGGACCCTATAAAGTGGGGTTACGGGTGCCCCTCAAACCCCCTTTTAACTACGTAGAAAGAATATAACACAACCCAACATTCTCCCACTTGTTGTTTTCTTTCCACAGGGGGCCATAGGAGAGCTTAGTAATTTTTCCAGCCCTGAAACACCCATTGTTTCTCTACACCAGGAGAACTTCTCAAAGCTCACAAATTTTGTCAATGCATCTATAGTCCACCTTTATCAGCAACACCTTTTTGTCTTCTATCATATCCCTCACAAAGTGATACTAAACATCAATGTGCTTTGTCTTTGAATGATAGGCAGGGTTCTTTGCCAATAAAATTGCACTTTGGCTGTCACAGTCTATCCTTATAGCTCCTTGTACTAACCCCATACTTGAACACAATCTCTGCAACCAAACTGCTTCCTTGCTTGCATGAGTGGCTGCCATTTATTCTACCTCTGTAGTTGATAGTTCCACTACAGGTTGTTTCTTACCCATCCAACTGACCGCACCTCCAAATAGGTTAAACACATACCCACTTGTA
Organism: Pinus tabuliformis; assembly: GCA_031772625.1. Classification (NCBI taxonomy): domain Eukaryota; kingdom Viridiplantae; phylum Streptophyta; class Pinopsida; order Pinales; family Pinaceae; genus Pinus; species Pinus tabuliformis. The sequence continues at coordinate 1,090,918,266 of CM062815.1, read as the reverse complement.
GATCTTCTCTGATCCAGATCTCTGGCCCAGGCTGAATCAACAAAGCCACAAATATCCAACACTCTGTCCAATCCTGGTCTTCATTGGTAGCACAAACCATAATCACTAGTGCCACGCAAATACCTGAAAACTCGCTTCATTGATGTCCAATGCTCCTTCCCTGGTTTTGACATAAACCTGCTCCATACTCCCACTACATGTGCAATGTTTGGTCTAGTACAGACCATTGCATACATCAGGCTACCGACTGCACTTGCATATGGAACACAGGACGTGTCCTCTTCCTCTTCTTGAGTCTTGGGACACTGTTCAGCAGATAACCTCACACCTACAGGAATAGGAACCTTCACTAGTTTACTATCTTGCATATTAAACCTCAGCAGTATTGTCTCGACATACTTCCTCTAGTTTAACCATAGATTCCTCTTTGCCTGATCTCTTTTAATTTCCATGCCCAAAATATAGTTTGCAGCACCAAGATATTTCATGTCGAATTTGGACGACAATTGGGTCTTCAAATCTTGGATAATTTGTTTGTCATTTCCAACCAGCAACATATCATCCACATACAAGACCAGACAAATAACACAGTCACCAATTAATTTAAAATACACACAGTGATCTGCTTTGCTTCTGGTGAAGCCAAGTCCCCGTATAAATGTATCAAATTTCTGATACCACATCCTTGGTGACTGTTTTAACCCATACAAAGACTTCTTTAACTTGCATACCAGTTCTTTCTTACCCTTCACCGCAAAGCCTTTAGGTTGCTTCATGTATATTTCCTCTTCCAGATCCCCGTGAAGAAATGTTGTCTTCACATCCATCTGTTCTACCTCAAAATCAAAAGCAGCAGCAACAGATAAAAGTAATCTAATAGAAGTTACCTTGGCAACAGGAGAAAAAATATCACCAAAATCAATTCCCGGCACCTAGGAATAACCTTTTGCTACCAACTGAGCTTTGTATTTCTCCACTTTTCCTTCTGCATTTGTCTTCTTTTTGAACACCCATTTGCTACCAATGGGTTTCCTTCCAGCTGGCAACTCCACCAGATCCCAAGCCTCATTTTTGTGCAAAGATGCCATTTCATCAATCATGGCCTCCTTCCAGAGTTTTCCATCCTCTGAATCCACTGCTTCCTTCACAGTTCTGGGATCATCATCAATAACAAACAAAGAAAAATTTGAACAGAAAGCAGATGGACTATACCTTTCTGGCTGCCTTCTTTCTTGAATTGATCTTCTCACACCTGGAGTTTGTGGCTCTTTATCTTCTGATTCATCCTCTGCTGTAGAGTTTGATTCTTCCTCCTTTAGCTCAAACTCTACCTTCTCATGTTCCTTTGGTTGGACTTCATGTTTAATAACATCTTTCACCTCTCTGAACACCACATCTCGACTGTACACAACCTTCCTTGTTACTGGGTTCCAAAGCTTATAACCCTTTAAACCATCCTTATACCCAATAAATATGCACTTTTCAGATTTACTATCCAACTTTGTTCTTTTCTCCTTTGGAACATGTACATATGCATCACATCCAAATACCCTCAGATGTGAAAGAGAGGGTTTCTTACCAATCCATACCTCTTGTGGAGTCTTATCCTCCAACGCTGATGAAGGTGACCTGTTGACCAGGTAACATGTAGTATCCACCGCCTCTGCCCAGAATTCCTGTCTTAACCCGGCACCACTGAGCATGCTTCTTGCCCTTTCCATCAATGTCTTGTTCATTCTTTCTGCCTCTCCATTTTGTTGAGGTGTATATGGAGTAGTCTTCTGCCATGATATACCACACTTCTTACGAAATTCTTTGAATTCCTTACTGCAAAACTCTCCACCATTATCTGTCCTCAACACCTTTATCTTCTTCTCTGTCTGGTTTTTCGCTAGAGCCTTAAATTCTTTAAACCTATCAAATACTTTAGATTTCTTCTTAATGAAATATATCCATGTATTCCTTGAGAATTCATCTATAAATCATACATAGTACACAAACTTACCCAGTGATGGAACCTTCACAGGTCCAAACACATCACTGTGCACAAGCTCTAATATCTGTTTCGCCCTCTTACTACCAGAGGGGAAACTCACTCTATTCTGCTTCCCATATACACAATTTTCACAAAAATAAAAATCCAGAGAGCTATTACTCATACCTTCTACCATAACTTTACCATGAAGTATTCGAAGGCCCTTCTCTCCAGTATGTCCAAGCCTTTGATGCCACAACATGGTCTTCTCTCCAGAGACCACTAGATTTTCTGCTCCACTTTCAAGGACCACAGAACTGTTGCACCCATCAATAACAGTGCTACCTTGTAGCTTGTACAGATTTCCAATCTGAACTCCCTGCATCAATACTAGTGCTCCCCGAACCCTCTTGCATGTATCCTTCGCGAACACTTTTTTTACACCTGCATCATCCATCTTACTAACAGAAATCCGATTTCTGGCTAATGCAGGAATATGTAGAACACTTGGAAGTGTTCTAACCCTTCCACCTTGCAGCTTCAACTTTACCTTTCCGCAACCAATGATTCTAGCCTTCCTATCATCCCCCAAGAAGACATCACCACCATCATATTTCTCATACTCACAGAACCACTCTCTATGGGGAGTGAAGTGAAAGGATGCACTTGAGTCAATCAACCATGCCTCGTGATCTACATGTGTACTTGAAGAAGCCAAGTACACATCCCCACCTTCATTTGAGGTGGTTTTTGCCTTTGCAGAAGGAGCCTCATCAAATCCCTTTCCTTTGTTAAGAGCTTTAGATTTATAGTCCCTTTTGAAGTGGCCTTCCTTTCCGCATTTCTAGCACACCACCTTTACAGGCTTTCCTAGAGATTTAGATTATTTTTGTTTCTTTTCTGGGACCGTCCTCGTACGGACAAGGCATCACCATTTTGGCTCTCCATATTTTTCCGTCTCATCTCCTCTGTCAGCAAGGCTAAGACTATTTCATCAAACTGCAAGGCAGTTGCATTGCTACCTATTGCAATAACTAGACTATCCCATGAATCTAGTAGAGAACACAACAAACTGATGCACTTATATTCATCCGAAATTTTAATATCAATAGATGCCAACTGACTTACCACAGTATTAAATGCGTTCAGATGCTCTGTCATCGAGTCTCCATCTTTCATCCTCAGGTTATACAACTTTTTCCGCAGGAATAGTTTATTCACCAGAGACTTAGATTAGTACAAAGTCCCTAACTTGTCCCATAAAGCCTTTTCTGTAGCTTCCCCTGATACATTCAGAAATACTGAATCTGAGACACACAATCGTATTGTGCTCTTTGCCTTCTAATCCAACTTCTTCCATTCTTCATCGGACGCTCCCATTAGTTTAGTACCCAGATCTACTACGATCCATTGATCTTTATCCACCAACAGATACTCCATCTTGAGTTTCCACAACTCAAAACTTTGACCATTAAATTTCTCGATCTCTATCATTCCACTTCTCGTCATCTTCTTTCACCACCAAAATTGATCTCGCAGATCTCCCACTGAATAGGGTCTACCACAGGCCCGAGCGAAACCCCTCAGCAACAAAGGCGTCCCCTTGAAGCCAAAACAACTTTGATACCAAATGTAGGTTTTAACCCCGTACAAAAATTACTTGCATATGAATTCTAAAACACTAGAAAATAATTAATGCAAGAGCAAAACACATAAAACACATATACACAGAGATTTTACCCTGGATCCCAAAACCGAGGCTACCAGCTTGATTTTTCATTATGTTCCTTTCAATGTTATAATACATAATTATACATGCCGAAGCATCCAATACCATGGACCGAAAACCATCGCGTCCAATACCATGGACCGAAACCATTGTGTCCAAAAAAACATGTGCGAAAATTATGCACAAATCATAGGTGGGTCCGCCCAACCTAACATAGGGTCCAAAACCAAAATTTTTTGGGGCACTGCCCCGAACCCCATAAAGTGGGGTTACGGGTGCCCCTCAAACCCCCTGTTAACTACGTGGAAAGAATATAACACACCCCAAAATTTCCCGGAAAGATAATGCCTCTTTCTTTTTGCCTTTTTAAAATCCATGTTCAATCTTATTCACTATTGAATGGCCCTTTGTAGTTGCTGCCACATAGTTTTTTTTTTGTTAATTTCGGCAAGATCATACTTAGTCTTTTTTCCTTCAACAGTTTCCTTTTCCTAGCTTGCCTGCGCTTTAATATCCCCAAATATTGCTTCTCATTTATGAAGATCCACTTATAAGTTGAGTTTTTTGTGTTAACCTGCTGAAACTCTGGTAAAAGGGGTTTCCATTCTAAGTCACGATATCCCTCTGTAGGCATTTTCACCATCTCACAATAGTTTGGAGTCCATTTTACTAATCCAAGACTGTGAGGGCCTATGTTTTCCATTGAATTTTGGTTTTTACTAGCAGCAGAACTAGAATCTCCTATTTTAATACTGCCTTGACCTACTTTACACATGGACATGGCCTTAAATGGAATTTTGATGTTGTTTACTCCTCTATTTGCAGCACAAAATTATTTCTTCAACCTGATGGGGCTTTAAATTAGACATAAATTAAGGCCCATGCCTCTAAATTAAAACATAAATTAAGGCCTATGACCATCCTTCAGTACATTACTCTCTTTTTGCATTAGATAATTTAATTTTAACTTTAATATATTCATTAGGAAGGTTTATGAATAATTGGATATTTGTGCCTAATATTATTTATTTTTGTGGAATATTATGAGAATATTGGGAATATTATGAAGATTTGGAGGAGGAGATAATTTAGGGACTTGTTCCCTACTACAAGAGGATCAATAATAAATAATAATTCAACAAGATATTATGGAATTATGGCACAAATTATGGAACTCCAATGATTGAGAAAATTTAGGAATGTGTTCCACTTATCAAGGGACCAGATCCACTAATCAAGGGATTCTGGTGGGGAAAGCTTCCTCCATTCATGGGGAATGATTCCTAATCTTTTTGTATATGTACTAAGTCAAATTTTCCTCTAGGGAATGATTGCAAAAATCTAGGAATGTGTTCCCTGCCATTTAATGCAAATTCCTAGTATTGGGGACCAGATCCACTAATAAAGGGATTTTGGTGGGGAAATATTCCTCAATTCATGGGGAATGATTCCTAATAATTTTGTATAAGTACCAAGTCGAATTTTCCTCTAGCGATAGATTTTCATGAGTGTTATTGTGGAGAGAGTTTGTATTTTTGCAGCTCCATTGTATTTTCTTGCAAGGATGTAATTCTATTGATGAAAATAATGAAGATTAGTGTCATGTTCAGCTTCTAAATCTTGTTCTCCTCCATAGGTATATGATTCTCCTTGGGCTTGGCCATCCCAGGAACCTTATAGCCCTTTTGTATCATCTTTTTTCCTTCTTTTCACTTCTTATTCACATGCATCTCTAGTTTTTATTTCTTTCTATTTATGCATTTAGTATTAATGATTTATTGTTGTAGGATTGAGTTAAATGGTTGATGTAATTTCTTTTGCAAGATCACAAACATTATTTCATCCTTGGAAAATATTTGAAAGTTCATAGTAATCATTGAGCTGCTTGGATTAGTCTTCTTATTCCCAAATCTAGATTGCTAAACCTCCTTTTTAGCAAAGAAAAATAAATTTCTGCTATTTTTTAGAGCATGCTAACAAGATTCAATCGAGTTTGTTCCACTTGCATTAGATAAAAAAAACATTCGAGTTCATAACAAAAATTACTGCTTTCCATTTTCACATGATTTGGTTAGGCATTTTTTATATTTACTAGCTCACTAGTTTTCGAATTTCTAAATTTTCGACTAGTAATGTTTTTTATTTTTTTTGCATGGGTTAACAAAGGTCTTTTTGAGTGATTTCACTTGGAATAAGGACCTAAGACATCCTATTTAATAACAAAATTCTTCCCATCCAATTTGGATTTGATTTTATTTGTCATTAAACCCTCACCAATTTCATCATTTCACAAGGAAACTTCTCCAAGCGTTTTGAACAAATCCATCCATCTCCCAACTTTGGTTTTGAGTTTTGAGTGATCCTAGGCATTTTCTCACTCCATTCCATCAACCAAACACCTTCCCTAATCCTTCCATCACTTCCAACACCCATCGTTTTCCTCTCGGCTGTATCATGTAGGTTTTCAAGGGATCCTATAGGTTTTTAGTACATCCTGTAGGTTTTCCTATAGTGGCTTGTTTTGAGGCCGAATTGAGGGAAAACCTTGAGGAAGCCACACAAGGTCACCTAAGGGTCTTCCAAGCCTTCCAACCATCCACTATTATCTCCAAGCCACTTGCCACATCATCAAAAGAGATTAGCTTTCACACTCTTGCATGAAAAAGGACAAAAAGAAAAAAAAAAATTATTAATTTACATGCACATGAATAAAAGGTTTGATGGTTTGAATTTGCATGCTTAGGACAGTAGGATTGCCTAAATTTTAACTTTGAATTCTTTTGAAGAAAAGCCTCTTAGTAGTTAGTTAGAAAATGGTGTGTTTTAGGATTTGATTTCAGTCTCTTTCGTTGTACTTTCTTTCTTGCAATAGGTTAAGGTTCCATTTCGAACATTTCATTCTCTACAATTAGTTTAGGATTTGACTTCAGTACATGCACTCCATTACATCATGATATCAAAGGAAGGACACATTGTATGTCGCACATATAGTGTTGATATCTCTTAAATTTGTACGAACCCCGGGTTGATAATTAAAGTCAACAGCCTTGGGAGTTGCAGCATTCTTGTTGCAAAACTAAGGCTCATCACTTTTTGGCGCCGTTGTGAGGGAGGTGTCAAAGTATGAATTGTTTTCTTCCCTAGTTGATTCATTTCTTTTTACTTTTTGTATTAAAAAATAAAATATGCATTAGGCATATTTCATTTAAAAAATAGAAAAGTGCATTGCATTAGTGTTTTCATTCAATCATAAAAACAAATAAATATCCCATGCCAACCCACCCTCCCCCATTTGATCACGTGGTGTAGTTAGATCCACATCACCATTCACTTTTGCAGGTAGAAGAAGAATCTGGCAAAGAATGTAGAAGAAATGGATGGAGATGATGACAATGAGTAAGATCCTCTCATATTTCCCATTCAAGATACTCATGGTAGTGTGCACATGAAGAACATCCCTCCATCTTTTCTTCCAAAATTTCACGGTCTAAGGTCAGAGGATCCAGAAACCTTTCTCTTTGAATTTGAAATTGTTTGTAGATCTTATGGTTACTTATTAAAAACTCAAAAACTAAGATTGTTTCCAGCAACTATGAAGGATAGAGCTCTTAAATGGTTCATGAGTTTAGGGATTAATTCAATAAGATCATGGAGTGAGATGCAAAAGATATTTCTAGAAAAATATAAAGATCATGATCTTAAAGAAGAAATCTTTAGAATGAATCAAAAGAGAAGATGAGATCCTTGAGGATTTAATGGAGAGGTTCTTGTACAATGTTAAGAGGGAAAAACTACATCATTTAGGATCTGACACACTAAAAACCCTCGTACTTAGAACAATTAGGGATGCGTGTAGTGGTCTCCTTCATCTCATGAGTAGAGGTGATGTATACCAATTATCATTTGAAGAAATTTGTGGAACATGAAAACACATATCAAGAGAAAAAGCAAGAGTAGGTAAATCAACATCAAGATCGGTAAGTCAAGCTAAACTTGGAAATTTGTTTGATGACTTTAAAACAAAAATTCTTAGCAATCTAACCAAACAAGTAGAAATGTTAAGAATACAAAATGAGAAAAAAGATATTGTTTGTGTTGTCCAAGCAGAATCACATGATGTTAAATGTTGCTCCTCATTACCAAGGTTGAAGGAAGTTCACCAAGAGGACAATGGAGCAAGTCAATTGCCAATGCAGCTATGTTATGTAGCTCCAAGAGGACCATGGCAGCCTATTCAGTGTGATATGATGAAAAAGCCTAATTCACAATTTCAAGCTTATGCACATCCACCTCAAAGTAATTGGAACACACCCTTTCCTTAGCAACATTGGCCATCTCAACCCCAAAACCAATCTTCGCAACAAGGTTAGCAAGGAACTTATGAGAGGCATCCACAATATCCTCAGTAGTTTCCTTAATATCCTCCATACCCAACTTCATGTTATCCATACTATTCATCTCCACCATAACCACAACTACAACCACATCCATCTCAAATATCCACTCCTACTCAACTACCTGTACCACCATTTCCAAACCCACACATTGAAGTAGCTCAGCCCACTTACAATGCTGAGGTACAACGCTTCCAAACATCTCCTCTTCAGATCAATGGTATTCACCATAGCTCAGGAAGAGTATTTCAAAAAATATATTATCTTGATATCATTGAAGGACCACATCTAGAAGAAGAAGATTCAAATGAGAAGACCACAGAATCATGGGCTACACGCGATGAAGAACAGACATAAAAATAAGAGATCAAGAGAGCTCCCTCATGGTTACCATCAAATCCTCCATGTATTCACGATAACAATCAACAAAAAAAGGAAGATTTGAAGGCCATGGTAGAAGAAGACATCCAAGACTATCCAAATCAGCAAGTGGACCAGGGGCATCACAACTATATTGAAATATGGTTCTAGATAGTCATTAAGTTGCAGAAATACGCTCTTCTTCAAATGTGTTTGATATCATCAAAGTCAAATCATTTGATCTTTAAAATCTAGGTACATGTAAAAGCATACATTTCAAGCCTCCACATCATTTTTTTTGTCATCTTGATGTGCACATGTCTCCACTGGAAGTATTCTTATACTTGAAAGTGATTTTGCTTTTCAAGTAGGGTAGGGTAGAAAAAAAAAATGAAAAATAAGAGAAAAAATAAAATATCAGGTGAAAACCTCCTTTGAGGCGCCTGTGATTGGCTCATTGATTGAAATCCTCAATGAGGCAATCAATGGGTTGGAAAAAAAAAGAGAAAAAAGAAAAGATCCTAGGTGAAAACCTCCTTTGAGGCGCTTAGGTAGACCTACTAGTTGAAAACCTAATTGAGGCGGCTAGTAGGCCTAGAAGAAAAAAGAAAAAAGAAATAAAAGAAATCATTGCTCCATGCATCTCTTTGATGAATGCATGTACTCTCCAACATCTGCAAGCAACAAGAACAAGTTGGTACCAAAAGGAAAATTGGTCAAGCCTAGTCAAAAGAAGTCACATTTTGACTTTCTCCTCCTTTGCTCAAATTCTTTAACAAGGCCAAGGCCATGCCAATCCATCATCCTCATCTATTTCCACCATCCACCCATCATTCTCAAGATTCTACCATTCAATTTTCTTCTTGTCCTAAAAAACTACAGGATGTTATGTTTTACTATAGGATACAAAAATACATAGAGCAGAATTTTTTTTTGCCATAAATTGAAAACCGTGCATCCATTTTCCAAGAGGCTTCAGAGGAAAATGCATATGGATGATGGTAACATGCCCAAGTCATTTCATCAAATTCCAATGCACAGTTTTCGAGAAATCAACCTCCATCACCTACAACCATTTTTGCATTTTCTTAATATTCATGCATCCATTTAAAAAACGGTTTCATGGGGAGATGCATATGAATGATGGTAACATGCCCAAGAAATTTCATAAAATTCTAGTGCACGATTTCCAAGAAATTGGCCTCCATCACCTTCAACCATTTTTAGTTTTTCTCAAGATCCGTGCATCCATTGACCAGAATTTGTTTATGGGGAGGTGCATAATGATGATGGAAACGTGCTCAGAAAGTTTCAGGTCAATCCATTCTATCGTTTGGTATATATGGACAAAACAATTCATTGTCTTGAAAAACCTATAGGATTCCCTGAGATCTTACAGGATACAGAACAACACCTATAGGATTGGCAATGAGCAGTTTTAAAAGGGAAAAATAGAGGTTGGTTTCGTCAAGCAGTGATAAGGAGGGAAACCCATCAACACAGTGAGGATTCATCAACACCCTCTTGTACTAGAGATATTCACAAGGCACAATTGGATGGGTTTCTTTGAAAAATTGAGGGAATATGATGATCAAGTATCCAGAGATTTGTAGTCAGCTTTAGCGTGGAGATCTAGAGGTCAAATAAGCTCCTCCAGAGCTTAGCAGCAACATCAGGATCATCAGCATCACCATCCAACACTTTCACATCAACATCAACTCAACAGCAGCATGCATGTCTCTCCAACAACCATCACGTAGGTACAGATATGCAATATTCTTGACCTCTTCTCTTGAGCATATTATAGTTAGAAAGTTGTTGTCAATGCATGAGAGATGAGGTTTTATAAGCTAAGGATGTGTCAGCAGTCTCAGCCACCTTCGACTAGTTAGTTGCAGCTCACTCCTTCACTCATGCAATATTGAAAAGTCAAATTATGAAGGGTACTGATTTCAAGGAATGAGGAAAACAGTTAAAAGAAGAAATTTTTACAAGGGCCAAGTCACCACAACACTCCAAGCCCTCCAACCATTTCATATTCACTATATATTCATCATTCATCCATCCCATTTGATTCTTGAAAAAAAAAACAAACAGAGCATCCTCTCCATTTTCACAAACCTACAATACTCCTGTTGAGCCCTATCATCATCATCCAATCCCTCTTCATCATTTCTCATCTCTCCCATATAGTTAGAAGACTCTAAAGGAAGAAGGAATGACTACTACAGGAAGGCAGAATTCTACTACAAGAAGGAAGAAAGGGAAAAAATTGTGCTAAAACCGAAAATGATAGTGCCTAAGAGAAACCTAATCAAAACAGAGAACTCCAAGGCCATTAAGCAATCATCTAGGCCACAAGGGAGAAGAAGAAGGAAACAAAAGGAAATGAGACATCCACGATCAAAACAGAACTCAAACGACAATAATGAAAACATGCTTTCCAAGAGGTCTCTAATCTCTTTTTAGCTTTTGTCCAAGGCCTAAAAAATGTTATAGAACTGAGAGAAAGGCATGAGAGTCAAGTTGACGGCCTGTCCTAGGCTCGGTCTATCATTTATGCTCAAAAATAGTTTCCTATAGTTTTAATAGGGTTTCTTGTAGTTTTGACAGGAATTACTACAGGATGTCCTAGTTCTCATCTAAATGCATTTTTAAGGTGCTAGAGGTGTCCAAAAGGCGGAACAAGGTAGCAGAAGGATGATAAGGGTGTGGAAGACCTTGCCAAACTGAAAGATGTTCAAGAACCCATCTTGAATAAGGAGAAGAAAGCAACTTAATGGTCTCAAGAAACAATGATTTTTCTTTGCACAAATATGTTCTTGGGCTTGTCCTTACAAAACTTGTAGCCAATATTCTTAATGCATAAGAGAGAGGCCACTAGGGCCATGGATGAGGCACAATGAGGTCACTAAGTTGCTCAGAGGATGAGCAACACTTTCAGCAGGGGGGTATGATGGGCCTCTAAATTAGACATAAATTAAGTTCCATGCCTCTAAATTAAAACATAAATTAGGGCCTATGACATTCCTTCAGCATATTAAACCTCTCTTTCTGCATTAGATAATTTATTTTTAACCTTAATATATTCATTAGGAAGGTTTATGAATAATTGGATATTTGTGCCTAATATTATTTATTTTTGTGGAATATTATGAGAATATTGGGAAGATTATGAAGATTTGGAGGAGGAGATAATTAAGGGACTTGTTCCCTACTACATGAGGATCAATAATAAATAATAAATCAAAAATATATTATGGAATTATGACACAGATTGTGGAACTCCAATGATTGAGAAAATCTAGGAATGCGTTCCACTAATCAAGGTATTTTGGTGGGGAAAGATTCCTCCATTCATGGGGAATGATTCCTAATCATTTTGTATAAGTACCAAGTCCAATGTGCCTCTAGGGAATGATTAAGAAAATCTAGGAATGTGTTACCTTCCATTTAATGCAAATTCGTAGTATTGGGGACCAGATCCACTAATCAAGGTATTTTGGTGGGGAAAACTTTCTCATCGAATGGATATAGGTTTTTGGTATGGATATATGTTTCTGGTATGGATATTTGGTGGGGAAAACTTTCTCATCGAATGCCTCATTGAATGGCACGATTGTACAATAACTTCGATTTCTTGGTGAAATCGCACGAGATCCCATCAGTTGGCTCACTCATTGAGACCAAACGCAGGAATCAAGTCAGGTAGGAGATTGAAGAACACTTGGAGCACTTGAGATATATCACCATTAGGAAACATATTGAAGTAAACATACAAAATATGCAAAAGTTCATTGGCGGCCCTATCTAAATCAATACAATGTTGCTCCTACTCAAGAAGGAAACACATACTGGTTCCAAATCAGTGTACCCAGATGACATGAAATCTAGAGTCCACTTTCATGATGACATCATTGCATAGTTTGGGGATGTCATTGCATAGTACAAATCTTGGCACCGTTATGTGATCGAAAAACCTCAAGTGGAAGTTGATGAGATGTAGTTTCCCCTAACTGAAGCTTAACTATTTTGTCTTATTAGGATGTCTTATTGGCTCTACCCAATTTTGTCTCATATGGGTATGAGTGTATTATAATATTACTTTATAATTAATTTGTAAGTGGAATTCCAAGCATCAATTGTGGGATGTGAAGAGTCATGACGTAATGAAATTGAAGAGTTATTTTATAAAGAATTTAAAGAGTCATGAGGGAAGCCAAAGAGTATTATATTTTTCTTTAGACCTTGAACAAACATCAAATCCTTGATTCTGAGAAAAAATCCCAACTCCCTCTGAAAGGTGGTTGTACCAATCCCAGTCATGTTGTACCTTCCATCGTTTCCAAAATCAATATTCATCTCGAGATATTTATCCTCCAGGTCACTAAAAAACTCTCTACACCCAGTCATGTGGAATGAGGCACCCAAATCCAAGTACCACACACTCCCCATCACAGTGATATATGTGCATGCAATAAGGGTGAAATCTAGCTCAAACTATGAAGCCAAAGCTTCACCTACTGATGTTATTATAGAATCCTTCTTGCTAGACTTTTTGTGTAGACACTTAGTGGCATAGTTCTCGAATTCATGACAGTTGAATCATATAATTTTGGGAAAGTATTTCTTCTTTCCCTCTTGGCTAGATTCAACCTCACCTTGGGACTTCTTTCCCTTGGCCTTCATTCCTTTGCTGACTAGAGAAAATTCCTCTTCCTCTTCTTTGGATGAGGTTCCATCTCTACTATTCTTCCTTATTTCCTCCTGTATGAAATCAAACCATAAGCACCACCAATTAGGTAGTTTCTCCCTCTCGTTCACCGAATATTGATAGTTATGCTATCTCTTGGGAAGGCCCAAAAGGGATATACTTATGATATCTTCTTTAGGGACATTAACACCAACCCCACCAAGTTCATCATGACACTATGTAAACTTTCTTAGATAATGTAGAATTGTGTCATTCTTCTTTATCTTGATTCTTTGAAGTTTGTCCTTGAGTTCCAGCTTCTTGTGGTCACTTCAATTCTTGAACAATTCTGTAATTGTTTTCCACATCGTGAATAGAGTTTCTTTTCCACAGATATTCAAGACAATATGATCCCATACTCCGTCCAAGGTTATTCTCCTTACCTTGGCTACATATTTCTTCCACTCAGAAAGGTTATGGGCATCATATGCTTGTAGTTTGACAACATATGACTTGATGTATTCTAGCTATCCATTATTATCCACTACGCCTCCATGTGATCCTTCCATGCAAAAAAACTTAGAGGTTCCTTCCAAGGAATACTCTAGTGTTAGTCCATGGAAGGCCATCTTCTTAGCTTTGAAGAAATTCTATTACATTGATTTTCAAATTTGAACCTTTCAGAAACAACTTTGAATTTCCTCCTCTAATGTGAATCCAGCTTTGATACCATGTAGAAATTATGGTGTATATTTGAAACTGATTGTGAAGTTTTAATAAAAATCACAAGACACCCTACTCTACGGAAGTAAATTCAGAATTGAGAACAAAAATCTCAGACATGCAAGAAGAAATAGCACACATGTAACAAGTAATTTTATCCGGGGAAAGCAATTGCTAAAAACCCAAATGCATGCTTGCATTAATCAAATGAATGGATATTTTTTACAATTGCTTTTCTCAACTGAGCACACCCTGCAAGTGCATAACCTATCTCTTTGCTCACTGAAGGCCTCTGACTGAGACATAGTCAAATTTTGCCTTGGCATGAGCTCTTATTTCCTTGCGTTGTTCCTCAAGGAATTAACCCTTATTATTTATGGAATTCCTCTCATTGAATTGTCCAATTCCTTAGGCTGATCACCTAACCTCATGCAACACCTTTGCACTCAACTAGTTTACAACTGCTAGTTAACTGCCTTGGAAACTCCACCATGTTACAGGGAAAAGTGTCTATATAGAACTGCTCTATCCCAATAAGGTGTGATAGTTGCCTTAGAAACAAACAGAGAAAAGCTACTTTCGTTTTTCCTTTATGAATTATAGATAGAGAGGAACAGAAAGACCAACCTCTGTCTTGCGCTAATCTCCTGATTTGATTCCCCTCTTCTTTGATAGTCTTTAGCTACCTGCTCCCTTGCACGCCTAGCTTCACAGAGTACCTGTAAGATCACAGTAGCATAGCACTATACAAATACATGGACCTATAATCATTAACAATCTAGGATCAGATGTAAATTGACCATACAAATGTAGCAAGCATCAATGACACAAGAGCATGGAGGAAAACTTGAATAGATTTTATTGATAAACAAGAAAGAGCCAAGAGGAGTTACAACCAGTTGTTCTAACCCAGCATCAACCTCCCAGAAAAGAAGCCCCTCTTCACCTCAAACAAAGCTTAGATCACCCAACAATCTGATGTTTGTCTCAAGAAACCAACAACAATTCCTTACAATATGCAAAATTCCAACCTCTGGATCTCTGGGATGAGGGATCCATATATAGATATCTGTAATGGAGATGAGTCAGCTTATGATTTGATTAGTGTCTTCCCTATGATAGTTCTTGCTTCCACTTGGAGATTGATGATCTCTTACTCATCCTTGGTCGAATTCAGTGAGGCAAGTGTCACAGGAGAAGTTTCTTGAAGCTTCCATTGCCTCTCCACCTTGCGGAATGACACTGCCATTTGTCATTTCTCGCCCATCGCACCCCATAGAAGGGATTTTTGAAATGAAACACACCCTCACAGTGTATTTAGGTGAGATGCAACGCACTTAGCCAGTGGAGCAGCTGAAATGATCCTGTTTTGACCAATTCTGAGCAGTTTTTCATGGAGAACTTCTAGGAGAAGTTGTAATCTATTGACCTTGTTCCTTTAGGGGTTAGAAAAACACTTTTAGGGACTTAGGAGCCCTTGGTTTATGGACATTTCATGCTTGGGGTTGTAGTGCCCAAAAGTGTCTATAACAGTTTCCCCCTAAAGCATGAGGTCGTTAATCTTTTGATGTCGGGTGAAATGCTTTATTATGAGGATCTGAAGTTCTGTCAAGCTGGGAGGAGACCTGTAATAAGATACAATACAATACATTATCTTCATAATATTTTCATGATATAGCTGAGGCGGGAATTCCCATGCTCAACTTTATAAATTCATTTTCATGTACATAGGACAAACAATCATCTGAGTGTAGACTGATGATTCTGATAGAGCCATCATCCTTTTGATTGGATGATTATCTGTACAACAATGATGTACATTTGATGTCTTTATTTCCCTGAATATATCGCAGCCCGGATGGATGAAACTAGATCCGGGGTCTTCAATCTCATTCGATCATCACTCGAAGTACAAGTCGGTCCATGTGAAATCTGTTCTGGAGTCGAACATGGAAGGACATCGCCTGATTACCAGCCGATGATGTAAGTTGTTAACAGGCGCGAGAGGAATCACCGATAATGATAATGACCCTCAAGGTATTGCAGTACAATTCACGTGGTGCGAATAAAGGACTTGGCGTCGAACACCACGCAAAATCTTTCGATCGAAGGCCATTGATGTAAACCTGTCGCCGGAAGTGAGAAACTTTCCATTGAGGCATGCAAGCTTCAAAGTATTGAATGGGGTGTTCCTAGATCAACTTCTTGGAGAATGAGCTGATGTCGACAAGAAGCGATCCGTCATAGGAGGGCCTTAATGAATCCCACATCAATGACATAGAATGGAGCAAATGAATTTAATGGATGTGAAAACGATCTGGTGATATAAGGTTCAGGGTGGCGGTCATGAAAGAATGGAGTATAAATGTATGGTAGTGGGTGAGACACAGGTGAATTATCTGAATGACTTCTCTTGAACATATCGGTGACACTGATGTGATGGATTGGTAGCATTAACCCCAAATGTGGATGGTAAGATGGGACCATGCTGATGTGACCGGTGAATGAAACAACCCAACCCTACTCGGACACGGAGTGGAAGTGTCATGTTCATGAGCGACTTGCTACCAACAAAGTTTCTTCAAGTTTTCTTCCCAATTTTCCCCAGTCATTGCTGACCAGTACCTCTTTATTTTTGTCAAGCTTGAGGAGGATAACATATGCTTGTTCTATAATTTGCCCTTCGGGCAAACCCATCGCTATGTTTTAACGAGCCTAGCAATAGTGAAACTCGTTCTCGTCTATAGACAAGTTTGTCGCTATTATACTTTTAACGAGTTTAACGACAAAGATAACTCGGTCCTTTTCAATTTTAGAGAGTCTAAAAAGGAATGTAAAGGTAACTCCAAAATTCCTTTTTCTTCATCTAATCCCTTAAGTCTGAAAAAGTATAAAACAATACAGAAGGGATGAATTTTTGATACTTTTAACGAGCCGAACAAAACAAGCGGTTGATCTTTTTGTGTAATAATCTCCCAGGTCCAAGAAGATTAAAATCTAGAGGAGAGATAGCACTTCTGGTCCCTTTAACGAGTTGGAGAGGCCAATGGCTTGGCAATCTTTTCATATTTTACGAGTCAGTTGAAAAGAGCTTAAAGGAGACTCGTCTTTTGAGGAACGAGTGATAAAATGGGTAGCAACTAATTCCAGGTAAGGTTTGGAATTTTCCAATCATGGCAGTATTACAAGGATGGCTAGTGAGATCACTCTTCGCAACTGTTCCTCAAAATGGGTAAACAATCAAATGGAGGTGAATGATCGGCCAATGCAAAAGTGGAGGCGATGGCGCAAACACGACCAAGGCTTTTATGGCTGAAGTACTACATTCACAATGGTTATTTACCGGTGAATAGTTCATCTTTTAATGAGCTTAAACGCGGGGGGGAAAATTTGCTCATGTCTTATGTTTATTTTAACGAGCTTGAACTATGTGCTAAAACTGCTCGATTGAATTGGTCTTTTTGATTTTACCATAAGTAGCTTTGTTCTTTCAAAGATTGTACTGTATTTTCAACTGCTTCATCAAACTAGTCAGAAATGAACAATATATGCTTGAAAAACGAGTTAGAACACTAATATTTTACTTTGAACTACGTAAAAAGTAATTGAAAAGTGTCTTTACCTCTCATTTTACCATTTCATTTGAACTTTGGTTTGTTGGAGCTTGGGAGGTGCTTTTCCCCTTTGATTTTCATCAGCTGATTTTGGGAGATTCTATGGACGATTCTCGGCACCGTCTGGACCAGGTAGGAGCTAAACTTGAGCTCTTTCATTTCATTCTTTCCATTTTGCATTCTGAGCTTGATTCCTGGTTTTTCTGAGCCTCCAGGGTTTGAAAAACTCGTTCTGCCTTCAGCGCACCCTCTGTGTATCAAAAGGTGCGTTGGATGTTGGCCTATCTAATGGCCATCTGACATGCAATGCACCCAGAGCACTACTGTAGGTGCGATGGGCGCAGAGAAGGAATGTCATGCACAGTTTTTGATGGAAAATTTGCCTGTTTCTTACCAAAATCAGGATCTAACTCTTCTCTTATTTGTTTTTCAGAGATCTTTGGAGTAAGATGACCATTACATGGCGAGAACGTGAGCATGAAGAAGAGGACATGCTTTCCCTACATGATCCGGTTACAGTAAATGCACTGCGGAACTGTGGCTTGCTAAAGTTTTTCCGCATTTCTAGCATGAGACAACAGATCAACTTACTGTAGTATTTGCTCGATGCTTGGGATCCTACCAACCAAGTTTTCTAGATCAGGGTCAAATCCATCCCCTTGACTGTAGTAGACATCTATTTCTTGACTGGCTTGTCGAGGTGGGGTGCTCCCATCTCTTTATCAGGTTCGGCCCGAGGAGGTGAATCTGTGAGAGATTATGTTCACCGGTATTACAGAGAGGGATCTCAGCCAAGTAAAGATGGCAAGATCATCATCTATGATGTCACTGACAGGTCCCTCAGGACTATTCTGTTTACTTTTGGTAGGATGGCTGGTGGTGTGGCTCTCCATGTAGCCAACCGATCTTATATGCAGTATGCCTTGGAATGCTTCCAACCAAAGGTGTTCAACTGGTGCGACGCAGTACTTCCTGTGATGAAAGAACAGTTGTCCAAGGTAAAGAGCGGGAGGTTGAAGAACTTTGGGTATGGTTCTATTTTGACCGCCTTTGCCTTGGAAAAGATACCACTGATGCAGCCACAGTATATTGCACTCGATTTACCTTCACCTACTAAACCACGTATGCAGAGATGGGTTGACCATATGTCTAGGCACGCTGGCCAGTCTCAGATTTCATTTTCTGATACCTTCTTCAGGTGGTTTGATCGTCAGGAGATGGTTTATTCTGAGTATCCATATGCTAGCATGGAATTCCGGGGTGATCCAGATTTAGTATTTCCGGATGGCGAACAGTGGTGCGCCATTGGTAAATTCTTCGACCATATTCCTGTTTATCGTTTTTCATTTATAATGTCCTTGTGATTTATTCTATCAAGAATTTAATCAAACTCATTTGTACATGCAGATGTTGGTCTTGTTCGGCCCGTAGCACGCTTGAGAGTGCCAGCTGTTGCCCCAGCAGGAGAGGCTGTTGGAAGGGCTATCCTTCGCGACCTTGATGTGGCCGAGACTCTCACAGCATTACAGGAGCAGGTTGAGGGCCTCACTCTTGGTATTCCAAATGTGAGGACTGACGAGCTACCTTTGAGGTTACAGCGGCATACTACTGGTGTGCTAAGATGATGGACTCGTCTCTTACGCATGATCGCATAGGCTGTGACTTGCTATCACGAGCATCATTAGACTAGGGTGCCCCCTAGCATTTTGAGTTTTTTTTTTTTTTTTGGTCATTTGACCAATTTTGTCTTGGTTACAGAACATTATGTGTAAACCATAAACAGTTATATATATTTTTGACTTTCGGAGTTTTATTTTGGTTAAGTTACACAATCCAAATGCAAACATTGATGGTATGTTTCTTCTTATAAATGTTGCAAATGCCTATCTAACACATAATTTGCTAATGAGTCAGTTAATGTATTTAAGTTTATGGAAATATGTTGATATTGAATAACATCAAATTGTCTTTCCAAAATCTTAACCCTTAGGAACATGCGATAAATAGTTGGATTTCAGACAGAGTAGATACTAGTCAGTTGTAGTATTACGAGTTGTGAGTCTAGCCTGACAATCTGTCGGCGTATACCATGTGTGATGGCATCAGAGAGAAGTTATATCAACGCACTATATTCAGCGATTTTATTTGTTGATCGACCAATACATACCCATCTGAAACTTACTAACTCGCCGCTTGGATAAAAAATGGCCCAGGCGGTGGAAGATAGGTTCCGCGAACTACGACTCGCTCCGTCGACATATCCAACACATGACTCCAATAGGTTTGACATCTGCAACAAATGTAAAAAGTGGATTACTCGACCAAAATAAACACCTTAGAGAAAAAAAAACATAACAAAAGCATACAGGTTACCATTATCCATAGTAACGCTTGAGGTACAACCCGTTACGAGGTTGCGCGAGTGGAATTCCATCATAATCCATTAACTCGTAGGCTCCTTTTTCTAACACCCGCTTAACAATATAGGGGCCCATCCATAAAGACTTAAATTTACCTGCTCCCAATTTATCGGATTCTTGGTCATAAAGCAAGACCAAGTCACCTTCTGAGAAGACGCAGGGTTTGACATTTTTGTCGAACTGTGCTTTGACTCATTTCTTATGGGCTTCGTTAGCCAAGGCGGCATCATGACAGGTTTCATCCAATTGGATTAGTTCCACGAAACGAGCTTCTTCTTCTGAAGTTCCGGGGAGGACATCAATTGCGAGTTTGAGGGACGAGATTTCGCATTGGATTGGTAAGACTGCTTCCAGGCCGTATACTAGTTGGAAAGGTGTAAACCCGATTGCATTCCTTACCGATGTTCGGTAAGCCCACAAAGTTGAGTACAGGATTAGGTTCCATCTTCTTTTGTGAACTCCAATCATCCTTTGTAGCATGCGCTTCAGGACCTTGTTGATTGCTTCAACTTGTCCGTTGGCTTGCGTATAATATGGAGTAGAGCTTTCTTGAGACAACCCTAGTTTGGCAGCTAATTCAACCATCATGTGATTGTGAAAATGTGATCCATGATCTGTGAATATAGCCTGTGGTACGCTGAATCTGGCGACTACATGATTGAAAAAGAAGAGGGCAGCTGTTTCACCAGTATTATCTATTGTAGGCATCGCCTCGGCCCATTTGGTAAAATAGTCAACTACGACTATGATATACCCATGTCCCCCGGTCGAGGTGGGGTTACATGTCATGAAATCGATGCCCCATTTGGTGAATGGCCCAACAACAACTATTGGCTGCAGAGGTGTGGGTGGTCTTCTGGTTTTGCTATCGAAAATTTGACAAGCATGGCAACTTCTGATTGCGTTTATGCAATCTTTAAACATTGTTGGCCAGAAGTATCCTGCTCGTAAGATTTTTTGCAATGTAGCATAACCGGATTGATGCCCCCCACACGCTTCTCAAAACTGTATCGATACCGCGACGGTAAAGTGTATCACCGACGATCATGTAGTCTTTTGCTTGGTATCGAATACGTTTTTGTTCAGAGCGGGAGGTGTTTGGCCTATATTTTTGGGTTTGGAGATAAATTATTATATCTCCATACCACTCATTGCTTGAAGATATCAGAAACAAAATTTCATCCATGATAGTTTCTTCGGACGTTTCATCATTGGACGACGATGGGAGATCGCATAATAATTCTGCGAAAACCAGAGCCTTCTTTGATTTGGATTTTACAAATTCCAGATCAAACTCTTGTAGGATTGTTATCCATTTTGAATATTTGCCCCCCAGCAATTGTTGCGACAATATATAAGTCATGGGGTTGCAATCTGAGAGAATGGTAGTTTTTCGAAAGAGGACATAATGTTGAAATCTCTGTATCGCTTGAACAGCTGCGAGTGCTAGCTTTTCAACGTAATAATATTTTCTTTCTGTATCATTTAAGTTCTTAATTAAATAATATATAGGATGTTCGATTCCATCGTCTTCTTGAACTAAAACCATTGCGATGGTTGTATCCGCTGCAGCCAGGTACAGGTTAAAATCTTTTTGATAATCAGGGGCGTACATTAATGATGCTTTCATTAGGGATTCTTTTAAAGCATGAAAGGAAGCTTGCACAACCTGATCCCAGACAAAGGGTACTCTTTTTTCAAAAGACGCGTATAACCTTTAGCAAGTTCGGCGTAATTTGGAATGAACCTCCTCACAAGGTTTTCTTTCCCTTGGAGTTTCTGAATCTGAAGCAAATTCGAAGGTGGAGGCAAATTTATGATTGCCTGGACCTTACATGGGTTGAGATGAATTCTGTCCTTTAAGACTACAAAGCCAAGCAAATGACCAGAATTGATGCAAAATACACATTTGTGTGGATTGAGTCGTATCTTGTAGTGTTGGTAACGTAGAAATATCGCTCTTAAATGCTGCGGGTGATCAGTCCGCTTTCGCGAATGAGCCAGAAGGTCGTCGAGGTATGGTTGAACGATGTTTTTGATGTCGTGGAAGGCATAATTCATTGCCCTCTGAAACGTCGCCCCTGCGTTCTTTAAACCAAAGGGTAATTTTTGATATGCAAATGTGCCTCATGGACAAATAAATGCAGTCTTTGACTGCTCTTGTGGGCAGATATTTATTTGATTATACCCAGAGAATCCATCCTTAAATGAATAGATTTCACATCTGGCACATTCATCAATTATCTGGTCGATGAAGGGTGTAGGGTAGTTGTCTTTTGGACAAGCTTGATTTACATCCCTATAATTGACACACACTCTAATTGTTCTGTTGGATACCTATAGTAATAGGTTTCATATTTCATGATTGGCAAGAGAAAAGCCAAATATGCTCTGCTCTGGTATCCCAAAGATCCCATATTTCCTAGGAAGCAAGAGCTGGGTAAAGTGTTTCAAGTATTGAGGACCTTATTTCAAATTTTGTGGATGATTCAACAGTCTAATCTGGATCATGCCATGTTTCAATTTTGAGTTGTAGAATAGAGAAAGAGGTCTGTCCAAACAGCTTAATCTTGGCAGACGAGTAGTTCAGGTAGAGAAGCAAAGGTTCCCAAAAGTTTAATCTGGGACCTTGGAAGACATAAGGGTAGAAGTAGATAGAGAGAAAAGGAAAAAGCCAAAGAAAAGAAAAGGCAATTGAGGGTTGCAAGTCCAAGTGCCCCTCTAAGAAGAAACAAAAAATGCTAGGCAAAATAGTTGGGTAGGCAGTTGTGGTTGCAGAAAGAATATGATCACCATTACACAGGTATCAATGGGTCTCTTGCCAAGGCAATAAATCTATCAGCAAACAAAGTGGTGAATTCCATGAACTCACAGCAAAGAGGATCACTAACTTCTTTTTCTTTCCTCTCTAGTCCATCACTAACACCCCCTTTCTAATTCCCCTCCTTCATTCATATTAACTCCTAATTCTACTATATTCCCTCCCCTAGGCATAATAGCTGGGTATTTTTCAAAAGGGACCAAAATGGCATCTGGCCACTTTGGTGAACCTATTCCACCCTATTCCCCCTCTGCTGCAAGTTAATTTACCCTCAAATCACCTCTGCATTGATAAAACCCCCTCTCCAAACCCCTTTTGCCTATAAAAACCTTTGCAAAGGTTAATACCCGCCTCTGGCACGTTCCCCAATCCTACCACATTAGTGGTTAAACGAAAACATTTGAAAAACCCATAAAAACCCACAAACTTTAATCTTTTCCGCCCGCAGTATGAAGCGCGCACCTTTCTCCTCCGCCAGCCGTCGGATCAAGCCCATCAGATCCGACGGTCCACATTAATATCGGAGCGCATCCTATGGCGGCACTTTAACCTCCGAGAAAGTGACGTTGCGCCTTGTCACGCCTCCTCCACGCGTCAATCGATCAACCATCTCGGAGCCAAGTCTGACAGCTTCTGCGCCGTACCTAAACCGCCCCGAGAAACTGCGGCGGTTAAGGCCTTAACCGTGACCGCTGCGGTTTGACTGCCACCTACCCGTCGCTGACTCGCTGCCGCGTCCTTATCTGCTCGTACCTGCATTTGTTATTGGTCCACCTCACTGCTGACTGGGTTGCCACCTCACCGCCCATTGACCAGTCACCTGCTGCCACGTCGCCCAATGACGTCATGCTGACGTCAGCAGAAAAAAGCGCCAAATTGTCTATTAGCCCGGGCGACCTCCTCAAGCAGCAACTGTACACCTTTGCTTCAACCTCTGCTCATCGAATTACAGGTATTTAGACCGTTTCGCCCTCCATACGACCTTCATTAAGCTTGAAATTGCTCAGAGGGAAAGTAGAACCATAAAAACACTATTTGCACCGTTCATTTCCATTTGTTCATCCACCATTGTCATTGTGAGGGCCAAGAAGTACCTGCAGAGCTTTAGAAACCTGCAATTCACATAAAACCACTGTAATTCTGCGTTTTCTCAGCAGAGTTCCTAATAGATATAATTCGCCCGATTGGAGAGTTCAGTTAGACCACAGAGAAGTTCTGTCACTAGACTCCAGTGGTATTTCAATTGCTATTGAGAGAATTCCCCTTGGATACTCAAAACATCAACTGTTTCCACAGAGAACTGCCTCCAGACTGTGTTTTTACCATTCCACCTGTCCACCTGCAATTCTTGCAACTTGAAGAGCTATGGAGACCCCTATTGCACTGAATATTAAGCCCATCAATGCTCCTCACCAGGAATTAGCATGGAAAGCCCTGGGAGACATGGACTACCAAATGCTGGATTGGTTCCCCATGGGAACCAAGTACAATATTCAAATGTTGAATGAATTAAGAGCCCAGCACCTCAGTGGGGCAGATATCTTGGGGATTTGGGAGTCAAATTTGCCCATATACAACCTTCCCCAAGTCAATCCTATGCCAGAGCTCATTTATAGCTGCCAGGAATGCTATGACCCCAGCCAAAGAGCAGTCATGAGCCCCACAGGCCTAGTCCTGTTCCAGATTACCCCAGAGAGCATAAACCAGATGCTGCGCTTCAAAACAGCCAAGAAATTGACCCCTCTATCCATGCAGAATCTGATTAACAGAGGAATCAAGCTGTCCAGTGACCAGATTGTCAAAATCAACCAACTGTTTGTCACACCAGGCTCTGAAACAGGCAGAACCCCTCCTATTGGGTACCAATATCTAAATGAGTTGGGCAGAATGTTGGTGGATCTAATTGGCTATGTCCTAGGATTCAGGGGGTTGGAAGATGTAGATGACAGCATAATGGCAATGCTGTCTATATTTGCCCCTGGTAAGCCTCCAGCTGTGCAGTATGATTATGCAACTTACATAGCAGAGAAAATCCATGAGCAGTTCATGAATTTGAAAAGGGAGAGACTGTTCAGGTACACCTCTTATATATATCATTTATTCCTTTTCTACCAGCCAGCTACCTTCTCTGTTCCTTTGAGGCCACTCAATGCCCAAGGAATCCCAAGATCAGTTGTTTTCTGGACCTCTGTTTTTCATTCTACCTCAGTATCACCCTATACATACTGTGAGTTTATTGATTTATTTGTTCATCCAGCCCTAACAGCGCTGCAAGGTACTCCTCCTCCTAGATTAACAGATGATATGAAGAGGATTCTACATTTGAACAAATCTTACAATATTGGCAACTGGTACTTCTACCAGAACCACACAGTCATTAGGATATATGGCTGTGAATTGAACCCATTTAGGTTGCCGAGGTATGTCCCCATGAGGCTTTTTGCCTTAGAATATTTCAGGCAGTTTGGGAACTCAGATTACCTTCACTTTCAGAGTAGAAACAAGAAGTCACAATTGAAGGTAAGAAACCAGCTAGGTTCCTTCCTATATAACAGGAAAGAGGAAGGGTGGAAAGAGGCAGACATCATCCTGGAAGGCCTCAGATTGCAGACCAGTTTTGAATGGATTCCCTATGACCCCAATCATTCTATCTCCCTCAGGAGAATTAGATACAAATTGGGCAACTATGCACATAAAAGACAACCTGAAATTGAAAAGTATGCCAATGCACTAGATTGGGAAGAGGGTACACTAGTAGAACAAGTCACTGAGGTAGAATTACTTGAGAAAGAAGCTAGGAATGTGCAAAAAGAAGCTGACTTGGAAACTTGTGGACAGGTGCCCCTCTCCTACAGAAAGCAAATTGGAACAGCTGCTAAATCTTCAGCAGCACAGCAGCAAACTACTGAGAAGACATCCCAGGCAGCAAGCAAAGACAAAGGAAAACAGGTGGAACAGCCACCTATATTGACAGAAGAACAAGTTGACACCTTGCTACAGCAGCAAGAAGAAATGGAACAGCAAGAACTGGGGCAGCAACAAGAAGAAGCACAGTCCAGTGAACAGCAGCCCTTGCAGCAGGAAAAGGGGACAGATCTACCTAGTTACACTGAGCAGCAGCCCCAAACAGAGGTGCCTCCCAGGACAGACACCAATGTAGACACCTCAGTCCTCCAAACACCACAGAAGGAGGACTTGACCAGGAAAAGGGAGAGAGAGACCCCCCAGACCTCATCCTTCATCAGAGGAGAGAAGAGACAAAGACTGAATGACTCCCAAGAGGAGGACATAGCAGTAAGGCAAGCCATGGGCATGGGCCCACCCAGTGGAGAACTTTCGGCCAGCTCATCTCAGCGTGGACATGACATGACTATGGGAGGAGAGGTCAGCTCCTCCGGTCAACATAGAGAAGGGCAGTCAAGTATAAAGCAGCAATTCATTGACATCAAAAGGAGGAGTGATCCCATAAAAGTGCAGCTGTATAATCACTTGTTAAACCTGGCTCCTAGCAACCAGCAGAGACTCATGTCTGCTTTCGATGTGAGCAAAGGCAAAATGATAATGAGCCACTTCATGCCCACAACTTTGCATCCTCAGTCCACCTCAGACTATCTAAGAACCAACATGGAGGTTCTTGCCAAAGACATACACCCTATGGACAAGATTGAATTACATAAACAAACTGGTGAAATGGTGTATGCCTCCCTAGCAGATGAGACATTGGAGAACTACAAGCTAAAGAGCAGCCTGGATAACACAGCTTCTCAGCTGGAATTAGAAAGAGCATCATCACAAGCCAAGGACAATAGGATCAAGTCCTTGGAAGAGGTAATTATAGATATAGGGCGTGATCCTAAAGATGTCAAAGGCATCCAAGAACTCCTGAAGATAAGGGATGCAGACATGGCAGCCCTAAGAAAGAAAATCAAACTCCCGGCCACCATCCATCCACAAACAGATGAAGTTGCCCAGCAAAGGCAAGAAAAGGATACTACAGACCTGCTGGTATCCCTATACAAAGAGCTGGTTAGGACTCAAGACCAGCTAGGACAAACTGAAGCTGCAAAGGCAGCACTACAAGAAGCACTGAAGCAAAGAGAAGAGGGCCAACCCTCCCAGCCTCCTCCTGTGATAATAAATCTTGAGGAAGTCCCTCCAAAGACTACTCCTCCTCCTCAGCAAACAGAAGCTACAACAACAACTACAACATCAGAACAGGCTACTAGTTTAGACATGCAAAAGCTGCAAGCTGAGATCCAAGCCATGGAATCTCAAATGAAAGAGCTGGATGAACTTAAGAAAACCTTGGCTAAGGTAAATGAAAAGTTTGACAAGAGCAAACAGAATGAGGCAGCCAAGGAGAGAGAGGTAAAAGCTCTTAAGAGGAGAATTGCTGAACTAGAGAAAGAGCTTGCACTAGAAAAAGTGACAGCTGAAATGAAAGCAGTGCTATGGAGCAACATTGGGCGGTCCATTGCCAACCAGTGGCAATATATTGAGACCATGGATGAGAAAATGGTGCTCATCACTAAAGCAAACAGAGAAATACAGAGAGCCAGGGCAAGCCTTGGACACATGCCAGAAGCTGCTACTAGGATGATCAATATTCTGAACTATAAGACTAGCTCTCAATTAGCTGTCATAGGAATTACCAACAGGACAGAAACAATTGCTGTAGCCAAAAGAGTCATAACATTGAGGAACTTGGTTGGAACACTAGAGAGGAGGACACAGGATATGCAGACTGAAATCAACAGATTCCTGGAAAAATTCGTGGCACTACAGAACAGAGGCCTCCCCAGCATTTTAAGCAGTGTAGGAAGACTGCTCACCCTAGACAATTACAATAAGAGAATTGATGCCCATGCAGTAGCAGAGATTGCAAAACCGCCCAGCACTTCAGCAGACGCAGGGCCAGCCACCGGGCAGACTATGTATGACAGGGTGGAGAACCTATTTTTCCTCATGAATGAAGTTGAGCATCTGTTTGATACACCACCTAACTTCTTCAAATTCACAGAAGCAGATGAAACTCTAGGGGAAATCTTAGCACACCAACTGCCCACACAGGATGTCTAGAGAAATTTGACACAGACAATTTTGTCAGGCCAGAATCAGTAGCGCTAATTCTCCAGGCAAATGAGCATACATGCGCAGGCACAATTTTGAAGAAAGATATCTACAAGGAAGAGGCTGAGGCTGAGCCAACTCAGCAGGACCATTGACTCACCACAAGCAGCAGTCACAATCACAGGTGACAAGTCCAGGATACAGCGTACAAGCCTTAAAGACAGGTCCTCCAGCATTTATTCAGAATATCTCGACCGACTCAGCTGTTTCCAAAGGCTAAAATATCTTCTGATAGAGCATTAAAATGCCTGTACTCTGTAATCAATGCTGTATTAAATTTTGGTCATAATATCTTAAGTAGTTGGTAAGAATGTAAAATCTGAGATAACTCAGAACTCAGATATTTTGTAAATCACCGCAAGTATATATTCACCCTTCACAGCAGTTGAAAAGGGTTGTTGTAATTTTCCTTTGAGAACTCTCTCTTACTGTAATATTTTGAGAGAAGTAATACAAAGGAAGAATGGAATTTCCAAGGCTTGGTGTACTTTGATGTATTTTGGTGAAAGATGAATGTTACAGGATTCCAGGGTGTTGCATAAAACAATAAGTATTCTCAAATCTCTTTGTTATATGTTTTCGAGTCTTTTGTTCTCTTTTGTTGTTTAAATGTTTTACACTTGATAGCAAGGTGAAAGGATAGTTCCAGGACTTAACCCATGATTACCCTGGACTCAAACTGAGCTATTATACATGTTTTCCTCAGATACAGTAACAGAATTGTAATTCTTAATTACTGCATTTCAAAACTGTGTCTTTTACTGTGATAGGCATTCTCAGGGATTCAATTTTTGCCCACTGAGACCTCTGTCTTTTCCTCTTAAACCTGTCTGTTGGGAATATATAAACAATAAGTGAAAATTCTTAAATGCTTTCACTATTTGTGTTACCTGTTTCCAGTCATTTAATCAAAAAATCTGTTCTATTAAGCACTCAAATGGCCCTGTAAGTTCCATCTTTCATCTCAAAGTTTCAAACACATATAGCCACAGACTCCATTGCCCAATGGTACTCAACCTCTCTGAAAACTACATCACTGAGATCTGAAGGATATTCTTCAACCAAAACATAAACAAAACCAGTGCATAATAGCTAGCCTAAAACCCTATCATAAACAGTTACAAATCATAAAGAGAGAGCCCTCTCTGATCACAGTTTGGCTAGAAACAGTGATCCAAAGATTGGTTAGTGGTTACCCCGGCCGTATTCCCTTGGGAGTCATAGGGAACAACCTGGGTGTTAACATAAATGGCGACTCCGCTGGGGACCCTTAACATTTTGTAATTACTAACTATCTTCCAAAGCTACCATCAAGCCCGAAACTAGCGAAGAGGCCTTAGGACTGTTTCTCTAATACAGGGACAGCTTTAGGGAAGAGCTAGCTAGGGAAACTTCATCTTAGCTTTGAGACCTATATAGTCATTCCAGAATGCTTGTTCAGTCCTTGTACATATAAAACTCCTGTATAAAGTTCTAAAAGCATACTTAGAAGCTGGCTCCCAAAAGAAACCCAAGGCACACTAGGGCAAACCCTGACCCTGATCAACCCATCATTGTTGATAATCCAAATATCATACCAAAGAACATAAGGAGACAGCAAAAGCAGGACAAGCCTGCTAATTCAAATATAAGTTCGGACCAACCTATCCTCATTCCCACTCCTTGCAAAGTTCTTTTCCGTTCCACACCCAATTCCCCCAGTTCACCATCAACCCCTCAAAGTCCTCTCCTTCCATCTTCACCATCTGCACATACTCCCTCAACCAGTTCCCCACTTATTACCCATCCTCTTAACCCGGTTACACCGGTAATCCCAGCTGTCCCATTTGTTCCTATTAACCCTATAAATCCCATAAACATGGCTAACAGATATGCACCTCTGCAGATACCAGCCAATGCTCCAGCTCTACCCCAAGACTACCAAACTAGACTCTCATTTTTTGACTCCCAGGGCCCTTTGACAGCTGTCCAGCATGCTAAGAAGATGCAAGACCACTTTGAGACCTTTGAAATAGATGATGACAGTGTTAGGATGAGAATTTTTGTCCAAAGCTTAACCGGGGATGTCAGAACTTGGTTTAGATCCCTGAATGCAAATTCCATTGCAACCCCTGAAGTTCTATACCAGGAATTTACCAACAGATGGGAGAAAAAGAGAGATCCGCACCATATACTTGGTGAATATAACACTATTAAAAGAGGTCCCCAAGAGACGGTGTTGGAGTATTGTGCTAGGTTTAACAACATCTACAATGCTATCCCCCAGAACTTAAGGCCCCCTCCTGATTTGGCCCTTTATAACTTCCCTGATGGTTTTGATTCTGATATGGCCTATCAGTTGAGAGAAAGAGACCCTCCAACCCTTGCAGAAGCCCAAAGAGTTGCAGTCACTGTAGAGGCCAACCTAATTGCCAAAAGAAACAGGGCAAAGCTGGAAAAGAAGGTTGGTTTCAAAGAAGAACCCTCGGGTTTTGATCAAAAGTTAGATGCAATTCTAAATAGCATGAAGAGATTGGGAGAGAGAGTGGAATCAGTAGAAAGGAAATCATCATGGGAGGCACCACAAAACAACCCTCCTAGAAACCCAAATTTTAGGAGAGTCCAGAACCCCAATATAGGAAAGACAGGTGCTGACCAAGATATCAGACCCCCTTTTCAAGAAAACTATGCAGAAACTTCCTCAGCAAATCAGCTCAATGAGGATCTTGAAATCAACCTAATAGGTCTGGATGGCAAAAGTCATGTATTCTTAACTCAGGAGGACCATGAGGAGGATGAAAGCAAAACATTCCAAACTCAATCAGGAGAATCCTTTGACTTTAAACAAGGATATGATACTGCTGTCTATGAAGTCCATAAGCAATACAAACTAAGAAGTCGGACTGTAAATGCAAATCAACCTGAGAAGGTAAAGGAGAAACAGCAATCTAAAGAAACCTTAGTCACTGAACCTAATGACAAAACAAACTTACCTACAAAAGAAGTAGTGGTTGAGGAAGTCACTGAATTACTGTCCACACCACAACAGCCCACGGCAACCTCATCCTCCCACCCAAATCCGAACATTACCCCTCAAGATATCAATATAAGGGGCAGGTTCCAAAATCAAGATGAAATCCAACAAGAAGATTTAATGAACAGAGAAAGGACTGCTATCCGTGACTCTAAAATTCAGGTGGACAAACCCTTTGACCTAGGAGCAGAGATTGGCAAGTTAAAGATAGCAATTCCCCTTTCAGAGCTAGCCAAGCATGACATATATAAGCAACAGATCAAAAAATCCCTTCAGCTCACCAACAGCAAAGATGATGTAAATGTGCTAGATGACACTCCAGAATTACTGTTTGGCCCAGAGGTAGATGGAAAAACAGTAGTCACAGGGGTTTTACCTTTTTATGTCAGCTTGCATGTTCATGATAAAATACTGCATAATGCAATGTTTGACTCAGGTGCATCTCACAACCTTATGCCAAAAGCTGTCATGGAAAGATTAAACTTGGATGTAACAAGACCATACAAAGACCTGTTTTCTTTTGATTCTAGTCAAGTCAAATGCTTGGGCCTAATTAAGGATTTATGTGTGTCCTTAGTTCAATTTCCCAACAAAACCATACTAATGGATGTTGTTGTTGCTGATATCCCACCCAAATATGGGATGCTCTTATCAAGATCATGGGGAGCCAAACTCCAAGGCTCCCTGCAATTAGACATGTCATATGCAACCATCTCTGTCTTTGGACAACCAAAGAGACTTTATAGGGAAACACTCATGAAATATATGGTCAGCAGTGAAGAAAAGCCTCAAAATTTTCCAATATATGCTGTCCATTCGGACATAGACTCCTTCATCCTTTTCAATGACAGCGCAAGCTTCTCAAACAATGACATTAAGACCGAAACACTCATACAAGAACAAAACATTGATCAAACAAGTAACACCTGCCGAATTTCAGTCAGCCCAACAATACCCATTAACCCTCCTCTAGTTGTCAAAGATTGTCAAACAAATGATGAAATTATCCTAGGATACAAATGGGAAAAGAAACCTCAACTCATGCTCACATTGCCATCCCATGAAAAGAATTTAAAATCTCCTGACCAGCAAGATAGTCTGTGGGTCCTAGAGTTTGATGGCTCAGTTAACAAGTTAGGGGCAGGAGCTGGAGTATGGATACATAACAAAGAGAAAGGCTATGCAGAAGGCAGGGCTTACAGATTGAAGTTTAGATGCACTAACAACATAGCAGAATATGAAGCTCTGCTATTGGGTCTAAAGCTAGCAAAATCACTACAAGCTCCTAAACTCTCCATCGTGGGAGACTCTGATCTAATAATTCAACAAGTGAAAGGGAATTTTGTTACCAATGACAAAAGATTAAGGTCCTATAGGTCTGCTGTAATTGAAATACTAGAGACTTTCTCCGAGTTTGTTATCACAAAGATTCCAAGGGGCCACAATCTCCATGCTCACAGCTTGGCAACATTTGCCAGCACCTTCAAATTCCCACTACAACCTAACAATTGTTTCACAGCAGAGGTCAAATATAGGCCTTCTATTCCAAACAATGTCAAAGAGTGGCAAGTATTTGAGAATGACATGCAAATAAACAACTTTTTAACCTTGCAACAAGAGTTTACAGGATTAAATATTGACCTTGAGACAGCAAGTCAATCTCAAATAGTTAATGGAGCAAGTCAATCACAATTACAGTTTCAACAGTCTGCCCACCCAATGTCACCTAGGACAGCCAAACAATTACTCAGTCCAACCATTTTCAACAAAGAAAACATTCAGCAAATTCACCAAATTGACTGTGAGGAGCTGAGCAACGCCGAAGATGAAATCATACAACTCAAAGACAATCTTCTTCCAGCAGGCCTTACCCCACTAGAGGACATTTTTGACTCGAATGATGTCCCCAGGAAACCAAAGATGCAGCCATTAGATGCAACAATTGAAGAATGTAACATTGGTACCACTGACAAGCCTAAAATAATAAAGCTATCTGCTGCTTTGCCCCCTGACCAAAAACCCAAATATATTGATCTCTTTAAAGAGTTCCAAGATGTCTTTGCTTGGGGTTATGAGGACTTGAAGTCTTATGATACCTCTGTTATCCAGCACACCATTCCCCTCAAGCCTAATCAAAAACCATTCAAACAGAAATTGAGAAGAATCAATCCTGTGCTCCTTCCTTCCATTGAAAAGGAATTACAAAAAATGTTCAAAGCCGGTATCATAGCACCAATCAGGTTTTCTGAGTGGATTTCAAATTTGGTCCCTACAAGAAAGAAAACTGGTGAGATTAGACTTTGTGTAGACTTAAGGAATTTGAACCTAGTGTCACTCAAAGACAACTACCCCTTACCCAAAATGGATCACATCCTTCAGAGGGTAGTAGGGGCTTCAAGGATATCACTGTTGGATGGTTTCTCAGGTTTCAATCAAATCCTGGTACACCCTGATGATCAAGACAAAACTGCATTTACTACCCCATGGGGAACTTTCAAGTATGTAAAGATGCCCTTTGGATTGAAAAATGCAGGGGCAACATTTCAGAGAGCAATGGACATTGCTTTTGCAAAGGAAATTCATGATTTCTTGGTCATTTACTTAGATGATCTTACACCCTTTTCAAAATCTGACCAAGAACACTTGAAACATTTAAGACAAATCTTCATAACATGCAGAAAATATGGCATTTCCTTAAACCCCAAGAAGTCATTATTTGGTTTGGAAGAAGGGAAACTTTTAGGACACATCATTTCGAAAGATGGCATAAGAATTGATCCAGATAGGATACAAGCTATCCTACAAATGCCTCACCCAAGGAATGTCAAGGAGCTGCAAGGATTCTTAGGAAAAATCAACTTTTTGAGAAGGTTTATCCCAAATTTAGCAGAGTTAATCAGATTACTAAACAATATGCTAAAGAAAGATTCAAAAGTTAAGTGGACCGTTGAAGCAAAGCAAGCCTTTGAAAGTATAAAATTGGCCTTGACTCAAACCCCAGTGTTAACTAATCCTCAGTTTGACAGAGACTTCATCATTTTCTCCTTTGCTTCCCAACATACTATTGCTGCTGTTTTATTACAGAAAGATGACCAAGGGAATGAAAAGCCCATTGCTTTTTTCAGCAGAGCTCTTAGAGATGCCCCCCTAAAGTACCAAATAATGGAAAAACAAGCCTATGCCTTAATCAAAGCTATCAAAGACTTTAGGATTTACATCCTTTACTCCCATGTGGTGGCTTATGTACCAAGTCCTATTGTCAAAGACATTCTCACACAAGAAAACTTAGAGGGTAGGAGAGGAAAATGGATTGCAAACATACTTGAATTTGACATTGAAATAAAGCCTACAAAGCTGATAAAAGGACAAGGTTTGGCCAAGTTAATGACAGAAGCAAATTTCCAAGCCTTAGATATTAACCAACTGGACAGTGAAACAGAGCTGGCGACTCCAAAGATCAATGTAGCCTTTGAACAATCTCCATGGTACTCTGATATCTGTTATGTGTTACAAAACCTGTGTGCTCCCCCAGGACTGTCCAGAACTAAGTCTAGGTTCCTAAAAATGAAAACATCTAAATTTTGTGTGATAGATGAGAATCTACTCTGGAAAAACCATGAAGGTATTTTGCTGCACTGTGTTCTTGAGAGTGAAACTGACAATATCATGCAAGAATTCCATGCTGGAGACTGTGGTGGACATTTGTACTGGAAGTCCACTGTGGACAAGATATTAAGGGCTGGTTATTACTGGCCCACTATGTTCTCTGATGTGAAGAAATTCACAACATCATGCCACAAGTGCCAACTGTTTGAAGGCAAAAGACAGTTGCTGCCACTTCCTTTGAGGCCCATTGCAACAGAGAGACCTTTTCAACAATGGGGCTTGGATTTCATTGGAGAAATTCATCCCTCATCTTCAGGACAACACAGATGGATCTTGACAGCAACAGACTACTTCACCAAGTGGATTGAAGCTATCCCATGCAGACAAGCAAATGATTCAGTAATCATTCAATTTTTGGAGAACAATATACTGGCTAGATTTGGCTGCCCAGACAAGATAATAACAGACAATGCTGCTGCCTTCAGATCCAAGAAGATGGTGAACTTCTGCCATAAATTTCACATTACTTTGGGCCATTCTACAGCTTACTATCCTCAAGGAAATGGCCTTGCTGAATCCTCAAATAAAAACCTGATAAACATCATAAAGAAAGTGCTGGAAGAGAACAAAAAGAACTGGCATAAGAAACTAGTAAATGCTTTATGGGCAGACAGATTAACCACTAAAAGATCAATTGGGACCAGCCCATATGAGTTAGTCTATGGATTAGAGGCCAGATTTCCTTCATCACTAGGAGTGCCGGTTATGAAACTCCTACAAGAAAGCCAAGCAGAGCCAAATGACATGCAAAGAAGGATTAACCAGATAATTTGTTTACAGCAGACCAGAGAACAAGTTTTCAGCAGAGTGCAGATACTACAAGAGAAACTAAAAAAGGCCTTTGACAGAAGAACTAAAGCAGAAGATTTCAATGTAGGGGACAAAGTTTTAAAGTGGGATGCAAGAAGAGAAGAGAAAGGAAAACATGGGAAGTTTGATTCTTTATGGAAAGGACCATTTGCTGTCCAAGCAGTACAAGGTAATAACACCTACTTCCTAAAAAGTTTGACTGTAACTGAACTGGATGAAGGTCCTGTCAATGGCAGGATGCTGAAGCACTATTTTGACTGTTCACTATGATAGAAATTCAGAGGTTCATTGTATATATGCAGTTGTACATATTCTTTTCTGATTTAAATTGTAAAGAGTAGTTTTCCCAAGTAATTCACCAATCAGCAAGAGGCTGATACAATCAGAGGTCTTCCAAGAAAGAAGCACACTATTTTGACACATTCATGCAGCAGATTTCAAAGACAAAGATGGGCAGTCAAGGAACAAGGCAATCTGACCTGCTGTTCTTGGTCTTTCAAAAGAAAAACCATCCCCATGTGGAGCCACTGTTGGATACCTATAGTAATAGGTTTCATATTTCATGATTGGCAAGAGAAAAGCCAAATATGCTCTGCTCTGGTATCCCAAAGATCCCATATTTCCTAGGAAGCAAGAGCTGGGTAAAGTGTTTCAAGTATTGAGGACCTTATTTCAAATTTTGTGGATGATTCAACAGTCTAATCTGGATCATGCCATGTTTCAATTTTGAGTTGTAGAATAGAGAAAGAGGTCTGTCCAAACAGCTTAATCTTGGCAGACAAGTAGTTCAGGTAGAGAAGCAAAGGTTCCCAAAAGTTTAATCTGGGACCTTGGAAGACATAAGGGTAGAAGTAGATAGAGAGAAAAGGAAAAAGCCAAAGAAAAGAAAAGGCAATTGAGGGTTGCAAGTCCAAGTGCCCCTCCAAGAAGAAACAAAAAATGCTAGGCAAAATAGTTGGGTAGGCAGTTGTGGTTGCAGAAAGAATATGATCACCATTACACAGGTATCAATAGGTCTCTTGCCAAGGCAATAAATCTATCAGCAAACAAAGTGGTGAATTCCATGAACTCACAGCAAAGAGGATCACTAACTTCTTTTTCTTTCCTCTCTAGTCCATCACTAACACCCCCTTTCTAATTCCCCTCCTTCATTCATATTAACTCCTAATTCTACTATATTCCCTCCCCTAGGCATAATAGCCGGGTATTTTTCAAAAGGGACCAAAATGGCATCTGGCCACTTTGGTGAACCTATTCCACCCTATTCCCCCTTTGCTGCAAGTTAATTTACCCTCAAATCACCTCTGCATTGATAAAACCCCCTCTCCAAACCCCTTTTGCCTATAAAAACCTTTGCAAAGGTTAATACCCGCCTCTGGCACGTTCCCTAATCCTACCACATTAGTGGTTAAACGAAAACATTTGAAAAACCCATAAAAACCCACAAACTTTAATCTTTTCCGCCCGCAGTATGAAGCGCGCACCTTTCTCCTCCGCCAGCCGTCGGATCAAGCCCATCAGATCCGACGGTCCACATTAATATCGGAGCGCATCCTATGGCGGCACTTTAACTTCCGAGAAAGTGATGTTGTGCCTTGTCACGCCTTCTCCACGCGTCAATCGATCAACCATCTCGGAGCCAAGTCTGACAGCTTCTGCGCCGTACCTAAACCGCCCCGAGAAACCGTGGCGGTTAAGGCCTTAACCGTGACCGCTGCGGTTTGACTGCCACCTACCCGTCGCTGACTCGCTGCCGCGTCCTTATCTGCTCATACCTGCATTTGTTATTGGTCCACCTCACTGCTGACTGGGTTGCCACCTCACCGCCCATTGACCAGTCACCTGCTGCCACGTCGCCCAATGACGTCATGCTGACGTCAGCAGAAAAAAGCGCCAAATTGTCTATTAGCCCGGGCGACCTCCTCAAGCAGCAACTGTACACCTTTGCTTCAACCTCTGCTCATCGAATTACAGGTATTTAGACCGTTTCGCCCTCCATACGACCTTCATTAAGCTTGAAATTGCTCAGAGGGAAAGTAGAACCATAAAAACGCTATTTGCACCGTTCATTTCCATTTGTTCATCCACCATTGTCATTGTGAGGGCCAAGAAGTACCTGCAGAGCTTTAGAAACCTGCAATTCACATAAAACCACTGTAATTCTGCGTTTTCCCGGCAGAGTTCCTAATAGATATAATTCACCCGATTGGAGAGTTCAGTTAGACCACAGAGAAGTTCTGTCACTAGACTCCAGTAGTATTTCAATTGCTATTGAGAGAATTCCCCTTGGATACTCAAAACATCAACTGTTTCCACAGAGAACTGCCTCCAGACTGTGTTTTTACCATTCCACCTGTCCACCTGCAATTCTTGCAACTTGAAGAGCTATGGAGACCCCTATTGCACTGAATATTAAGCCCATCAATGCTCCTCACCAGGAATTAGCATGGAAAGCCCTGGGAGACATGGACTACCAAATGCTGGATTGGTTCCCCATGGGAACCAAGTACAATATTCAAATGTTGAATGAATTAAGAGCCCAGCACCTCAGTGGGGCAGATATCTTGGGGATTTGGGAGTCAAATTTGCCCATATACAACCTTCCCCAAGTCAATCCTATGCCAGAGCTCATTTATAGCTGCCAGGAATGCTATGACCCCAGCCAAAGAGCAGTCATGAGCCCCACAGGCCTAGTCCTGTTCCACATCACCCCAGAGAGCATAAACCAGATGCTGCGCTTCAAAACAGCCAAGAAATTGACCCCTCTATCCATGCAGAATCTGATTAACAGAGGAATCAAGCTGTCCAGTGACCAGATTGTCAAAATCAACCAACTGTTTGTCACACCAGGCTCTGAAACAGTCAGAACCCCTCCTATTGGGTACCAATATCTAAATGAGTTGGGCAGAATGTTGGTGGATCTAATTGGCTATGTCCTAGGATTCAGGGGGTTGGAAGATGTAGATGACAGCATAATGGCAATGCTGTCTATATTTGCCCCTGGTAAGCCTCCAGCTGTGCAGTATGATTATGCAACTTACATAGCAGAGAAAATCCATGAGCAGTTCATGAATTTGAAAAGGGAGAGACTGTTCAGGTACACCTCTTATATATATCATTTATTCCTTTTCTACCAGCCAGCTACCTTCTCTGTTCCTTTGAGGCCACTCAATGCCCAAGGAATCCCAAGATCAGTTGTTTTCTGGACCTCTGTTTTTCATTCTACCTCAGTATCACCCTATACATACTGTGAGTTTATTGATTTATTTGTTCATCCAGCCCTAACAGCGCTGCAAGGTACTCCTCCTCCTAGATTAACAAATGATATGAAGAGGATTCTACATTTGAACAAATCTTACAATATTGGCAACTGGTACTTCTACCAGAACCACACAGTCATTAGGATATATGGCTGTGAATTGAACCCATTTAGGTTGCCGAGGTATGTCCCCATGAGGCTTTTTGCCTTAGAATATTTCAGGCAGTTTGGGAACTCAGATTACCTTCACTTTCAGAGTAGAAACAAGAAGTCACAATTGAAGGTAAGAAACCAGCTAGGTTCCTTCCTATATAACAGGAAAGAGGAAGGGTGGAAAGAGGCAGACATCATCCTGGAAGGCCTCAGATTGCAGACCAGTTTTGAATGGATTCCCTATGACCCCAATCATTCTATCTCCCTCAGGAGAATTAGATACAAATTGGGCAACTATGCACATAAAAGACAACCTGAAATTGAAAAGTATGCCAATGCACTAGATTGGGAAGAGGGTACACTAGTAGAACAAGTCACTGAGGTAGAATTACTTGAGAAAGAAGCTAGGAATGTGCAAAAAGAAGCTGACTTGGAAACTTGTGGACAGGTGCCCCTCTCCTACAGAAAGCAAATTGGAACAGCTGCTAAATCTTCAGCAGCACAGCAGCAAACTACTGAGAAGACATCCCAGGCAGCAAGCAAAGACAAAGGAAAACAGGTGGAACAGCCACCTATATTGACCGAAGAACAAGTTGACACCTTGCTACAGCAGCAAGAAGAAATGGAACAGCAAGAACTGGGGCAGCAACAAGAAGAAGCACAGTCCAGTGAACAGCAGCCCTTGCAGCAGGAAAAGGGGACAGATCTACCTAGTTACACTGAGCAGCAGCCCCAAACAGAGGTGCCTCCCAGGACAGACACCAATGTAGACACCTCAGTCCTCCAAACACCACAGAAGGAGGACTTGACCAGGAAAAGGGAGAGAGAGACCCCCCAGACCTCATCCTTCATCAGAGGAGAGAAGAGACAAAGACTGAATGACTCCCAAGAGGAGGACATAGCAGTAAGGCAAGCCATGGGCATGGGCCCACCCAGTGGAGAACTTTCGGCCAGCTCATCTCAGCGTGGACATGACATGACTATGGGAGGAGAGGTCAGCTCCTCCGGTCAACATAGAGAAGGGCAGTCAAGTATAAAGCAGCAATTCATTGACATCAAAAGGAGGAGTGATCCCATAAAAGTGCAGCTGTATAATCACTTGTTAAACCTAGCTCCTAGCAACCAGCAGAGACTCATGTCTGCTTTCGATGTGAGCGAAGGCAAAATGATAATGAGCCACTTCATGCCCACAACTTTGCATCCTCAGTCCACCTCGGACTATCTAAGAACCAACATGGAGGTTCTTGCCAAAGACATACACCCTATGGACAAGATTGAATTACATAAACAAACTGGTGAAATGGTGTATGCCTCCCTAGCAGATGAGACATTGGAGAACTACAAGCTAAAGAGCAGCCTGGATAACACAGCTTCTCAGCTGGAATTAGAAAGAGCATCATCACAAGCCAAGGACAATAGGATCAAGTCCTTGGAAGAGGTAATTATAGATATAGGGCATGATCCTAAAGATGTCAAAGGCATCCAAGAACTCCTGAAGATAAGGGATGCAGACATGGCGGCCCTAAGAAAGAAAATCAAACTCCCGGCCACCATCCATCCACAAACAGATGAAGTTGCCCAGCAAAGGCAAGAAAAGGATACTACAGACCTGCTGGTATCCCTATACAAAGAGCTGGTTAGGACTCAAGACCAGCTAGGACAAACTGAAGCTGCAAAGGCAGCACTACAAGAAGCACTGAAGCAAAGAGAAGAGGGCCAACCCTCCCAGCCTCCTCCTGTGATAATAAATCTTGAGGAAGTCCCTCCAAAGACTACTCCTCCTCCTCAGCAAACAGAAGCTACAACAACAACTACAACATCAGAACAGGCTACTAGTTTAGACATGCAAAAGCTGCAAGCTGAGATCCAAGCCATGGAATCTCAAATGAAAGAGCTGGATGAACTTAAGAAAACCTTGGCTAAGGTAAATGAAAAGTTTGACAAGAGCAAACAGAATGAGGCAGCCAAGGAGAGAGAGGTAAAAGCTCTTAAGAGGAGAATTGCTGAACTAGAGAAAGAGCTTGCACTAGAAAAAGTGACAGCTGAAATGAAAGCAGTGCTATGGAGCAACATTGGGCGGTCCATTGCCAACCAGTGGCAATATATTGAGACCATGGATGAGCAAATGGTGCTCATCACTAAAGCAAACAGAGAAATACAGAGAGCCAGGGCAAGCCTTGGACACATGCCAGAAGCTGCTACTAGGATGATCAATATTCTGAACTATAAGACTAGCTCTCAATTAGCTGTCATAGGAATCACCAACAGGACAGAAACAATTGCTGTAGCCAAAAGAGTCATAACATTGAGGAACTTGGTTGGAACACTGGAGAGGAGGACACAGGATATGCAGACTGAAATCAACAGATTCCTGGAAAAATTCGTGGCACTACAGAACAGAGGCCTCCCCAGCATTTTAAGCAGTGTAGGAAGACTGCTCACCCTAGACAATTACAATAAGAGAATTGATGCCCAT
The DNA here is from genome assembly GCA_031772625.1 of Pinus tabuliformis. NCBI lineage: Eukaryota > Viridiplantae > Streptophyta > Pinopsida > Pinales > Pinaceae > Pinus > Pinus tabuliformis. The sequence goes on along the minus strand of CM062815.1, from coordinate 1,090,877,030 downwards.
GCAGTAGCAGAGATTGCAAAACCGCCCAGCACTTCAGCAGACGCAGGGCCAGCCACCGGGCAGACTATGTATGACAGGGTGGAGAACCTATTTTTCCTCATGAATGAAGTTGAGCATCTGTTTGATACACCACCTAACTTCTTCAAATTCACAGAAGCAGATGAAACTCTAGGGGCAATCTTAGCACACCAACTGCCCACACAGGATGTCTGGAGAAATTTGACACAGACAATTTTGTCAGGCCAGAATCAGTAGCGCTAATTCTCCAGGCAAATGAGCATACATGCGCAGGCACAATTTTGAAGAAAGATATCTACAAGGAAGAGGCTGAGGCTGAGCCAACTCAGCAGGACCATTGACTCACCACAAGCAGCAGTCACAATCACAGGTGACAAGTCCAGGATACAGCGTACAAGCCTTAAAGACAGGTCTTCCAGCATTTATTCAGAATATCTCGACCGACTTAGCTGTTTCCAAAGGCTAAAATATCTTCTGACAGAGCATTAAAATGCCTGTACTCTGTAATCAATGCTGTATTAAATTTTGGTCATAATATCTTAAGTAGTTGGTAAGAATGTAAAATCTGAGATAACTCAGAACTCAGATATTTTGTAAATCACCGCAAGTATATATTCACCCTTCACAGCAGTTGAAAAGGGTTGTTGTAATTTTCCTTTGAGAACTCTCTCTTACTGTAATATTTTGAGAGAAGTAATACAAAGGAAGAATGGAATTTCCAAGGCTTGGTGTACTTTGATGTATTTTGGTGAAAGATGAATGTTACAGGATTCCAGGGTGTTGCATAAAACAATAAGTATTCTCAAATCTCTTTGTTATATGTTTTCGAGTCTTTTGTTCTCTTTTGTTGTTTAAATGTTTTACACTTGATAGCAAGGTGAAAGGATAGTTCCAGGACTTAACCCATGATTACCCTGGACTCAAACTGAGCTATTATACATGTTTTCCTCAGATACAGTAACAGAATTGTAATTCTTAATTGCTGCATTTCAAAACTGTGTCTTTTACTGTGATAGGCATTCTCAGGGATTCAATTTTTGCCCCTGAGACCTCTGTCTTTTCCTCTTAAACCTGTCTGTTGGGAATATATAAACAATAAGTGAAAATTCTTAAATGCTTTCACTGTTTGTGTTACCTGTTTCCAGTCATTTAATCAAAAAATCTGTTCTATTAAGCACTCAAATGGCCCTGTAAGTTCCATCTTTCATCTCAAAGTTTCAAACACATATAGCCACAGACTCCATTGCCCAATGGTACTCAACCTCTTTGAAAACTACATCACTGAGATCTGAAGGATATTCTTCAACCAAAACATAAACAAAACCAGTGCATAATAGCTAGCCTAAAACCCTATCATAAACAGTTACAAATCATAAAGAGAGAGCCCTCTCTGATCACAGTTTGGCTAGAAACAGTGATCCAAAGATTGGTTAGTGGTTACCCCGGCCGTATTCCCTTGGGAGTCATAGGGAACAACCTGGGTGTTAACATGTTCCTTGTTTTTTCATAACAAGGACAATATTCGATACCCAATCGGTTAGAGGAACCAGGTAAATGAAACTAGCATGGAGAAGTTTCTCAACTTCTACCTTAATGGCTGCGACTTTCTTGGGGTGTACCTACCGTAGCCGTTGTTGTACTGGTTTGACATCATGATACATCTTAATTTCATGTTCAACGATACTCGAGTCAATGCCTGGCATTTCACTATATGACCAAGCAAAGAAATCTCTGAATTTGCGAAAAAGAGCGTGATATACTTCCAGTTCTGAAGGAGAACAACATTTGCCAACATAAATATTCTCTACAACATCTGTTTTGGTCGAGATATTTATGGCAATAGTATCTTCAATGTTGGACAAGTTTCACTCGGAATCCACCATGTTTACAGTATTTGATAGAAAATAAAAAACTGAAGGATGATAAAGGTCATCAGGAGTATCTTCTCCACAATCTGGAAGAAGGGAACGATGGTGGGAATCGTTCCATGGTGCACCTTCAATTGCCATTGATTGAACAATTCCTTCGTCGGTGTCATGCACTCGCGACCAAGGATCTGAAGGGGTACCATATTATTCAGATCTATCTATCCAAATGCTTGATGAGCGTTGATTTGGGTTTTCCCTCCAGGCTAGGAACATTGATTGCTACAATATTTCCATTGGGCTTGGAGGCAAAACCATTGCATGATCCATGTCGATATCATTTTCTTAAATCTTTTTAGAAGATATCATATTGCAGGTTCCTATTGATGCTACTTCCGCCAGATTGATTGGAGGTGGAAGGGCGAAAGTTCCCATTAATACAAGATCTTTTAGTAGGCCTACTTCGATATTTTGAAGCGAATGGGGGCTTCCATGGATCATAGGGATGCTTCCTATAACTTGAGAACCATTGGGGAGGAAGTTTTGTTGATCGACGATTGTAATCCCTCCTTGGAAGGGAAATGCATCTTCCTAAAATAGGTCGACACAACGGCAGCCATAGCATATATCCATGGTCTTCCTAGTAGGATGTTGTAATCAAGATTTCCATCGATTACTTCAACATCTATTTCTACTGTTTTCCCTCCTAGTTCAACTTTCAAGTTACTTAGAATACCATATGGGGTATATGTCCTTCCGTCGAATGCTTTTAATGTCGTTGAAGATCGCGACAAGGTTGGAGATCCTAAAGTTTTCCAGCAACTCATCGACATAATTCATGTAGATGCCCCCTCATCAATAATCGTTCGATGAACAGTTTTTTTGAGGGGTTTCACTTGAACAAGGAAATCTAGTTGAGCTGGTAATTGAGGATCGTACCCTTTATGATCGAAGGATACAAGATTGGAATCCTTTGGATCTATTCCACCAATGGCTGATAATAAAGCCTGCTTTTGGGATGGGAAATTTTGTAGTACTTCAAGAGTCGACATAGCGGATGGCGATTGGGCCAAATCTTCCACTATATTATAATGCTGTGCCAATCCAGTGCGGGGATTAAACATTGACTTGTGTACTACTCCCTTTGGTGGTTTTATCGTCAATTCAGGAATGATGGGCGACGCAACTTCTGTCGAAGTTGTTGTCCAACTACTAGGTTGATCTTTATCCTTGTTGTTTGACAGCTGTGGATTCCCATAATCTTTGTTCCTTGTCGATATCAAAGCATCATTTTGCTGTTTTGAAACCGACAACATTAGCACTTGAGACGGGGAAGAATTTCCACTTTCAACCATATTTGTTCCTGGATTTGGAAACGGATCAGTTAACACTGCGGAGGTTTTTGAATTCTTGAATAATTTTTTAAGCTCAGCTCTGTGTGGACAATTTGCGGTCCAATGATCCTCATCGCATATAAAGCATGGAGTTTTTGGTTTCCTATCTCCAGGAGGGTTTGTAGAAGAATTTTTAGGTGATGATTCTTCCTGTTTTTTCTTCTTCCATTTTCTTTTCTTCTTGCCCCCTGGTTGCTTGGTTTCTTTGCCTTTATCTGTCGATACGACATTTACTTCTGAGGTAAGAAGTTCATCTTTTGCATTTTGACCTGAAATCTTACGGGCCTTTTTGGATGTAGCCTTTGTCGATTTCGTGTCTGTTGTGCCAATCACGCCATCTCCGGCATGAGAGTCATTATTTGATTTAGGAGGAGGAGGAATTGAGAATTCCGGTCTAGGGGCATCAGGTATTTTATCGTAGAGCGTGCCGGACTAAGTGTAAATCAAGTCCAAATATTGCGCACGAGCGATAACTTGATCTTCTGTTACGACTCCCCCCTTTGCCACATCTTCCGTGATGGAAGGTAGTAATGACTTGATAAACCATTCAGCTAAGAGCTGATCAGGAACATATGTTTTTACCATTCTACGACGATGTCGCCACTCATGTATATGATCAGATATGTGAGTGGCTGTCGTTTGTTTGAAGTTGGTAAGGAGTTTCGTTCCCATTTCGTACCTTATTGGTAATTGAAAATGAGTTAAAAAGGTTGTGGCTAAGGCACTGAAGTTGTCGAATGAAGCTCTAGGCAATTCGATGTACCTTTTTACCACTGGACCCGTTAATGTCCTCTAAAAAAGGCGAAGTCTTATCGAATCATCAATTAGGGTGTTTGATGAAAACCATAGATGAAAGGTCATCACATGATTCGATGGATCTTCACCCGGATTTCCATTAAATTTAGGAATATCTGATGGAATTTTATGCGGAATCGCTGGCCACCAAGGGGCGTAAGTGATTGGATCGTTTGTTAACCGATTTAAATCAGGTAACTCTAAAGTTGCCACAAAGGGTAACTGCTGATTCAGGTTAGGTGAAGCATACCCAGGATAAGATGGGATTGCCTGAGCAGTTGGTCTGCATACCGGCATAATGCATTTGATGCTGGTAACTTTGGTAAGGTTGGTGGGCATGACCATTGTAAAATGGTTGATTTTGACCGTTTTGAATATACGACTATCCACTATTTGCAAAGATTTGTTTCTCAGAACCTTGGTATACTTGTTGGAATTGCGGTTGTTGGTATTGTACTAGCCATGGTTGTGAAGCCATGTGTTGTTGCGCAATACTAACTGTTTGACCAAGATGAGGGGTAATTATACCTGTCTGAACCTGTGTCATTCCACCAGTTGGCGATTGTGGTTGAGTCGTAGGGTCAAGGGGCTATTGCATTACAACCTGAGATACCTGAGGTTGGCATACAACAGGCAGCGCTTGAACTTGTGACACCGTCACAATAGCTGGCGTAGATGGTATATTTGACATAGGTAAGCATTGTTGCATTGAATATACAACTCTTGGTTGTTGAGTTAGTATCGGTACCCAACCAGTTGAAGTAATTCCAACATAACCCGAATTTCGTTGTGAACTCCCGTATGGTTGTCCTCCCAGAGGGGATAATGAAAGGGCATACTGCCCCCCATACGGTGGTAATCCAGAACTCAAGGGAATGGCTTGCCCTTGAGGGTCGGACTGCCCAAATTGACCTCCAAATGGATCAATTTGTTGAGACTCAACATAAGACTTCCCGGATATTATTCCGGATGAACAAACAGGAACAGACCATACCATCGAAATGGCCCCTGAGTGGCCTCCTTCTAGCGATTGAGAGCTAGTCAGGACAAATGGTATACCGGCGAACATTTTTGGAATGATAGCAAGGAGTTCCATCGTTGCTGTGTCAGACAACACAGTCCTAGATGTTGACGGTTGTTCAGACATTTCTAGTCTATCCAAAAGATTACCTAGTGATTCTACAGCAGCTTCTGCTGGCGGTAGACTAACTTCTAATGAAGAAGGATACAGAGTGATCCGACTCCAAAATGTGATGGAGTACTAGTTGGAGGATCTTCCACAATCTCTTCTATAGAAATCAGACAAGGTGGAAGGGGTAGACCGTCAGGTCCATAGAATATTTCTGGTGCCGAATAAGGTATGGAATCGGAAGCGACAGATGTTTGAGGAGTAAGACTCTCCGAACCGGTTGTAAATGGAACTAGTTCGGTAACACAAGTGTTTACTCTCAGACTAGGATCAGTACTACTGTCCTTCTGTGGCTACTGAACTTCTTCTGTAGAGGCAGGGATTCCAGAAATGTTTGGAGTAACCGGAGTCTCTGATGTTGTTGGAACACTTGTTCTAACTTCAACAAGAGATTTGGAATCAGTTAAACGAGTTTGCTTTGTCCGTACTATCTTCAATTCCGGAGACAAAGATGGTTGACTCATAAGCCTCCGTGAATGATGGGGTTTCAATTTAATTTCTTCCACGATTGCGGATTACTCGATCAACTAAAATAAAGGGGAAGTATGTTTCCAAATTAAATGAATTTTAGACGCTTTGACACAACTTGTTTTTTCAATTTTTAAGAGTCGAGAAAAAACAAAAGATGACTCTAGTCTCCTTTGATTTTTAATGAGCCTGAAGTGACAAGTGCTCATATGGACCTTTTCTGTTAAGGAGTCTGAAAAGGAACGAAAGGGACTGCTCTGGAAATCTAGGTAGAGGGATTACCAAACCAATCGCAAAACTGCAGAATACTTTTTACGGTAAGGCAGTCAATCTTCCCGAATGTTATGTTCAGTGCATTGCGATCGATAGGGTGACAGACACGGCTTCCTATGGATAAAGGATTAAGACTATTGGGGTCTCCCAAAATATACTCGATGGTACGTGGGAGCACAAGTCTATACTGGCACTTATCGTCTCAAAGTGGAGGAATCACCCAACCATCAGTGAGAACAACAGTTACCAGGCTTTACGACGCCGAAATACGTCTCTAGCCTAGACTTCTAAATGTTGTGCGTTAAGTTCCAAAGCGTTGTTAGATTCATTGAATTTATTTTAAGTTGATCTTGTTTATGAATTTTTCCTTTCAGGTTGACCGTGAGATGTAGATGTAATTCCTAAAATACAATCTAATATGATAAACAAACTTTTTATCTTCTTTGTGCAATGAAAATCCTAGCTACTAAGGAAAAGAAAGACAAAATCTTTTCACAAAGAGCAAAGAGCACACTCTAAATGCACTTTCCTAAATCAAGCCAATCAGACTGTCTATATGCAAATGCACATGCATGTATTTGTTTTCGACTTTCTTAGTATATGAATGCTAAAAAGAAAGTTGATGCACAAATCTGAATTTCTTTTCAAGCGACAAATATCAACAAGTTTCTTTTCGAAATAAAAAATGGAGACGATCAAAACACCTTACAATTTTGAAATGAATACTTGTTCTTGACACTAGAACATTACAAATTCAGACCAAAAACAACGGTAGCAAGATAATCGACCATCAACAGCAATCAAACTCTTTCCTACGATTGAAATCGACACTTGCAATAGTTTTAAATCAAAGGACGACGGTACGATTATGCTACTTTTGCAAAGGAGAACTGTAAATGACTTAACAAACACACAAAAACATCTACAGTTCTTTTGTACAAAGGAGGCAGAATAACAGCAAGGAAAAGGGGTTTCAAATAGACATATCCCGATCACAGGTAGAAAAATTTAGGAATAGAACTGGAAAGAATGAATCATAGAAACCAAAACTGCATAGAGCCTAGTATGATCAGCGCACCTGTAACACAGAGAATTTGAAATGCAGCGCACCTTGTCCACTCGGGAAGTGAGCTGAAGTTCAGATTCTCTAAACAATACCTGCACTGGGACAGAAACGAGACTCTGTTTGGGTTTCGGGTCACAGTTTGTAGTTCAGTTCCTGGGTTTTGGCCAAGCAAAAAGCAATCAGTAATGCAACAATCAGGGGTAGATCTAAGGAGGATCTAAGAGCTATCACAAGGGCAATTAGATAGTTTGTAAATCAGTTGCTTAAATCATAAACTGATCCAGTAGATGGATTGAAGTAGCAGTTATCTACTTTGCATTTGCTATGGCAAATGTAGTTCGAATGCTACCTGTAAGTTTATGAAACAGACAACAAAGAATGATAAACAAACAAACTAATTTTTCCCCAGTGGAGTCACCATTTTGTTACAGGGAAAAGTGTCTATATAGAACTGCTCTATCCCACTAAGGTGTGACAGTTGCCTTAGAAACAAACAGAGAAAAGCTACTTTCGTTTTTCCTTTATGAATTATAGATAGAGAGGAACAGAAAGACCAACCTCTATCTTGCGCTAATCTCCTGATTTGATTCCCCTCTTCTTTGATAGTCTTTAGCTACCTGCTCCCTTGCACGCTCAGCTTCACAAAGTACCTGTAATATCACAGTAGCATAGCACTATACAAAGACATGGACCTATAATCATAAACAATCTAGGATCAGATGTAAATTGACCATACAAATGTAGCAAGCATCAATGACACAAGAGCATGGAGGAAAACTTGAATAGATTTTATTGATAAACAAGAAAGAGCCAACAGGAGTTACAACTAGTTGTTCTGACCCAGCATCAACCTCCCAGCAAAGAAGCCCCTCTTCACCTCAAACAAAGCTTAGATCACCCAACAATCTGATGTTTTTCTCAAGAAACCAACAACAATTCCTTACAATATGCAAAATTCCAACCTCTAGATCTCTGGGATGAGGGATCCATATATATATATATATATCTGTAATGGAGATGAGTCAGCTTATGATTTGATTAGTGTCTTCCCTCTGATAGTTCTTACTTCCACTTGGAGATTGATGATCTCTTACTCATCCTTGGTCGAATTCAGTGAGGCAAGTGTCACAGGAGAAGTTTTTGGAAGCTTCCATTGCCTCTCCACCTCGCGGAATGAAACTGCCATTTGTCATTTCTCACCCATCGCACCCCATAGAATGGATTTTTGAAATGCAACACACCCTCACAGTGTATTTAGGTGAGATGCAACGCACTTAGCTAGTGGAGCAGCTGAAATGATCCTGTTTTGACCAATTCTGAGTAGTTTTTCATGGAGAACTTCTGGGAGAAGCTGTAATATGTTGACCTTGTTCCTTTAGGGGTTAGAACAACACTTTTAGGGACTTAGGAGCCCTTGGTTTATGGACATTTCATGCTTGGGGTTGTAGTGCCCAAAAATGTCTATAACACACCACAACTCGCCAAATCATATTATTTGCATGCATGAACTAATTATTAGTTAAATATATGATATCTAAGTTGGAATGATTTTCCAAAACTTAACTAACCACCAACTAGTTCTATTAACAATTAGAACTAGTTAAATTGATTACGACTGAAGTTAACTCAGCCTAGGATCCTAAAATATAGGAATCACTACATACAACTGAAATTCATGCCCTCAACTCGAATTAACTGAGTTAGACTCCAAATTTTTAGGAATCAACACAAGTAAATTGAAATTTGACTCATTAATTAATTGAGTTTTCTTAACTGAGACGATGTTGCTGCCTTGTTCTGGATTGAGAAAAATCGCAAAGCTATGGCTTATAGTAGAAGTTCAGTGTTGGGCACCATGGAGAGGCAAAAGGGGGGAGTTCCACTCCCTCCTACAGTCAGGTAGTCTCTAATAGATTCAAAAAACCATTGGGGACTGAAATGGGGGTTCTAGGAGGAGGGAAATAGGAAAACAAAAGCTTAAAGGGGAAGGAAGATATGCAGGAAGAAGTCAGAAGGGAGAAGAAAATAGAAGGAAATTAGAATGATGACACAAGAAATCAGACTGGACCATTTAAGCCAAGGGCAACCATCACACCCTGAGTGGTGTTAAGTGATCCAATGCTACAGGCGCATAGGGAACACATGGAAACTTATGCAGTCATATGTAAATTCATGGGGTTATGGCCTATGGAGAAAACTTTACATGTTTGGATAAAGAATCATTGGAAACCTATAGGGGATATAGATATACACCTTTGATCCAAGGGTTTCTTCACTGTAGTTTTTACAAACATAGAGGATAAAGACAGGGTCTTTGAAGGAGGGTTGTACTTCTATGCTAGTGCAGGCCTCTATATGCGCCCTTGGGTGATGAATTTTGTCCTGGAGTTTGAGACATTCACTTCAGTCCCAGTTTGGGTAAGGCTCTATTCCCTACCTCTAGATTATTGGCAGCCAAAATCATTAAAGGCAATAGGAAATAAACTAGGGCATTTTGTAAAAATATCAGAGGCCACAATGCGGGAAAAGTATACCTCCTTTGCTCATATATGTGTAGAGATGGACCTCTCTGGAGCTCTACCAAATGAATTAATTCTAGAAGTTTTTGATGAAGAATGGGTACGAGCAATAGACTATGAGCAAATTCCTTTCATATGCCGTAAATGTCACGAACACGAGCATCTATTCAAAGACTGCCCCCTAAACAAAGTGGAAAGCATAACTAAACCAACAACAGGGAAAGAAATTGAAAGCTACAACAAAGTGGGGAGCAGAGGTAGAGGAGGGAGAAAATACCAAAAAAAAATCAATGAGGTAAAGCAGATAAGTCAGAATAGGTTCAAGATATTAGAAGAAGAAGAGGAACATGATAAAGAGAACCAGATACTGGAGGAAATACCTGTAGAGAAGTAAAAGGAAGAGAGCGTGGAGGATATGCCTGAAAACAACCAACAAAAGGAGGATTTGCTAAACACTATGGAACTTGATAGGGACCAAGAGATGACCCCAAAGGAGGTGGGAACGGAGGATCATGAACTGTAGGACATTCTTGGTAGGGAGCATCTAGATCTGGAAAAGTTCATGGAGCAAGGAACTACCAAAGGAATGGATTCGCTACCTTAGAAGGAGTTTAATAGAGTGAAATAGTTATTCCTACGGAGAACCCAGGAAAACGGTTCGGGTTTCAAAAGAAACCATGAAAATCAGGACAACAAAGGGGTGAAAACAATGAAGGCAACATTAGGACTAGCTCCTAGGAACCCAGGTAGGAAAAAATAGAATGAGTTGCTGATAGAATGTGGAAAACTCATGATAGATTCAGGTAATATGAAAGACCTAACTAGTTACTCATTTACAAATATTTTCTAATGAAGCTCACAACATGGAATATTAGAGGTCTAGGAAGTAAAAGGAAGCAAAGAAATCTTAGCCATAGAATGAAAGAAGAAAAACTAGATTTTATTTTCATCCAGGAAACAAAATGTTCAATAGAAAAAATAAAAGAGATACATAGCAAATGGCTTATCAAATATGAATATCTAGAAGTTAAAGCAGACAAAGTAGCAGGAGGGATTCTAACACTCTGGAACCCTCAGAACTTGGCATCCTAGATGCTGAAGCATCCAAGAACTATTTATCAGTGGTTATCCAACCTTTGAGGGACAAGGAAGTTTATTTACTCACAAATGTTTATGGTCCACAAAAGCCGGATGATAAACTTAGACTACTAACTTGATTGGAGGAGTTAAAAGCAAGACATCTGGATATCCCCTGGATTCTGGGAGGGGACTTCAATATGATTAGGTCTCTATTGGAAAAAAATGGGGAACCAGATCACTAGGCAGAGATTCTATAGCATTTTAGAATTTCATACACAACATGAAACTCGTTGATACAAAGACAAGTAATGGCATTTTCACATGGAATAATAAGAGGGGAGGAGCAGCTCAAGTGGCCTCTAAACTTGATAGATTCATTATCTCAGAGGACCTTATATCACAAGCCATAACCTGGTATCTATGATACTTCCCTTTGGAGGCTCTGACCACTGGCCTATTCAACTTGAAGCATCCTTTATAGGAACTCCAAGAAGCAGACCAATCAGATTTGAAAACATTTGGCTTAGCCATCCTGACTTCATCAATAATATTAAAAGATGATGTACAAAAGATACACAAGTTCAGGGTACTAAAACGTTCCTTCTGCAACAAATATTGAAACACGTTAAACAAAGGCTTAAAGATTGGAATAAGAATGTATTTGGAAATATATTCAAATCCAAAAAAGTAGTAGAACGGAAGCTACAGGAAATTAACCAAACCATTATTACAGAGGGATTCATAGAGGAGAGTAAGGAACAAGCTGATCATGTTCAACAAGAATGGGAAGGCTTATGCAAGCAAGAGGAGATTTTCTAGAAACAGAAATTGAGGCTACAATGGTTAAAAGAAGGAGAAAGAAATACAAGGGTTTTTCACAAATCTACCATAGATCATAGGTTGCAAAACAAGATTTTAAAAATCAAAGATACTCATGGAAAACAACTCACCACATGCCAAGAAATAGAAACAATTCTGGTTCAACATTTCCAAGACATAGCCAAGGAGCCTCTCATAGACAGATCTCAATTTATCAATAACTTCTCAAAGCATATTCCTAAGCTAGTGAGAAGAGAAGACAATTATAATATTAACAGGCCAGTGAATGAAGAGGAAATCAGTGAAGTCATCAAAGAAATGAAAAATGTGAAAGCTCCAGGTCCAGATGGTTTCAACGTTGACTTTTTCAAAGCATGTTGGGAAATAGTCAAGCATGATATCCTCGATGTGGTGGAGGACTCAAGGAAGAACAAAACTGTTTTGAAAGCACTCAACACCTCTTTCATAGCCCTGATTCCAAAGTAGGAGAATGATATCACTCCAGACAGGTTTAGACCCATAGCATTATGCAATGTGGTGTATAAAATTATTTCAAAAGTAATTGCAAATAGACTTAAACCCCTGCTCCCAACTCTAGTGTCTGAGGAGAAAATAGGATATGTGGAAGGTAGGCAAATTCTTAATAACATCATTCAGGTGCATGAAGTGGTACACTCACTTAAGAGCAATAAACAGGCATGTATGATCATTCAGCTTGACCTAGAAAAGGCTTATGATAAACTAAACTGGGCTTACATCAAGGAAGTACTGATAACATATGGCTTTGGCCATAACTGGATAAGATGGGTAATGGCCCTTGTAACCACACCAAGTTTTTCAATCCTGCTAAATGGATCACCATCAAGGACCTTTAATCCCTCGAGAGGACTTAGACAAGGAGATCTGCTCTCACCCTTCCTATTTATTCCCATGATGGAAGGGTTAGGCAATGTGATTAATACATGCCAAAGGAGAGGGAAAAGTCCAGGGTCTTAAACTCACCTTAAATGGGGATGCCCTGACCCATCAACAATTTGTGGATGACACCATGCTACAATGCATACCCACAGTCAAGGAAGCTCAAGCCTTTAAACAAATCTTAAACGACTTTTCTATGGCTATGCGTATAGAGGTAAGCCTAAGCAAATCTAAGATTTTCTTTTTTAATACTGACATTGCTATTCAAAGAAACCTCACCAGAATTCTAGGCTTCCAACGAGATATGCTACCCTCCAGATATTTGGGAGTACCTCTAATAGACAAACCTCTAAGAAAGGCAGTTTGGGAGCCGGTCACTAATAAGCTTCAAGACAAAATCAGGAAATGGACTATCAGGTCTTTGAACATAGCAGGATGACTAGTACTTACAAAAGCTATCCTTCAAAATGTCCCCATCTTCATGCTCTTAGTCCTTCCAGCTCATAAAGGAGTAATGCAACACATCAGAAATATCCAAATGGATTTTCTTTGGGGCAAGGGGGAAGAGAAGAAGAAATGGGATTTGGTAGCCTAAGATAAATTATGTAAGCCAAAGATACATGGAGGTTTGGGACTTGATGACCATGAAACCCTAAACAAAGTCTTGGGGGAAAAACTATGGTGGCCATGGCTAAAAGACTCGACTTCCCCTTAGGCCAAAATATGGAAACAGAAATATGCAGGAAATTGGTATGAAAGGGATTACATTAGGATGACGAGACTCATCAATGCCTCCAACATTTGGAACAAAGCCTGGGAAAATAGAGCCATAGTTCAGAAACACAGTTTCTGGGAGATCAGAGATGGAAACGTCGCTTGGTTTTGGGAGGATAATTGGCAGCAAGAACCTAAACTGTTAAAAGAAAAATTTGTCAATCTCAAGAATGAAACTGATGATAAAGGGTTACACAAAGTAAATGACTTTTGGGACCAGGAAAGAAGTGATGGAAAATGGAGAAAATGGAAGAACCTAGTGTTAGATTCCTATACCAATAGGTGTCATATATCATGATTGACTTGGTTTAGCTCTGAAATATGTACATACCTTTGCTTGTTGCAAATTTTTTCCATATTCACAAATCAAAAATAAAAAAATGTAAAGAGGGTATGTCCTAGAAAAAGAATAAAAGGACAAAAAGAATAAAGAAAAGGTCAAAAAATGAAAGAAAATGAACCCCAAAAGAAAAAGGAAAAAGACCATGAAAGTGTGCAAGTCCAAATGCCACTACTATTTTACTTTTTGTATAATAAATATTGTGTGCAACTTGTTACTTATGCCACAATCCATGATAACCAAATAGTTTAATCTTGGTTATTCCATGTTTTGAATTTCATGTTTATAGATATAGAGAATAAAAATCTGACCAAACTATTTAATCTTGGTAGATAAGTAGATAGGTAGAGTGAATAAAAGGAGCTCAATAGTTTAATTTGAGCCCTTGGATGTAATAAGGTTAGACTTAGTTAGAATACCATTGTAAAAGAAGAGAAAGAGGTTTTGATAAGGGTTTGCCAGTTTAAGTGCACCCTAATAAAAGAAGAAAAAATGGTAGGATGTGTAGGTGGGTAAGTAGATGATTGGTTGCAGAATTATGTATGATGAGTGATTATCCAGATTATCAAGTCATATACTCTCATCATCAAAAGCACTTAAAGTATGGATGATAATTGAGCAGTTACATAAAGTCAACTAATTAACCTCCTCACTCATTTTTCCCTAAATTTTACTAATTTCCCTTAAGTACTAAAGGCACCAACAACCTGAAAGTTAAAGGGGCTAAGAGCATTTCTCTGACTTCTAGAGGGACCGACCCTCGACCCAATAACTTGTGAGGCCTAAGTGCTAAAACCCCTTCATCAAAATTCACCCCCTTTCATAATTCATTCATCCCCTTCAAATCCTTTTCCTAAGGTAAAATCACTCTTTTACTTAGGAAAAATAAATGGTTCTTTATAAAACCCCACAAACACATTTTAGCCTAAGTCATAATGTTAGATGATGAATGTATTTTCATAAACATTTACTTAGTGCATTTTCTTTCCATGGTCATATTAACTTTTAATTTTTATTATTTATGTAACTCCTAAAACAACTTACCCTTTGGTGTATTATTACTAAAAATCCAAAAATAAATAAATATCCCTTCCCAATGGTTTAAAAAATAAACCATAAATAAAGTTAACTAAATTGGGTTAATTAATCAAATCATGATTAATTAAGAGCCAAAACCCCCGACGTGTTAAGAAGGGATTAATTAATCACCTGGATTAATTAATAGCCTCCCTGCCAATCATATCACCTCCGATATCATTAAAGTTATTAATCCTTCATTCGTCTAATCATATCATCCCTGATATAATTAAAATAATTTTAGTTATAATCGGGCCCCTCCATTTAACTCCCTAACACTTTCCGCTACCAACTACTATCTGATCGACCTTCCCTCATCCAACGACTCTTGCCCATATCGTGTTGGCCTTTTGGTCGAACGTTAACCACACGATATAAGATGTTTTGACTTTTCGTTGATGCTACGTGTCATCCAATTTGTGGCATCGCGTGACCCTCCACCAAAACCACCAACCTCCCAAAAGTTGTGCAATGGATCCCACTTACCACCTACCCCCTACGTGACAAACCATCTATAGTTGAGTTCGCACTATATTTGAAAGTTTTCCAATTAAAGTTCAAAACCCCAAGAATGCATGTTTTCTCGTCCTTCGCCCATTCTACTGTATGAACTTATGAAACCCTTATGCTCCACTAGAAGCCTCTGCTAACCAATTCAAGCATGGTTTACTTCCCAAAATCATTTTGGACTCATTTCATAGATCTATAAAGCTCGATAAATCCATTAATGACCCTCCCTCTCAAGCCAACGTTTTCCTAACAGTTTGTTTTGTTTTACAGGTAATAAAAAGACCGCAGCCTTAGATAAACAGTCTTAATACTAGTCATAAGACCCGTTTACTCTGAGATTGTTATCAAATCTATTCAAACAGAGATGAAAAATAAAACATACAGTTAAAAGACAAACAAAGGAAACATGGAATTAAATGATTTACTGTTGAAATAGACAGTGAAAAACCTAAGATATACAGTGAAGGTAAAAGGACATAGTAAAGAATAGTCAAAGTGTATCAGGATTAAAGAGTATCAGACTGAAGACCAAATCGAGTAAATTATATAGCATGAAGATAAACAACAGGGCAGACAGTTATAGAGCATACAAATTCATGTCAAAGTAAAGACAGGCAGACAGTTATAGAGCATACAAATTCATGTCAAAGTAAAGACAGATGAAAAAACAGAGCAATAAAAGTAAGCAGTAAAAGTAAAACAGTAAAAGTAAACTTGGAGACAGTAAGGGTTAAATAGAGATGAAAATACTTTCACCAGCAATAATGAATTTTATCCAAAGTAAAAGTGAAAAATAGTTAAAAGAAATTTAAGGTTAAAAGATGAAATCAGAGTAGAAATGGTACATTCTTCAGAAATTTCCTGTTTAAGTCATAGTTTTGCAGAAACTATTCTGGCCAATCCAAGAACTATTTCAAGAAACTGGAGGAGTTTTTTGTTCCTAACAGGCCAATCTACAAAAAATTATCTCACTTTTTACACAGGTATTACCAAAAGGGAGATAAGTGCATGTCTTCACAGCCTATTTTTCATTTTGTGCAAAGTCCTATTTTGACATCTTTTTGCAGAGAGTATTGCGAACATATGGAGCTGAATTTTGAGAAACGGAGAGAGGTTTATCTCAATAACATACTTATCTATAATAACCTCTTTCATTTTTGACATATCTATCTCGAATTGAGACATAAATGTGTATCATTGAACCCTACGTTTGCAGGATTTCTGGGGTAGAATGCACAAAGAAAGGATGTAGTTAGTGACTGGGATGCCTCGTCATCACTTAAGAGTTGCTATCAAATTATACTTTCTCTTCTTTGTCACCATAAATCCATAAACATAGTGCCAAATAGATTCATTAGTTCTGAGTGTCCTTTATTTAAGTTCTATTAATGTAAAACCGTTGGAGATATTTGTGAAACCAATCTTGATATTTTTTCAAGATATTTCAGTTTAGAATTAGTACAAATACTTCTTCATTTGAAGTATTTTGGGTGGATTCTATTAAATTTTTGTATATCTATGCTATCAAGTTGATAAAGCTCTTGTAATCAAACTTTGATTTTTCGCTGGAAAAGGAATGAAAGTTGAGGACATTTCATCAGATTCTTGTGCAGTGTGATCACAAATAAGTATTCTATCCTTGTGATTTTATGTGTTTTCTATATGTTTCAATATTTCATGCATCTTAAATCTAAATGGTAAAATAGTAAAAGTATACAAAAACTAGCTTTATTGCTCTCTACTATCAACAGTCTACCATTTATATGTTTTCTTCTAAATTATTTCGATAAAGGAATTCTTGACTGCTCCTCTATGCCTGTAGTTTTTCTATAATAAGTCCCTGGTATATGTTGTTGGGAAAAGTATCTATTCAGAACGCCCCTATCCCACTCTAAGGTGTGACAGTGCCTTAGCAACAAACAAGGAAAACTACTTGAGTATTCTTCTTTATGAAATGTAAATGAGGGGAAAGGATGTAACTAACCTGTGTCTTTCGCTAGTTTGTTGATCCAATCGCTCCTCTCTTCAATAGCTCCCAGCTCCTTGCTCCCTTATCGGCCCAGCTTCACCGAATTCCTGCAAGATCACAAGAGAGAGAAACTACACGAAGATATAGATATACATTCATAAAAAGCTCAGGATCAGATTAAGCTAAACATGCAAATATAACAAAACATCATTGATACACAGCATGTAGGAGAAACTCAAATAATTTTATTGATATGATAAGAAAGTCCAAGAGGAGATACAACCAAGTGAGTCCCGATCCAACATCTACCTCCCAACAAAGGAATCCCTTCCTCTCCTCCAACAAAGCATAAATCACCCAATGTACTAATCTCAATCTCAAACCAACAGCAATTCTCTGCAAAGTACAAAACTCCAGCCTCTGGATCTCTGGGATGAGGGATCCATATATAGATGTAAGCAGAGAGGATGAGTCAGCTTATGTTTTGACTTGTGGCTTCTCTCTTTCAGTTCTTGCTTCCACTTGGAGACTGATAGCCTCTTACTCATCACTTGGTCGAATTCAGTGAGGAAAGTGTCATTGGAGAAGATTCTGGAAGCTTCCATGGTCTTTCTACCTCGTTGAATGACTCTGCCACTTGTCATTTCCCGCTCAACGCACCTGGGTAGTGCATTCAAGTGCGTTGCAATGCACCTAGCCAGTGTATTTGGGTGCTTTGCAACGCAGGCAGCTAGTGGAGCTTCTGAATTGATCCTGATTTGACTAGTTTTGAGCAGTATCTGGTGGAGAACTTCTGGGAGGAGCTATCATTGGTTTACCTTTTTCCTTTAGGAGCTGTAACAACATCTTTAGTGACTTTGGATCCCTTGGATTATGGACATTTCATGCTCAAAGTTGTAAGGCACAAAAATGTCTATAACAGACATACTTAGGGAGGACATGCAGGTTGATGAAGGGAGGACATGCAGGTGGAGTCGCCAATTTGTTGTTGGGAAAAGTATCTATTTAGAACGCCCCTATCCCACTCTAAGGTGTGATAGTGCCTTAGCAACAAACAAGGAAAACTACTTGAGTATTCTTCTTTATGAAATGTAAATGAGGGGAAAGGATGTAACTAACCTGTGTATTTCGCTAGTTTGTTGATCCAATCGCTCCTCTCTTCAATAGCTCCCAGCTCCCTGCTCCCTTACCGACCCAGCTTCACCGAATTCCTGCAAGATCACAAGAGAGAGAAACTACACGAAGATATAGATATACATTCATAAAAAGCTCAGGATCAGATTAAGCTAAACATGCAAATATAACAAAACATCATTGATACACAGCATGTAGGAGAAACTCAAATAATTTTATTGATATGATAAGAAAGTCCAAGAGGAGATACAACCAAGTGAGTCCCGATCCAACATCTACCTCCCAAAAAAGGAATCCCTTCCTCTCCTCCAACAAAGCATAAATCACCCAATGTACTAATCTCAATCTCAAACCAACAACGATTCTCTGCAAAGTACAAAATTCTAGCCTCTGGATCTCTGGGATGAGGGATCCATATATAGATGTAAGCAGAGAGGATGAGTCAGCTTATGTTTTGACTTGTGGCTTCTCTCTGTCAGTTCTTGCTTCCACTTGGAGACTGATAGCCTCTTACTCATCACTTGGTCGAATTCAGTGAGGCAAGTGTCATTGGAGAAGATTCTGGAAGCTTCCATGGTCTTTCCACCTCGTTGAATGACTCTGCCACTTGTTGTTTCCTGCTCAACGCACCTGGGTAGTGCATTCAAGTGCATTGCAACGCACCTAGCCAGTGTATTTGGGTGCTTTGCAACGCAGGCAACTAGTGGAGCTTCTGAATTGATCCTGATTTGACTAGTTCTGAGTGGTTTTTGGTGGAGAACTTCTGGGAGAAGCTGTCATTGGTTGACCTTGTTCCTTTAGGAGCTGCAACAACATCTTTAGGGACATTGGATCCCTTGGATTATGGACATTTCATGCTCAAAGTTGTAAGGCCCAAAAATGTCTATAACAGTTGCCCCCTAAAGTATGAGGCCGTTTATCGGGTGAAATGCTTTATTAGGAGGATCCGAAGTTCATTCAATGCTGGGAGGAGACCCGTAATAAGATACAATACAATACATTATTTTTCATATTGTTTTCACGATCTAGCTGAGGCAGGCATTCCCATGCTCAGCTTTATAAATTCATTTTTATGTACATAGGACAGACAATCCTCTGATGGTAGACTGATGATTCTGATGAAATCATCATCCTTTTGGTAGGATGATCATCTGTTCTGCAATGCTGTACATGTCAATGTCTTTATTTTTCCTGAATATATATCGCAGCCCGGATGGATGAAACTAGATCCAGGGTCTTCAATCTCGTCCGATCTTCACTCTAAGTACAAGTCGATCCATGTGAGAAATGTTTTGAAGTCGAACATGGAAAGACATCGCTTGATTACCAGTCAACGATGTAAACAGTTAACAGGCGCGAGAGGAATCACCGATAATGATAATGACCCTCAAGGTACTGCAGTACAATTCACGTGGTGTGAATAAAGGACTTGGCGTCGAACACCACGCAAAATCTTTCGGTCGAAGGTCATTGATGTATACCTGTCGCCGGAAGTGAGAAACTTGCCATTGAGGCATGCAAGCTTCAAAGTACTGAAGGGGGTGTTCCTAGATCAACTTCTTGGATAATGAGCTGATGTCGACAAGAAGCGATAATGAAGTATAATGTATGGTAGTGGATGGGACACGGTTGACTTCTCCGTATGACTTCTCTTGAACATATCGGCGACACTTATGTGATGGATTGGTAGCATTTACCCCAAAGGTGGATGGTATGGTGAGACCATGGTGATGTTACCGGTGAATGAAACAACCCAACTCGACTCAGGCATGGAGTGGAAGTGTCATGTTCAAGAGCGACTTGCTACCAATAAAGGTTCTTTGAGTTTCTTCCCAATTTTTCCCCAGTCATTGCTAACCAGTACCTCTTTATTTTTGTCAAGCTTGAGGAGGATAGCATATGCTTGTTCTATAATTTGCCCTTTGGGCAAACCCATCGCTATGTTTTAATGAGCCTAGCAATAGTGAAACTCGTTCTCGTCTAAAGACAAGTTTGTCGCTATTAATGTTTTTAACGAGTCTAACGACAAAGATAACTCGGTCCTTTTCATTTTTAGAGAGTCTGAAAAGGTACGTAAAGTTAACTCCGAAAGTCCTTTTTCGTCATCTTATCCCTTAGGTCCGAAAAAGTATAAAACAATACAGAAGGGATGAATTTTCGATAGTTTTAACGAGCCGAACAAAACAAGTGCTCGATCTTTTTGTGCAATAATCCCTCATGTCCAAAAAGATTAAAATCTAGAGGAGGGATAGCACTTCTAGTCGCTTTAACGAGCTGGAAGGCCAAAACTCGGCAATCTTTTCACATTTTACGAGTCAGATGAAAAGAGCTTAAAGAAGACTCATCTTTTGAGGAACGAGTGATAAAATGGGTAGCAGCTAATTCCAGGTAAGGGTTGGAATTTTACAATCATGGCAGTGTCACAAGGATGGCTAATGAAATCACTCTTCGTAGCTGTTCCTCAAAATGGGTAAACAATCAAATGGATGTGAATGATCAGCCAATGGAAAAGTGGAGTTGACGGTGCAAACACGACCAAGGCTTTAATGGCTGATAATGCTACATTCACAGTGGTCATTTACCGGAGGATAGTTCATTTTTTAACGAGCTTAAACGCGGGTTGAAACACTTGCTTGATCTTATGTTTATTTTTTAACGAGCATTAACTATGCGCTAAAACTACTCGATTATCCAGTCATATGATAAGAATGTCTCATGTAAGATGCCATTTTTTATGGAGCTTGCGCCTTAGAAAGCTATGCCCCACATCCTCTCGTTATGCGAGTTCGGAAACGACTAATCCTACGAGTTTAAAGGGTTAGACCTACGGGTTTAAAGGGAGGACCTAAAAATTTAGAAAATAAATAACCGCCCCTTGCTTGCATTCCAAAAGTTTTGCATGCCCCTAGGTATAAAATAGAGTTTCAAGGTTACCCCTCAATTTGCAGGAAAAACATTTGTTTAACCGGGAGAGGCCTACCTCTTTCAGGTTTCCAAAGATTGTTCTATTAATCTTTCAAACAAAACACTTCTTCGGCGATGTCTACCGAGATAGACAAAGGTGAGTGACAACGAGCGCCAAACACATAACTTTGACAAAAGAATATTATTCTAGAACAACCCCTCTTCCAATCATGGACGGGGTACGGACTAGTCATATTCTTCCACGGAAACCTACCCTATACCCAAAGTTTTCCTATCGAAGCAGACCAGGACGCATGCCCCTTGGGTTCCAGTCATATCCCTCCGAATTACTCGCGCTCATTGGGGGGACGGACCGTAGGTTGAGACATTTCTTGCGTGAAGAGACCATTTAGGGATGGTATATGACTATTTGTGATGTGTGATCCTGGAAATGAAAGCTGATCCACGAGCTTGGCCACTCTTCCTTCGTGCGGAAAACACATTACTCTAAAGAGTGAGGAGACGATGGCTCCCATGCAATATATATAGTCTCGTCTAAGGAATAGTACACAAGTCGACGTTTAATCCCCGCGCTAGAGCGGCGGAGCATTATAACATAGTGGAAGATTTGGCCCAATCGCCATCCGCCATGTCGACTCTTGAGGTGCTACAAAATTGCCCATCCCAAAGTCTTGTAGGGAAAAGTATCCGACTCGGATGACCCTATCCCACTCTAAGGGTGATAGTACCTCAGCAACAACTGTAAAGAAAACTACTTAAGGTTTACTTCTTTATGAAAGCAAGAGAGAATGAAGAAATGCACTAACCGTTGCCTTGTGCTTAATGTCGAATCCAAACTCTTCTCTTTGCTTGCTTGCTCCCAGCTCCTTGCTCTTTTGCTGGCCCAGCTGCAATGAGATCCTGCAAAATAACAAAGAAGGAAACTACAAGAAGCATGCAATCATAACTGATTCACGGATTAGCATAAATCAAATATACAATTATCACAATACATTATGGAAACAAGTGCATATAGAAGAACCTCAATAGCTTTTATTAATGAAGAAGTAAAGTTCTGAGAAGGTTACAACCATTGAAGGCCCCAATCCAACAACACCTCCCAGCAGAAAGAATTTCTCCTCTTCACCTCCTTCAAGCAATCACCCAATAGCTTTATAGTGAAACCAACAACATATCATTACTTTGCACAAAATTCCAGCCTCCTGAGCTCATAGGAGAGAACTCAATATATAGATGAATTGAAAAAGGATGAGTCAGCTTGCAACTGATGTGTAGCTGCCTTGTGTCCTCTCTCTCTTCAATTGATCTTCAGTTGATCTTCAGTTCTTGAGTCCACTTGGAGAACCTTGCTTCCACTTGGAGAAACAGAGCCTCTGACTCATCACAAGGAGAAATCCCTGATCCAAGTGTCATTTTTGGAAGATTCCAGAGCAATGACTCAGTGTGCCACTTGTCCCATCTCGCTCAGCGCAGGTGGCCTTTGTTCCACTTGCTTTGCAACGCAGGTACACCATGGAGGAGTTGAGTTTCAGCGTAGAAGCCTAGTGGAGCACCTGCTTTGATTTCAGGATTGCTTGTTTTTGAGTGTTTTCAGGTGGAGAACTGATCTGAGAGCTGTTGGTTTGCTGACCTTGTTCCTCTAGGGGTAGGAACATCATGTTTAGGGACTTTGGATCCCTTGGATTATTGACAATTCATGCAAGGCACAAAATTGTCTATAACAGATGCCCCCTAAAGTATGAGGTCGTTTATCGGGTGAAATGCTTTATTAGGAGGATCCGAAGTTCATTCAATCTGCTGAGAAGTGTCCTGTAATAAGATACAATACAATACATTATTTTTCATACTTTTTCATGATCTAGCTGAGGCGGGCATTCCCATGCTCAGCTTTATAAATACATTTTGGTACATAGAACAGACGATCGTCTGATGGTAGACTGATAATTCTCTGCTGAAATTATCATCCTTTGAGAAGGATGATCATCTGCTGCAATGATGTACATATCAAATGTCTTTATATCCTGAATATATATCGCAGCCCGGATGGATGAAACTAGATCCGGGGTCTTCAATCTCTTCCGATCTTCACTCGATGCAAAAGTCGATCCATGTGAGAATTTCTTGAAGTCGAACATGGAAAGACATCGCTTGATTACCGGTCAATGATGTAAACCGTTAACAAGCGCGAGAGGAATCACCGATAAGGATGATGAACCTCAAGGTACGGCAGTACAATTCACATGGTGGGAATAAAGGACTTGGCGTCGACCACCATGCAAAATCTTCTGGTCGAAGGTCATTGATGTATACCTGTCGCCGGAAGGGAGAAACTTGCCATTGAGGCATGCAAGCTTTAAAGTACCGAAGGGGTTGTTCCTAGATCAACTCCTTGGATAATGAGCTGATGTCGACAAGGAGCGATCCGTCAAAGGAGGGCCTTAATGAATCCCACATCAGTGACACGGAACGGAGCTAGTGATTGTGATGAGGTGAAAACAAACTGTGATGTATGATTCAGGGTGGCGGTCATGAAATGGATGAAGGACAATGTATGGCAGTGGATGGGACACGGTTGACTCTTGCAGAACAACATCTCTTGAACATATAACGACACTGATGTGATGGATCGGTAGCATTACCCCAAATGTGGATGGTGTGGCGAGGACCATGGTGATGAGACCGGTGAATGAAACAACCCAACCTGATGTGATACGGAGGACAAAGTGTCATGTTCAAGAGCGACTTGCTACCATTAAAGCTGTGAGGTTCTCCCAATTTTTCCCCAGTCATTGCTGACCAGTACCTCTTTATTTTTATCAAGCTTGAGGAGGATAACATATGCTTGTTCTATAACCTGCCCTTCGGGCAAGCCCATCGCTATGTTTTAACGAGCCTAGCGATAGGGAAACTCGTTCTCGTCTAAAGACAATTTTGTCGCTATTTAATGAATTTAACGAGTCTAACGACAAGGATAACTCGGTCCTTTTCATTTTTAGAGAGTCTGAAAAGGTACATAAAGTCAACTCCAAAATTCCTTTTTCGTCATCTAATCCCTTAAGTCCGAAAAAGTATAAAACAATACAGAAGGGATGAATTTTCGATTGCTTTAACGAGCCGAACAAAACAAGCGCTCGATCTTTTTGTGCAATAATCCCTCAGGTCAAAAAATATTAAAATCTAGAGGAGGGATAGCTCTTCCGGTCGTTTAACGAGCTGGAAGGCCAAAACTCGGCAAAATTTTCATATTTTACGAGTCAAGAGAAAAGAGCTCAAAGAAGACTCGTCTTTTGAGGAACGAGTGATAAACAGGGATAGCAGCAGATTCCAGGTACAGGTTGGAATTTTCCAATCACGGCAGTGTCACAAGGATGGCTAAGTGAAGTCACTCTTCGCAGCTGTTCCTCAAAATGGGTAAACAAACATATGGAGATGAACGATTGGCCAAATGAACGGATGGAGGTGAGACTGCAAGAACACGACCAAGGGCTTTTAATATGGCAGTCAAAGGTTACATTTCTCAAGGTTATTTACCGGTTCATTTTTTCTGGGTGAGCTTGAACTCTAGGGGAAGATTGCTCACAACTTATGTTTATTTTTTAACGAGCATGAACTATGTGCTAAAACTGCTCAGATCTTGCATTTATTTTTTAACGAGCATGAACATTGCTAAAACTGCTCGATTATACCAGTCATAATACAAGAAATGCCTCAGGTGAGATAGCTATTTTTTAAGGAGCTTTATCTCACGAAGCTATGCTCCTATTTGGCAAGTTTTGACTTTTGCCCCACATCCTTTCTTTATGCAAGCTGGAAACGGCTAATCCTACGAGTTTAACGGGTTAGACCTACAGGTTTAAAGGGAGGACCTAAAAATTAAAAAAATAAATAGTCGTCCCGTGCTTGCACTCCAAAAGGTTCGCATGCCCCCAGGTATAAAGTATAATTTCAAGGCTACCCCTCCTCTGTCCCACCTCCGTTTTTCTACTTGTCGTCTTGCTATATTTTTAACGATACTTGTCTTCTCGTTATTTTTCGGTGCCGATGGTACTTGTCTTCCCATCAGTTCACTTTTTGATTTTTGCAAGATTGCAACAGATAAAACATTGGCGTTACGGACGGAGGTTTGCCTCTTACTTATTATCCGAAAAATGGTTTTGTTCACTGCCGCAAACTAAACTCTTTTTCCGGCGATGTCTATTACTAGGTTGCTAAGGATGGTGACTACTTGTTGCAGCAAGTTCATCTCTTTCTTTGGAGGCTGCCCCTACTTATCCTTCAAAACATATGTTTTAATGGGTGAGGCTTGCCTTCAAAGATGGTGGCTACTTGCTGCCACAAATGGATCTCCTCCCAAAGGAGAGCCTAATTTCTAGACAAAGGGAGACGATTATTTCGCTCACATAACTTTGACAAAAGAACTTTATCCTAGAACAACCCTCTCTTCCTTCCTTCGGACGGGGTATGGACTAGTCCTATTCTTCTGCAGAAATTAACTTTATACCCAAGGTTTCCTCTGCCCAAGGCAGGCCAGGGTGCATGCTCCCTGGGTCCCAGTTCTTTCTTTCCGAATCACTCGCATTCATCGGGAAGTAGAACCGGGGGTGGAGGCATTCCTTGAGTGAATAAACCATTAAGGGATGGTATTTGACTATTTGCGATGCGTGATCCTGGAAATGAAAGTTGGTCTACGAGCTTGACCATTCTTCCTTCGTGTGGAAAACACATGACTCTAAAGAGTGAGGACACTATCGCCTCCATGCAATATATATAGTCTCGTCCAAGGAGTAAGTTATACACCAAGGGTCCCTGGACGACCATGACGTTCATATGAACTGTCTTCCCTTTCAATGTAACTGGAACATTGGGGAGAATCCCTAACGGGTGACTGGTTCCTTTATTAAAACCTGATAGATTTCTCATCTCAGGTAAAAGCGCCGGGGAACCCAGTGCTTTCCAAGCAATAGAGGAAAGGATACTCACAGATGCCCCTTCATCAATGATAGTTCCAACCATCACCATTCTGTAGATTTGGACGATGATTCTGAATGGGATACTGGCTGGTAACCGGGGTCTGCCTAGTTGATTCCAATCAAAGGATACAACTAGGTTGCTTGGTGGTGGGACCGAATACACGGCCGGATATGACCCTGACGATGTTCCTTCCTGCGATAAAGGAATGGGCGCATTTCCCTGATGCTCATTAGAGTCTGTGTTGATGAAAAGAATATGGACGGTGTCATCCTTATCCTCTTCAGTGAGGGTGTCATTTGAAGATGGGTCTTCAATGACGGAGTCATTTGAGGATGAAACCTCTGAAGGAAGAACCGGGTCAACTGCCGTTTCGACCTTTAGACTTTCGTCTGGTCTGGATTCAGCAGGTTCATTCTTAATGACTGACATTTCAGCTGACCACTTGAGCGGGCCAGCTGGATTTTCAACTATCGAGGGATTAGGCACGAGTTTTTGGTATCCAGGAGGAAGTCGTAACGGTGATACCGGACGATCTTCCAAAACTCTCTTCGCCTCATCTAAGAATGGACATCGGTGGATGGCGTGATCGCCTTCACACAACATACAGGGTGATCTTGGTCTCCCTTTTCATCCTTCACTCTCGCTAGTTGACGGACTGCAATCAACATGACTACCAGAGGTTGATGCTACCGGATTGTGCAACCTGGGGGACCAGTCCCTTAGTATCCGGGGAATACAAGGACAATCACGATGGAAGTGGGCCCCTTTGCAAATGACACATGGCGATTTAGGCCCGGTCGGTGCAGTGTGTGGATTTTTGTCAGATGTCTTTTGCTTGCCCCCAGTCGCCTTCACCATAGGCCCCTTCTGCTTCTTTTCTTTCTTCTTCTTTTCCTTCTTCTCCATGGGAGGCTGACTTTTGCCGGCTCTACCTCGCGAAGATGAAGGATCAGAGGAAGAATTGTAAGAAGTGGAAGGCTGGTGGGTAGCTCTGGACTGGTCTGACTGTTGATTCGACTGCTCAGGATTAGTGGCGATCTGAACTACATTAGTTGAAAAGAGCCATACAGGTAGGCCAATTGTCAATCCTGGAAGTGACAATGTGGCCATATGGGGCGCACCAACATCTCCCCAAGAGGAGAAGGGATTGGGACTTCCACCAAGGTGACTTCCTTGGTTGGTGGGCTCCATACTTTTCAACTGAAAGATCAACGTGGGAATAACAGGTGATTATGTTCCGATTAAAATAAATTTTATTAACGACGCTTTAGACACAACTTTGCTTTTTCATGTTTTAAGAGTCAAGAAAAAGCTAAAGATGACTCTAGTCTCCTTCGATGTTTTAACGAGCCCGAAGTGACAAATGCTCGGATGGACTTTTTCAGTTATAGAGTTTGAAAAAGGCCAAAAGAAACTTCTCTGGAGTTCTAGGCAGAGGGTGTGCCAAACTTTTCGCGAAACCACAGAATACGTTTTACGGTACGGGTGGTCGATCTTCGTGAATTCTGTGTTCACTGCATCGCGATCAGTAGGGCGGCCGACACGGCTTCCTATGGATAAAGGCTTTGTTCCTATAGGGGTCTCCCAATATATACGCGACGGTACGTGGGAGCACAAGTCCGTATTAGTGCCACCGACTCTCAGGAGGAATCACCCACCTTCGTAGAGATCGACAGTCACTATGTTTAACGACGCCGGAACACGTCTCTACCTAGACCTCTATGTGTTTGCGTTATGTTACAAAGCGTTGTTATGTAAATTGAATTTATTTTAATGTTGATCTTGTTTAGCAGTTTTCCTTTAAGGATCACCACGAGATGTATGTAACAAATTCTTGAATGCAGTCTAAGATGAGAAGCAAACATTTCAATCTTTCAACTTTGAAAATCTTAACTACTGAGGAGAAGAAAGGCAAATCTTTTCACACAGATCATAGAGCACACACTAATGCAATATTTCCTAAATCGTCATGCAAACAGTCAAATGCAAAATGCACAATGCATGTATTTTCTTTTCCCTTTCTTAATGTTGATGGGTTACGAAAAGAAAGTTGTTATATAACTTTGATTTCGATTTAAAGCGAAAACAAACAAGTTTGTCCAAAATCAAAAGACACCTTAAGATTTACTTGTTTAATCACTGGAAATACATGAAATCAAACCATAATGACGAAAGTAAAAAGACTAATCAGCTATGGACAGCAAACAAGCTAACTCTTTAGACCAGCAAAATGCCTAACACAGGTTCAGATCTAAGAGGCCAAAGCAAGACTAGTTTACTCTTCATTATGGGAAATTGTAAATGAAGTAAGAAATACAAAAGAACAAGTACAATTTCGTTATATAACAGAGGCGGAATGATGGCAAGTAAGGTTGGTTTCAGAACAGGTACAAGAGAGACAACTTGCTGCAAAAACTATAGTGAAAACAGGCAAGAAAAAGGGAGGAAACCCCAACTGCACTAGGCAAAATTGGGCCAACGCAGGTGCTGCTCAGCCAGTTTGGCTCTCAGCGCAGGTAGCCCCTTCGGGACCTGCGTTGCAAAGCAGGTAGCCTGTGTACTACCTGCTTTGGAAAAAGAAAGTTGCGTTTTCACAGTTTCCGGGTCACAATTTTCTCAAAAATGCACAGTTTTTGCTCAAATCAGAAGCAATCAGTCAAGTACACACCAAGGGATGATTAGGAGGATGAAAAGCTATCACTAAGATCTTACAAGGATCCTTGTAGATCAGCTCTTCAAATCATGAACATGCTCAGAAATGAGCTAGAGTAGTTGCCCTCTACTTCGCTTTTGATATAGTCAAAAGCTTTTCGATTTGGTACTCTTTTGTTCAGGAAATGAATAGCAAAATACTACAAACAATCAAACAGATACGATCCCCAGTGGAGTCGCCAAATTGTTGTAGGGAAAAGTATCCGACTCGGATGACCCTATCCCACTCTAAGGGTGATAGTACCTCAGCAACAACTGTAAAGAAAACTACTTAAGGTTTACTTCTTTATGAAAGCAAGAGAGAATGAAGAAATGCACTAACCGTTTCCTTGTGCTTAATGTCGAATCCAAACTCTTCTCTTTGCTTGCTTGCTCCCAGCTCCTTGCTCTTTTGCTGGCCCAGCTGCAATGAGATCCTGCAAAATAACAAAGAAGGAAACTACAAGAAGCATGCAATCATAACTGATTCACGGATTAGCAAAAATCAAATATACAATTATCACAATGCATTATTGAAACAAGTGCATATAGAAGAACCTCAATAGCTTTTATTAATGAAGAAGTAAAGTTCTGAGAAGGTTACAACCATTGAAGGCCCCAATCCAGCAACACCTCCCAGCAGAAAGAATTTCTCCTCTTCACCTCCTTCAAGCAATCACCCAATAGCTCTATAGTGAAACCAACAACATATCATTACTTTGCACAAAATTCCAGCCTCCTGAGCTCATAGGAGAGAGCTCAATATATAGATGAATTGAGAAAGGATGAGTCAGCTTGCAACTGATGTGTAGCTGCCTTGTGTCCTCTCTCTCTTCAGTTGATCTTCAGTTCTTGAGTCCACTTGGAGAACCTTGCTTCCACTTGGAGAAACAGAGCCTCTGACTCATCACAAGGCGAAATCCCTGATCCAAGTGTCATTTTTGGAAGATTCCAGAGCAATGACTCAGTGTGCCACTTGTCCCATCTCACTCAGCGGAGGTGGCCTTTGTTCCACTTGCTTTGCAACGCAGGTACACCATGGAGGAGTTGAGTTTCAGCGCAGAAGCCTAGTGGAGCACCTGCTTTGATTTCAGGATTGCTTGTTTTTGAGTGTTTTCAGGTGGAGAACTGATCTGAGAGCTGTTGGTTTGCTGACCTTGTTCCTCTAGGGGTAGTAACATCATGTTTAGGGACTTTGGATCCCTTGGATTATTGACAATTCATGCAAGGCACAAAATTGTCTATAACACAAAGGCAGGCTTTGTTATCAGCCATTGGTGGGGTTGATCCTAAGTATTCCAATCTTGTATCCTTCGACTACAAAGGATACGATCCTCAGTTACCAGCCCAACTAGCTTTCCTTATTCAAGTGAAAGCCCTCAACAAAACTGTTCATCGAACAATTATTGATGAGGGGGAATCTACATGTATTATGTCGATGAGTTGCTGGAAAACTTTAGGATCTCCAACCTTGTTGTGATCTTCGACGACGTTAAAAGCATTCGACGGAAGGTCATATACCCCATATGGTATCCTAAATAACTTGAAGGTTGAACTAGGGGGAAAAACAGTAGAAATAGATGTTGAAGTCATCGATGGAAATCTTGATTACAACATCCTACTAGGAAGACCATGGATATATGCCATGGCAGCTGTTGTGTCGACCTATTTTAGAAAGATTGCATTCCCCTTCCAAGGAGGGATTACAATCGTCAATCAACAAAACTTCCTCCCTAATGGTTCTCAAGTTATAGGAAGCATTCCCATGATCCATGGAAGCCCCCATTCGCTTCAGAATATCGGAGTAGGCCTACTAAAAGATCTTATACTAATGGGAACTTTCTCTCTTCCACCTCTAATCAATCTGGCGGAAGTAGCGTCGATAGGAACCTGCAATATGATATCTTCCACAAAGATTTCAGAAAACAATATCAACATGGATCATGCAATGGTTTTGCCCCCAAGCCAATTAGAAGTATTATAGCAATCAATGTTTCTAGCATGGGAGGCGAACCCGAATCAATTCTCGTCAAGCATTTGCGTAGATAGGTCTAGAGAATATGGTACCCCTTCAGATCCTTGGTCGCGAGTGCATGGAACCGACGAAGGAATTGTACAATCAATGTTGATTGAAGGGGCACCATGGAATGATTTCCACCATCGTTCCCTTCTTCCGGATTATGAAGAGGATACTCAAGATGACCTTTATCATCCTTCAGTTTTTGAATTCCTTTCAAATACTGTAAATACGGTGGATTCCTAGCGAAACTTATCCAACAATGAAGAGACTATAGCCATAAATATCTCGACTAAAACAGATGTTGTAGAGAATATATATGTTGGCAAATGTTGTTCTCCTTCAGAACTGGAAATATATAACGCTCTTTTTCGCGAATTCAGATATGTCTTTGCTTCGTCAAACAGTGAAATGCCAGGCATCGACTCGAGTATCATCTACCCGGTTCCTCTAACCGATTGGGTATCAAATATTGTCCCTGTTATGAAGAAACAAGGGACAATTAGAGTGTGTGTCGATTATAGGGATGTAAATCAAGCTTGTCCGAAAGACAACTACCCTACACCCTTCATCGACCAGATAATTGATGAATGCGTCGGATGCGAAATCTTTTCATTCATGGATGGATTTTTCGGGTATAATTAAATAAATATCCGCCCACAGGACCAGTCAAAGACTGCATTCATTTGTCCGTGGGGCATATTCGCATATCGAAAATTACCCTTTGGTTTAAAGAACGCAGGGGCGACATTTCAGAGGGCAATGAATTATGCCTTCCATGACATCAAGAACATCGTTCAACCATACCTCGACGACCTTCCAGCTCATTCGCGAAAGCAGACTGATCATCCGCAGCATTTAAGAGCGATATTTCTACGTTGCCGACACTACAAGATATGACCCAATCCACACAAATGTGTATTTTGCGTCAGTTCTGGTCGTTTACTTGGCTTTGTAGTCTCCAAGGATGGGATTCGTCTCGACCCGTGCAAGGTACAGGCAATCATAAATTTGCCTCCACCTTCAAATTTGGTTCAGATTCAGAAACTCCAAGGGAAAGAAAACTTTCTGAGGAGGTTCATTCCAAATTACGCCGAACTTGCTAAAGGTTATACACGTCTTTTGAAAAAGGAGGTACCCTTCGTCTGGGATCAGGTTGCGCAAGCTTCCTTTGATGCTTTAAAAGATTCCTTGATGAAAGCATCATTAATGTATGCCCCCGATTATCAAAGAGATTTTAACCTGTATCTGGCTGCAGCAGAATCGACCATCGCGATGGTTTTAGTTCAAGAAGTCAATGGAATTGAACACCCTATATATTATTTAAGTAAAAACTTAAATGATACAGAAAGTAAATATTCTTATGTTGAAAAACTAGCGCTTGCAGCTGTTCAAGCGATACAAAGATTTCGACACTATGTCCTCTTTCGGAAAACTACCATTCTGTATGATTGCAACCCCATGACTTATATATTGTCGCGATAGTTGCTGGGGGGAAAATATTCAAAATGGATAGTGATCATTCAAGAGTTTGATCTGGAATTTGTAAAATCCAAATCAAATAAAGCTCTAGTTTTTGCAGAATTATTATGCGATCTCCCATCGTCGTCCAACGATGAAACATCCGAAGAATCAATCGTGGATGAGAATCTGTTTCTGATATCTACAAGCAATAAGTAGTATGGAGATATAATAATTTATCTCCAAACCCAAAAGTTTAGGCCTAACGCCTCTCACTCTGAAAAGAAACGTATACGATACCAAGCAAAAGACTACATGATCGTCGGTGATACACTTTACCATCGTGGTATCGATACAGTTCTGAGAAGGTGCCTCACCCATGAGGAGGCCGAAAAAGCCCTGAATGAGTGTCATTCAGGAGCTTGTGGGGCGCATCAATCTGGTTATGCTACAGCACAAAAAATCTTACGAGCAGGATACTTCTGGCCAAAAATGTTCAAAGATTGCATATCCGCAGTCAGAAGTTGCCATGCTTGCCAAATTTTTGATAGCAAAACCAGAAAACCACCCGCACCTCTGCGGCCAATAGTTATTGTTGGGCCGTTCGCCAAATGGGGCATCGATTTCATGACATGTAACCCGACCTCGACCGGGGGGCATGGGTATATCATAGTCGCAGTTGACTATTTTACCAAATGGGCCGAGGCGATGCCTACATTAGATAACACTGGTGAAACAGCTGCCCTTTTCTTTTTCAATCATGTAGTCACCAGATTCGGCGTACCACAGGCTATAGTCACGGATCATGGATTGCACTTTCACAATCACATGATGCTTGAATTAGCTGCCAAGCTAGGATTGTCTCACAACAGCTCTACTCCGTATTATCCGCAAGCCAACGGACAAGTGGAAGCGATCAACAAGGTCCTGAAGCGTATGTTGCAAAGGATGATCAGAGTTCACAAAAGAAGGTGGCACCTAATCCTATACTCAGCCTTGTGGGCTTACCGAACATCGGTAAGGAATGCAATCGGGTTCACACCCTTCCAACTGGTATATGGCCTGGAAGCAGTCTTACCAGTCCAGTGCGAAATCTCGTCTCTTAAACTCGCAATCGATATCCTCCCCGGAACTTCAGAAGAAGAGGCCCATTTCTTGGAATTAATCCAATTGGATGAAACCCGTCGTGATGCTACTTTGGCTAACGAAGCCCATAAGAAACGAGTCAAGGCGCAGTTCGACAAAAATGTCAAACCCCGTATCTTCTCAGAAGGTGACTTGGTCTTGCTTTATGACCAAGAATCCGATAAATTGGGAGCAGGTAAATTTAATTCTTTATGGATGGGCCCCTATATTGTTAAACGAGTGTTAGCAAAAGGAGCCTACGAGTTAATGGATTATGACGGAATTCCACTGGCGCAACCTCATAATGGGTTGTACCTCAAGAGTTACTATGCTTAAATAGTAACCAATATGCTTTTGTTGTATTTTGTTTTCGCTAAAGTGTTCGTTTTGGTCGAGTAATCCACCTTTTTAAATTTATTGCAAATGTCAAACCTTTTGGAGACATGTGTTGGATATGCCGACAGAGCGAGTCGTAGTTTTCGGAACCTGTCCTCCGCAGCCTGGGCCATTTTTGATCCAAGCGGCGAGTTAGTAAGTTTCAGAGGTGTATGTATCGGTCAATCAACGAATAACATCGTTGAGTATAGCGCGTTGATAGAAGTTCTCTCTGATGCCATCACCCATGGTATACGCCGACTAATCGTCAGGCTAGACTCACAACTCGTAATTCTACAACTCAATGGTATATATTCCGTCCGAAACCCAGCTATTTATCGCATGTTCCTAAGGGTTAAGATTTTGGAAAGACAATATGATTTTATTCAATACCAACATATTTCCAGAAACTTAAACACATTAACCGACTCATTAGCAAACTATGTGTTAGATAGGCATTTGCGACATTTGTAAAAAGGAACACATCATCAATGTTTTACATGTGGATCATATAACTCAACCAGAATAAAACCCCGAAAATCAAAATATATATAGTTGTTTATGGTTTACATATAATTTCTGTAACCAAGACAAAATCGGTCACATGACCCAAAAAATCAAAATGCTAGGGGGCACCCTAGTCTAATGATGCTCGTGATAGCAAGTCACGGCCTATGCAATCATGCGTAAGAGATGAGTCCATCGTCTAGGCACACCAATAGTATGTCACTGTAACTACAAAGGTAGCTCGTCGATCCTCACATCGGGAATACCGAGAGTAAGGCTCTCAACCTACTGTTGCACAGCTGTGAGAGTCTTGGCCACATCAAGGTCATGAAGGATAACCCTCTCGGCAGCCTCTCCTGCTGGGGCAGCGGTTGGCACTCTCAAATGGACTACTGGACGAACAGGACCAACATCTGCATGAACAAAAGAGTTTGATTAAAAGTCTTGATAGAAATAAAGGATGAGGGCATTATAAATAAAAACAGTAAACAGTGATATGGTCAAAGATTTTACCAATAGCGCCAAACTGCTCGCCATCCGGTAGTACTAAATCCGGATCACCCCAGAAATCAATGCCAGCATATGGATACTCGGCATAAGCCATCTCCTGCCGATCAAACCACCTGAAGAAGGTATCGGAAAACGAAATATGAGACTGACCAGCATGCCTAGACATATGGTCAACCCATCTCTGCATACATGGTTCAGTATGAGGAGGTATGTCGAGTGCAATGTACTGCGGCTGCATCAGTGGTATCTTCTCCAAGGCAAAGGCGGTTAAAATAGAACTGAACCCAAAGTTCTTCAACCTCCCATCCTTTATCTTGGTCAAATGACTCTTCATCACAAGAAGTACTGCATCACACCAGTTGAATATTTTCGGTTGGAGGCATTCCAAGGCATGCTGCATATAGGACCTATTGGCTACATGAAGAGACGCACTCGCGGCCATCCTACCAAAAGTAAACAGGATAGACCTGAGGGACCTGTCATTGACATCTCGGATGATGATCTTGTCGTCTTTACTCGGCTGAGATCCTTCCCTCCAATACTGGCGGACATAATCTCTCACAAAGTCACTCCCTCGGGCCAAACCTGACAAAGAAATGGGGGCACCCCGCCGCGACAAGCCAGTCAAGAAGTAAATGTCTACTGCGGTCAAGAGGATAGATTTGCCCCTAATCTGGAAAAATTGATTGATAGGGTCCCAAGCATCGAGAAAATACTGCAGTAGGTTGATTTGCTGTCTCATGCTAGAGATGCGGAAGAACTTAAGCAAACCACAGTTCTGCAGCGCGTTCATTGTAACAGGATCATGTAGGGCAATCATGTCCTCTTCATGTTCTCGTTCTCGCCATGTAAGGGTCATTTTTCTCCAATATCTCTGCAAAAACAAACAAGAGAGGATATTAAATCCTAATTTTGATGAGAAACAGGGAAAAGTTTCATTAAAAATTGTGCTACATCTTTCCTTTCTGCACCCAACGCACCTACACATGTGTTATGGGTGCGTTGAATGTCAAGTCACCTTCATGATGACCCACAATCAGTGCAGGTTTCGATAAGCCTAGGGTGCGTTGATGGCAGAACGCACCCATCAAACCCCAGGGGCTCAGAAAAGCAGGGACTAAAGCACAGAATGCAGAAAAGAAACCATGAAATGAAAGAGCTCAGGTTTAGCTCCTACCTGGTCCAGACGGCGCCGAGAATCGTCCACAGAATCTCCCAAAATTAGCTGATGAAAATAAAGGGGGAAGAGGCACCTCCAAAGCTCCAACAAACCAAGTTCAAATGAAATGGTAAAATGAGAGGTAAAAACACTTTTTAATTGCTTTTTACGTAGTTCAAAGTAAAATATTAGTGTTTTAATCCCATTTCTAGGCAAATGTTGTTCATTTCTAACTAGTTTGATGAAGCAATTGAAGATACAGTACTATCTTTGAAAAGCAAAGCTATTTATGGTAAAAAATCAAAACAAGACCATGTTATAGAGCATTTTTAGCGCATAGTTCATGCTCATTAAAAAATAAACATAAGACCGAGCAAGTGTTTCAACCCGCGTTTAAGCTCGTTAAAAAATGAACTATCCTCTGGTAAATAACCACCGTGAATGTAACATTATCAGCCATTGAAGCCTTGGTCGTGTTTGCACCGTCACCTCCACTTTTCATTTGGCTGATCATTCACCTCCATTTGATTGTTTACCCATTTTGAGGAACAGCTGCGAAGAGTGATTTCACTAGCCATCCTTGTGACACTGCTGTGCTTGGAAAATTCCAACCCTTACCTGGAATCAGCTGCTACCCATTTTATCACTCGTTCCTCAAAGGATGAGTCTTCTTTAAGCTCTTTTTATTTGACTCGTAAAATATGAAAAGATTGCCGAGTTTTGGCCTTCCAGCTCGTTAAAGCGACAGGAAGAGCTATCCCTCCTCTAGATTTTAATCTTTTTGGACCTGAGGGATTATTGTACAAAAATATCCAGCGCTTTTTTTGTTCGGCTCGTTAAAACTATCGAAAATTCATCCCTTCTATATTGTTTTATACTTTTTTGGACTTAAGGGATTAGATGACAAAAAAGGAACTCCAGAGTTAACTTTACGTACCTTTT
Source organism: Pinus tabuliformis (assembly GCA_031772625.1). Taxonomy (NCBI): domain Eukaryota; kingdom Viridiplantae; phylum Streptophyta; class Pinopsida; order Pinales; family Pinaceae; genus Pinus; species Pinus tabuliformis. The sequence goes on along the minus strand of CM062815.1, from coordinate 1,090,840,139 downwards.
CAGACTCTCTAAAAATGAAAAGGACCGAGTTATCTTTGTCGTTAGACTCGTTAAAAAGATTAATAACGAAAACTTGTCTTTAGACGAGAACGAGTTTCACTATCGCTAGGCTCGTTAAAACATAGCGATGGGTTTGCCCAAAGGGCAAATTATAGAACAAGCATATGTTATCATCCTCAAGCTTGACAAAAATAAAGAGGTACTGGTCAGCAATGACTGGGGAAAAATTGGGAAGAAGCTCAAAGAACCTTTATTGGTAGCAAGTCACTCTTGAACATGACACTTCCACTCCATGCCTGAGTCGGGTTGGGTTGTTTCATTCACCGGTCACATCACCATGGTCTCGCCATACCATCCACCTTTGGGGTAAATGCTACCAATCCATCATATAAGTGTCGCCGATATGTTCAAGAGAAGTCATCCAGAGAAGTCAACCGTGTCACATCTACTACCATACATTATACTTCATTATTTCATGACCGCCACCCTGAACCATATATCATCAGATCGTTTTCACCTCCATCAAAATCATTTGATCCGTTCCGTGTCACTGATGTGGGATACATCAAGGCCCTCCTGTGACGGATCGCTTCTTGTCGACATCAACTCATTATCCAAGAAGTTGATCTAGCAACACCCCCTTCAGTAATTTGAAGCTTGCATGCCTCAATGGCAAGTTTCTCACTTCCGGCGACAGGTATACATCAATGACCTTCGACCGAAAGATTTTGCGTGGTGTTCGACGCGAAGTCCTTTATTCACACCACGTGAATTCTACTGTAGTACCTTGAGGGTCATTATCATTATCGGTGATTCGTGTCGCGCTTGTTAACAGTTTACATCATTGACTGGTAATCAAGCGATGTCTTTCCATGTTCGACTTCAAAACATTTCTCACATGGATCGACTTGTACTTAGAGTGAAGATTGGACGAGATTGAAGACCCCGAATCTAGTTTCATCCATCCGGGCTGTGATATATATTCAGGAAAAAGAAAGACATTAACATGTACAACATTGCAGAACAGATGATCATCGTACCAAAAGGATGATGATTTCATCAGAATCATCAGTCTACCATCAGACGATTGTCTGTCCTATGTACATAAAAATGAATTTATAAAGCTGAGCATGGGAATGCGTGCCTCAGCTAGATCGTGAAAAAAGTATGAAAAATAATGTATTGTATTGTATCTTATTACAGGTCTCCTCCCAGCATTGAATGAACTTCGGATCCTGCTAATAAAGCATTTCACCCGATAAACGGCCTCATACTTTAGGGGGCAACTGTTATAGACATTTTTGTTCCTTACAACTTTGAGCATGAAATGTCCATAATCCAAGGGATCCAAAGTACCTAAAGATGTTGTTACAACTCCTAAAGGAACAAGGTCAACCAATGACAGCTTCTCCCAGAAGTTCTCCACCAAAAACCACTCAGAACTAGTCAAATCAGGATCAATTCAGAAGCTCCACTAGTTGCCTGCGTTGCAAAGCACCCAAATACACTGGCTAGGTGCGTTGCAACGCACTTGAATGCACTACCCAGGTGTGTTGAGTGGGAAATGGCAAGTGGCAGAGTCATTCAACGAGGTGGAAAGACCATGGAAGCTTCCAGAATCTTCTCCAATGACACTTGCCTCACTGAATTCGACCAAGTGATGAGTAAGAGGCTATCAGTCTCCAAGTGGAAGCAAGAACTGACAGAGAGAAGCCACAAGTCAAAACATAAGCTGACGCATCCTCTCTGCTTACATCTATATATGGATCCCTCATCCCAGAGATCTAGAGGCTGGAATTTTGTACTTTGCAGAGAATTGATGTTGGTTTGAGATTGAGATTAGTACATTGGGTGATTAATGCTTTGTTGGAGGAGAGGAAGGGATTCCTTTGTTGGGAGGTAGATGCTGGATCGGGACTCACTTGGTTGTATCTCCTCTTGGACTTTCTTATCATATCAATAAAATTATTTGAGTTTCTCCTACATGCTGTGTACCAATGATGTTTTGTTATATTTGCATGTTTAGCTTAATCTGATCCTGAGCTTTTTATGAATATATATCTATATCTTCGTGTAGTTTCTCTCTCTTGTGATCTTGCAGGAATTCGGTGAAGCTGGGCCGGTAAGGGAGCAGGGAGCTGGGAGCCATTGAAGAGAGGAGCAATTGGATCAACAAACTAGCGAAAGACACAGGTTAGTTACATCCTTTCCCCTCATTTACATTTCATAAAGAAGAATACTCAAGTAACTTTCCTTGTTTGTTGCTAAGGAACTATCACACCTTAGAGTGGGATAGCTCCGTTCTAAATAGATACTTTTCCCAACAACAAATTTGAAGCTGAGCATGGGAATGACCGCCTCAGCTAGATCGTGAAAACAGTATGAAAAATAATGTATTGTATTGTATCTTATTACAGGTCTCCTCCCAGCATTGAATGAACTTCGGATCCTCCTAATAAAGAATTTCACCCGATAAACGACGTCATCCTTTAGGGGGCAACTGTTATAGACATTTTTGTGCCTTTCAACTTTGAGCATGAAATGTCCATAATCCAAGGGATCCAAAGTCCCTAAAGATGTTGTTACATCTCCTAAAGGAACAAGGTCAACCAATGACAGCTTCTCCCAGAAGTTCTCCACCAAAAACCACTCAGAACTAGTCAAATCAAGATCAATTCAGAAGCTCCATTAGCTGCCTGCATTGCAAAGCACCCAAATACACTGGATAGGTGCGTTGCAACACACTTGAATGCACTACCCAGGTGCGTTGAGTGGGAAATGACAAGTGGCAGAGTCATTCAACGAGGTGGAAAGACCATGGAAGCTTCCAGAATCTTCTCCAATGACACTTGCCTCACTGAATTCGACCAAGTGATGAGTAAGAGGCTATCAGTCTCCAAGTGGAAGCAAGAACTGACAGAGAGAAGCCACAAGTCAAAACATAAGCTGACTCATCCTCTCTGCTTACATCTATATATGGATCCCTCATCCCAGAGATCCAGAGGCTGGAATTTTGTACTTTGCAGAGAATTGTTGTTGGTTTGAGATTGAGATTAGTACATTGGGTGATTTATGCTTTGTTGGAGGAGAGGAAGGGATTCCTTTGCTGGGAGGTAGATGTTGGATCGGGACTCACTTGGTTGTATCTCCTCTTGGACTTTCTTATCATATCAATAAAATTATTTGAGTTTCTCCTACATGTTGTGTATCAATGATGTTTTGTTATATTTGCATGTTTAGCTTAATCTGATCCTGAGCTTTTTATGAATGTATATCTATATCTTCGTGTAGTTTCTCTCTCTTGTGATCTTGCAGGAATTCGGTGAAGCTGGGCCGGTAAGTGAGCATGGATTTGGGAGCTATTGAAGAGAGGAGCGATTGGATCAACAAACTAGCGAAAAACAGAGGTTAGTTACGTCCTTCCTCTTCATTTACATTTCATAAAGAAGAATACTCAAGTAGTTTTTCCTTGTTTGTTGCTAAGGCACTATCACACCTTAGAGTGGGATAGGGGCCTTCTGAATAGATACTTTTCCCAACAACAAATTGGCGACTTCACTGAAAAGTATCTATTCAGAACGCCCCTATCCCACTCTAAGGTGTGATAGTGCCTTAGCAACAAACAAGGAAAGACTACTTGATTATTCTTCTTTATGAAATGTAAATGAAGAGGAAGGACGTAACTAACCTGTGTCTTTCGCTAGTTTGTTGATCCAATCGCTCCTCTCTTCAATAACTCCCAGCTTCCTGCTCACTTACCGGCCCAGCTTCACCGAATTCCTGCAAGATCACAAGAGAGAGAAACTACACGAAGATATAGATATACATTCATAAAAAGCTCAGGATCAGATTAAGCTAAACATGCAAATATAACAAAACATCATTGATACACAGCATGTAGGAGAAACTCAAATAATTTTATTGATATGATAAGAAAGTCCAAGAGGAGATACAACCAAGTGAGTTCCGATCCAGCATCTACCTCCCAGCAAAGGAATCCCTTCCTCTCCTCCAACAAAGCATAAATCACCCAATGTACTGATCTCAATCTCAAACCAACAACAATTCTCTACAAAGTACAAAATTCCAGCCTCTGGATCTCTCGATGAGGGATCCATATATAGATGTAAGCAGAGAGGATGAGTTAGCTTATGTTTTGACTTGTGGCTGCTCTCTGTTAGTTCTTGCTTCCACTTGGAGACTGATAGCCTCTTACTCATCACTTGGTCGAATTCAGTGAGGCAAGTTTCATTGGAGAAGATTCTGGAAGCTTCCATGGTCTTTCCACCTCGTTGAATGACTCTGCCACTTGTCATTTCCCACTCAATGCACCTGGGTAGTGCATTCAAGTGCGTTGCAACGCACCTAGCCAGTGTATTTGGGTGCTTTGCAACGCAGGCAGCTAGTGGAGCTTCTGAATTGATCCTGATTTGACTAGTTTTGAGTGGTTTTTGGTGGAGAACTTCTGGGAGAAGTTGTCATTGGTTGACCTTGTTCCTTTATGATCTGTAACAACATCTTTAGGGACTTTGGATCCCTTGGATTATGAACATTTCATGCTCAAAGTTGTAAGGCACAAAAATGTCTATAACAGTTGCCCCCTAAAGTATGAGGTCGTTTATCGGGTGAAATGCTTTATTAGGAGGATCCGAAGTTCATTCAATGCTGGGAGGAGACCTGTAATAAGATACAATACAATACATTATTTTTCATACTATTTTGACGATCTAACTGAGGCGGGAATTCCCATGCTCAGCTTTATAAATTCATTTTTATGTACATAGGACAGACAATCGTCTGATGGTAGACTGATGATTCTGATGAAATCATCATCCTTTTGGTAGGATGATCATCTGTTCTACAATGTTGTACATGTCAATGTCTTTATTTTTCCTTAATATATATCGCAGCCCGGATGGATGAAACTAGATCCGGGGTCTTCAATCTCGTACGATCTTCACTCTAAGTACAAGTCGATCCATGTGAGAAATGTTTTGAAGTGGAACATGGAAAGACATCGCTTGATTACCAGTCAATGATGTAAACTGTTAACAAGCACGAGAGGAATCACCGATAATGATAATGACCCTCAAGGTACTGCAGTACAATTCACGTGGTGTGAATAAAGGACTTCGCATCGAACACCACGCAAAATATTTCGGTCGAAGGACATTGATGTATACCTGTCGCCGGAAGTGAGAAACTTGCCATTGAGGCATGCAAGCTTCAAAGTACTAAAAGGGGTGTTCCTAGATCAACTTCTTGGATAATGAGCTGATGTCGACAAGAAGCGATCCGTCAAAGGAGGGCCTTAATGTATCCCACATCAATGACACAGAACGGAGCAAATGATTTGTATGGAGGTGAAAACGATCTGATGATATATGGTTCAGGGTGGCAGTCATGAAAGAATGAAGTATAATGTATGGTAGTGGATGGGACACGGTTGACTTCTCTGGATGACTTCTCTTGAACATATCGGCGACAATTATGTGATGGATTGGTAGCATTTACCCCAAAGGTGGATGGTATGGCGAGACCATGGTGATGTGACCGGTGAATGAAACAACCCAACCCGACTCAGGCATGGAGTGGAAGTGTCATGTTCAAGAGCAACTTGCTACCAATAAAGGTTCTTTGAGTTTCTTCCCATTTTTTCCCCAGTCATTGCTGACCAGTACCTCTTTATTTTTGTCAAGCTTGAGGAGGATAACATATGCTTGTTCTATAATTTTCCCTTCGGGCAAACCCATCGCTATGTTTTAACGAGCCTAGCGATAGTGAAACTCGTTCTCGTCTAAAGACAAGTTTCTCGCTATTAATGTTTTTAACGAGTCTAACGACAAAGATAACTTGTTCCTTTTCATTTTTAGAGAGTCTGAAAAGGTACATAAAGTTAACTCTGAAATTCCTTTTTCGTCATCTAATCCCTTAGGTCCGAAAAAGTATAAAACAATACAGAAGGGATGAATTTTCGATAGTTTTAACGAGCCGAACAAAACAAGCGCTCGATATTTTTGTGCAATAATCCCTCAGGTCCAAAAAGATTAAAATCTAGAGGAGGGATAGCACTTCCGGTCGCTTTAACGAGCTGGAAGGCCAAAACTCAACAATCTTTTCATATTTTACAAGTCAGATGAAAAGAGCTTAAAGAAGACTCGTCTTTTGAGGAACGAGTGATATAATGGGTAGTAGCTGATTCCAGGTAAGGGTTGGAATTTTCCAATCATGACAGTGTCACAAGGATGGCTAATGAAATCACTCTTCGCAGCTGTTCCTCAAAATGGGTAAACAATCAAATGGAGGTGAATGATCAGCCAATGGAAAAGTGGAGGTGACGGTGCAAACACGACCAAGGCTTTAATGGCTGATAATGCTACATTCACGGTGGTCATTTATCGGAGGATAGTTCATTTTTTAACAAGCTTAAACATGGGTTGAAGCACTTGCTCGATCTTATGTTTATTTTTTAACGAGCATGAACTATGCGCTAAAACTGCTCGATCTTATGTTTATTTTTTAATGAGCATGAACTATGCGCTAAAACTGCTCGATTATCCAGTCATATGATAAGAATGTCTCATGTAAGATGCCATTTTTTATGGAGCTTGCGCCTTACAAAGCTATGCCCCGCATCCTCTCGTTATGCAAGTTCGGAAACGACTAATCCTATGAGTTTAAAGGGTTAGACCTACGGGTTTAAAGGGAGGACCTAAAAATTTAAAAAATAAATAGCTGCCCCTTGCTTGCATTCCAAAAGGTTTGCATGCCCCCAGGTATAAAATAGAGTTTCAAGGTTACCCCTCAATTTGCAGTAAAAACATTTTTTTAACCGGGAGAGGCCTACCTCTTCCAGGTTACCAAAGATTGTTCTATTAATCTTTCAAACAAAACACTTCTTCGGCGATGTCTACCAAGATAGACAAAGGTGAGTGACAACGAGCGCCAAACACATAACTTTGACAAAAGAATCTTATTCTAGAACAACCCCTCTTCCAATCACGGACGGGGTACGGACTAGTCATATTCTCCCGCGGAAACCTACCCTATACCCAAAGTTTTCCTGCCGAAGCAGACCAGGACGCATGCCCCCTGGGTTCCAGTCATATCCCTTGAATTACTCGCGCTCATCGGGAGGACGGACCGTAGGTTGAGACATTTCTTGCGTGAAGAGACCATTTAGGGATGGTATATGACTATTTGCGATGCGTGATCTAGGAAATGAAAGCTGGTCCACGAGCTTGACCACTCTTCCTTCGTGCATAAAACACATTACTCTAAAGAGTGAGGAGACGATGGCTCCCATGCAATATATATAGTCTCGTCCAAGGAGTAGGTTATAATCCAAGGGTCCTTGAATGACCATCAGGTTCATTTGAACGGTCTTCCCCTTCAATGTTATGGGCACATTGGGGAGGATCCCTAAAGGTCGACTGGTTCCTTCATCAAAGCCTGTCAGATTTCTCATTTCAGGCAAAACCGATGGGTTTTCCCAAAGGCCAAATTATAGAACAAGCATATGTTATCCTCCTCAAGCTTGAAAAAAATAAAGAGGTACTGGTCAGCAATGATTGGGGAAAAATTGGGGAGAAGCTCAAAGAACCTTTATTGGTAGCAAGTCGCTCTTGAACATGACACGTCCACTCCGTGCCTGAGTTGGGTTGGGTTGTTTCATTCACCGGTCACATCACCATGGTCTCGCCATACCATCCACCTTTGGGGTAAATGCTACCAATCCATCATATAAGTGTCGCCGATATGTTCAAGAGAAGTCATCCAGAGAAGTCAACCGTGTCCCATCCACTACCATACATTATACTTCATTCTTTCATGACCGCCACCTTGAACCATATATCATCAGATCGTTTTCACCTCCATCAAAATCATTTTCTCCATTCCGTGTCACTGATGTCGGATACATCAAGGCCCTCCTTTGACGGATCGCTTCTTGTCGACATCAGCTGATTATCCAATAAGTTGATCTAGGAACACCCCCTTCAGTACTTTGAAGCTTGCATGCCTCAATGGAAAGTTTCTCACTTCCAGCGACATGTATACATCAATGACCTTCGACTGAAAGATTTTGCATGGTGTTCGACGCCAAGTCCTTTACTCACACCACGTGAATTGTACTGCAGTACCTTGAGGGTCATTATCATTATCGGTGATTCCCCTCGCGCTTGTTAACAGTTTACATCATTGACTGGTAATCAAGCGATGTCTTTCCATGTTCGACTTCAAAACATTTCTCACATGGATCGACTTGTACTTAGAGTGAAGATCGAACGAGATTGAAGACCCCGGATCTAGTTTCGTCCATTCGGGCTGCAATATATATTCAAGAAAAATAAAGACATTGACATGTACAACACTGCAGAATAGATAATCATCCTACCAAAAGGATGATGATTTCATCAGAATCATCAGTCTACCATCAGACGATTGTCTGTCCTATGTACATAAAAATGAATTTATAAAGCTGAGCATGGGAATGCCTGCCTCAGCTAGATCGTGAAAACAGTATGAAAAATAATGTATTGTATTGTATCTTATTACAGCTCTCCTCCCAGCATTGAATGAACTTCGGATCCTCCTAATAAAGCATTTCACCTGATAAACGGCCTCATACTTTAGGGGGCAACTGTTATAGACATTTTTGTGCCTTACAACTTTGAGCATGAAATGTCCATAATCCAAGGGATCCAAAGTCCCTAAAGATGTCGTTACAGCTCCTAAAAGAACAAGGTCAACCAATGACAGCTTCTCCCAGAAGTTCTCCACCAAAAACCACTCATAACTAGTCAAATTAGGATCAATTCAGAAGCTCCACTAGCTGCCTGCATTGCAAAGCACAAAAATACACTGGCTAGGTGCATTGCAATGCACTTGAATGCATTACCCAGGTGCGTTGAGTGGGAAATGACAAGTGGCAGAGTCATTCAACGAGGTGGAAAGACCATGGAAGCTTCCAAAATCTTCTCCAATGACACTTGCCTCACTGAATTCGACCAAGTGATGAGTCAGAGGCTATCAGTCTCCAAGTGGAAGCAAGAACTGACAGAGAGAAGCCACAAGTCAAAACATAAGCTGACTCATCCTCTCTGCTTACATCTATATATGGATCCCTCATCCCAGAGATCCAGAGGCTGGAATTTTGTATTTTGCAGAGAATTGTTGTTGGTTTGAGATTGAGATTAGTACATTGGGTGATTTATGCTTTGTTGGAGGAGAGGAAGGGATTCCTTTGCTGGGAGGTAGATGCTGGATCGGAACTCACTTGGTTGTATCTCCTCTTGGACTTTCTTTTCATATCAATAAAATTATTTGAGTTTCTCCTACATGCTGTGTATCAATGATGTTTTGTTATATTTGCATGTTTAGCTTAATATCATCCTGAGCTTTTTATGAATGTATATCTATATCTTCGTGTAGTTTCTCTCTCTTGTGATCTTGCAGGAATTTGGTGAAGCTGGGCCGGTAAGTGAGCAGGGAGCTGGGAGCTATTGAAGAGAGGAGTGATTGGATCAACAAACTAGCGAAAGACACAGGTTAGTTACGTCCTTCCTCTTCATTTACATTTCATAAAGAAGAATACTCAAGTAGTTTTTCCTTGTTTGTTGCTAAGGCACTATCACACCTTAGATTGGGATAGGGGCGTTCTGAATAGATACTTTTCTCAACAACATAGCAAAGTCGCCATTTAATCTCCCTCATAAGACCGAGCAAGTGTTTCAATCCGCTTTAAGCTCGTTAAAAAATGAACTATCTTCCGGTAAATAACCACCGTGAATGTAACATTATCAGCCATTAAAGCCTTGGTCGTGTTTGCACCGTCACCTCCACTTTTCCATTGGCCGATCATTCACCTCCATTTGATTGTTTACCCATTTTGAGGAACAGCTGTGAAGAGTGATTTCACTAGCCATCCTTGTGACACTGCAGTGATTGGAAGATTCCAACCCTTACCAGGAATCAACTTCTACCCATTTTATCACTCATTCCTCAAAAGACGAGTCTTCTTTAAGCTCTTTTCATCTGACTCGTAAAACATGAAAAGATTATCGAGTTTTGGCATTCCAACTCGTTAAAGCGACCGGAAGTGCTATCCCTCCTCTAACCAGAGATCACCCCTATCATTGATCTCTTATTAAATTAATTGATTGGTTCCAGAATCAGTGATAAGAGTGGATCGAACCCCTATCATTGATCTGTTATAAAAATGTCTATAACAGTTTTCCTTTTGCGCTTGTTAATTAAGTCGTTGGTTGGCGACTCCGCTGGGGAACGTATCTAGTTAGTTTATTTGTGTTTCTATTGTTGTTCTTCTCATAAACTTAGGAGTGGTGAATCAAACTGCATTTGCCATTTACAAGTGCAAAGTAGAGATCTGCTACTCTAGTCCATTTACTGGGCCTGTTTATGATCTGAACAGCTGATCCACAAATGCTCTAACTGCCCTTTGTGATAGCTCTTAGTCCTCCTTTAAATCATCCTTCTAATTGTACCTTATTGATAGCTTTTATCCGGCCAAAACCCATAGATCAAATTGCAAACCGTGACCCAGAACCTAGAGACAATTCTTGTTTCTGCTTCAGCGCAGGCTCTGTGAAGAGACTCTGCATTTCAACTCAGGTCCCGAGAGGGCTACTTGCGCTGCAATTCAGTTTCTCTATGCAACAGGTGCGCTGATCAGCCTTTGCCCTGTGCAGCTGTGGTTCTTTGCATCCTTGTGTTCAGTTTTATCTCTGTTTTTGCAGCCTGTTATCAGTGTGTGTACCTATCTGAAAACCCCTTTTCTTTGCCTTAATTCCGCCTCAGTTGTATAAAAGAAACTGTATTTTTTTTTGTGTATTTGTTACATCATTGGCAGTTTCCCATTACAAAAGTAAACTAGTCATACTGTCGCCCTTAGATCTAGACCTGTCGTAAGTGTCGTTTTGATCTTAGGGGTAAATTTGTTTGGTATTGACAGTTGATTGCGCTTTTACTTTTGTCTTTTGGTTTGAATTTGTGAATTTCTAGTGTCAAAACAAGTGTTTACTTCGAAATCATAAAGTGTCGTAATCGTCTTTTTGATTTCAAAAACAAACTTGTTTGTGTTTTCACTTGAAATCGAATTCAAATTTGTACAACAGCTTTCTTTTTATGCATCAATGTTAAGAAAGTGAAAACAAATACATGCATTTGTGCATTTTCATATTGATAGTTTGTATGGTTTGATTTAGGAAAAGTGCATTTATAGTGTGCTCTATGCTCTTTGAGAAAAGATTGTGTCTTTCTTTTCCCCTTGTAGCTAGGATTTTCATTGTTGAAAAGAGATAAAAGCCTGCTTATCATCTTTAGACTGCATTTAGGAATTGTATCTACATCTCGTGGTGATCCAAAAAGGAAAACTTCTAAGAAAGATCAACCTAAAATAAATTAAATGAAATTAACAACGCTTTGTAACTTAACGCACAACATAGAGGTCTAGGCTAGAGACGTGTTCCGGCATCGTAAAACCTGGTGACTGTCGGCCTCACTGATGGTTGGGTGATTCCTCCTGAGAGAAGATAAGTGCCAGTACGGATTGTGCTCCCACGTACCGTCGAGTATATATTGGGAGACCCCTATAGGCATAAAACCTTTATCCATAGGAAGCCGTGTCGGCCGCCCTACTGATCACAATGCACTGAACACAGCATTCGGGAAGATTGACCGCCGTACCTTAAAAAGTATTCTGCGGTTTTGCGATTGGTTTGGCACACCCTCTACCTAGAACTCCATAGCAGTCCCTTTCGTTCCTTTTCAGACTCCTTAACGGAAAAGGTCCATCTGAGAACTTGTCACTTCAGGCTCATTAAAAATCGAAGGAGACTAGAGTCATCTTTTGCTTTTTCTCGACTCTTTAAAATTGAAAAATCAAGTTGTGTCCAAGCGTCGTTAAAATTTATTTTAAACGGAATATTCATACCCTTTTTCCTGCGTTGATCTTTAGGTTGAGAAAATGGAGCCTACCAACCAAGGAATTCCCCTTGGTGGAAATCCTAGTCCTTTCTCCTCTTGGGGAGATGTTGGTGCGCCCCATATGGCCACATTGTCGCTTCCAGGACTGACAATTGGCTTGCCAGTCTGGCTCTTCTCAACCAATGTTGTTTAGAACACCACTATTCCTGAACAGTCGAATCAGCAGTTAGACCAGTTCAGAACACCACTATTCCTTCCTCTTCGCTTGACGGGACTGGCAAAGCTAAAAACCAAGTTCCTAAGGAGAAGAAGGAAAAGAAGAAGAAAGAGAAGAAGAAGAAGGAGCCAAAGGTGACTGGGGGCAAACGAGTGTCGTCTAACTAAAATCCACACACTGCACTGACCAGGCCTAAATCGCCATGTGTCATTTGCAAGGGAGACCACTTTCACAGAGATTGTCCCTGCATCCCTCGGATACTAAGGGACTGGTCTCCCCGTTTGCACAATCCGGTGGTGTCAACCTCTGATAGCCATGTTGAAAGCACACCATCAACTAGCAAAAGTGAAGTCCCAGGATAAAAAGGGAGAGCTAGATCTCCCTGTAAACTGTGCGAAGGGAATCACGCCATCCACCGTTGTCGCTTCTTAGACGAAGCTAAAAGAGTTTTGGATGATCATCCGGTTTCACCGTTACGACTTCCTCCTGGATATAAAAAACTCTTACTGAGTCCTTCGTTAGTGGAGAATCCAGCTGGCCCACTAGAGTGGTCAGCTAAAGCGCCGGTCATTGAAGATGAACCAGCTGAATCCATACTCGACGAAAGTCAAAAGGTCGAGGCGGCAATTGACCCGGTCTTGCCTTCAGAGGATTTATCTTCGAATGACACAGTCACTGAAGAGAACAAGGATGACACCATCTAAATTCTCTTCATCAACACAGACTCCGACGAACACGGGGGCAACCTACCCATTCCTTTATCGCAGGAAGGAAGTTCGTCAGAGCCGTACCCGGCCATTTACTCGGTCCCACCTCCAAGCAACCTAGTTGTCTCCTTCGACTGGAATCAACTAGGCAGACCCCGTTTACCAGCAAACATACCATTCAAAATTATCGTCCAGATATACAGAATGGTCACGGCTGGAACCATCATTGATGAGGGGGCATCTATGAGTATCCTTTCCTCTACTGCTTGGAAAGCGCTTGGTTCGCCATCGCTTTTGCCTGAAATGAGAAATCTGACAGGCTTCGATAAAGGAACCAGTCGACCTTTAGGGATCCTCCCCAATGTGCCCATAACATTGAAAGGGAAAACCGTTCAAATGAACGTGATGGTCGTTCAAGGACCCTTGGATTATAACCTACTCCTTGGATGAGACTATATATATTGCATGGGAGCCATCGTCTCCTCACTCTTTAGAGTAATGTGTTTTCCGCACAAAGCAAGAGTGGTCAAGCTCGTGGATCAGCTTTCATTTCCCGGATCACGCATCACAAATAGTCATATACCATCCCTAAATGGTCTCTTCACGCAAGAAATGTCTCAACCTACGGTCCGTCCTCCCGATGAGCGCGAGTAATTCGGAGGGATATGACTGGAACCCAGGGGGCATGCGTCCTAGTCTGCTTCGGCAGGAAAACTTTGGGTATAGGGTAGGTTTCCGCGGGAGAATATGACTAGTCTGTACCCCGTCCGTGATTGGAAGAGGGGTTGTTCTAGAATAAGATTCTTTTGTCAAAGTTATGTGTTTGGCGCTCGTTGTCACTCACCTTTGTCTATCTCGGTAGACATCGCTGAAGAAGTGTTTTGTTTGAAAGATTAATAAGAGATCCCTATAATAGGGAAATCAGAGAAATAATAGGGAAATTAGGTAACAATATAATTTAATAATTGGGATAAATTAGGTAACAATATAAATTCATTTTTATGCACTGCAGAACAGATAATCATCCTACCAAAAGGATGATGATTTCATCAGAATCATCAGTCTACCATCAGACGATTGTCTGTCCTATTTACATAAAAATGAATTTATAAAGCTGAGCATGGGAATGCCCGCCTCAGCTAGATCATGAAAACAGTATGAAAAATAATGTATTGTATTGTATCTTATTACAGGTCTCCTCCCAGCATTGAAAGAACTTCGGATCCTCCTAATAAAGCATTTCACCCAATAAACGACCTCATACTTTAGGGGGCAATTGTTATAGACATTTTTGTGCCTTACAGCTATAAGCATGAAATGTCCATAATCCAAGGGATCCAAAGTCCCTAAAGATATTGTTACAACTCCTAAAGGAACAAGGTCAACCAATGACAGCTCCTCCCAGAAGTTCTCCACCATAAACTGCTCAAAACGAGTCAAATCAGGATCAATTCAGAAGATCCACTAGCTGCCTGCGTTGTAAAGCACCCAAGTACACTAGCTAGGTGCATTGCAACGCACTTGAATGCACTACCTAGGTGTGTTGAGCGGGAAATGACAAGTGGCAGAGTCATTCAACGAGGTGGAAAGACCATGGAAGCTTCCAGAATCTTCTCCAATGACACTTGCCTCACTGAATTCGACCAAGTGATGAGTAAGAGGCTCTCAGTCTCCAAGCATCACCAAAAGTATCTACATTTGGGAAATTAAATTATGGGATTAATCTTAACTGGGAAATTAATTGCTTGGTTCCAGAATCAGTGATCAGAGCGGATTGAACCCAGAATCTCTAGTGTTCTGAATGGCGACATCGTCGTAGAATGGTGAAAACGTATGTTCCCGATCAACTCTTAGCTGAATGGTTTATTAAGTCATTATTGCCTTCCATCACGGAAGATGTGGCAAAGGGGGGAGTTGTAACAGAAGAGCAAGTTATAGCTCGTGCGCAATATCTGGACTTGATCTATACTCAGTCCAGCAAGCTCTACGACAAAATACCTGACGCCCCTTGACCGGAATTATCAATTCCTCCTCCTCCTAAATCGAACAATGACTCTCACGCCGGCAATGGCGTGATTGTCAAAATAGACACGAAATTGACAAAGGCTACATCTAAGAAGGCCCGTAAGATTTCAGATCAAAATTCAAAAGATAAACTTCTTGCTTCGGAAGTAAATGTCGTATCAGCAGATAAGGGCAAAGAAACCAAACAACCAGGAAGCAAGAAGAAGAAAGGCAAAGGGAAGAAGAAGAAGGATGAGTCATCTCCTGAAAAAAATTCTTCAAACCCTCTTGGAAATAGGAAACCCCTTTCGGGTGTCAAATATGTGACGAGGATCATTGGACAAAAGAATGTCCATACAAAGCTGAGCTTAAGAAATTCTTTAAAAGTTTGAAAACCTCAGCTGTGTTAACTGATATGTTTCCAAACCCAGGAACCAAACTGGTTGCTAATCAAAATGCTTCCCGATCACAAGTGCTTATGTTATCTATCTCAAAGCAGTAAAATGATGCTTTGATAACGACAAGGAATAAAGATTACGGGAATCCACAGCTGTCGAACAACAAGGATAAAGATCAACCTAGTAGTTCGACAACAACTTCGACCGAAGTTGTGCCACCCATCATTCCTGAACCAATGATAAATCCGCCAAAGGGAGTAGTGCACAAATCGACATTTAATCCTCATGCAAAAATAGCACAGAATTATAATATAATAGAGGGCCTAGCCCAATCGTCGTCCGCTATGTCGACACTTGAGGTACCGCAAAATTGCCTCTCCCAAGAGCAAGCTTTATTATCAGCAATAGGTGGGATTGATCCAATGGATTCCAATCTTGTGGCCTTTAATCATAAAGGATATGACCCTCAGTTACCAGCTCAACTAGCTTTCCTTATTCAAGTGAAAGCCCTCAACAAAACTATTCATCGAACAATTATTGATGAGGGGGCATCTACATGTATTATGTCGATGAGTTGCTGGAAAAATTTAGGATCTCCAACCTTGTCGTGGTCTGCGACAACGTTAAAAGTATTCGACGGAAGGACATATACCCCATATGGTATCCTAAATAACTTGAAAGTTGAACTAGGAGGGAAAACAGTAGAAATAGATGTTGAAGTCATAGATGGGAATCTTGATTACAACATCCTACAAGGAAGACCATGGATATATGCCATGGCAGCTGTTGTGTCGACCTATTTCAGAAAGATTGCATTTCCCTTTCAAGGAGGGATTACAATCGTCGATCAGCAAAACTTCCTCCCCAATGGTTCTCAAGTTAATGGAAGCATTCCAATGATCCATGGAAGCAATCATTCGCTCCAAAATATCGGAGTAGGTCTCCTAAAAGACCCTGCCTTAATGGGTACTTTTGCCCTACCGCCTCTGAGAAATCTGGCGGAAGTGGCCACAGTGGAATATGAAACCTTCTATATCTAATGGATTTGGACTTCGAGGATGGTTCTTATCTCGTGTCAACCTCGTTAAAAAATGAAACAAGGAATCTTGAGGATGGTTCTTTTACTGTGTCAACCTCATTAAAAAATGAAACAAATCCCCTTTCCAAATCTCAAAGGTAAACCTTCATTCCAACCACCGAGTTGAATGCAATGAAGCTTGGGGGGCATGCACCTCGATTTGTGTTATTATGCTGGGGGCATGAAAACTTATCATGAGCAGTGTTACCGCAGGGTTCAAGCTCGTTAAAAAATAAACCCGCATCGAGCAGTTTTAGCACATAGTTCATGCTCGTTAAAAAATAAACATAAGATCGAGCAAGTGTTTCAACCCGCGTTTAAGCTCGTTAAAAAATGAACTATCCTCCGGTAAATGACCACCGTGAATGTAGCATTATCAGCCATTAAAGCCTTGGTCGTGTTTGCACCGTCACCTCCACTTTTGCATTGGCCGATCATTCACCTCCATTTGATTGTTTACCCATTTTGAGGAACAGCTGCGAAGAGTGATTTCATTAGCCATCCTTGTGACACTACCGTGATTAGAAAATTCCAACCCTTACCTGGAATCAGTTGCTACCCATTTTATCACTCATTCCTCAAAAGACGAGTCTTCTTTAAGCTCTTTTCATCTGACTCGTAAAATATGAAAATATTGCCGAGTTTTGGCCTTCCAGCTCGTTAAAGCGATCGGAAGTGCTATCCCTCCTCTAGATTTTAATCTTTTTGGACCTGAGGGATTATTGCACAAAAAGATCGAGCGCTCGTTAAAACTATCGAAAATTCATCTCTTCTGTATTGTTTTATACTTTTTCAGACCTAAGGGATTAGATGACGAAAAAGGACTTTCGGAGTTAACTTTACGTACCTTTTCAGACTCTCTAAAAATGAAAAGGACGGAGTTATCTTTGTCGTTAGACTCGTTAAAAACATTAATAGCGACAAACTTGTCTTTAGATGAGAACGAGTTTCACTATCGCTAGGCTCGTTAAAACATAGCGATGGGTTTGCCCGAAGGGAAAATTATAGAACAAGCATATGTTATCCTCCTCAAGCTTGACAAAAATAAACAGGTACTGGTCAGCAATGACTGGGCAAAAATTGGGAAGAAACTCAAAGAACCTTTATTGGTAGCAAGTCGCTCTTGAACATGACACGTCCACTCCGTGCCTGAGTCGGGTTGGGTTGTTTCATTCACCGGTCACATCACCATGGTCTCGCCATACCATCCACCTTTGGGAAAAATGCTACCAATCCATCATATAAGTGTCACCGATATGTTCAAGAGAAGTCATCTAGAGAAGTCAACCGTGTCCCATCCACTACCATACATTATACTTCATACTTTCATGACCGCCACCCTGAACCATATATCATCAGATCGTTTTCACCTCCATCAAAATCATTTGCTCCATTCCGTGTCACTGATGTGGGATACATCAAGGCCCTCCTTTGACGGATCACTTCTTGTCGAAATCAGCTCATTATCCAAGAAGTTGATCTAGGAACACCCCCTTCAGTACTTTGAAGCTTGCATGCCTCAATGGCAAGTTTCTCACTTCCGACGACAGGTATACATCAATGACCTTCAACCGAAAGATTTTTCGTGGTGTTCGACGCCAAGTCCTTTATTCACACCACATGAATTGTACTGCAGTACCTTGAGGGTCATTATCATTATCGGTGATTCCTCTCGCGCTTGTTAACAGTTTACATCATTGACTGGTAATCAAGCGATGTCTTTCCATGTTCGACTTCAAAACATTTCTCACATGGATCGACTTGTACTTAGAGTGAAGATCGGACGAGATTGAAGACCCCGGATCTAGTTTCATCCATCCGGGCTGCGATATATATTCAGGAAAAATAAAGACATTGACATGTACAGCAATGCAGAATAGATAATCATCCTACCAAAAGGATGATGATTTCATCAGAATCATCAGTCTACCATCAAACGATTGTCTGTCCTATGTACATAAAAATGAATTTATAAAGCTGAGCATGGGAATGCCCGCCTCAGCTAGATCATGAAAACAGTATGAAAAATAATGCATTGTATTGTATCTTATTACAGGTCTCCTCCCAGCATTGAAAGAACTTCGGATCCTCCTAATAAAGCATTTCACCTGATAAACGACCTCATACTTTAGGGGGCAACTGTTATAGACATTTTTGTGCCTTACAGCTATAAGCATGAAATGTCCATAAATCAAGGGATCCTAAGTCCCTAAATATGTTGTTACAGCTCCTAAAGGAACAAGGTCAACCAATGACAGCTCCTCCCAGAATTTCTCCACCAGAAACTGCTCAAAACTAGTCAAATCAGGATCAATTCAGAAGCTCCACTAGCTGCATGCGTTGCAAAGCACCCAAATACACTCGCTAGGTGCGTTGCAACTCACTTGAATGCACTACCCAAGTGTGTTGAGTGGGAAATGACAAGTGGAAGAGTCATTCAACGAGGTGGAAAGACCATGGAAGCTTCCAGAATCTTCTCCAATGACACTTGCCTCACTGAATTCGACCAAGTGATGAGTAAGAGACTCTCAGTCTCCAACTGGAAGCAAGAACTGACAGAGAAAAGCCACAAGTCAAAACATAAGCTGACTCATCCTCTCTGCTTACATCTATATGTGGATCCCTCATCCCAGAGATCCAAAGGCGACCTATAATTGTTACCCCTATCCCTCATTGAGTGTCTGCTCCCGACTGTAAATCAGGGATAGATTAGGATAAATACATTCAGGAAAAGTATCTATCAATCTCTCTCCATTCTGGGTTCGATACGCTTTGATCAATGATTCTGGAACCAAGCAATTAATTTAGAGATCACCCCTATCATTGATATCTTTTCCTTTGTTTGGGAAAAGTATCTATTCGGAATGCCCTATCCCACTCTAAGGTGTGATAGTTCCTTAGTAACAAACAAGGAAAACTACTTGAGTATTCTTCTTTATGAAATGTAAATGAGGGGAAAGGATGTAACTAACCTGTGTCTTTCGCTAGCTTGTTGATCCAATCGCTCCTCCCTTCAATAGCTCCCAGCTCCCTTCTCCCTTACCGGCCCAGCTTCACTGAATTCCTGCAAGATCACAAGAGAGAGAAACTACGCGAAGATATAGATATACATTCATAAAAAGCTCAGGATCAGATTAAGCTAAACATGCAAATATAACAAAACATCATTGATACACAGCATGTAGGAGAAACTCAAATAATTTTATTCATATGATAAGAAAGTCCAAGAGGAGATACAACCAAGTGAGTCCCGATCCAACATCTACCTCCCAACAAAGGAATCCCTTCCTCTCCTCCAACAAAGCATAAATCACCCAATGTACTAATCTCAATCTCAAACCAACAAAAATTCTCTGCAAAGTATAAAATTCCAGCCCCCCGGATCTCTGGGATGAGGGATCCATATATAGATGTAAGCAGAGAGGATGAGTCAGCTTATGTTTTAACTTGTGGCTTCTCTCTGTCAGTTCTTGCTTCCACTTGGAGACGGATAGCCTCTTACTCATCACTTGGTCGAATTCAGTGAGACAAGTGTCATTGGAGAAGATTCTGGAAGCTTCCATGGTCTTTCCACCTCGTTGAATGACTCTGCCACTTGTCATTTCCCGCTCAACACAACTAGGTAGTGCATTCAAGTGCGTTGCAATGCACCTAGCCAGTGTATTTGGGTGCTTTGCAATGCAGGCAGCTAGTGGAGCTTCTGAATTGATCCTGATTTGACTAGTTTTGAGCAGTTTTTGGTGGAGAACTTCTGGGAGGAGCTGTCATTGGTTGACCTTGTTCCTTTAGGAGCTGTAACAACATCTTTAGGGACTTTGGATCCCTTGGATTATGGACATTTCATGCTCAAAGTTGTAAGGTACAAAAATGTCTATAACAGTTGCCCCCTAAAATATGAGGTCGTTTATCAGGTGAAATGCTTTATTAGGACGATTCGAAGTTCATTCAATGCTGGGAGGAGACCTGTAATAAGATACAATACAATACATTATTTTTCATATTGTTTTCACGATCTAGCTGAGGTGGGCATTCCCATGCTCAAAATTATAAATTCATTTTTATGTACATAGGACAGACAATCGTCTGATGGTAGACTGATGATTCTGATGAAATCATCATCCTTTTGGTAGGATGATCATCTGTTCTGCAATGTTGTACATGTCAATGTCTTTATTTTTCCTGAATATATATCGCAGCCCGGATGGATGAAACTAGATCCGGGGTCTTCAATCTCGTCTGATCTTCACTCTAAGTACAAGTCGATCCATGTGAGAAATGTTTTGAAGTCGAACATGGAAAGACATCGCTTGATTACTAGTCAATGATGTAAACTGTTAACAAGCACGAGAGGAATCACCGATAATGATAATGACCCTCAAGGTACTGCAGTACAATTCACGTGGTGTGAATAAAGGACAAGGCATCGAACACCACGCAAAATCTTTCGGTCGAAGGTCATTGATGTATACCTGTCACCGGAAGTGAGAAACTTGCCATTGAGGCATGCAAGCTTCAAAGTACTGAAGGGGTTTTTCCTAGATCAACTTCTTGGATAATGAGCTGATGTCGATAAGAAGCGATTTGTCAAAGGAGGGCCTTAATGTATCCCACATCAATGACACGGAACGGAGCAAATGATTTTGATGGAGGTGAAAACGATATGATGATATATGGTTCAGGGTGGCAGTCATGAAAGAATGAAGTATAATGTATGGTAGTGGATGGGACACGGTTGACTTCTCCGGATGACTTCTCTTGAACATATCGGCGACACTTATGTGATGGATTTGTAGCATTTACCCCAAAGGTGGATGGTATGGCGAGACCATGGTGATGCGACCGGTGAATGAAACAACCCAACCCGACTCAGGCATGGAGTGGAAGTGTCATGTTCAAGAGCGACTTGCTACCAGCAAAGGTTCTTTGAGTTTCTTCCCAGTTTTTCCCCAGTCATTGCTGACCAGTACCTATTTATTTTTGTCAAGCTTGAGGAGGATAACATATGCTTGTTCTATAATTTTCCCTTCGGGCAAACCCATCACTATGTTTTAACGAGCCTAGCGATAGTGAAACTCGTTCTCGTCTAAAGACAAGTTTGTCGTTATTAATGTTTTTAACGAGTCTAACGACAAAGATAACTCAGTCCTTTTCATTTTTAGAGAGTCTGAAAAGGTACGTAAAGTTAACTTCGAAAGTCCTTTTTCGTCATCTAATCCCTTAGGTCCGAAAAAGTATAAAACAATACAGAAGGGATGAATTTTCGATAGTTTTAACGAGCCGAACAAAACAAGCACTCGATCGTTTTGTGCAATAATCCCTCAAGTCCAAAAAGATTAAAATCTAGAGGAGGGATAGCACTTTCGGTCGCTTTAACGAGCTGGAAGGCCAAAACTTGGAAATCTTTTCATATTTTACGAGTCAGATGAAAAGAGCTTAAAGAAGACTCGTCTTTTGAGGAACGAGTGATAAAATGGGTAGCAGCTGATTCCAGGTAAGGGTTGGAATTTTCCAATCACGGCAGTGTCACAAGGATGGCTAATGAAATCACTCTTCACAGCTGTTCCTCAAAATGGGTAAACAATCAAATGGAGGTGAATGATCGGCCAATGGAAAAGTGGAGGTGACGGTGCAAACACGACCAAGGCTTTAATGGCTGATAATGCTACATTCACGGTGGTCATTTACCGGAGGATAGTTCATTTTTTAATGAGCTTAAACACGGGTTGAAACACTTGCTCGATCTTATGTTTATTTTTTAACGAGCATGAACTATGCACTAAAACTGCTCGATCTTATGTTTATTTTTTAACGAGCATGAACTATGCGCTTAAACTGCTCTATCTTATGTTTATTTTTTAACGAGCATGAACTATGCGCTAAAACTGCTCGATAATCCAGTCATATGATAAGAATGTCTCATGTAAGATGCCATTTTTTATGGAGCTTGCGCCTTACAAAGCTATGCCCCACATCCTCTCGTTATGCAAGTTCGGAAACGACTAATCCTACGAGTTTAAAGGGTTAGACCTACGGGTTTAAAGGGAGGACCTAAAAATTTAAAAAATAAATAGCCGCCCCTTGCTTGCATTCCAAAAGGTTTGCATGCCCCTAGGTATAAAATAGAGTTTCAAGGTTACCCCTCAATTTGCAGGAAAAACATTTGTTTAACCGGGAGAGGCCTACCTCTTTCAGGTTACCAAAGATTGTCCTATTAATCTCTCAAACAAAACACTTCTTCGGCGATGTCTACCGAGATAGACAAAGGTGAGTGACAATGAGCACCAAACACATAACTTTTACAAAAGAATCTTATTCTAGAACAACCCCTCTTCCAATCACAGACGGGGTACGGACTAGTCATATTCTCCCGCGGAAACCTACCCTATACCCAAAGTTTTCCTGCCGAAGCAGACCAGGACGCATGCGCCCTGGGTTCCAGTCATATCCCTCCGAACTACTCGCGCTCATCGGGAGGACGGACCGTAGGATGAGACATTTCTTGCGTGAAGAGACCATTTAGGGATGGTATATGACTATTTGCGATGCGTGATCCGGGAAATGAAAGCTGATCCACGAGCTTGACCACTCTTCCTTCGTGCGGAAAACACATTACTCTAAAGAGTGAGGAGATGATGGCTCCCATGCAATATATATAGTCTCGTCCAAGGAGTAGGTTATAATCCAAGGGTCCTTGAACGACCATCACGTTCATTTGAACGGTCTTCCCTTTCAATGGTATGGGCACATTGGGGAGGATCCCTAAAGGTCAATTGGTTGCTTTATCAAAGCTTGTCAGATTTCTCATCTCAGGCAAAAGTGATGGCGAACCAAGCACTTTCCAAGCAGTAGAGGAAAGGATACTCACAGAAGCCCCCTCATCTATGATGGTACCAGCCATGACCATTCTATATATTTGGACGATAATTCTGAATGGTATGCTTGCTGGCAAACGGGGTCTGCCTAGTTGATTCCAGTCGAAGGAGACAACTAGGTTGCTTGGAGGTGGGACCGAGTAGATGGCCGGGTATGGCTATGACGAACTTCCTTCCTGCGATAAAGGAATGGGTAGGTTGCCCCCGTGTTCGTCAGAGTCTGTGTTGATGAAGAGAATTTGGACGGTGTCATCCTTATTCTCCTCAGTGACTGTGTCATTTGAAGATAAATCCTCTGAAGGCAAGACTGGGTCAACTGCCGCCTCGACCTTTTGACTTTCGTCGGGTATGGATTCAGCTGGTTCATCTTCAATGACCGGCGCTTCAGCTGACCACTTGAGCGGGCTAACTGGATTTTCAACTAACGAAGGACTTGGCAAGAGTTTTTTATATCCAGGAGGGAGTCGTAACGGTGAAACGGGATGATCATCCAAAACTCTTTTAGCTTCGTCTAAGAAGGGACAACAGTGGATGGCGTGGTTGCCTTCGCACAGTCTACAGGGAGATCTAGCTCTCCCTTTTCATCCTGGGACTTCACTTTCGCTAGTTGACGGTGTGCTTTCAACATGGCTATCAGAGGTTGACGCCACCGGATTGTGCAAACAGGGAGACCAGTCCCTTAGTATCTGAGGGATGCAGGGACAATCTCTGTGAAAGTGGTCTCCCTTGCAAATGACACATGGCGATTTAGGCCTGGTCAGTGCAGTGTGTGGATTTTCGTTAGACGACACTCGTTTGCCCCCAGTCGCTTTTGGCTCCTTCTTCTTTTTCTCTTTCTTCTTCTTTTCCTTCTTCTCCTTAGGAACTTTGTTTTTAGCTTTACCAGTCCCGTCAAGCGAAGAGGAAGGAAGAGAGGAAGAATTAGAGGAAGTAGAAGGTTGGTGGGAAACTCTGGACTCGTCTAATTGCTGATTCGACTGTTCATGAATAGTGGTGTTCTGAACGACATTGGTTGAGAAGAGCCAGACTGGCAAGCCAATTGTCAGTCCTGGACGTGACAATGTGGCCATATGGGGCGCACCAACATCTCCCCAAGAGGAGAAGGGACTAGGATTTCCACCAAGGGGAATTCCTTGGTTGGTAGGCTCCATTTTCTCAACCTAAAGATCAACGCGGGAGAAAGGGGATGAATATTCCGTTTAAAATAAATTTTAACGACGCTTGGACACAGCTTTCTTTTTCAATTTTAAAGAGTCGAGAAAAAGTAAAAGATGACTCTAGTCTCCTTCGATTTTTAATGAGCCTGAAGTGACAAGTGCTCAGATGGACCTTTTCCGTTAAGGAGTCTGAAAAGGAATGAAAGGGACTGCTCTGGAGTTCTAGGTAGAGGGTGTGCCAAACCAATCGCAAAACTACAGAATACTTTTTAAGGTATGGGCGATCAATCTTCCCGAATGTTGTGTTCAGTGCATTGCGATCAGTAGGGCGGCCGACACGGCTTCCTATGGATAAAGGTTTTATGCCTATAGGGGTCTCCTAATATATACTCAACGGAACGTGGGAGCGCAATCCGTACTAGCACTTATCGTCTCTCAGGAGGAATCACCCAACCATCAGTGAGGTCGATAGTCACCAGGTTTTACGATGCCGGAACACATCTCTAGCCTAGACCTCTATGTTGTGCATTAAGTTACAAAGCGTTGTTAAGTTCATTCAATTTATTTTAGGTTGATCTTTCTTAGAAGTTTTCCTTTTTGGATCACCACGAGATGTAGATACAATTCCTAAATGCAGTCTAAAGATGATAAGAAAGATTTTATCTCTTTTCAACAATGAAAATCCTAGCAACAAGGGGAAAATAAAGACACAATCTTTTCTCAAAGAGCATATAGCACACTATAAATGCACTTTTCCTAAATCAAACCATACAAACTATCAACATGCAAATGCACAAATGCATGTATTTGTTTTCACTTTCTTAATATTGATGCCTAAAAAGAAAGCTGTTGTACAAATTTGAATTCGATTTCAAGTGAAAAAACAAACAAGTTTCTTTTTGAAATAAAAAAGACGATTACGACATTTTATGATTTTGAAGTAAACACTTGTTTCGACACTAGAAATTCACAAATTCAAACCAAAAGACAAAAGTAAAAGCGCAATCAACTGTCAATAGCAAACAAATTTACTCCTAAGATCAAAACGACACTTACGACAGGTCTAGATCTAAGGGCGACAGTATGACTAGTTTACTTTTGTAATGGGAAACTGCAAATGATGTAACAAATACAAAAAAACAAATACGGTTTCTTTTATACAACTGAGGTGGAATTAAGGCAAAGAAAAGGGGTTTTCAGATAGGTACACACACTGATAACAGGCTGTAAAAACAAAGATAAAACTGAACACAAGGATGCAAAGAACCACAGCTGCAGAGGGAAAAGGCTGATCAGCGCACCTGTTGCACAAAGAAACTGAATTGCAGTGCAGGTAGCCCTCTCGGAACCTGCATTGAAATGCAGAGTCTCTTCACAGAGCCTGTGCTGAAGCAGAAACGAGAATTGTCTCTGAGTTTTGGGTCACGATTTGCAGTTTGATCTATGGTTTTTGGCCGGATAAAAGCTATCAATAAGGTACAATTAGAAGGATGATTTAAAGGAGGACTAAGAGCTATCACAAAGGGCAGTTAGAGAATTTGTGGATCAGATGTTCAGATCATAAATAGGCCCAGTAAATGGACTAGAGTAGTAGATCTCTACTTTGCATTTGTAAATGGCAAATGCAGTTCGATTCGCCACTCCTAAGTTTATGAGAAGAACAACCATAGAAACACAAATAAAATAACTAGATACGATCCCCAGTGGAGTCGCCAATTTGTTGTTGGTAAAAGTATCTATTCCGAATGCCCCTATCCCACTCTAAGGTGTGATAGTGCCTTAGCAACAAACAAGGAAAAACTACTTGAGTATTCTTCTTTATGAAATGTAAATGAAGAGGAAGGACGTAACTAACCTGTGTCTTTCGCTAGTTTGTTGATCCAATCGCTCCTCTCATCAATAGCTCTCAGCTCCCTGCTCCCTTACCGACCCAGCTTCACCTAATTCCTGTAAGATCACAAGAGAGAGAAACTACATGAAGATATAGATATACATTCATAAAAAGCTCAGGATGAGATTAAGCTAAACATGCAAATATAACAAAACATCATTGATACACAGCATGTAGGAGAAACTCAAATAATTTTATTGATATGATAAGAAAGTCCAAGAGGAGATACAACCAAGTGAGTCCCGATCCAGCATCTACCTCCCAACAAAGGAATCCCTTCCTCTCCTCCAACAAAGCATAAATCACCCAATGTACTAATCTCAATCTCAAACCAACAGCAATTCTCTGCAAAGTACAAAATTCCAGCCCCCCGGATCTCTGGGATGAGGGATCCATATATAGATGTAAGCAGAGAGGATGAGTCAGCTTATGTTTTGACTTGTGGCTTCTCTCTGTCAGTTCTTGCTTCCACTTGGAGACTGATAGCCTCTTACTCATCACTTGGTCGAATTCAGTGAGGCAAGTGTCATTGGAGAAGATTTTGGAAGCTTCCATGGTCTTTCCACCTCGTTGAATGACTCTTCCACTTGTCATTTCCCGCTCAACGCACCTGGGTAGTGCATTCAAGTGCGTTGCAACGCACCTAGCCAGTGTATTTGGGTGCTTTGCAACGCAGGCAGCTAGTGGAGCTTCTGAATTGATCCTGATTTGACTAGTTTTGAGCAGTTTCTGGTGGAGAACTTCTGGGAGGAGTTGTCATTGGTTGACCTTGTTCCTTTAGGAGCTGTAACAACATCTTTAGGGACTTTGGATCCCTTGGATTACGGAAATTTCATGCTCAAATTTGTAAGGCACAAAAATGTCTATAACAGTTGCCCCCTAAAGTATGAGGTCGTTTATCGGGTGAAATGCTTTATTAGGAGGATCCGAAGTTCATTCAATGCTGGGAGGAGACCTGTAATAATTAGATGGTAGACTAATGATTCTGATGAAATCATCATCCTTTTGGTAGGATGATCATCTATTCTACAATGCTGTACATGTCAATGTCTTTATTTTTCCTGAATATATATCGCAGCCCGGATAGATGAAACTAGATCCGGGGTCTTCAATCTCGTCCGATCTTCACTCTAAGTACAAGTCGATCCATGTGAGAAATGTTTTGAAGTCGAACATGGAAAGAAATCGCTTGATTACCAGTCAATGATGTAAACTGTTAACAAGCGCGAGAGGAATCACCGATAATGATAATGACCCTCAAGGTACTGCAGTACAATTCACGTGGTGTGAATAAAGGACTTGGCGTCGAACACCACGCAAAATCTTTTGGTTGAAGGTCATTGATGAATACCTGTCGCCGGAAGTGAGAAACTTGCCATTGAGGCATGCAAGCTTCAAAGCACTGAAGGGGGTGTTCCTAGATCAACTTCTTGGATAATGAGCTGATGTCGACAAGAAGCGATCCATCAAAGGAGGGCCTTAATGTATCCCACATCAATGACACAGAACGGAGCAAATGATTTTGATGGAGGTGAAAATGATCTGATGATATATGGTTCAGGGTGGCAGTCATGAAAGAATGAAGTATAATGTATGGTAGTGGATGGGACACGGTTGACTTCTCCGGATGACTTCTCTTGAACATATCGGCGACACTTATGTGATGGATTGGTAGCATTTACCCCAAAGGTGGATGGTATGGCGATACCATGGTGATGTGACCGGTGAATGAAACAACCCAACCCGACTCAGGCATGGAGTGGAAGTGTCATGTTCAAGAGTGACTTGCTACCAATAAAGGTTCTTTGAGTTTCTTCCCAATTTTTCTCCAGTCATTGCTGACCAGTACCTCTTTATTTTTGTCAAGCTTGAGGAGGATAACATATGCTTGTTCTATAATTTTCCCTTCGGGCAAACCCATCGCTATGTTTTAACGAGCCTAGCGATAGTGAAACTCATTCTCGTCTAAAGACAAGTTTGTCGCTATTAATGTTTTTAACGAGTCTAACGACAAAAATAACTCGGTCCTTTTCATTTTTAGAGAGTCTGAAAAGGTACGTAAAGTTAACTCCGAAAGTCCTTTTTCGTCATCTAATCCCTTAGGTCCGAAAAAGTATAAAACAATACAGAAGGGATGAATTTTCGATAGTTTTAACGAGTCGAACAAAACAAGCGCTCGATCTTTTTGTGCAATAATCCCTCAGGTCCAAAAAGATTAAAATCTAGAGGAGGGATAGCACTTCAGGTCGCTTTAACGAGCTGGAAGGCCAAAACTCGACAATCTTTTCATATTTTACGAGTCAGATGAAAAGAGCTTAAAGAAGACTCGTCTTTTGAGGAACGAGTGATAAAATGGGTAGCAGCTGATTCCAGGTAAGGGTTGGAATTTTCCAATCACGGCAGTGTCACAAGGATGGCTAATGAAATCACTCTTCACAGCTGTTCCTCAAAATGGGTAAACAATCAAATGGAGGTGAATGATCGGCCAATGGAAAAGTGGAGGTGACGGTGCAAACACGACCAAGGCTTTAATGGCTGATAATGCTACATTCACGGTGGTCATTTACCAGAGGATAGTTCATTTTTTAACGAGCTTAAACGCGGGTTAAAACACTTGCTCGATCTTATGTTTATTTTTTAACGAGCATGAACTATCCGCTAAAACTGCTCGATCTTATGTTTATTTTTTAACGAGCATGAACTATGCGCTAAAACTGCTCAATAATCCAGTCATATGATAAGAATGTCTCATATAAAATGCCGTTTTTTATGGAGATTGCGCCTTACAAAGCTATGCCCCGCATCCTCTCGTTATGCAAGTTCAGAAACGCCTAATCCTACGAGTTTAAAGGGTTAGACCTACAGGTTTAAAGGGAGGACCTAAAAATTTAAAAAATAAATAGCCGCCCCTTGCTTGCATTACAAAAGTTTTGCATTCCCCCAGGTATAAAATAGAGTTTCAAGGTTACCCCTCAATTTGCAGGAAAAACATTTGTTTAACCGGGAGAGGCCTACCTCTTTCAGGTTACCAAAGATTGTTCTATTAATCTTTCAAACAAAACACTTCTGCGGCGATGTCTACCGAGATAGACAAAGGTGAGTGACAACGAGTGCCAAACACATAACTTTGAAGAAAGAATCTTATTCTACAACAACCCCTCTTCCAATCATGGACAGGGTACGGACTAGTCATATTCTCCCGCGGAAACCTACCCTATACCCAAAATTTTCCTGCAGGAGCAGACCAGGACGCATGCCCCCTGGGTTCCAGTCATATCCCTCCCAATTACTCGCGCTCATCGGGAGGATGGACCGTAGGTTGAGACATTTCTTGCGTGAAGAGACCATTTAGGGATGGTATATGACTATTTTCCACGCGTGGTCCGGGAAATGAAAGCTGATCCACAAGCTTGACCACTCTTCCTTCGTGCGGAAAACACATTACTCTAAAGAGTGAGGAGACGATGGCTCCCATGCAATATATATAGTCTCGTCCAAGGAGTAGGTTATAATCCAAGGGTCCTTGAAACCATCACGTTCATTTTAACGGTCTTCCCTTTCAATGTTATGGGCACATTGGGGAGGATCCCTAAAGGTCGACTGGTTCCTTTATCAAAGCCTGTTATATTTCTCATTTTAGGCAAAAGCGATGGCGAACACAGTGCTTTCCAAGCAGTAGAGGAAAGGATACTCACAGATGCCCCCTCATCAATGATGGTGCCAGCCATGACCATTCTGTATATTTGGACGATAATTCTGAATGGTATGTTTGCTGGTAAACGGGGTCTGCCTAGTTGATTCCAGTCGAAGGAGACAACTAGGTTGCTTGGAGGTGGGACCGAGTAAACGGTCGGGTACGGCTCTGACGAACTTCCTTCCTGC
The DNA here is from genome assembly GCA_031772625.1 of Pinus tabuliformis. Taxonomy (NCBI): domain Eukaryota; kingdom Viridiplantae; phylum Streptophyta; class Pinopsida; order Pinales; family Pinaceae; genus Pinus; species Pinus tabuliformis. The sequence continues at coordinate 1,090,809,987 of CM062815.1, read as the reverse complement.
GATAAAGCAATGGGTAGGTTGCCCCCGTGTTCGTCGGGGTCTGTGTTGATGAAGAGAATTTGGATGGTGTCATCCTTGTTCTTTTCAATGACTGTGTCATTCGAAGATAAATCCTCTGAAGGCAAGACCGGGTCAACTACCGCCTCGACCTTTTGAATTTTGTCGGGTATGGATTCAGCTCATTCATCTTCAATGACCAGCGCTTCAGCTGACCACTTGAGCGGGCCAGCTGGATTCTCAACTAATGAAGGACTCGGTAAGAGTTTTTTATATCCAGGAGGAAGTCGTAACGGTGAAACCAGACAATCATCCAAAACTCTTTTAGCTTCGTCTAAGAAGGGACAATGGTGGATGGCGTGATTGCCTTCACACAATTTACATGGAGATCTAGCTCTCCCTTTTTGTCCTGGGACTTCACTTTCGCTAGTTGACGGTGTGCTTTCTACATGGCTATCAGAGGTTGACGCCACCGGATTGTGCAAACGGGGAGACCAGTCCCTTAGTATCCGAGGGATGCAGGGACAATCTTTGTGAAAGTGGTCTCCCTTGCAAATGACACATGGCGATTTAGGCCTGGTCAGTGCAGTGTGTGGATTTTCGTTAGACAACACTCGTTTGCCCCTAGTCGCTTTTTGCTCCTTCTTCTTTTTCTCTTTCTTCTTCTTTTCCTTCTTCTTTTTCTCTTTCTTCTTCTTTTCCTTCTTCTCCTTAGGAACTTGGTTTTTAGCTTTGCCAGTCCCGTCAAGAGAAGAGGAAGGGAGAGAGGAAGAATTAGAGGAAGTAGAAGGTTGGTGGGTAACTCTGGACTGGTCTAACTGCTAATTCGACTATTAGGAATAGTGGTGTTCTGAACGACATTGGTTGAGAAGAGCCAGACTGGCAAGCCAATTGTCAGCCCTAGAAGCGACAATGTGGCCATATGGGGCGCAGCAACATCTCCCCAAGAGGAGAAAGGACTAGGATTTCCACCAAGGGGAATTCCTTGGTTGGTAGGCTCCATTTTCTCAACCTAAAGATCAATGCAGGAAAAAGGGTATTAATATTTCGTTTAAAATAAATTTTAACAACGCTTGGACACAACTTGCTTTTTCAATTTTAAAGAGTCGAGAAAAAGCAAAATATGACTCTAGTCTCCTTCGATTTTTAATGAGCGTGAAGTGAAAAGTGCTCAGATGGACCTTTTCCGTTAAGGAGTCTGAAAAGGAATGCAAGGGACTACTCTGGAGTTCTAGGTAGAGGGTGTGCCAAACGAATCGCAAAACCGCAGAATACTTTTTAAGGTACGGGCGGTCAATCTTCCCGAATGCTGTGTTCAATGCATTGTGATCAGTAGGGCGGCTGACACGACTTCCTATGGATAAAGGTTTTATTCCTATAGGGGTCTCCCAATATATACTCGACGGTACGTGGGATCACAATCCGTACTGGCACTTATCGTCTCTTAGGAGGAATCACCCAACCATCAGTGAGGCCGACAGTCACCAGGTTTTACGACGCCGGAACACGTCTCTAGCCTAGACCTCTATGTTGTGCGTTAAGTTACAAAGCGTTGTTAAGTTCATTCAATTTATTTTAGGTTGATCTTTCTTAGAAGTTTGCCTTTTTGGATCACCACGAGATGTAGATACAATTCCTAAATGCAGTCTAAGGATGATAAGCAAGCTTTTATCTCTTTTCAACAATGAAAATCCTAGCTACAAGGGGAAAATAAAGACACAATCTTTTCTCAAAGACCATAGAGCACACTGTAAATGCACTTTTCCTAAATCAAACCATACAAACTATCAATATGCAAATGCACAAATGCATGTATTTATTTTCACTTTCTTAATATTGATGCCTAAAAAGAAAGTTGTTGTACAAATTTGAATTCGATTTCAAGTGAAAACACAAAGAAGTTTCTTTTTGAAATCAAAAAGATGATTACGACACTATATGATTTTGAAGTAAACACTTGTTTCGACACTAGAAATTCACAAATTCAAACCAAAAGACAAAAGTAAAAGTGCAATCAACTGTCAATAGCAAACAAATTTACTCCTAAGATCAAAACGACACTTACGACAGGTCTAGATCTAAGGGCGACAATATGACTAGTTTACTTTTGTAATGGGAAACTGCAAATGATGTAAAAAATACACAAAAACAAATAAAGTTTCTTTTATACAACTGAGGCGGAATTAAGGCAAAGAAAAGGGGTTTTCAGATAGGTACACAAAATGATAACAGGCTGCAAAAACAAAGATAAAAATGAACACAAGGATGTAAAGAACCACAGCTGCACAGGGCAAAGGCTGATCAGCACACCTATTGCACAGAGAAACTGAATTGCAGCGCAGGTAGCCCTCTCGAGACCTTCGTTGAAATGCAGAGTCTCTTCACAGAGCCTTCGATGAAGTAGAAACGAGAATTGTCTCTGGGTTCTGGGTCACGGTTTGCAGTTTGATCTATGGTTTTTGGCCGGATAAAAGCTATCAATAAGGTACAATTAGAAGGACGATTTAAAGGAGGACTAAGAGCTATCACAAAGGGCAGTTAGAGCATTTGTGGATCAGCTGTTCAGATCATAAACAGGTCCAGTAAATGGACTAGCGTAGCAGATCTCTACTTTGCATTTGTAAATGGAAAATGCAGTTCGATTCGCCACTCCTAAGTTTATGAGAAGAACAACCATAGAAACACAAACAAACTAAGTAGATACAATCCCCAGCGGAGTCGCCAATTTATTGTTGGGAAAAGTATCTATTCAGAATGCCCTTATCCCACTCTATGGTGTGACAGTGCCTTAGCAACAAACAAGGAAAACTACTTGAGTATTCTTCTTTATGAAATGTAAATGAGGGGAAAGGATGTAACTAACCTGTGTCTTTCGCTAGTTTGTTGATCCAATCGCTCCTCTCTTCAATAGCTCCCAGCTCCCTGCTCCCTTACCAGCCCAGCGTCACCGAATTCCTGCAATATCACAAGAGAGAGAAACTACACGAAGATATAGATATACATTCATAAAAAGCTCAGGATCAGATTAAGCTAAACATGCAAATATAACAAAACATCATTGATACACAGCATGTAGGAAAAACTCAAATAATTTTATTGATATGATAAGAAAGTCCATGAGGAGATACAACCAAGTGAGTCTCGATCCAGCATCTACCTCCCAGCAAAGGAATCCCTTCCTCTCCTCCAACAAAGCATAAATCACCCAATGTACTAATCTCAATCTCAAACCAACAACAATTCTCTGCAAAGTACAAAATTCCAGCCTCTGGATCTCTGGGATGAGGGATCCATATATAGATGTAAGCAGAGAGGATGAGTCAGCTTATGTTTTGACTTGTGGCTTCTCTCTGTCAGTTCTTGCTTCCACTTGGAGACTGATAGCCTCTTACTCATCACTTGGTCGAATTCAGTGAGGCAAGTGTCATTGGAGAAGATTCTGGAAGCTTCCATGGTCTTTCCACCTCGTTGAATGACTCTGCCACTTGTCATTTCCCGCTCAACGCACCTGGGTAGTGCATTCAAGTGCGTTGAAACGCACCTAGCCAGTGTATTTGGGTGCTTTGCAACGCAGGCAGCTAGTGGAGCTTCTGAATTGATCCTGATTTGACTAGTTTTGAGCAGTTTCTGGTGGAGAACTTCTGGGAGGAGTTGTCATTGGTTGAACTTGTTCCTTTAGGAGCTGTAACAAAATATTTAGGGACTTTGGATCCCTTGGATTATGGACATTTCATGCTCAAAGTTGTAAGGCACAAAAATGTCTATAATAGTATAGGATTCTTAATTGCCCTTTGCTGGTTGACCTATCTTCCCTTCTTATTTCTTATCCTAACTTGAGGATTCTTGATCGCCCTCTAGTTTTGAGAAGAACTATCATCCATTCAAGCCCCAAAGTTTTTTTTGACTTTGTTATCCTATCTGTTGAAATTCTACCTCCGCAATTTGACTTATTCCAGTGAATTATCCCTACTTGGCTCCATAGCCCAATGGCCTAAAAGCCTAGTTTACCCATTTCTTTCAGAACCCCACCACTCTCAAACAAAACAACCTCATTGAACATTAATAACTAGCCTAAAATCCTTTCAAACATAGCTAAATCATAAAGAGAGAGCCCTCTCTACACTTAGGTTGGCTAAAACCCGAGTCTAAAAGATTGGTTTATGGTTACCTTAGAAATTTCTTTCTTTAACCTTTAGAAAATTTTGTTGGGTGTGGAGCCTGATTATCTTCTGTATTCAAAGGTATTTCCACATTGGACCCTGGTTCGTAATGGGGCGACAACATCACCCGAAAAATATTCGCTGTAGGGGGGGTCCAAGAGGGGCGGCTATGACCTTTGGGGAGGCCCCCCTGGCGGGGGGTTTCGGGGGCAGCGCCCCCAAAGCTAAGAATAGATGTAAAAGTGCCTTGTAAAAGCATAGTAATTTCTAGACAATCTGGGTTGTTCATTAGGCAGAGATGTGACGATAGAAGTTATGTTTAATTTAGGGTCTTTTGCCCTAGAAGGCAACCCCTCACTATATATGATGGAATTGTATTGCGTCTATGTAGATCTATATTCTAAGTGAGAAAGAGAGAGGAGATTGAGAGCGAAGAGGGTGTTACAGCAGATCTTTTGTAGGTTCTATCTCTTCAGCTTGCTAGATAATATAAAAGGAAGGACTGGATGTTTCTCCGTGGACGTAGCACAAACTGGGTGAACCACGTATATCTGTGTCTCTCTTTTTTTATGCATTTTCTATGTTTATATTTCTACAATATTTTATGTGTTCCATTACTCTGTAATATATAATTTTCTAACAACTGGTATCAAAGTCGAAGGTCTTTTTTTGGCTGACAAACTCGCAGGAGAGAAGCATTCCTGGTTCGAGTGGGAGTAATGGCAGAAGATGGTAAGTTTAGGGTCGAGAAATTTAACGGCCAAAACTTCTCATTGTGGAAGATGCAAATGGAAGATTATTTGTATCAGAAAGATCTATACCTACCATTGGGCAGAAAAACAAAGATGCCAATGGGTATGACAGATGAAGAATGGAACCATCTCGATAGAAAGGCACTCAGAACAATACAGTTGTGCCTCGCAACATCGGTCACCTTCAACATTTCGAAGGAAAGAACGATAGAGGGTTTGATTAAGGCATTGGCAAAACTATATGAAAAACCCTCGACCTCAAATAAGGTATTTCTTATGAAGCGTTTATTTAATATGAAGATGTCGGAAGGTGGATCTGTTGCAGACCATTTAAATGATTTTAATACTGTTACAAGTCAGTTAAGTTTTGTAGGGGTAAACTTTGATGATGAAGTTAGAGCTCTGTTATTCTTGTGCTCATTGCCAGAAAGTTCGAATGATTTAGTAATGACCATTAGTAACTCTGTTTCTGGATCTAGTACTTTAAAGTTTGATGATGTTGTTGGTGCTATCCTTAGCGAGGAAATGCAACGAAAAAGCTCCGGTGAGACATCGGGTAATGCTTTGAGTGTAGAGTCTAGGGGAAGAAAAATGGAAAGAGGAAAGAGCTTAGGATATCGTAGTAAATCAAGGAAAGGTAGATCCAAGTCCAAATCAGGGATAGTCTATTGGAAATGCGGAAAGAAATGACACCTAAAGAAAGTCGATAGATCTCGGAAGGGAAAATAAGGAGATGCATAGAAAGAAAACAATCATGAAACAAATGTGACAGGTGAGGTGTTACAAGATGCTTTGATTCTTTCTTTTGAAAATATTACTGATTCCTGGGTGGTAGATTCAGGGGCCTCATTCCATGCCACACCTGATAAGAAATACTTTCATGACTATGTTCAAGGAGATTTTGGACAAGTCTATTTGGGTGATGATAAGCCCTGTAAAATTGTTAGAAAGGGTAAGGTTCTTGTAAAACAGCAGAATGGAAACCAATGGCTACTAAAGGAGGTAAGGCATGTTCCATATCTGAAGAGAAATCTGATTTCAGTAGGGCAGTCAAGAAGTGAAGGTTTGTGTGAAAAATTTCATAGATAAAGCTTGGAAGGTCACCAAAGGAGCCCTGGTAATAGAAAAAGGCAAAAAGGTTGGTACATTGTATTTATGCAATGGCATTTCTAACTCTGTTAATTCCTTGACTTCCAAAGGAGCAGATGTAGCATTATGGCATCATAGGCTCAAACACATGAGTGAGAAGGGGATGAAGATCCTTCACTCAAGGAATGTGTTACCGGGTTTGAAGAATGTTGATTTGGACTTCTATGAGAATTGCATTTATGGAAAACAGAAGAGAGTCAGATTTCTCAGAGTTGGGAAAGAAAAGAAGAGTGAAAAATTAGAGCTTGTGCATACAGATGTATGGGGACCTGCTCAGGTATCATCTCTCAGTGGCTCTCATTATTATGTTACTTTTATTGATGATGCAACTAGAAAAACTTGGATTTATTGTATTGAGAATAAATCTGATGTATTTGGTACTTTCAAGAAATGGAAAACTTTGGTTGAGATTAAGACAGGAAAGAAATTGAAGTGTCACAGATCAGACAATGGAGGTGAATATTACAGCAACGAGTTTGATAGTACTATTCAGAGCATGGAATTCGCGGAGAGAAGATAGTTCCAAGAACACCACAAGAAAATGGTGTGTCAGAAAGGATGAACAGAACAATCATGGAGTGTGCAAGGTGCATGATATTGCATGCAAGATTGCCTTTACAATTTTGGGCAGATGCTATAGATACTATTGCTTATCTAATAAGCAGAGGGCCTTCAAGTTCCCTGGATGGTGGTGTTCCAAAGGAAGCATGGACAGGTAAAAAGGTAAACTACTCTTTTTTAAAGCCTTTTGGTTGTGAGGCCTTTGTCCATATTAATAAAGAAAATAGAACAAAGCTTGAGGCAAAATCAAAGAAATGTACCTTTATTGGATATGGTGTTAATGATTTTGGTTATCGCTTATATGATTATGAAAATTACAAAATCATTAGGAGTAGAGATGCAATATTCAATGAAAAGGTCTTGTATAAGAATCAGTTGTAGGAAAAGAAACAGGAAAAAGAAAACAAGGAATACACAATTCTTAATGAGATCACTGAAAAAGTAAAGGTGCCTGAAAATAATAATAATCAACAACCACAACAACAACAACCACCACAACAGAAACAAGCACCCCAAACACCTGAAAGTGGTGTTAGAATATCTACCGGGATAAGTAGACCCCCTGAACGATACTCTCCTTCATTATATTATTTATTGTTGACTGATTTTGGTGAACCCGAATGTTATGAAGAAGCAATGAAGATTGAAAGCAAGAAGAAGTGGGAGCTAGCCATGGAAGAAGAGATGGACTCCTTAATGCATAACCAGACTTGGGACTTATTCAAGTTGCGCAGGTAAAACTACATTGCAGAATAAATGGGTTTACACGCTGAAGGAAGAAGATGGCGGAAAACAGAGGTACAAAGCCAACTTGTGGTGAAGGGGTTTGCACAAAAGAAAGGTATTGATTTTGATGAAATATTTTCTCTTGTTGTTAAAATGACTTCAATCAGAACTATTCTAAGTCTAGTAGCAGCTAAAGATTTGCATCTTGAGCAGTTAGATGTAAAGACGACCTTTCTCCATGGGGATTTTGAGGAAGAGATATATATGCAACAACCACAAGGATATGAGGCAAAAGGGAAGGAGAAACTAGTGTGAATGTTGAAGAAGAGCTTGTATGGCTTAAAACAGGCTCCAAGGCAGTGGTATCTAAAATTTGACAAGTTTATGTCTGAACAAGGTTATACTAGATGTCACTCTGATCATTGTGTCTATCTGAAAAAGCAAAATGATGGCAGCTATATTATATTGTTATTGTATGTAGATGACATGCTTTTTGCAGGTCTAACATGCAGGAAATAAATGTGCTCAAAAAAAAATTGGCAAATTCATTTGCAATGAAGGATTTGGGAGCTGCAAAACAAATCCTTGGTATGAGAATAACTAGAGATAGGAAAAATCACAAACTAACATTGTCTCAGAATGAGTACATACAAAAGGTGTTGAAAAGATTTAATATGCATAATGCAAAACCAGTTAGTACACCTTTTGCTAGCCATTTTAAACTTAGTAAGGAAATGTGCCCAAAGACCCAAGAAGACATGAATTATATGTCTAAAGTTCCATATGCATTAGCAGTTGGAAGATTAATGTATGCAATGGTCTGCACAATGCCTGATATTGCACATGCAGTGGGAGTTGTAAGCAGGTACATGAACAATCCAGGAAAGGAACATTGGATGGCAATGAAATGGATTCTCAGATATTTGAAAGGTACCACAAATCAAGCATTATGCTTTGGTGGTTCAAAAATTTCTCTACAGGGATATGTTGATGTAGATATGGCAGGTGACAAAGATAACAGTAGGAGCACTACATGATATGTATTTATTGTAGGTGGAATAGTTGTCAGTTGGGTTTCAAAAATCCAAAATGTTGTTGCACATTCAACAACGGAAGCAGAGTATGTTGCTGCTATGGAGGCTAGTAAAGAAATGATTTGGTTACAAAGTTTTATGGGTGAATTGGGTAAGGAGCATGATATGGGTGTGTTATACAGTGATAGCCAAAGTACCATTCATCTTGAAAAGAACTCAGCATTTCATTCTAGGACTAAACACATACAGCGCAAGTACCATTTCATAAGATCAGTGTTGGAAGATGGAGAGTTGAAGCTAGAAAAGATACACACTAGCCAGAATCCTGCAGATATGCTAACAAAAGTTGTAACCAGGGAGAAACTGAGAATATGTTCAGTTTCAATTGGTCTTCAAGTATGATGAAGAAGATAAGAAACATCCAAGTCCAAAGAGGAGTCATTGTCCAGCAAATGAAACAGTGGTGGAGTTGCTATAATCAATCTCCAAGTGGGAGATTGTTGGGTGTGGAGCCTGATTATCTTCTGTATTCAAAGGTATTGCCACATTGGACCCCAGTTCGAAATGGGATCACAATGCCGCCCGAAAAATATTCACTGCAGGGGGGGATCTGGGGGGGCGACTACGACCTTTGGGTAGCGCCCCCCCCCCCCCCCCCTAACGAGGGGTTTTGGGGGCAGCCCCCTTGAAGCTAAGAATAGATGTAAAATTGCATTGTAAAAGTATAGTAGTTTCTAGTCAATCTGGGTCGTTCATTAGGCGGAGATCTGACGATAGAAGTTATGTTTAATTTAGGGTTTTTTGTCCTAGAAGGCAACCCCTCACTATATATGAGGGAATTGTACTGCATATATGTAGATCTGTATTCTCAGTGTGAAAGAGAGAGGAGATTGAGAGCGAAGAGGGTGTTACAACGAATCTGTTGTAGGTTTTATCTCTTTAGTTTGATGGATAATATAAAAGGAAGGACTGGTTGTTTCTTTGTGGACGTCGCCCAAACTGGGTGAACCACGTATATCTGTGTCTCTCTTGTTTTATGTGTTTTATGTGTTTATATTTCTGCAATATTTTATGTGTTCCATTTCTTCGTAATATATAATTTTCTAACAAATTCTGAGTGATAACACCTAGTTTACAATGATGACTCCCCATTGAAAGCCCGGGCAGAAGCTCTTTCAGTCATCTTGGAACAAAGAAAGATTCTAATATCAACATCTTCAGATCAACTAAGATGGGGTGAAACCAATGAAGGCAACTTTAACCTCAAAGAGACAAGCAAGTAGCCCTGGGGCTAGACTTCCCAACCTCAGGTCCTTGATATGATTGCTGGAATGGCGGTTGTTGAGATTGAACCAGCTCTGGTTGTTGGACCGTTTGCTGTTGACCAATACTGGATGATTGACCAGGATGAGGAGTCACAGTACTTGTTTGAGCCTGAGTCGCTCCAGATAAGGAGGCACTACCCTGAGATTGTGATTGAGTCGTTGAGACTTGCGACACATTCACTATAGCAGGTATGGTGGGAATATTCGACACAGGGTGTACTGGTTGCATTGAATATACAACCCCTGGTTGCTGAGGCAGTATTGGTACCCAACCGCTGGATGTAATTCCAGTTTGACCTGAACTTTGTTGTAAACTCCCATATGGTTGTTCTCTGCGAGGGAACAATGAAAGAGCATACTGCCCTCCATATGGTGGAAATCCAGTACTTAAAGGGTAAATTGGCCTTTGAAGACACATTGGATCAATTTGTTGAGTTTCAACATAAGAAATACCAGATGATAATCCAGATGAAGAAATAGGAACTAACCATGTCGTTGTCCCTGATTGGACTCCGGCTTGTTGTTGACAATTTGCCGGGACAGATGGTATACCAGCGAACATCGTTGGAGTAGTAGCAGGAGGCTCTGCTACTACTGTGTCAGACGACACAGTCCTAGATGTCGACGGTTGTTCAGACATATCTAGTCTATCCAAAAGGCTTCTTAGCGATTCTACAGGAACTTCCACTTGTGGTGGACTAACTTCGACGATCAACGAGGGAAAGGTGATGATTATTCCGCTTAAAATAAATTTTATAACGACGCTTTAGACACAACTTGCTTTTTCAGTTTTAAAGAGTCGAGAAAAAGCTAAAGATGACTCTAGTCTCCTTCGATGTTTTAATGAGCCTGAAGTGACAAATGCTCGGATGGACTTTTTCAGTTATAGAGTTTGAAGAAGGCCAAAAGAAACTGCTCTGGAGATCTAGGCAGAGGGTGTGCCAAACTTTTCGCAAAACCACATAATACGTTTTACGGTACGAGTGGTCGATCTTCGTGAATGTTGTGTTCACTGCATTGCGATCAGTAGGGCGGCCGACACGGTTTCCTATGGATAAAAGATATATGCCTATAGGGGTCTCCCAATATATACGTGACGGTACGTGGGAGCACAAGTCCGTATTAGTGCCACCGACTCTTAGGAGGAATCACCCACCTTCGTCGAGATCGACAGTCACTACGTTTAACGATGCCGGAACACGTCTCTAGCTTAGACCTCTAGATGTTTGCGTTATGTTTCAAAGCGTTGTTAGGTTCATTCAATATATTTTAAGTTGATCTTTTTAAAGTTTGCCTTTCAAGGTTCACCACGAGATGTATTGATACAAATTCCTAAATGCAGTCTAAGATGATAAGCAAGCTTTTTCAATCTTTTCGACTTATGAAAATCTTAACTACTGAGGGAAAAGAGAGACAAAATCTTTTCACACAGATCAAAGAGCACTCGCTAATGCACTTTTTCCTTAAATCAACATACAAACTTATATGCAAAATGCAAAAATGCAGGTATTTCTTTTCTCTTTCTTAATGTTTGTGCGATACAAAAAGAAAGTTGTTGTATAACTTTGAATTCAATTTCAAGTGAAAGCAAACAAGATTGTCCAAAATCAAAAGACACCTTAAGATTTACTTGTTTCGACACTAGAAATATATAAACTCAAACCATATGACGAAAGTAAAAGCTCAATCAGCTATGAACAGCAAATAAACTAACTCTCAAGATCAAAATGACACTTAATCACAGGTCTAGATCTAAGAGGTCACAGCAAGACTAGTTCACTTTCGTTATGGGAAACTGTAAATGATACAAGAAATAAAAAAGAACAAATACAGTTTCTTTATACAACTGAGGCGGGATAATGACAAAGGAAGATGGTTTCAGATAGGCCTACTGACTGGCAACAAACAGCAAAAACAATAGTGAAAACAAGGCAAGACACAACAGGAAACCTCAGTAACTCAAGCCAAGACTGGTCCAGCGTAGGTGTAACACTGCCTGTTTGACCTTCAGCGCGGGTAGCCCTTTCGGGAACTGCGCTGAAATGCAGACTGCCTTTGTACAGCCTGCAATGAAGAACGAGACTTTCGTCTGTCTTGGTTTCCGGGTCACATATTGCTCAAAAATTCATAGTTTTTGCTCAAATCAGAAGCTATCAGTCAAGGACACACTAAGGGATGTAAAGGAGGATGAAACGATATCACTAAGAGCTTATTAGAGTCCTTGTGGATCAGCTCTTCAAACCATAAAATTGCCCAGAAACTGAGCTAGAGTAGCTGCCCTCTACTTTGTGTTTGATGGACTCAAACACAGTTCGATTCGGTACTCCCTTTTTTTATGAAATGAATAGCAAGAAACACAACAAACCAACAAGATACGCTCCCCAGCGGAGTCGCCAATTTGTTGGGGGGAAAAGTATCTAATGCAGAATGCCTCTATCCCACTCTGAAGGTGATAGTACTCCAGCAACAACTGAATGCAAAGCTATTCAAAGTTTCTTCTTTATGAGATGAGAGAGGGAAGAAAAGGATGATCTACTAACCATTATCTTGCGCTAATAGTCGACCCAGTCTTCACTCCTTGCCGCTTGCTCCTAGCTCCTTGTCCTTTCACCGGCCCAGCTACACACAGATCCTGTAAAAGCACACGAAAAAGAAACTACAAGAAGCATACATCCATAATCGATTATAGGATTAGCATAAATCAAATATACAAGCATCTATTCATCATAAAGACACATGCATATAGAAGAACCTCAAATACTTTATTGATAATAGAAGTAAAGTTCTGAGAGAGTTACAACCACAATGGGCCCAATCCAGCAACACCTCCCAGCTGAAAGAAATCTCCTCTTCACCTCCTTCAAGCAAAACACCAAATAGCTCTATACACAAACCAACATCACTTCCTTACTTGCACAAAATTCCAGCCTCCTTAGACCTCATGAGAGAGCTCTATATATAGGGTTTTTGGAGAAAGGATGAGTCATCTTGAGACTGGCCTGAAGCTGACTTGTGTCCTCTCCCACTTTAGTTAATCTTCAGTTCTTGAGTCCACTTGGAGAATCTTGCTTCCACTTGGAGATCAAGACCCTCTTACTCATCACTAGGCGAATTCCTTGACCCAAGTGTCAGTTTGGAAGCTTCCTGGGCAGTTGACACCTTGCAGAATGACTGTGCCACTTGGCCAATCTCGCCCAGCGCAGGTAGCCTTCATCAGTTTTGACCTCCAGCGTAGGTACAAGGAGGAGCAGTTGACATTCAGCGCAGATGCTCAGTGGAGCAGCTGACATGATCCAGAAATAGCCTGTTTTTGAGTGTTTTTGGGTGGAGAACTGATTTTCAGTGTTGTGGTTTGCAGACCTTGTTCCTCTAAGGGTAAGAACAACATGTTTAGGGACTTTGGATCCCTCAGATTATTGACATTTCATGCTCCATGCTAATAGGCACAAAAATGTCGATAACAGTTGCCCCCTAAAGTATGAGGTCGTTTATCGGGTGAAATGCTTTATTAGGAGGATCCGAAGTTCATTCAATCGGCTGAGAGGTGCCCTGCAATAAAATACATTATTTTTCATTCTGCTTTCATGATCTAGCTGAGGCGGGCATTCCCATGCTCAACTTTATAAATTCATTTTGGTACATATAACAGACGACCGTCTGATGATAGACTGATAATTCTCTGCTGAAATTATCATCCTTTGAGTAGGATGATCATCTGCTGCAACAATGTACATATCAAATGTCTTTATATTTCCTGAATATATATCGCAGCCCGGATGGATGAAACTAGATCCAGGGTCTTCAATCTCGTTCGATCTTCACTCTAAGTACAGGTCGATCCATGTGAGAACTGCGTTGAAGTCGAACATGGAAAGACATCGCTTGATTACCGGTCAATAATGTAAACCGTTAACAAGCGCGAGAGGAGTCACCAATAATGACAATGACCCTCAAGGTACTACAGTACAATTCACGTGGTGTGAATAAAGGACTTGGCGTCGAACACCACGCAAAATCTTCTGGTCGAAGGTCATTGATGTATACCTGTCGCCGGAAGTGAGAAACTTGCCATTGAGGCATGCAAGCTTCAAAGTACTGGGGGGGGTGTTCCTAGATCAACTTCTTGGATAATGAGCTGAAGTCGACAAGAAGCGATCCATCAAAGGAGGGCCTTAATGAATCCCACATCAGTGACACGGAACGGAGCTAATGACTTTAGTGGAGGTGAAAACAAACTGTGAGATATGATTCAGGGTGGCGATCATGGGTGGATGAAGGATAATGTATGGCAGTGGATGGGACATGGTTGACTCTTTCTGAACACATCTCTTGAACATATAATGACACTAATGTGATGGATCGGTAGCATTACCCCAAATACGGATGGTTTGGCGAGGACCATGGTGATGAGACCGGTGAATGAAACAACCCAACCCGATGTGGTATGGAGGACAAAGTGTCATGTTCAAGAGCGACTTGCTACCATCAAAGCTTCGAGGTTCTCCCAATTTTTCCCCAGTCATTTCTGACCAGTACCTCTTTATTTTTGTCAAGCTTGAGGAGGATAACATATTCTTGTTCTATAACCTGCCCTTCGGGCAAGCCCATCGCTATGTTTTAACGAGCCTAGCGATAGGGAAACTCGTTCTCGTCTAAAGACAAGTTTGTCGCTATTTAATCATTTTAACGAGTCTAGCGACAAAGACAACTCGGTCCTTTTCATTTTTAGAGAGTCTGAAAAGGTACAGAAAGTTAACTCCAAAATTCCTTTTTCGTCATCTAATCCCTTAAGTCCGAAAAAGTATAAAACAATACAAAAGGATGAATTTTCGATAACTTTAACGAGCCGAATAAAACAAGCGCTCGACCTTTTTGTGCAATAATCCCTCAGGTCCAAAAAGATTAAAATCTAGAGGAGGGATAGCTCTTCCAGTCCTTTTAACGAGCTGGAAGGCCAAAACTCGGCAAACTTTTCATATTTTACGAGTCAGATGAAAAGAGCTCAAAGAAGACTCGTCTTTTGAGGAACGAGTGATAAACAGGGATAGCAGCAGATTCTAGGTACAGGTTGGAATTTTCCAACCACGGCAGTGTCACAAGGATGGCTAAGTGAAATCACTCTTCGCAGCTGTTCCTCAAAATGGGTAAACAATCATATGGAGGTGAACGATCGGCCAAATGGAATGGAGGTGGCGGGTGCAAACACGACCAAGGCTTTTATGGCTAATAAACTTACGATCACAATGGTTATTTACCGGAATAGGTTCTTTTTTTAGATAAAAATGAGCTTGAACTCTGGAGGAAACATCGCTCACTGCTTTTATTTATTTTTTAACGAGCATGAAGACCGCGTTAAAACTGCTCGGATCTTGCGTTTATTTTTTAACAAGCATGAACTTTATGCTAAAACTGCTCGATGAGAAGTTTGCACACCCCCAGCATAACAACGCAAATCGAGGTGCATGCCCCCCAAGCTTCATTGCATTCAACTTGGTGGTTGGAATGAAGGTTTACCTTTGGAAAGGAGATTGTTTCATTTTTTAATGAGGTTGACACAGTAAAAGAACTATCCTCATGACTCCTTGTTTCATTTTTTAATGAGGTTGACACGAGGTTAGAACCGTCCTCAGAGCCCACTGTATTTACAGTGTTTCTATTAGCGCGATGATCCACGCTGACAAAATGTTTAGGAATCTTCCAAATCCATTAGATATAGAAGATTTCATATTGTAGGTTTCCACTGTGGCCACTTTCGTCATGTTACTTGCGGGCGGTAGGGCAAAAGTACCCATTAAGGCAGGGTCTTTTAGGAGACCTACTCCAATATTTTGAAGCGAATGATTGCTTCCATGGATCATTGGAATGCTTCCCGTAACTTGTGAACTGTCGGGGAGGAAAGTTTGTTGGTCGACGACTGTAATTCCTCCTTGAAAGGGAAATGCAATCTTCCTGAAGTAGGTCGACACAACTGCGGCCATGGCATATATCCAGGGCCTTCCCAGTAGGATGTTGTAATCGAGGTTTCCATCAATTACTTCAACCTCAACTTCTACTATTTTTCCCCCCAGTTCAACTTGCAAGTTACTTAAAATCCCGTATGGAGTGTATGATCGTCCATCAAATGCTTTTAACGTCGTTGACGATTTCGACAAGGGTGGTGAGCCTAAATTTTTCCAGCAACTCATCGACATAAGACATGTAGATGCCCCCTCATCAATAATTGTTCGATGAACAGTTTTGTTGAGGGCTTTCACTTGAATAAGGAAAGCTAGTTG
Organism: Pinus tabuliformis; assembly: GCA_031772625.1. NCBI lineage: Eukaryota > Viridiplantae > Streptophyta > Pinopsida > Pinales > Pinaceae > Pinus > Pinus tabuliformis. The sequence continues at coordinate 1,090,794,008 of CM062815.1, read as the reverse complement.
AGCTGGTAACTGAGGGTCATATCCTTTATGATCAAAGGCCACAAGATTGGGATCTATTGGGCCAATCCCACCTATTGCTGATAATAAAGTTTGCTCTTGGGAGGGGCAATTTTGCGGTACCTCAAGTGTCGACATAGAGGACGGCGGTTGGGCTAGGTCCTCTACTATATTATAATTTTGCGCTCCTTTGGCATGAGGATTAAATGTCGATTTGTGTACTACTCCCTTTGGTGACTTTATCATTGGCTCAGGAATGATGGGTGGCACAACTTCGGTCAAAGTTGTTGTTGAACTACTAGGTCGTTCATTAACCTTGTTGTTCGACAGCTTTGGATTCCCGTAATCTTTATTCCTTGTCAAAGCATCATTGTGTTGCTCTGAGGTAGACAACATAAGCACTTGGGATCGGGAAGCATTTCTATTAGCAACCAGATTTTGACCTGGATTAGGAAACGGATCAGTTAATACTGCTGGGGTTTTCGAACTCTTAAAGAGTTTCTTAACTTTAGCTATATGTGGACAATCTTTCGTCCAATGATCCTCATCGCATATATGACACCCTGCCGGGGGTTTCCTTTTTCTCCCTTTCTTTTTCTTCTTGCCCCCTGGTTGCTTTAGTTGTTTGCCCTTGTCGGTCGACATGGCATTTACTTCTGAGGCAAGAAGTTCTTCATTTGCATTTTGACTATAAATTTTGTGCTTGCCAATCACGCCATCGCCAGCGTGAGAGTCATTGTTTGATTTAGGAGGAGGAGAAATTAAGAATTCCGGTCTAGGGGCGTCAGGTATTTTGTCGTAGAGCGTGCTGGACTGAGTATAGAACAAGTCCAGATATTGCGCACGAGCGATAACCTGCTCTTCCGTTACGACTCCCCCCTTTGCCACATCTTCCGTGATGGCAGGAAGTAATGACTTGATAAACCATTCAGCTAATAGCTAATTGGGAATGTACGTTTTTACCATCCTACGACGACGTTGCCACTCATGTATATGATCAGATATGTGGGTGGCAGTCGTTTGTTTGAAGTTGGTAAGGAGTTATGTTCCCGTTTCATACCTTATCGGTAATTGAAAATGGGTTAAAAAGGTTGTGGCTAAGGTACTGAAGTTTTCGAACGAAGCTCTAGGCAATTCAATGTACCATTTTGCCCCTGGACCCGTTAACGTCCTCTGAAAGAGGCGAAGTATTATCGAATCATCATTCAGGGTGTTTGATGAACACCATAGATGGAATGTCATCACATGATTTGACGGATCTTCACCCGGATTTCCATTAAATTTAGGAATGTCGGATGGAAGTTTATGCGGAATCGCCGGCCACCAAGGGGCATAAGCAATTGGATCATTCGACAGCTGGTTTAGATCTGGTAATTCTAGAGTTGCTACAAAGGGCAACTGTTGGTTCAGGTTAGGCGAAGCATATCCAGGATAAGATGGTATCGCCTGAGCAATGGGTCTTTGCAGACCAGCATAATGCTGACAACTTTGACAAGGTTGATGGGCATAACCATTATAGCATGGTTGCTCATTACTTACAAAGACTTGTTGCTCAGGTCCTTGATATGATTGCTGGAATGGCGGTTGTTGAGATTGAACCAGCTCTGGTTGTTGGACCGTTTTCTGTTGACCAATACTGGATGATTGACCAGGATGAGGAGTCACAGTACTTGTTTGAGCCTGAGTCGCTCTAGATAAGGAGGCACTACCCTGAGATTGTGATTGAGTCATTGAGACTTGCGACACATTCACTATAGCAGGTATGGTGGGAATATTCGACACAGGGTGTACTGGTTGCATTGAATATATAACCCCTGGTTGCTGAGGCAGTATTGGTACCCAACCGCTGGATGTAATTCCAGTTTGACCTGAACTTTGTTGTAAACTCCCATATGGTTGTTCTTTGGGAGGGAACAATGAAAGAGCATACTGCCCTCCATATGGTGGAAATCCAGTACTTAAAGGGTAAATTGGCCTTTGAAGACACATTGGATCAATTTGTTGAGTTTCAACATAAGAAATACCAGATGATAATCCGGATGAAGAAATAGGAACTAACCATGTCGTTGTCCCTGATTGGACTCCGGCTTGTTGTTGACAATTTGCCGGGACAGATGGTATACCATCGAACATCATTGGAGTAGTAGCAGGAGGCTCTGCTGCTGCTGTGTCGGACGACACAGTCCTAGATGTTGACGGTTGTTCAGACATATCTAGTCTATCCAAGAGGCTTCTTAGCGATTCTACAGGAACTTCCACTTGTGGTGGACTAACTTCGACGATCAACGAGGGAAAGGTGATGATTATTCCGCTTAAAATAAATTTTATAACGACGCTTTAGACACAACTTGCTTTTTCAGTTTTAAAGAGTCGAGAAAAAGCTAAAGATGACTCTAGTCTCCTTCGATGTTTTAACGAGCCCGAAGTGACAAATGCTCGGATGGACTTTTTCAGTTATAGATTTTGAAGAAGGCCAAAAGAAACTGCTCTGGAGATCTAGGCAGAGGGTGTGCCAAACTTTTCGCAAAACCACATAATACGTTTTACGATACGAGTGGTCGATCTTCGTGAATGCTGTGTTCACTGCATTGCGATCAGTAGGGCGGCCGACACGGTTTCCTATGGATAAAAGATATATGCCTATAGGGGTCTCCCAATATATACGCGACGGTACGTGGGAGCACAAGTCCGTATTAGTGCCACCGACTCTCAGGAGGAATCACCCACCTTCGTCGAGATCGACAGTCACTACGTTTAACGACGCCGGAACACGTCTCTAGCTTAGACCTCTAGATGTTTGCGTTATGTTTCAAAGCATTGTTAGGTTCATTCAATATATTTTAAGTTGATATTTTTAAAGTTTGCCTTTCAAGGTTCACCACGAGATGTATTGATACAAATTCCTAAATGCAGTCTAAGATGATAAGCAAGCTTTTTCAATCTTTTCGACTTATGAAAATCTTAACTACTGAGGGAAAAGAGAGACAAAATCTTTTCACACAGATCAAAGAGCACTCGCTAATGCACTTTTTCCTTAAATCAACATACAAACTTATATGCAAAATGCAAAAATGCAGGTATTTCTTTTCTCTTTCTTAATGTTTGTGCGATACAAAAAGAAAGCTGTTGTATAACTTTGAATTCAATTTCAATTGGAAGCAAACAAGATTGTCCAAAATCAAAAGACACCTTAAGATTTACTTGTTTCGACACTAGAAATATATAAACTCAAACCATATGACGAAAGTAAAAGCTCAATCAGCTATGAACAGCAAATAAACTAACTCTCAAGATCAAAATGACACTTAATCACAGGTCTAGATTTAAGAGGTCACAGCAAGACTAGTTCACTTTCGTTATGGGAAACTGTAAATGATACAAGAAATACAAAAGAACAAATACAGTTTCTTTATACAACTGAGGCGGGATAATGACAAAGGAAGATGGTTTCAGATAGGCCTACTGACTGGCAACAAACAGCAAAAACAATAGTGAAAACAAGGCAAGACACAACAGGAAACCTCAGTAACTCAAGCCAAGACTGGTCCAGCGCAGGTGTAACACTGCCTGTTTGACCTTCAGCGCAGGTAGCCCCTTCGGGAACTGTGCTGAAATGCAGACTGCCTTTGTACAGCCTGCAATGAAGAACGAGACTTTCATCCGTCTTGGTTTCCGGGTCACAGTTTGCTCAAAAATTCACAGTTTTTGCTCAAATCAGAAGCTATCAGTCAAGGACACACTAAGGGATGTAAAGGAGGATGAAAAGCTATCACTAAGAGCTTATTAGAGTCCTTGTGGATCAGCTCTTCAAACCATAAACTTGCCCAGAAACTGAGCTAGAGTAGCTGCCCTCTACTTTGTGTTTGATGGACTCAAACACAGTTCGATTCGGTACTCCCTTTTTTTATGAAATGAATAGCAAGAAACACAACAAACCAACAAGATACGCTCCCCAGCGGAGTCGCCAATTTGTTGGGGGGGAATGTATCTAATGCAGAATGCCTCTATCCCACTGTGAAGGTGATAGTACTCCAGGAACAACTGAATGCAAAGCTATTCAAAGTTTCTTCTTTATGAGATGAGAGAGGGAAGAAAAGGATGATCTACTAACCATTATCTTGCGCTAATAGTCGACCCAGTCTTCACTCCTTGCCGCTTGCTCCTAGCTCCTTGTCCTTTCACCGGCCCAGCTACACACAGATCCTGTAAAAGCACAAGAAAAAGAAACTACAAGAAGCATACATCCATAATCGATTATAGGATTAGCATAAATCAAATATACAAGCATCTATTCATCATAAAGACACATGCATATAGAAGAACCTCAAATACTTTATTGATAATAGAAGTAAAGTTCTGAGAGAGTTACAACCACAATGGGCCCAATCCAGCAATACCTCCCAGCTGAAAGAAATCTCCTCTTCACCTCCTTCAAGCAAAACACCCAATAGCTCTATACACAAACCAACAACACTTCCTTACTTGCACAAAATTCCAGCCTCCTTAGACCTCATGAGAGAGCTCTATATATAGGGTTTTTGGAGAAAGGATGAGTCATCTTGAGACTGGCCTGAAGCTGACTTGTGTCCTCTCCCACTTTAGTTAATCTTCAGCTCTTGAGTCCACTTGGAGAATCTTGCTTCCACTTGGAGATCAAGACCCTCTTACTCATCACTAGGCGAATTCCTTGACCCAAGTGTCAGTTTGGAAGCTTCCTGGGCAGTTGACACCTTGCAGAATGACTGTGCCACTTGGCCACTCTCGCCCAGCGTAGGTAGCCTTCATCAGTTTTGACCTTCAGCGTAGGTACAAGGAGGAGCAGTTGACATTCAGCGCAGATGCTCAGTGGAGCAGCTGACATGATCCAGAAATAGCCTGTTTTTGAGTGTTTTTGGGTGGAGAACTGATTTCAGTGTTGTGGTTTGCAGACCTTGTTCCTCTAAGGGTAAGAACAACATGTTTAGGGACTTTGGATCCCTCAGATTATTGACATTTCATGCTCCATGCTGATAGGCACAAAAATGTCTATAACAAAGACAACTCAGAGAGACTATAGGAACCCTTTTAAAAAACCTCCATCGTAACAACCTCAGGTTCAGGATGAGAAGATACTACTAAACTTGGGACTGCAGGGGCTCTCCCCCAAGGGTACAAACAAGACAGTAAGTTATATATCAGCTTATAAGGAATTTTGCCAACCTCCACCTCAGGGTTTTATGAAATTCAATATAGATGGAGCCTCAAAAGGAAACCCTGGTATGGCGGGTATGGAGGGGTCATAAGAGATGAAAAAGGTTTCATAACAACCATCTTTCACTATCATTTTGGGAAGGCCACCAACAATATGGCAGAGCTCATGGCCATGGAACATTGTCTAGAGATCTTAAGGGATTCTAATATACATAACATCATAATTGAAGTGGATTCTGAATTGATAATTAATTCAGTCAAGAAAATTGGTAATGGATCAGCACCAGATAGAGTATCAAGACACTGGAGGTTACTGCAAATCTATCAACGCATTCAATCACACCTGCAATACATGAGAATCTTTAGTTTTATCCATGTGCGCAGATCAACCAGAAGATTAGCAGATATTTTGGCAAACAAAGGTGTGCTCTATTCAAAAACCAATATTAGATATGACTGGACAGGGATTCTCCAAGGACATTTGAGGGAAGAGTGTGCCAGACAGGTGACCTTAGACAAAGAGCTCTATCAGAGCAATGGGAATAAGTAGGATGAAGATTGTGGAAGAAAAATAAATTTTGTTCCAGAAGGGAAAGCAATAAATGGAAAAGCGAGAGCAGGGGGTTAGGTATCCCTCTAAAGTCTACATTTGACCTTTGGGCATGGATTGCTTCTGGTACTATACACATTTATGGTACTCAGGCCAGAGAGTACCAATAGTTTTAGATGGGCCAAAGATACACTTATGGACCATAATTCCAACTAAATTAGGACAGGGACCCTGAGTCATTGGAACATGGCTACCAATAATAAGGAAGTAGGTCAGAGAAATCATAGCAATCCAATGCATTTCACATATCAAGAAAGATAATGAGGAACCAGACCCGAAACTGTTTAGCCGGGAGGTTAAGTACTTGGCTAGTTGCGTGACCTCGTCGGGATCGTGCGCGAATGGTAGATTTCGGGTAGGTAAAGTGATTCTCGATTGCTTGATCTTTGGCGGAGGATTAGATAGTCATTGGTGGACTGACCGTTCAGTTTGGTGGACCCTCGACCCGTGGTGTGAAATGACATCTCTGGACCATAGGCAGTGGTGGGCCTCACCTCCTTGGTCTCCTTTGTACACTGTCTCCTTTTTTTAAATTAATGAATAGAAGGACCCAATCTTGCCTTTGCAAGAAAAGAGTGTTCTTAACTGAGTGATAAGAGCCATGCCACTTTAGTTGACTCCTCCAAGTTGTCTGCTGATGTGGAATTTCAAATTTCTTCAATTTGTTTAAGGAAAAATCAAAATTGAGACTTTCTTACTGCATTTTCAACAATATTAATGCTTCAGTAGGATATACACATTTGTTGGTATTACGTTATGGTTTATACAAGTTAGAAATGCAATAAAAGAAAAATAGAACTGAAGGGAAAATAACAACTTTTCTATGTTATAGGGTTATGACATATTTTTTTTGAAAGTTATTGTTCTAAAAGAAATGATGTAGAAAATATGTGTTTTCTCTCACTAGTTGAGAAGCAATTTAAGTATTCATTCAGAGAACTATTGTAGAGAAATAAAAATAAATAACTAAATCAAATTCTCCCTTGTAATTCTTTTCGAACAGTTGCAAGCACAAAAGCAAGTAACCATGATTTTAACCAAAAGTTTCTCATATCAAATGGTTATTGTACTCATATCAAATGACAGAAATAAAAACTCATAAATATCATATTAATACATTTGATATGAGTACAGTAACCAAGATTTAGGTAGAAAAATATTCCTAAAAAATAATAACACATAAACCCTTGAATAAGGGTTAACCACTATTCTGCAATGAAAAACAATACAATTTAACTCTTGTTGTTCTCAATAGACTCCAAGTTTGAGATGATGGTTTTCTTGTTGGCATTATGATTCAAGTGTTGTCCTTGATGGCAACTCACTCAGAGGATGGTACAGGTGCTCAGAGGTTGGTACAGGTGATGGCAACTTAATCAGAAGACAGATCTCAGTACAGCATGCCAAGGAAGCTCATACACGCCGTTTCGTTAAGCCCAAGTCGCGTGTACACGCTAGTTCGATTCAGAAAAAGCGCGTGTATGTGGAAAGGTTCCTTTGGTTCATGGTGGTTAGTCCTTGGAAGTTGTGCCTATGATTTCGGACCATTATGTCTCGACGGGCGTGTCGATCCCTAGTTTTAAAAGTTGATGGTATTGTGTTACTATGGTTTTGGCTCTTGGTATTGAGAAAGGCCTAAGGCTATATAAGGAGAAGAAGATCATTAGGCAATATTATCTTTCGACAAGGCTTGAATATCTAAGAGAGAAAGAGATCTGATATGCAGGTTCTGGGTTGCTTGATCTAAGCCAAGGAGAGATCACATCGGTTGATGGAAGACTAGATCTAAGGATAGATCGGGATCTAATGGTTTGAAATGCACTATCATGATATGGTTGATTATGCGTATTTCTAGATCTGCATATTGTCGCAATGTTACGTTTTGGATCTAACTAATGTCTGGTACAGCTGCAAATTGAGAAAGTTTATTTTTAGATCTGTACGCAGGTTGGCTTCGGTAAAAGCGCGTGTATACGCGGGTTTTGCTCATTGAAGTAGCGTATATCTTTTGAAGCTTGATTTTGGGTTTACAGTGGGGTCTGACTGTTATTGCAGAGTTCTGTAGTCTGCTCTGTGTTCTGGTAACTGGTGATTGACAGGGTTCAGTGGTTCAGTGATTCAAAGTTTGGTTGTTTTATGCTTCAATGATCTGTTGTGGAAATTGAATGATTTGTGGTCTTCAGATTGTAATGTTGTGCTTCAGGAATATCAAGTCTGAAAATGTATGAAAAGTGATATCTGAAAGAAGGAAGATTGTAGGTCAGCACCTACGTACTAGTATCTTGGCTAGTACAAGAGCAAAGGGGGTTGGAGCTCCCTTCCAAGGAAGTTTGGAGAACGAGAGAAGGTTGTAGCCTTCTGCAGGTTGTAGCCTGCGTACTGGTATAAGGCTGCACCAGTACAAAAGATTGTAAACTGAAGTTTCATATTAAAGAAAGATAGAGACAACTTGCAGCAGGTGGTTTTCACCCACATTGGGTTTCCACCTTATATCTTGGTGTTCATGTGTGTGGCTTTTATCTGTTCTGTTATACTGCACATGTTTACTGTTAATGTGGTGAATAATGTCCTGATGCACTTAATTGAAGAATAAGTTAACTAAATTGTGAGTTTTCTTCTTATACGCTGTTTTACTTCGTCACAGTAGCGTGTACACGCCGGTTCACTTAACTGAAGTAGCGTATATGTTTCTGAGCATTTAAAAAGTTTGATTAATCTGATAATACTGATTCACCCCCCCTCTCAGTATTATTTCCAACAATTGGTATCAGAGCAGGTCCTTCAGAGAAGCTTGATCGCTTGAAGGAAGATCATTCATCATGAGCAACTACGAGAAAGAAGCATCAATCAGGCCACCGGTTTTTGATGAAACAAATTTCAATTATTGGAAGGTAAGAGTTACTGCATATCTTCAATCTCTTGGTACAGAAGTTTGGGACATTGTAGAAACAGGCTATGCTTTTCCTTCAGCTACTCCTACAGATCCAGCTGAGAAAAAGGCATATGAAACAAATGCAAAAGCAGTCAGTACTCTATTAGGAAGTATATCTCAAACAGAATTCATGAAGGTCATGCACTTCAAATCAGCAAAAGAGATATGGGACAAAATGATCACTAGCTATGAAGGAGATGAACAGGTAAAGCAAGCTAAACTTCAAACTCTCAGGATTCAATATGAGACCCTCAAGATGTATAATGATGAAAGTGTGGCTAATTATTTTCTTCGGGTAGATGAGATTGTTAATTGTATGAAAAATTTGGGTGAAGAAATAAAAGAGACTATAGTAGTTCAAAAGATTCTAAGATCATTATCCCCAAGTTTGAATCCAAAGTATCTGCAATAGAAGAAAAGGAAAATCTCAAAGTTCTCACTATGTCTCAGCTACATGGAATTCTAACTGCTTATGAAATGAGAAAGGGAGGTCCATCAGACAGAAGGGAAGCTGCTTTTAAGGCATCAAGAAAAGAAGATTACTATGAAGCAAGCCATGTTCCAGAAGAAGAGGAAGAAGAATCAAATTTTGTCAGAAATCTTCAAAGGGGTGCTGGAAGGTTCAGAGGTAAGCTACCTTTCAAATGCTTTGCTTGTGGAAGAGTAGGTCATTATGCTGCAAAATGTCCTAATAAGGATAAAGGAAAAGAACCTGCTAGATGGAATAAGAAACAAAGTGCAAATAAGAAAAGCTACTACACCATGAAGATAGTGATGGCTTATCAAACAGTGATGAAGATGAACAAGGTAATAAATATAAGCTATTAATGGCATTTGAAGATGATGATTATGAGGATGCTGTAGATGTGGATAATCTCTATAATGAAATTACTAGACTCAAGAGATGCATAGAAGAAAAGAGTGTGATCATTGATACTTTGCAATTTCAAATTGATGAAAAGGAAAAACATCTTGAAAAACTAGAAGGTGAAATTGTTGGTCTCAGAAAAGAAATTGAGAAAACAAAAGCTATTAATCTTAAGTTTGTCAAAGGATCTGAAACTTTGGATGAGATTATCAATGTGCAGCGGTCTCCTCTAAACAAGACAGGTTTGGGCTATAATGGAGAAACCTCTCAAGCATCCACCTCAAAGAGTTATCTTGATGCAGCAGCAAGAAAATGAGCAGAAGAACAATGAAGATAATCAGGTAAAGCAGGGACGAATTACAAACAGAAACTATCAGGGACAATCCTTCTTAAGGGTGAACAAAAGCTACAACCAACCACAGGTAAAATCTTCTCAGTTTGGCACAAGAATAGATGAAAATAGAAATTACAATCAGTTGGCTGGTAGATTCAATAACCGCAGAAGCTTCTTCAATGGACAATGCTTTTCTTGCCATAACTTTGGTCACAAAGCAGCTCAATGTGTTGCATATAAAACAATCATGACTAGGGAAGCTCAAAAACAAAGAAGTATGACAGGGATTACAAAGAGGACCTATAACAACTTTTCGGTTCTTGAAAATGAAGTTGAATGTTCTATTTGCAATAATTTTGGTCATAAAGAATCTGAATGCAGGAGCAGGTTTCAGGAGAGAAAAAGGAACAAGCCACGAGCACCAAAAAATGGAGAATAAAAGAACCTCAGACAGAAAGATGTGGGATAGCGTTTTATGCAGAAGGACAGGAAAATCTATGGTACATTGACAGTGGATGTTCGAAACATATGACAGGTGATAAAGAAAAACTTGAATCTTATTCTACTTTAGAAAAGGGAAAGAAAGTTTCTTTTGGAAATGATACTCCTGCAACTATAAAAGGAAAAGGTATTGCTCCTTTGAAAGAAAAGGTCAAGGCTGGAAATGTTTTGTATGTTGATGGATTGAAGCATAATCTTCTAAGTGTCAGTCAGATGTGTGATCAAAAAACCGAGGTTATTTTCAGATCGAATGGATGTCTTGTTCGTGATCTTGATACAGGTAAAAACAGTTCTCAAAGGCAAAAGAACTCCAAATAATCTGTACATATTTGAAGAAGGACAACAACAATGCTATCTTAGCAAGGATGAAGAGCACTGGTTATGGCATCGAAGGTTGGGACATCTAAGCTTCTCACAAATAAGAAAAGCATGCAAATATCAGGCAGTTCGCGATCTTCCAGATATCAAAATTCCAGACAACACCATATGCAAATCTTGTCAGTTTGGAAAGCAAACCAGAACTAACTTTCCAGAGAAGGAAGGATCAGCTAGCTTGCCTCTTGAGCTAGTCCATACAGATGTATGTGGTCCATTTAGGAAAAGGACACCTCGAGGAGAAGAATATCTGATATTATTCATTGATGATTTCTCAAGGTTTGTTTGGTTAGGGCTTATGAAGCACAAAGATGAAGCATTCGAAAAATTCAAATCCTTCAAAGCATTGGCTGAAAATGAATCAGGACACAAAATTAAGTGCCTCAGATCTGACAGAGGTGGGGAGTTCACATCAAATGAATTTTTCGATTTCTGCGATGAACATGGGATAAGAAGAGAATTCTCTACAGCTAGAACTCCTCAGCAAAATGGGGTTGTGGAAAGAATGAACAGAACTATCCAACAAATGGCTCGTGCTATGCTCGATGAATCAGGTACTCCTGCAACCTTCTGGGGTGAAGCTGCACATGCTGCTGTTATCATTCTTAACAAAACAAATGTCCGAGTAAACAGCACTCAAACACCTCATGAGCTTTGGAGTGGTAAAACTCCTTCGTGTGAAGCATTTCAAAATCTTTGGGAGCAAATGTTATATTAAGAATACTGATGAGCAACTTGGCAAACTTGAACCTAGAGCAGATGAGGGCATTCTTCTTGGTTATTCTCCACATAGCAAAGCATACAAGTGCTACAATAAAAGACTTGGCAGAATTGTTGACAGTATTGATATAGTGGTTGATGAGAAGGGATATATTCCTAGGCAAGTTCATCATGAAGACATTGAAGAAGATGAAGGTTACTCTCAAAGGCGAAATGATGAAGAAGAAGAACCTCAAGAAGAAGAAGAATCTCAAGAAGAACCAGAGGAGCAGACAAGAATAGAAGAGAAGACTCCATCCAGATATGTCAAAAGAATCATCCAGAAACTCAGATTGTGGGGCAGAAAGAAGCAGGAGTACAAACAAGAAGGACACTTGCAGAAGCTTCAAGCTACTTGGCTCTACTCTCCTCCATTGAACCACAAAATGTGAAAGAAGCATGCAAAGATGAATGTTGGGTCAAAGCAATGGATGAAGAACTTGAGCAAATCGAAAGGAACAACACTTGGGAATTAGTTCCTAGACCAAAAGATAAGAATGTAATAGGAACAAAATGGGTCTTCAAGAATAAGTTAAATGAAAATGGAGAAGTAATTAGAAACAACAAGCCAGACTTTTTGTAAAGGGTATGCACAGCAAGAAGGAATAGATTTTGAAGAGACCTTTGCTCCTGTGGCAAGACTAGAGGCCATCCGAATGTTCCTTGCTCTCTCAAGCTTTCAAAACTTCAAGGTATTTCAAATGGACGTGAAATCAGCCTTCCTGAATGGAGACTTAGAAGAAGAAGTATATATTGAGCAGCCAGATGGGTTCATTCTTGGGAATGATCCAAACCTTGTATGCAGATTGAAAAAGGCACTCTATGGGCTCAAACAAGCTCCAAGGGCTTGGTACTATCGGTTGGACAAATATCTTCACCAACAAGGCTTTTCAAAAGGATCAGCAGATAGCAATCTCTATATAAAAGTTGAAAATAACAAATTGCTAATTCTTGTTGTTTATGTAGATGATTTATTTTTGGCAGCAATGAAGAGACTATGAGTCAAAACTTTGCCTTGGTTATGCAGAAAGAAAGAATTCGAAATGTCACTTCTTGGAGAATTGACATATTTTCTTGGATTGCAAATCCAACAAAATGAAGGAGGTATCTTCTTGTCTCAAACCAAATACCTCAAGCAGATCTTGAAGAAGTATGGCATGGAAGAGTCAAAGCCAGTATGTACACCCATGGTTACAGGATGCAGCCTCAGTGCAAATGATGAATCAGCAGCAGTTCACCACCCACTTATAGATCCATGATTGGGAGTTTACTTTATTTGACAGGTACTCGACCAGATATTACACATGCAGTAGGAATGGTTGGAAGATTTCAAGCCAACCCAAAGGAACTCATCTTCAGGCAGTCAAAAGAATCTTCAAATATCTTCAAGGGACCCAAAACTATGGCTTATGGTATCCTAGAAATACAGATCTCACTCTTCATGCTTACACAGATGCAGATTGGGCTGGAAGTGTGGATGATAGGAAAAGCACAAGTGGAGGTGCTTTCTTCATGGGTTCCAGATTAGTATCTTGGTTCAGCAAGAAACAAAGTTCGATTGCTTATCTACAGCTGAAGCAGAATATGTGGCTGCAGCATCTTGTTGCACACAATTTTTGGATGATGCAGACCTTGCAGGACTTTCAAATCACTTGCACTCCACCTGTCTCTATCTTATGTGATAATACAAGTGCAATCAGCATTTCAAAGAATCCAGTCATGCACTCAAAGACCAAGCACATACCAATCAAGTACCATTTTCTTCGGGAACAAGTGCTTGAGCAGAAGGTCAAGTTGGAGTATGTTCCTTCTAAGGAGCAAGTTGCGATATATTCTCACAAAACCACTGCCAGGGAAACTTTTGAATATCTCAGACAAAAGCTGGGAGTAGTTGATGCTTCTTCCTGTTGTTGAAGTTTGTTTGTTCTACAAAAGTTGGTATACGCAGGTTACGGAAGGGATATACGCGTATACACGCGGATTCATGCTGGTAAGTCGCGTGTATACTGGACGCTTGTTGCAGAAAGAATATCCGCGTACATATGCTGGTTTATAAGGATAAATCGCGTAAAATATGAAGTTCTGAACAGCAAGGGAAAACTCTGAAGTTCTGAACAGCAATGGAATGTCGAATATCTTCAGGCACAGTTTCAGGGAGTGCAATAGGCACAGGTTCAGGGGGAGCAGCATAAAAGTCTCATAAAGCATTGTTGGCATTCAGATGTTTTGGTTGTTGGTTTCAGGAGAAGGAGTCAGAAAGAGAAATGGTTGCTGATCTAACAAGATGTTTATGATGTGTGTGGTGTCTTTTCTATGTCATGGTCTCGATCTGTTGTCTCTATGTATGTATCTCTCTTGT